>CM055833.1:3103904-3721720 GCA_029582265.1 Zoroaster sp. YZ-2022 | reverse complement strand
CAGGACATTATCACAGTGGTAGACTCACAGTTCAGTAAAAAAAAAGGGGAATAGAAAGTTGCTTTTTTGATGGACACTTATGCCCATAAATTGTTGAAATTTTCCATTTTTTCTACCCTCTATTGTTGGCGACTCAATTTCGAATCAAAACACACTCCCAACTTCATCAGAATTTGAGTTTGTTTAGGACTCATATCAAGCTAAATCCCCCATTTAGTCTGTGACCCTGGGTCTGCCACTCATTTCGGTATGTATGTATTAGGGAACAAGACGTTAATAGTTATTGAATACAGGGTGGCCAAACAACTGGAAAGACTCGTGAAAAATGAAAACAAATCAGGCTACAAAAATCAGGCAATATGAAGGTGTGCATTACACACAAAGGTTCAATGTGATTTTTAATAGAACCCCCAGGTCAGTAGGCCAGTATGAAGAATGCATTCCTGAAAAAATCTTGGTTCTCCTGAGAGAACGTTTACAAAACCCAGAAACTACAATGCACATGCACCCCAAAACGTTTTTCCCCATTTCAAAAGGGCATGAGACATCCAGCGATGACTTCATTGTCAAACCAAATGCTATGCAGCATGAGGAATATTCATTGTCATAGAAATATCTGATTGAAGGGAATTTAGATTAGTGTTTTGGCCACCCAGGAATACCTTTGCCACACAAATCTTGCCAAAAGAATTAAAGAAAAACAAATATTTCAATGACAACAAATTTCTAGTGAAACTAGATTTTAACAAAGAATACAATACTATCATTACTTCAATGGTTGCTGCAGAATTTTTTTTTTACAAAAATATAGTAATATATTGCATTCAGATTTACCTTTTAAACATAGTTACTGATCATGTGACACATATTTTAGACTAGTGTGGTAAAGGTTTTTCAGAAATACCTGAAATGGTTAAGATTTTTACGATTGTAATTTTAAATTATTATTCTAAAAGGATGGTGTTTAAGGATTGGTATAAATTCCTATGAAAAACATTAAAAGCCCAATTTGAAATTAACTCAAAAGCCCAATTTGAAATTAAAAAGCATGAATGTGATAATGTATTAGGAAAAAACTTTTTGAAATCACAGAAGTTTTTTCATAGAAAATACAGAAATTAATTGGTATAGTCAAAAAAAATCACTGAGCCATAAAAACCTGTCCATCTCGGAAGAAAATTTTTAATTTATTGTGATTCTAATACAATAGCGCTCTTGTTTTTAATTGTATTTTATTTATCTTTTTTAAATCACAAATGAATTCCAACATTTAAAGAAAATTTTCAATGGAGAAGAACAAATTATAAAAGAATAGAAACATGAAATTTTTTCATAAAGACTTTCAATCTATATGTACTTGCATGAATTTAAATGTAAAATTTCTTTTTGTGAAAATTGAATTATTTTGATATTCACCTCTTGGAATGAACCAATCCTTTGCCCATCCTTCATGTACAGTCAGCACTGTTAATATTTATATTAAGTTGAAATTACTCCACCAAAACCAGGCAAATATCAACAGAGTTGCAAATAAAGTCTTCTAAAACATCGCTGGGTTGATATGCATTCAATTTGTACAATAGAAAATGATAATTCATTGGGTTTACAAGTTTAACTTGTTTGTTGAAATCATAAGACTTTGATGATTTGAGAAACCATTACAAAAACAATGTTCACAGAAACAAGAACATTTTATTTCCTTTTTGTTTAAAAGGAATTAATACAAGCGTTGTTTTTTTACCAGACCATAATCAAAGTTCAAAGTTTTCTAAATGTCCTCATTGCAACCAATCTGTACTTATGTGGTCTGGATCAGTATTTGGGATATCCATAGTTTTGATGAAGTGGGTTTGTCTGTACTTTCTTACAGAGTTGTAACCACCTGTTCTTTTCTGAACTAATTACTACTCAAAAGATGATTTTTCATATGGTGTCACCGCAAATAGTCTTTACTTATGTACTTTCTTAGTGCAACAAAACCTCTTAAAATAATCATCTTGAATTCAACAGAAAATATATCACTGAACTACTTTTGTAGTAATATTTGTATTCAGTTCTTATGTTTAAATTTTATGCAAATTTAAACTCTAACAAAAAACAGTTACTAAATTTCAATTCATTTTGAACTGCTCAGATTATTCAACTTTGAACGTTGGACGTTAGTGTTAACAATCTAAGAAGAAAAAATATTATGATTTCAACTTTGTAAAATTAGATTTCTTGATAATTTTAGAGATATGTATTCAAAAAGATTTAGTAATTATTTAAAAAATTGTAATCCAGTGCTGACTGTACATGATTTAGATTCCCAGAAATTTAACAATGTAATTAATACTTTGATATTTGTATAGTTTGCCTGCAGGTTGTATAACTGTATATTTATGTAATTTATCTGCAGGCAAAATCTGAATGTAGGGGCCTCGCAGTCCAGTGTGTACAGGTCCTGCTCTGTTGCGTGCACGGTGTGTGTTCCCCCCGTCCGCAGGCGCCGGCAGGTCGGAGAGTCGCCATGTCTACATCCTCTTGTGATTGGTGGTTCTTGGTGTGTACAACCTCTCCGGTCTTGTTGTCTAGGTAATCATGGGTGCTTCAGTTGACTGCAATGTGGTAAGGATCCTTTCAAATTCTTGACAATCTGTTTGGCATTTTGATTATTTGTAATCTCTCCTTCATTTGTTACTGCAACATATTCCATGGTCTTCTCTTTACATGGAGTCCCATCATCCGACAGATATTGGTAATGTTGTTGATAGTGTGAGCAAGTCATTAACCATATGCCCATGGTGGTATAGTTCTCTGTAATCCACTAGCACAAGCAGTGCATTCATTGCGTCTGATATGTTTGAATTTCTTCAGGGCCTTGTAAACCATAATGAGACTTAATATTCCAGCCTGGTTTATCTGTGTCATACATAAAGACCTAATTAGTTGTAGCCTGTCAAATGGGCTCTGAAATAAGTAAATCATGACTAAAGGTCATCTACAAGAAAAACAGACTATCGCTAAAGATTTGAGCAGAATAGTACAACCAATGTGAGCATGATGAGTACATCTTCAATTCTAAGATTTCATGCAAAGCTTTGCACTGAATGTTTGATATTTTTAAAGAAAGGAAACCTTTTTGAAAAACCTGTTGATCCTTTGATAATGCATGCACTAATTCCACAGTGCATTCTCTGTCTGTCACAATCAAAATCAACCAAAACACTCCAAAATCTTGCTAAAAATCTACAAGATATCATATCTAATTGTAGAAAAAGCATACAGAATGTTGCACAAAAATAGACTGTCACCTAACTGTCAACAGTACTGTTGGTTTCTAAGTTATGTTGTGACATAAAAATACAAAAATCTTAACTTTTCATAATCTGTCTACAAATCTATATTACCAAAATTATCCATGAATTTGGAATATAAGAAGGGTTTCATTCACATCAATTCCTCACCATTTAGGAAAATCAATCTTGAAAAGTTAAATGAGAAACCATTTCCTCAAAGAAAAAAAGGTTTCAAATTGTTCTAGCGCCACTGAAAACAGTGGTAGAGTAAAATCAAATACCTCATTTGAAAATGGAGAAAACATTGGATTTTAGTCTGTAGTAAAAGGGCCCTCCCCCATTGAAATGTCATCAGAGACAGGGGATCTGGGCCCTCCCTGTGCTAAGAAGGGCCCTCCCCCAACCAAATGTCAGTGGAGACAAGGGGAGGGCCTCCCCCCTCCCCCAATAAGAAAACAGACCCTGCTAAAAAGAGCTGTTAAAACTTGGGGGGGAGGGGACCAAACTCTTCAAATTGTAGGGGAGATCGGCTGGGCGTACACTAGAAAAAGGAAGACTGCACCATTCGATTGGCTACATCTGTGGCATGGTGACCTGACCCTGTCTCTCAGCATCCAGTGACTCTGTGGTGTCGGACGTGGGGTACCAGACCTGTGACATGGTTCCACGGTGAGTTCAATTGGAGTTTGTTTATTCATGCACTGTCAAAAAAATGAGTTCCTCTATGTATTCCTCAGAATTTGTGTATCTCTTAGAAATGGTATCAGGAGTATGTATATCAAACATTGACGCACCGATAATCATCAACCTATGGCAATATTAAATGTCTTGATCACAAAACTACAGTATATCAAATTAAAACACGCCAGGCAGGAGATGTATTAGAGATGTACAGAAACGTTTGAGATGTTGATACATTTTGAATCAATCAAATGTATCAACAATATGGCCTTGACTTAAACACTGCCAGGCCAATGTGTTATATCTCAACGTCTTGTAACATTACAACCAATTAAACACACAGAGGTTCTGTGTGTTGTACGAGGACATTGTGACATCATTTCTGTACAAGGTTTAATCTCAGAACTTCAAGGGTTACTTCTCTGAATATATATATATATCCACTTGCATTAAGCATTAAGAAGTCCTATAGTGACATCATATTGATGCATTCATGAGCTTCATACATGTACTACATGTATGAGTGCTGTTGCCAGTTCTTATTGACCACAGAACACTGAAATCTGTGTGTGTATTCAGCAAAGGGCATCTAGCCCTGTAAAAACAAATGAACACACCTTGAACAATCGGTGCCCGCCTTGCTATAAAATCACTCAAATGCAGAGTGATGGGAGGCTTATATAAATATGATGAGCACCAGTGAAATGTCTTGCTTAGAGATGCAGAAGTTTTGGACTTGGTGTTTTGCTCTCATGTGTTAATGCTCAATCAGATATTAACCACCTGAAGAATGAGTTTGACAAAAATATCAAAGTTTGAAATGATGAGCGTGTGAGACATAAAATGTTATCTCAGAATGCTGAAGTCCTTGTTGATCTTTATATCAGTGAGAGTAAAGATCTTGATTGAAAACTCTGGCAACGTAACCAATTCTGCAAGTTCATATGTGCAAAGGCACAATGTCTTGATGGATGGTTTGCTGTAGTGCAAATAGAATTGATGCTCTTATCACAACGGTCACTGTTCAATGTGGCATTGTTAAGAAGCATGAAATAGTTATCTAATGGACCAATCCAAATGAACGTTCAAGGTTTGTACCTCACTCCTGTCAGACTCAATTCTGACAGAACACAGGAAAAAATCAGAGATGATAACCCATAGAAGAAGTCAAATCTAGCTTGTCAAGATGAATTTACCGTTTGCGTTTGTAAGAGTTTCAGTCAAGTCGGCTGAAACTTAGAAATGAATAAAACTGAGGAAATCCTGCAATGGTTTTCCTTGAAATTGAACCACAGCCGAGGAGTTACAGGTGTTAGTAACTCCTGGAAAAATGTGGAGAATAAAGTAAAAGGGAACAGAAGGAAAATGAAATGGATTTAGATGAAGACTAATTAATGTACAGGGTGTCCCAGCGTGTTGCCCATTTACACATACCTGACTTTGTTGTCAGACAAAGTTGTGTGACTTTGTACAACCGCCTAAGCCAATGAGAATGTTCACATAATAGTCATGTGACAAGTCATGCACATGTTTAAAAGTTTGATTTGAAGTGATTTTGTCTCTTGCAAAATATACAGCTAAGTGAATAACATTTCAATGTAACTTCAAAATTAGTAACTTCTCATTGTATATATTGTTCGATGGAGATAAGATGAAAACCATTAACTGTACTTGGAAATTTAAAATAAGCATATTGAGCTGAGCAGTGGAAATGCAGCGAAAAAGTGACAAAGCCTTGTATGTGTAAATGGGCCTTTAAGCTACTCTCATATCGTAAAGAAGTTCTTGCAGTTTTTTTAAGATTAGAAAAGAACAATTGAAATAATTAAGAAAGGTTTCAAAGTGCAGATATGAAAATTACAAACTACGCAAGAAACTTGATGGAAATTATTGACTGTGATTCCCAGCCATGTTGGCACACCTCTTTGCAATAATGGATAAAGATGAATGATGGAATGCACAGGTCATTATAGGTCATTGAGCTAATGACGCTATGCCATTTATTGGTAATGAAATCTTAATTTCTACTTTTAGTAAATTTGGCAATCTTTGAAAATTGAATCTGTGTTGAGTTTGTCAACTCATTAAGTCCTGGAATTTTGGATGCTGACATGTAGTTGAAAAACAACCATCATTTGAAAAAATATTCAATGTAATTCAAATTTCAAATTAAATTTTGTCTGCAGAAATTCCATACCAAATTCCAATTATATTTGGAATTTTATTCAACAAATTAGACTCTGGCATAGACACTGCCTTATACTAATGAAGGGAAGGTACAACATTGATATTCTAAAAACTAAAACATACAAGATTACAGTTTTATATCAAACTTACTTGGTGTTCAGTTGATGATAGAATCAAACATCCCTTGAAATATTTCTGAATACAGTGCTATAATTTTAGCCCAATTGAATTTTTGAAACGAGACAAAAATTACATGAATACAAACATTCTGAATGCATTTTAACTAATTTTCTCATTTTAGCATTAAAATATGTTAAATTATTTATAGAATGAATTAATGTCTTCATAAGATCAAATTCCACATCAGAATGAATCCAAACTTGATGTTCTCCGATTGAAAAATCATTTCCACTTTTTGATTGCTTCAATTAAATCTTGATTCAAAGAAAGTAAACATGCTCGTACATGTAGATGCAGTTTTTGCCAACATTACCAATGTTGTACCTTTCCTTCAAGGGACACCCTGTACAAACTTGCCATAGGTTGATGATTATCTTGCTCCATGCATACATTGTATTAGTACCATGTTTCCATGGTTCTTTAGCATAAGAAAAGGTGACTTTCTAAGGAAAAACAACTGTAGTTATGCCTGGTTAAACAGTTTTTATACAAGTCTTTTGGTTCAAGGTCTATCATACACATCATTATCACCAAAGACCTTTACTACATGTATATTGCTACAACCATATTGTCTAGTTCCCAGCCACCACTAAAAACAAAATCACTGAAAAAAAATCACAGTTTGAAAGGCACCAGTCTAGTTTGGACACAAGCCTCATTTTGAGTCCCATGCAAATGTGCATTAGAAACCAAGATGGCCGCCTCATGATGAAGGCTAAATATGTGAAATAAGGCACTCTAGATGTAAGGTCAAAGGTTACTGGTTTGGACAGAATGTCCAAAATATGAATTCCTTTTGAGATGATCTCGTCCAGAAAAATTGGATTAGAATTTTAAAAGTTTCTAGTGTCCAAGTAGGATTCCTTTATCAAATGGTTTGAATCTTTGATGCACAGAATTAATGGAATTTTTTGAAAAGGCCTTTCAATTTCAAAAATATTTATTTTTTCCAATCGTGCTCTCTTTTGAACATCTCCCCAGAATTTGCTCTTTGAAGAGGGCACACATTTGTTCTATTATAAACACAAGGTTCATTCATGCCCAGGTCTCAATTTTTGTGGAGAGAAGAACAATTTAGCTGAACATTTCTAAAAAAATAAAATAAAAATAAAAATTAATGTCTTGATCCTTATAAGTTAAATGTTATTCACTTTGATCCACATGTCAAAGGTCATAGTGCTTTACTATTCAAAAGGTCAAAGGTTAAAGGCAGTATACACCATTGATAATTGGCCACTATCAAAATGATGGAAAGTACATGTTATACACAAACCTTATGTCCGATTCTGTAAATCTAGTACATTACTTCATGCTGTCCTTTTGTAGAAAAACACCCAAAAAAAAATTCAAACATAAAAGATCACAGGGTGGTCATTTGTTTTGATAGAAATTCATCTGATTGAACTTGTAAAATGTTTTGAGAAGAAAAAAAAATGTTTCTGTTTTAGAAGGAATATGTGCATTTTTGTAATTTGCCAAAAACGAAAGATTACAGGTTGATGTCCTATAAATTGTCATCTGTTTGAAACCAAAAATCCTAAATGTAAGCATTAATTGAGCTGGAACAGGTCGGTCTGTATACATGTACAAATATTGATTCTCATTCAGTTATATATATGGCATAAAGTGTACGTGTTCAAGTACATGTACAAGGAACATGGTACATTCATATGTACCTACTACCTAGTAAATATACCATACTTGTAGTCAACTACTTTTTCATGAGTATAACTATGAGTACAGAAACATGTACTCGAGTACGACTACAAGTATGAGTACTCCAACTCTATAGTTGTAGTTGGGTACTCTTTCATGAGTACAGAAACATGTACTCGAGTACGACTACAAGTATGAGTACTCCAACTCTATAGTTGTAGTTGGGTACTCTTTCATGAGTACAGAAACATGTACTCGAGTATGACTACAAGTATGAGTACTCCAACTCTATAGTTGTAGTTGGGTACTCTTTCATGAGTACAGAAACATGTACTCGAGTATGACTACAAGTATGAGTACTCCAACTCTATAGTTGTAGTTGGGTACTCTTTCATGAGTACAGAAACATGTACTCGAGTACAACAACTCTGACATATAGAGACATTTTATATCAGTGGTGTATACTGCCTTTAGATACATGTATGCATGTGAGTGTAAATAGTGTATCGTATGTTACTTATGCATACTGACCATTTCTTATTGGAAGAGATACACATTATTATCTAAAAGAGGAATACAATAAGATGAGGAACTCATAAATTGTGCATGAATAATGAAAAAACTTCAATTAAACTTACCTTGGAATAACAGGGCAGGTCTGGTAACCACCTCGTCCATAAGATGCCACAGTAGTCCTGGATGCAGAATGAGAGACTGGTCTAGCACTGGGCCATCGGATGGTGTGGGTCGGAAGTCACCCTCTATTTTGGAAATTGGGGGGGGGCCTTGATTGGCAATTGAGGCCCCAGAAAACAATGGGTGGAACCAAGAAGACACAAAAACCTCAGAAAACAGAGGAAAATTGTCTATGTTATACGTGTAAATGGAGAGTTCCACCTACCAATTGAATTTAATGGAGAGGGGACTTCCGACAAATTGTCTAGTGTACGTCCAGCAAAACACAAAAAAGAAATTGAAAAATGAAACTGAAAAATATAAGGAAAAATTTGAAGGAAAAAGTATACATCAAATTGTATTCTTTGAACTAGTAGCCAGATAGAAGGCATTAAAAAACAGTATCATAAAGACAAACTACGCAGTACGTTTGTCCTTACATTGTTGTTAGTAATCAAAGAAGAGTTTGGTCCCAAAAATCATAGGAATTCATTGTGAGGTAAAATACAACATGGAGGAATTGATGTGAATGAACTCATAATGTTGAAAAAAAGAAACTGAATGTTTAATGTTGACAGGAAGTCAGTCAGTGGCAAAAATTTAAACAAAACTAGATATATGATTGATTTTGCATTAGTTATCCAGGATAGTAAAAGACAGACTTAATCATGTAGTAACTTATCGCATAGTAATCAAGCATCAATGCATGTCAGTTAAACGAGCTCAGTGCAAAACAGTATTAATATTCAACAAATGAAATAATTTTTTGCAAAATGTTTATTGACGGAACGTTCATATAAACATTGACTCAATTTGCCAAGTTGCTCTAATGGTTGAATTCCTATCACAGGATAAAACTAAACTCAATATGATGTACAGTTTGGAACAACACTCATTTTAGAGTTAATACACAGGTCTACACATCTAGGTTAGTTGTTTGACGAGTTATAGAACTTTGGCTGGAATTAGACAAGTCTCTTGGTAAAACCTGACCCTTGGAAAAATTTGAATATTTTGGATGTATTTAATGACTGTTTGTGCTTTAAGGATTATGGTCAACTGTATCTCTGGAGGTATATGGTTAGGGACTTGCGCTCACTATCAATAACATTACTGGTATTTGTGTGATGGGACGTCAAGTTGAAGAGAAGATATAGGGCAATGTGGAAACCGTTTAATATTAAATGGCGCCCTCTATTGGCCTCATGGAATTGTTGTAGTAATTAAATCATGGAGAGATTGAAATAATCAAAATGTTGAACTTATTGTCTTGGATTTGATTGGATCCTTGCTGTGTTGACGTCATCTGAACGCCCATGATTACTTGGACTACAAGATTGGAGAGTTTGTACACATTAAGAACAACCGATTACAAGTTGATGTAGACAGCGGGCGACTCTCTGGCCTGTTGGTGTCTGTGGATGGGGGGAACACACACTGTGTACGCAACAGAGTGGGACTTGTACACACTGGACTGCATAGAGGAACCCCTATTGTTTTTTTTTTCAAGTTCAAGGTCAATAAAACTCAAAGAAATACAGTATCCCTTTTGTACTTTGTCTTTTATTGTGTTCTCCCCTCCCCTGTGCATCCTATCTAGTTATAGTAGATAGTGCCCTCTATTGACTTGTTGAATGAAGTATGGATAGATTTCAAATAGGAGACTTTTGAAACACTAGGTGGCAGCAGACTTACCATTCCTATTCCATTGCTTGTGTTTTCTCATATTTTAGCAATGGAAAAGAACCGGTAAGTCTGCTGCCACCTACTGTCTCAAAAGTCTCCCATTGACACCATCTTTACAGGCAACTTTAATTTGGCTTTAAGCTGCATAAGGCTCGCAATTTGAAGCACGCTGTCTGAAAATATGCGCAGAGTTCAGATTCAAAATGTGGTTGTCGTTGCCTGTAAAGATGCCGTCAATAGGAGACTTTTGATACACTAGATGGCAGCATACTTACCAGTTCTTTTTCCATTGCTAAAATACTTATTAGAAAGCGCATATTGAGAGCAATGGAATAGGACCGTAAGTGTGCTGCCACCTAGTGTTTCAAAAGTCTCCTATTTGAAACCTATCCATACTTCAAAAAGTCAATAGAGGGCACTATCTACTATATAAATAACTAGATAGGATGCATGGCTTATTTGTATTGTATTGTACAGCACAGAACTTTAAGGTACATTTCAATTTTGGCAGTAGAGGGCGCTACAACACTGGTGGGGAGAGGGATGTCCCCTACTTTGATCATATTGCATTTAAATAAAGGTTTTTCATGGGTGCTTTTTTGGCAGTGTGCCCCTGGATCCACCCCTCAACTATGTCTGCCTGTTGGTTCATATTGCTGTATATACAGGATATCCACTCCGTGCATAAGCAGTTGAGGGCGCATGTTTTTAGATCACCCCTGGTCAATAGGGCAACGGTTGTAAGTCGCATTAAATCTCATTTGTTAATGCGTTCTATTTCTCTAGAAATTATTGAAGGGATGTTTTTGTTAGCACAGAATTTTGGTAAACATGCGTAAAGTGTTTGCGCAATACTGTGACACTGACTTGACTGGTGCTTTTTCAACACTAGAGGGCTGCGATATGCACAGAGTGGATTACAAAGGCTTGCATCCTATCTAGTTATTATATTTAGATATGTGGTAAACCCATAGAAATAGAACCAGGGGAGTGTTGGGTGCCTCATAGAATCTATGCAGCCAAGCTACAAGGACATTTAATAGACAATTCCTTTTGATTGATGCATATTGATGTATTATTCATGAAACATCATTATGACAAACTTGGTAAAGAAAGCTGCCACAATTTTTCTTTGTTCACTCCAAAACAATGACTAGTCAATTTTCACTTGTGGATTACTATATGAGGAATAACATTTTTTAGTATCAAGTGCATCTTACTGGACTTGGGAAACAAAAAGCGCTAGCATTTCTCCCAGGTTCTATTTCTATGGGTTAACCATCTATATCCTCAAGTATAGAAAGTGTATCATACGTAGGTATAAGGCCAAAAGTTGGTCTCCAGTTTGTGGTCCTGCGGTGCATTATGTTCAGACTTGTATTAGTGCATTTTAGAACATTTTTATTGGTTTATTCAGGGGACTTTAGTTCAGAATGAAGGTGATATCCCCTTGCCTTTGTTTTAAACAATTTGGTTGAAGGAACCCTCCAGTCACTCTTCTTGGTGCTTGACTCATATTGGTGCATTTTTGATTTTATCAACAAACGATTCCAGATTTATTGGGTTTTTTTGTTGATACTTGGGACTTAATTGACAGAATGAAGCTACTATAGTCTTGACTGTACTTTGCTTGATCAAGTCTTTGCTTTTGTGCAACTCATCTTGTTCATTGCACTCATTTACAAGATGCGTACCATTTTGGAAGCTTAACTTGTGCCACAAACCGGAGACTTTTTGGCCTTATACAAAGTACATACAATCTTTACATCCGTTATCAGACAAGTACCAGATTGGTTAGTTTTGTGTCCCATAACATTTCTCAAAGGATAAAAATATATTTATATATATTTCAAGTAAAATATTTCAAATGTGTTGATGTAAATTTTGCAATGAAAAATTAGGTCTTTTCTATTAGAGCAGAAATTATTTGCCTCTGCATTTGTGAACCAATTTAATATGGCGATTATGCCTTGTCTTTATAAACAAACCAATCTGGTACTCACCTAACTCCATCACCATCTTATCAAATCATTGGCGCATCCAGGAGGTTCAAGGGGAGGGGGTGGAATTTTGTCTTTATTTTATGTACAATTTCAGGTGTGCCCTCTGTTGTAATTTTTCCTTGATGAAAGGCACTTCTATTAGAAATTCTAAATGTCTATGGGAACATTTCAAAGGGCCACAGAGCCCTGGTGTACCCCCCCCCCCCAGCCACCCTGGATCCGCCCCTCTTGAAAATATTTCTTTTATTAAGTCATTCTGATCTATACATATAGAATATTACATGATACAAATCTGCCCTGGCACATTGTATTAATGCAGAAGGTGTCATTGTCACCCAAGGGTTTCCTGATCGGGGTCTATCATGTATCTTTAGGAGAATAGGGTTTTAATCAGGATAAAAGTATATCCCAATAGGGATAGTATAGTTGACATCGACACCATTAGATATAAGAAATATTTTTGTCTAGTATTCATGAGGGACAAACCAGTAACATTCATTAAGACTTGTCCATTGGTCCACGGTGACACAAAGATCAAAGTAATCTCTCTTGAGCTACAGGTGGCTCTAGTAACAAGCTTTGGTTTAAAACTCGATGTGCTCCGATTGTCTCCAGGAGAATGTTAGACTCTGGTAGATGAAGTTGCTTAAGTAAGGGTGTAACTGGGATTCTGTTACACAGATTATCCAGGCGTTAATTTCTTGTAATTTGTTAATATGTGTGCATTATTTCAATGTGCCATTGCAGATTGTCTTTTACCATTTATACATAATTGTTTCTGCAAATATTTATCCAAAATATTATTTTTAAATAAAGGTAATTTGTTTATGGGCAGTTCTGATAAAACTTTGTCTTATTTTGGCAAAGATTTTATGGAAATGTTCAATTGATGTAAATTAAAGTTCTGTGCTGTTTCCTCATCAGAAAGTTTGAAGAATCAGTGTCCAGTGTTGTCCTCATGATCCATGTTCATTCATCGCCAACGGTAACAGAGGTCCTTATGGTTATCAGGGGTGCATTTTGACAGAAACTACATGCTTCATCTTAGGTCAGTGGTCGAGTGATGAATCATAATTCATTATTCTATATCTGTTTTGATCATGCTTATGAGATCAGTAACATTTCATTTTAAGATGGCAAATGCAAACAAGCTTTCAATTGTGGTCAGTAATTTCCGAGTCATGTTCTGTTCATGTTTCTGTTTATGTTTGCCAAAATGCACCCCTGGGAAGTGCACCCCCTGGGAAGAAGACCAGGGTCGATTTCATCACAGCTCCATGTTACTTGGGTAATCTCAGAGAAGAAATGTTGCCGAATCTCAGGGGTCATAGGAGACAGGCTTTACTGAGATTTCTTCTAGTGTGAACTCATCTGATGGCTTGTTGGCTTTATATGTGCTCATCCAGAATCTCGGGGGTTGTAGAACACAGGTTCAACACCGAAAATTCGTCTTGGGCAAATCGGCCTCAAATTGTCCGATGGCTATGCTTCATCATGTGCTCATCTCATCTAAAATCTCAGGGTCATTTGGACACGGGTAGATTGCCAAGATTTTGTCTTGTGTGAACGGGCTTCAAACTGTCTCATGGCTATGCTTCATCAAATGCTCATCTCATCTAGAATCTCAGAGGACACAGTTGAAACACCAACATTTCGTCTTGTGTGAACATGCTTCAAATCGTCATGTACTCATCTCATCTAGAATCTCAGGGTCATAGGACATTGGTTCAATGCCAAGCTGTCTTGTATGAAGAGGCTTCAAATTGTTGGATGACTATGCTTCATCAAGTGCTCATCTCATCTAGAATCTCAGGGGTCATAGGACATTGGTTAGACAGCCCGATTTTGTCTTGTGTGAACTTCATCATGAGCTCAGAATGCATCTTATCCAGATAGACCACCTCATCCACTCACAGCGACCCTTTCGGCGAAGTTCTCTGCAAACAATTTAAAAAGAAAAGAATAGGGGTTTATTTAATTTGCAAACATGTACAACTGGAGACAAGAATTGAAAATGTCATCATCTACAGGGCATAGGAAGCATTGATTGAAGGATACAGGGATCAAAGGTAGCATGTTCACTCTACCCTTATTTATTAATAAATGTGAATGTATGTTCTAATTTGACAATCCAGAGTCCTCCCAGAGTTGCGCGGCCAAAGCGGCCAAAGCGGCCAAACTGAAGTATGGGACAGCAACATATGCCACAAAGCTTTTTACAGCAGTTAGGCTAGTTGTGAAGCCCTCTCTACACATTGCAGTTGAGCAATTTGTTTCTTTTTGGCTTGGTATTCTTTGGAGAAATAGGCCTATGTACATTTTATGGTCATTTGCAAGTGGTCATACAAAGACATTTTACTTCCTATGCCCTAGCTTTTTAAGTTAACAATTTTTCTAAAGCATATCTGGAAAGCATCAAACACTCAAAACGCCAATGGACCCCTGAACATTGTAGTCAAGCATTTTATTGCTTTTTTTGTCATTTGCAGTTTTTCATGGACACTGTGCTTCCTACACCCTTGATTATAGTGACGCACACTAACGAGGAGGGCCTAAGACAGAGGGGAATATCTTGGACCAACATGACCCTAATGGAACTCCATTCTGTTCTCGGTCTTCTCATGTTCTTGGGACTGACCAAATCTGGCCGGGAGAACATCCGTTCTGTGTGGAGAAAAGGCCCATTCGCAAGACCACTATGTATGGCCACCATGTCGGGTAGTCGTTTTCAAGATATCTTGACAATGATTAGGTTCGACGACAAGACGACCAGACCAGCACGATGGGAAGCCGATAAGTTCGCTGCCATTCGCGATGTTTTCGATCTATTTGCCGCTGCCTGCCGACGCCATTACAGTGCCGGAGATTGCGTAACGATTGATGAACAGTTGGTTGCCTTCCGAGGGAGATGCCCGTTTCGGCAGTATATGCCAAGTAAGCCTGCCAAGTACGGGATCAAATTTTGGCTGAACGTTGATGTTGACACACACTACGTACTCAACATCATCCCATACCTTGGGAAAGGACCGGAGGGGACGGCCAGAAATCTTGGATCAACCATTGTGCAACAACTCGTGCAACCATTGAACAACTCCGGGAGAAACGTAACAACGGACAATTATTTCACGAGTGTCTGTTTGATACGCGATCTTATCAAGAAAAAACTGACTTTAGTCGGAACAATAAAGGGGAACCGGAGAGAAATTCCTAAGGAGGTTCGGCCCAAAAATGTCAAGAAAAGGGCCCCTTAGTCATCCGTCTTTATGTTCAGTAGTGAGATAACGTTCGTCTCGTTCATCCCGAAGGAAAGACGGAGCGTGTTGTTAGTGTCATCCATGCACCATGATAACAACATCAACAATGCCACCCAGAAGCCGGACATAATTCACTTCTACAACAAAACCAAAGGTGCAGTGGATACCATAGTTCAAATGTGTAGTTTGTACTCATGCGCCCGTACAACACACCGCTGGCCTCTCGTTGTATTTTTCAACATCATAAATCTTGCATCCATAAACTCTTATGCTCTATATAAGTGCCTCCATCCGCAGTGGGCCACACAGCATTCCCGCCATGACTTTTATTACGAGCTCATCATGGATCTTGTCAAACCACAAATCGAGATGCGCATAGCCAATCCCAGAGGACTGCACACGACGACGCTGAATTCCATGAACA
Organism: Zoroaster sp. YZ-2022; assembly: GCA_029582265.1. Classification (NCBI taxonomy): domain Eukaryota; kingdom Metazoa; phylum Echinodermata; class Asteroidea; order Forcipulatida; family Zoroasteridae; genus Zoroaster; species Zoroaster sp. YZ-2022. The sequence continues at coordinate 3,705,696 of CM055833.1, read as the reverse complement.
TCCTTGGCTTCAAAGTCGACCGAGAACAGCAGATTCGGGCAGGCAAATGTCACCATGACAACCCCGCACAGCGACAGGGCATTTGTTATGAATGTCCGTCTCGTAGCCAAGGAGGAAAACGTACGACCATGAAATGCTCGTCTTGCCACAAATTCATGTCCATTGAACGGAAGTACATTGCTTGCCACTCCTGTGATGCCGGGGAGTTTTGAACTGTTGCTGGACTGACTGTTGAACCGTGGTTGAACTGTTTATTTTATTACTCTTTTCTTTTGCACTTACACACTGTATGTCGTAGATAGCCTAAAACATTTGTTGGTGTTTTTTGTTCTTTTCAAATTTCTTATATTTATACCCCTTAAATTCCTTTATTTATTCATTTATTCATTTTTTTATTTTTTTTTTATTTTCGATTTGTTTTTTTATATTTTGGACTTGGACCTTTAGGCATTCGTAAATTTCACTTTTCTTTTGCACTTACACACTGTATGTCGTAGATAGCCTAAAACATTTTTTGGTGTTTTTTGTTCTTTTCAAATTTCTTATATTTATACCCCTTTATTCCTTTATTTATTCATTTATTTATTTATTTTTATTTTCGATTTGTTTTTTTTAATTTTGGACTTGGACCTTTAGGCATTCGTAAATTTCACTTTTCTTTTGCACTTACACACTATGTCGTAGATAGCCTAAAACATTTTTTGGTGTTTTTTGTTCTTTTCAAATTTCTTATATTTATACCCCTTTATTCCTTTATTTATTCATTTATTCATTTATTTATTTATTTTTATTTTTTATTTTTTATTTTTTATTTTGGATTTGGACCTTTAGGCATTCGTTAATTTCACTTTTCTTTTGCACTTACACACTGTATGTCGTAGATAGCCTAAAACATTTTTTGGTGTTTTTTGTTCTTTTCAAATTTCTCATATTTATACCCCTTTATTCCTTTCATTTTATAACAAACTTTCACTTGCATAATTTATTTTATATTTCTTGATTTTATTGTTGTTTTGATAAAATACTGTTTGAGAATCAAGAGAAAATAAAATACAAACAGGAAAATAGAAACTCTTTGTTCTTTATTATTTGACTCTTTGTTCTTTATTATTTTACACTAATTAAAACTTAATTAATTAATATATAATTAAACCAAAAAATTTAAAACTTAAATAATCCTAGACAATAGCTGGGCATGTGTGGAAGCCATTTGGATGTAAAAAATCAATGGGGATTGCAGAGATAACAATGTTAATATCATTAAAACCCTTGTATACATGCAGTCTCCAAAATGCTGCAAAAAAAGAACTGCTAAGTACACAATGCTTTTTGTGTGCATGCCTCAAAATATTGCATACTGTACACGAGAATGGTACATGGATACCCCAAAATGCCCCTGGGTATGGGACAAAAACCAAACTGTTCTGATCCTCACACAGTACGTGTATACCGCAATTTACTGCACTGGTTTATTTCAAGTTAGCCTTGCAATGAAACAAAGCAGGTGGCTGCTTCAGTTTACCTCATCTCTCTGAAGAGCCTTGGGCTATGCCATTAATCATTAGATAAGAAAGTGCGTACCACAATATGTCCCAGTTGAGACATTTTGAAGTATGGGTCCACTTTGTGAAGAACTACATGTACACTGATAATAGGAGGGTTAATAGGGGTGCCACTGAAAAGAGCAGAGGTACCGCGTTTGAATAAAGTGGTAGGTACCTCCCTCGTCGGAGGGTTTTAAAATGGATTTATTGCCTAGACATGACTAGTCTTTGGTACTTGACACACTCTGGTCATCATTATGTTTTCACAATTGCCTGATTTATCTTATCTTACCTCAGTTCATGTTATTATCTTACAGTGGTTCATTTTGTATTATCTATGCTTTGCCTGAAAGCTTTTGTGGAGAACCCCACTAAGCAAACACATGTAGACAAAGTTCTCTGCATCAAAACTGTGATTATAATTAGCTAGTGTAGTTTTGCCTCAGCATTAGAACTGCAGGATTTAATGAAAAGACTGAAAACTAACACTGACCAAAGGTTACTATGGCTGAAGTCTGTCAAAACATTTCCAGAAGTGAGTTAAAACTATAAAAGGAATTTAAGCAAAAGAGAAGTTCCCTGCAGTAAAACTGTAAGAGTTTGCCTCGACATGACAAACTGATGACTTAATGAGAAGACCAAAGTCAATCTAAAGAAATTACCAGAAGAGGTTGAAATTATCAAAGGTAAATAGCAAGAGAGAAATTGTTCCCTGTAGCAAAACTGTTACTCAGTTAAGTCTTGCCTCAGCATTAGAACTGCAGACTTAATGAGAAGGCTATGATGCTTGCAAGTTACAAAGGCCAAAATCAGCCGTAACATTTTCAGCAAAGGTTGAAATTATAAACAAAAACAAAAAAGAAACAAAAGAAAAGTTTCCCTTGCAGCAAAATTAACACTGGAGTTCTCATTGGTACTACAGCTGCACACCTAATATAGAAGGCTAAGATTTATGATGTACTCTGGGCCAACGTCTGTCAAACATTTGCCAGCAAAACTAACACTGGAGTTTGCGTTGGTACTACAGCTGCACACATTTGCCAGCAGAAGTTGAAATTATCCAAAATAACTAGAAGCAAACATTTTAGCAAAAGAGAAGTTTTTCTGGAGCAAAACTGTTGGTTCAATAGTGGAGATGAAGAAGGCTTTGTGGAGAAATTGCCACCAGAAATGGTTGAAGTTATCAAAATTAAAAGAAAGAGAAGTTTCCCTGCAGCAAAAGTTTTTCAAAATTTGCCAGGAGTTTAATTTAAATTAAGTTACAATTGCCAGTCAACCGAAAAATTGCCACAAGAGGTTGAAATTATGAAAATGAGAAGCAAAAGAGAAGCTTCTCTGCAGCAAGACTTTGTGGAGTTTTGCCTCAGCATTATATAAAGCTGCATACTTTACAATGGGCATGATTCTACATGATTTTACAAAAAAGTAAAAGTTACTTAACCTTGAATTGTGTTATTTTTGGGGCATTATTTGTGAAGAGTTATTTTGCATCAGGGATGTTAGAGAGGAAGAAAGTGAATGAAATGCTTTCAAGCTGAGACACATATAGGATTCCGACATAATTTTCTTAAGAGAAGACCATGAACACATCACCACATCATCTTTCAGGTGAAAAGCATTTTGTTGAAACATTAGAATTGTTTTCAGTTGTTACCAAGGAAGTTGTGGTGACAAGCTTAGTGACAAAAGATTCTGGTGTGGTTTCAAGGGGTAGTATCCAGGGGTAGTACAAGTCACCAGGTCTGGGGTGTTTTTTTTGGGGGGAGGGGGGGTTTGTTTGGGTTTTTTTAGGGGCAAGGCAATTATTAAAAAACTAGAAAATTGATTCACATGAAAGTTTTGTTTTAATTTTTGATGTTATCTATGAAATTATATTGACACGTCCGAAGATGCAGAATTGAAGTTAACAAAAATATTTATTCATGAAATTTTTTGATCATTTGGAATCTCTTCCGAACAGCCCATGTGTCTGAAGAAAACTGGAAAACTCAAGCAAAACTGTTGTTACGATTGTGCTTCATACTACACATGTATTGTTCCAAAAAATTGCACTGATTGAATGGGGGTTAAGATAAACATTAAACAACAAAACTGTAAAAAATTCAATTCAATAAGTCACCCAAGTCATGAGAAAATTGTGAAAAAGCGTTCTTAAAGGTGAAATAATTTTAAAAATAACAAAATAGAAGCAATAGTTAAAATAAATGTACTCGAAACTGGCACAGGGCATCATGGCACAAAGTTAAATTATTAAACTATTAATAAAATAATTTCAACAATTAAATTACCAACATATAGACAGCAATATTTATAGGTATATTTTGATACCCTCATAAATTTTACACCAAGTTATTTAATTACACACATTTACTAGGCCTCTTTTCCCATGACCTAATTATGGTAAAACAACCCTCCTACAAAAGCTGCACTTTAGTGGCAAGTAGCTACAGAGGTCAAAATCATTCAACTGTCTGTTTTGACTGTTGACCCAAATGTGCACGCAGTGGCATTTTTGACTGGTTTTTACTCTCATTTTGACCACCATGAACAATACCAATGCTTTTACCAGTCAAAAACAGTCAACTCATTTTGACCTGTAAATGTATTTACTACACGTCAGGTTTGATATTTAAGTGCACTAGATATACTTTGGCAAGTATATCAACATTTTGACCCTTGTAGTAATAGGAGGGTTAATATATTAAAATTAAATGTTTTCAATGTTTCATTTCAAAATGAATAAGGGGTCACCTTAATATTAAGCTTGGGAGATAAAACGATAATATCAAATATCGCAATACCTTTTTTTATTTGATTACGATATCAAGAAATTTTCAAGTTATCGTGATGAAAAATTATATCGGAATTTAAAAAAATATATTGCAATTAACAAACAAAAATTGTGATTGTGAGTCAAGTAAAAAATTCCATGGAAACAAAACTTAGGCCAGTCTTTTCAGCTTTCGCAAGTGAGAAAAGAAAGCAAATGGCATGACTGTATGTGTCTCTCAGCTAAGCACTGGCAATTTATCATGACACAATTAGAGGGGTATATATACATACCTGTGGTTATCAGCCCTAAAGCAATCATGCGCCAACGAACAAAAATTTTGTTGCGATACTCTTGAAAATTGCGATATGCATGTTTGACACGTTACTACAGAGAGAACTACAGGAGGGTTACCAGTCAGTGAGGGGGGGGGGGGGTTGAAGAGTTGTATTATTACCCTGAAAATATTGAAAATTTCAGCAAATTGCTTGTATTCGATCCCAGAGGCATCAGAGGGAGATCAGTCCTGTGAGGATTTCCTGTCTGATTTCTTTTGATCTCATATGAAGCTGGAGGATGGCAATGAGATCCAAATCGAAAGGGCCCACCGTACCCCTACACACCGATCATCTAACCAAGGCAGCCATAGCAACACTCGGCCACGACCGATTCATTGTAAATTATTACACTTCACTGACCTCCAATATCTCTTGAAACAAATTCCCAAATGCCTCCGGAACAATCCGTACAAAGTTGCAAATATCTACTTATCTGATGATGTAAACACTGACTTAAGGAAAGCATGATAGCAGCAGAGGGAAGATCATCTACCAAAGATATGAGGGGATGCCCAGGTGAATTCGCTTACATCCCCTGGTCAGTTCCAGCCATTATTTCATACAACCTTCCCAGCGATGCGTTCAAGATCTATTCAGCCAAGTGTCCATTAATTTTTTACCTAAAAACGATCGCTATGAGAAATTTATTAATGAAAGCGTTCCCTGATGACACATAACAACTTATCTATTTTTATAGGGAAGGGAATCTGACCAGAGCACCGAACATAATTCCTTTAAAACTCAAAACCAAATATATCATCTGCTTTATTATAGAATTACTAGTAATAGTAAATTGTTATCATGCAACCGACACCTTGTTTCTTTTATACAAGTCAGTAAAACATTAGCCTTGACCAAGGCTGTTTACATGTAATGATGACCAATCACTGACTGGATATCCAGCTGATTTTCATGTCTCCTCCAATCACAGCCTTGGCGGGGACCAATCAACTTCAGACACTGCAGTTGGAGCTGACTCACTGAGTTATCCAATCAAAACACAAGCAGAGGCTCTACCAGAGACAGTGCTGTTTCTCCACACAAATAGCAGATATTGATTCACAAGCACGCTAGCCTCCAAACCCCTACATTGTATTCTGACCAGACACCCATGGTTTGTTGATAGCCTTCTGATCGAACTAATAACTTCACAATTTCAGCAGTCTTCAAGATGAAGGGCCCTTCACCCAGCGACCTAGGCTCCGACTCTGGTGGAAGGGTCCACCAGTCATAATCACTGGCAGCATACATCCTTGAGGGAGTGACATTGGTAGATCCAGCGGGAGAATGAGGACAAGTGCCTCCACTAACGACGTCCGTCCATTGTAAATTGATAATTCTTTCTTAAATGCGCCACTTTCTTTTGACAATCACAATCAGCTACTTATAACCAAAATAGCATCCATTTAAAGTCATTTTTGACATTCTCAATTGGCTCATGCTAACCAAAATAGCATCCATTAGGCCCAAAACACAAGTGACTCTGTCTCCAGTTTCAGGTCTACGTGCACAACGGCATTTTTAGTTTTTTTTTTTTTTTTTGGCTGTGAAACTATGTTCAACTGAAGCCAAAATTGCTGGATTGATTGGAACTGTTTTAAACATATGCCCTATTTGTGTGGCCTCTCTTTAGCCAACAGAAACCAGAGACTTTCTTGTTTTGGCCTAAATGTAATTTTTAGCATTCTCAATTGGCTACTTCTCGCAAAAATAGCCTACAAATGAGTACTATTATGCATTCTGAATTGGCTACTGCTAACCAAAATAGCATCCATTTCAAGTCACTTTTAGCATTCTCAATTGGCTACTTCTCGCAAAAATAGCCTACCAATGAGTACTATTATGCATTCTTAATTGGTTACTGCTAACCAAAATAGCATCCATTTCAAGTCAGTTTTAGCATTCTCAATTAGCTACTTCTAACAAAAATAGCCTACCAATGAGTACTATTATGCATTCTTAATTGGTTACATGTACTTCTAACCAAAATAGCATCCATTTCAAGTCAGTTTTGGCATTCTTAATTGGTTACTGCTAATCAAAATAGTATCCATTTCAAGTCTTTTTTGGCATTCTCAATTGGCAACTTCTAGCAAAAATAGCCTACCAATGAGTACTATTATGCATTCTTAATTGGTTACTTCTAACCAAAATAGCATACAATTTCGTACTTTTTTGTATTCTTAACTGGTTACGTCTAACCAAAATAGCATCCATTTCAAGTCAGTTTTGGCATTCTTAATTGGTTACTGCTAATCAAAATAGCATCCATTTCAAGTCAGTTTTGGCATCCTTAATTGGTTACTGCTAACCAAAATAGCATCCATTTCAAGTCAGTTTTGGCATCCTTAATTGGTTACTTCTAACCAAAATAGCATCCATTTCAAGTCAGTTTTGGCATTCTTAATTGGTTACTGCTAACCAAAATAGTATCCATTTCAAGTCAGTTTTGGCATTCTCAATTGGCAACTTCTAGCAAAAATAGCCTACCAATGAGTACTATTGTGCATTCTTAATCGGTTACTTCTAACCAAAACAGCATACCATTTAGTACTTTTTTGTATTCTTAATTGGTTACTTCTAACCAAAATAGCATCCATTTCAAGTCAGTTTTGGCATTCTCAATTGGCCACTTCTAGCCAAAATAGCCTACCATGAGTACTAAATGCATTCTTAATTGGTTACTTCTAACCAAAATAGCATACAATTTAGTACTTGTTGTATTCTTAATTGGTTACTTCTTACCAAAATAGAATATCTTGGACTTTCTTGATTGCTATCAGGTTTGTTTAGTAGGCCAATTGTTTATTTAGTAGGCCAAATGTTTATTTAGTAGGCCAATTGTTTATTTATTGTTATTTACTTTTGGTGTGATGAGCTGACAAGCTCTGGTTTGTTACTTGTATGGGTTCAACATGATAATTATGACAGTGCTCGCCAAAAAAAATGACTTAACAATGGCCAAATGCTTCAATACTCAAGGCGCATGTGGAACTATAAAACCGTTTAAAATGACTTTGAAACCCTGCTTAAAAAACTTGCATTTTTTCCAAGAAGCCAAATTGTAATTGTGGCTTAGTTAATAAAAAAATAATAATAAAGTCGTAGTAATAAGCAACAATGGAATAAATAACAATAGTTTTGGAATTGCTCTCAGATTATACGGTGGAAAAAACATCAATTACATATTAAGGCCCCCACCCCCCAAAAAAAGTCTCCGGTTTCTGGTCTCAGCATTGTTTTAATAAATTTTTTTTTTTTTGGCTATAAAACAATGTCTAATTGCAGCCAAAATTTCTGGATCGATTGGAATTCTGCCGTGCTGTGTTTTAAACAACTTTTTAACATAGGGGTATGAACGTTTGCCGGATTTGTGAGGCCACTCTTACTTTGTGTATGGGAAATTTGGTCTGGTTCCAATAACCGCATATGTATTACATATTTCAATGGTTGGCAAAAAAAAAATTTTTTACCGCACCAATTTTGAAGCCGACTACGACCAGAAACTGGATACTTTTTGGGCCTTATATACATGTGAGGACTTTTTAATTGTCTTTAAAAAATAAATAAATAAAACTGAAATCTGCATTTTATTTTTCCTGGTGGTAAACCGGCTAGCTAAAAATGTTAAACTCCCCAAGCCTAATAGAAATTGCAAGCACTGTTTTTAAAATTTTCAAACTTGAATTCATATAATTATTTGCTAAAAAAAAAATATGACACATTGTACGTGTAGAAAATCCTTCCATGTCAAATGCTTCCTTAACCCTTTAAACTCAGGCCTGTTTTGGTGAATTTTGTTCTTTGTATAAAACAAATTCTGCCTTACTTCTCAAAAACCTTATCACATTATATACCATTGGAAAGTTTACATATGGGCCTACATTTTTATCAAAGTTTTGACCACCACCAACCTTTTGGAAAAAAATGGCGTACAGATGTTGTGTAAGAATTGATTTATTTCATCGGACGTCGGCGTCCGATATTCTACAGGGCTGAGTTTAAAGGGTTAAGGCTTCTGTTGAACATCAACATCAAAAATACATATTACTGATCCAAGTTTATCGTAAAACTTACTTGGTGTAATGCAAATAATTCCACAATTAATTCAATATTGCACAATTCAAGCACAAGTTACCAGTACAATTCTTTTTTACATAAAAAAAAACCAATCTTGAATGCTTTTTCCTTATTTTCTCATGACCTAGGTGACGTATTGAACGTACATTTTCACAGGTTAATTGTTAAATATTTATAATTTTGATTCAGAAAATGTGAACACACTCATAGTGACAGGTTTGCAAATGAGGTATTCTCAATATTTACGATCAAACAGCAAGCGCTACTAAAACAAATCAATGATTGGGGTCGGATTAGAAAGTTAAATTTGTCAAGTGTTCCTGAGGAAAAGAAGGACAAACAGAAATGCCCAAGGATTGGACACTGGACCCAGAGTGGTTCAAAAAGTCTAGCCTGGTGACTTCCTCTAGGATCTCGCAAACATCCAACGAGGGTGAAGATGGATATTGCGGAATTAGGAACAACAAAATTGTCCAGTGTTCGTGATGCATGTAGGAAAATAACTAACACTCAAGTATTGGATCAGGGTGAGAAAACCCAGTGTGGTTCTGGTTCAAAACGTCTTCTAGCCTTCTTCTAGAATATCGCAAAACACCAAGACACTAACCCTAACTCCCTAGACAACAAAAGCAGTTGGAGGATTTTGAAGGATTTTTATTGTTCAGTAACAATGCTTAGGGAGTTAGGGCTAAGGAAAAGTAATGACAAAAAGAACTGCCCAAGAATTGGAGCGGCTCAGTGAGAACTCCCTGAGGGGGCCAAAAGTCTAGCCTGGTGACTTCCTCACGGATCTCACATAACAATTAACATGAAAGAATCAAAAGATTGAGTGTTCCTGAGGAAAAGGACAAACAGAAATGCCCAAGGACTGGACACTGAACCGAGAGTGGTTCAAAAAGTCTAGCCAAGTCTATAATCCAATGAGGGTGAAGATGGATATTGTGTGATTAGAAACTAAAATTTGTCCGGTGTTCCTGATACAAGTAGGAAGGAAAATGCCCAAGGATTGGAGCAGGGTGAGAAAACCCAGAGTGGTTCTGGTTCAAAATATCTAGCCTGGTGACTTCCTCTAGGACCTCACATAACAATTAACATGAAAGAATCAAAGGATTGCGGTGAATACCAAGGTAGAAGAAAGTGTGACACTATCAACAACATCTACATCACATGACGACGCTCAATAAAATAAACCGTAGGAGCAATAACAATGAAGAAACACGACAGAGAATTGTAGTAAATGACATGGCAGAGATATTTGCATAAAGATTTTATCCTCTTGTAATATATACATTTCTCGTGATTTTTTTTAATACGGTACTCTGTTTTGTATGTTTTTACATAATTTTATGCCCCCTTGGCATTTTGGCTAGGAACCATCCCAAATCCGCCAAAATCCATCAACATGCAGTGAAAAGGTACCCCAATTGTTGGACTTTGATGGAATTGGTACAGTAGCAAATGCAAAGCATCCATGGCTTGGCTATACAGTCCTGAATCCAACAAAAGCAGCCGGTGGAGTTTGATGGATTTGGTACACATGGCTACATGTACATGCTCTAGTCGCTGGGCTATACTGTGGAGTACTGAATCCAACAAAAGCAGCCGGTGGGGTTTGATGGATTTGGTACACATGGCTTACATGCTCTAGTCGCTGGGCTATACTGTGGAGTACTGAATCCATCAAAAGCAGCCGGTGGAGTTTGATGGATTTGGTACACATGGCTACATGCTCTATTCGCTGGGCTATACTGTGGAGTACTGAATCCATCAAAAGCAGCCGGTGGAGTTTGATGGATTTGGTAAACATGGCTTACATGCTCTATTCGCTGGGCTATACTGTGGAGTACTGAATCCATCAAAAGCAGCCGGTGGAGTTTGATGGATTTGGTACACATGGCTACATGCTCTATTCGCTGGGCTATACTGTGGAGTACTGAATCCATCAAAATCAGGCATAACCAGAAGGATTTTTTGGAGGACTTGGGGTAGTTAGGGTTAATGCATTGTTTAATTTTTTTTTTTTAAATGTATTATCACATGTTGATTTAACGTACTAAATGTTGCATTAGCTTTTCAATATTGTAATCAAGGGCTCGTTTAGTGTAGTTTTGTCACCCCTGGAGGTTATACGAAAATACCCAGTGAAGAGTCAGGTTTGTCGAGCATTCGTAAGGGATGTATACTAGCTGTGCCCCAATTTAATTACAGCACACAAGAAAAAATAAGAAAAATAATAAAAGACTATTTGTATCTTGAATCGCAATTTAGGTCATCAAGGTTGATGACGGGTAGAATGTCGTATCTGACTGCCGCTTTTTCTCATTAAAGATAACCAATAATTTAATCTTACCTACCTGGTAAGGTGGAGAACATATGGATGATGACGGACATACTTCAAATTATACCAGGATATATATTTCATGAAAAATCAGGCATTTTTGGTATACGATGACTTCCTCAGTCATGTCAGTCTAATCTTGTCAACTCCCCCATAAGTGACCAACACGGTCATTGTACATGCGCAGTGGCAACTATAATAGGATCCTTCTTTTTTCTGAAGGGGAGGATTTTTTAGAAGGGAAATCAAGTCCGAAAACCATCATAAAAGTAGATTTTAAAGAAAGTTTTCGCTTTCTGTACCCCCAAAAATCGATAGAATATTTTTTTAACTGGTTAGTGGTTGCAAAAAAATTTCCCAAAAACCCTTAAAAAGTGGCGGTCAGATACGACATTCTTTCCAAATACTTTTTGTATCTTGAATCGCAATTTAGGTCATGTTGATGACTGTCTTCTTTTACCTAGTCTTCAAATTAACATGAATGTCTATCAGATGAAATGTTGTGAAAGGATATCTTACCAGTTTCCACTGTTCTCTGTAGTCAGTAGAAAGCACGCCACCAAACCAAAGGGAGTTATCAAGTAGGCCTACATCGTAGCAAGATCCTGCAATTCTGCCAAAATTGATAGAACGGAGAGTAATTAATTTTTATATTACATGGAATAATATTGTTTGTGGGGAAGGGGGTGGGGTTGGAAGTGGGACAATATTCTTACTAATTTGGATTCTGAACAAAAAAACATTTCTTTTTGAAGAGATACCTATCTCTAGTCTACTTTCATTTCAGAGAAAACACCAAAACTATGTGAATTTAAGTTCAACAAAGTTGCCAATGTTGTGAGCTTTTTTAGCAAAGAAAGTGGGTTTTTTCTGTGAACAAAGTCTGAAAGCTTCTTCACAATTTGTTCACTTGATCCTGGATTGAAATAAAAAGTTTAAACTCATCAATAGCACTATGTGCCACCCGGTAACCTAGCTTTGATCATCAACCAATAAATAAGATGCAAATTTGGAAGTGTTGAACCCAACCGGCACTTGTGCAAAATGTCTAAGCATGTGTCTAAGCATGAACATCTCATTGCTCAAAATATCCTAAAATGTCATTTCCAATGTTTATTGCAAATAGCACTAAAGCAACTGCCGCAAAGCATACTGGGATACAATTTGGGGCATCTGTTTGGAGCGGCTGGCGTGACGTCATCAATATTTTGTTTGTTTGCACGGCACGCAGTGGCGCTGTTGTACCCACAGACATCCCATGATTCCTTGCAGCCGCTATTTGTGATAAACCTTAATCTCACCCCTTTCCTTTCAGACGAAAACGGGAAGGGAAATAGTGGAAAAATGCATCATTTTATTCAACATATTGAATGTACGGGGGGAAATGAGGTTTCATTGGCAGATACGAAGGAAAAAGGACATAATGTTAGAGCTAGGAATAGGATGATCGGCTAGACCTAGCATTTCGTATGTGCTCCCCTCAAGGCTCAACCCTTCCCCCGCCCCCTTTAGCCACCCACCCTGAGATGCAAGTAGACCTACCATATCAAAATGTTTGCACTTTAATTGTAACGCTATCTTTGGTCGTCTGTATATTGGTGGTACTAAGGAGTAAGGTAGCATACAATGATACATCTATGATCTAGAAAAAGTAGAAGTAGAAGAAGTAGAGTGGCCACGCCCCCTGGCATGGGGTTCCTGACACGTACACTGACATGACTGCGGGAGACAAGCTGTACGGATGACTGCACTGATGACAAAGTTATTTTTGTATTTTTTAATTGATGAAATTAGCAGTAATATCAAGAAAGCATCTGCCTTGCATATTGAACTCTTCTTGTAGTCTTTTACTTTGACATTTCAACAAACTCCCAAGGCTAAAACAAAGAAAAACGGTGACCAAATTATCTCTCCTCACATGCTTGAATTTGAGTTTCCGCGGTAAAGCCATCACGTGTTGCATAAAAAATTAGTCTGGTTCCAACTTTTTACGTTCAACAGATGTACACGGCGACGGTTTAAAGTCAGGAAGCCAATCAACATCCGGGTCTCTCTTATTTTGTATAAAAGGAGGGCGCTAAACAGGATTGATTGCACCCACTCACAGATATCATTTATAAATAAAAACAATATTTCTTTGAATCGAGATATACATTAAACAAACAACCTGTGAAAGTTTCATCTTATTGTGTAATTGTTCACGAGTAAATAGTTAAAATGCATTGACATTTTTGTATGTATTTATTTTTATGCGGTATCATAAAAATTATAGCTTCCAAGAAAACAATCAAAGGAAGATTAATATCAATATCATCTTTACACTTTTAAGTACGTTTTACATTAAAATTTATCATTTCGTTATTTGAATTACCAATTCCATTCCTAATCTTTAATCATTCTATTTTGATTTTTGTAAATACCTATTTTGTAAATACCTATTATTGTTTACCAAAATGTAGCCTATACAACCAAAAAACTTCATCACGATGTGATGCTCAAAGCGCTTTACATTATTATCCCTGTTATCAGGCTACTTCTAAAATCATTCCTGGATCATTCTAAACTTCCTGGGAAGTATACAGCCACGTTACCCCGTAGGTCCCAAACTCAAATCCCACTCTCGTAAATTGTTCTTCGTTCACTCCAAACAATACTGAAAATTATTAAGGACTAAATTTGTTTTCAAATCAGAAATCAAAAATGAGAAGAAAAAAATGCCCGATTATGCCACTGTGTATATGTATAGGCCCTCTCATTCGCACCCAAAGCCTGTATGTTTTTTACCCCTTGTAAATATAATTATAGCCTGTAGGCTTTAATTAAAGGGACAGTATTACGATCAGAGCAGACTTTCAACAGGGCATGGAATCGGTGTCCTATTTTAAGAAAAACACAGTGAATGAAATTTACTGGCTCATTCATGCAACAGCAACAGTAATAATTATGACCTTATCATGCAGGGAATTATTTTCAGTCATTGAGTTAGTCTCACACTAGTTGATCGTGACGATATTGCCCCTTTAAGATAGAAAGTGAACTTTATCATTTAAATGATTAGAAAATGAAATAAGAAATTGGCAAAGCCACTTCCAGTTTATGACGCATCATTGGATGCCAAAACTAAATCAAGAACACAAAACAACAGATTTTGATTTTATGAAATTGGTGTGATCGAGTCACTCTTTATTTTAAAGTTTGTATAAAAATATATTATATATTTTAAAAAAATATGTATTTCTTGAATCCGCATGGATTTAAAGATGTAGGCCTATCGTCCGTGTTTTTTTTCATTTTTTTCATCGAAACAATGCTATTTTACCTGTGGAAAATATGCTTTAAAATGACATATTTCTCAAAACAATCATGAAGAAGCATGGTTTAACAGTGAAACTTTCCCCCAAAATTAATTTATTGTGGGTCTCGTCATGAATTCATTTGGGACACATAATTACCGTCCGTGCTTCCAACAACTATATTTTGTGAAATATCTCATTACAAAGTATTTGTTTTCCTTTCTAAATGGATAGATAAGACTGATTGTGGTGACACCATCCCCCCGAATCCTTTATTGAGTAGTAATTAGTTCTGAAAAGAACTGAAGGTTACAACTCGACGTTTCGATCAGTATGCTCTGATCGTCCTCATTACTACTCAATAGAGAATTCACATGGTGTCACCGCAATCAGTCTTACTTATCCTCTTCACCATGCAAAGCTACAAGTTTGACCTAAATGGATAGAATCAATGTTTCGATGTAAACTTAATTTTTCTGTAGAATAGCAAAAAAAAACATAGGCAAAATTATCAATTATTAATTGCATGAGTTCAATAAGTATGACCTGCAAATTATGTGTATTTCATTATCATTTTTGCAATATATAGTTATGCGAAATGACATGTAACAAACAAATAAATTCAAAGTGCAGATTAATGATATCTCCCAGTTATTATGAAACAAATTCAAACAATTATTTCGAGTTTTTGCTTCAATACAGCATAAGTTTGTGTGTAAGGATTTCAGACCCTTCCAGCCTGGGACAGAAATTATTGCAAGAGAATAAAACATAATAAGCACATTTATTTTAAAATTATTGACTATAAAAATATATTTTCCTGAATCCCATTAAATAAGTGAATTATATTTTATTTTAATTATGCCTGCATGTTTGTTAGTTAAAATTTGCATTTGCTCTTCATTTTATTCAAATGCATGGCTTAATCAGAAAATGGTTTTTAATTCATCTTTTTAATCAGAAATTTTGACAATTCAGTTCAAAAGTATTTCTGATTTAATCCCGATTACTTTAGCAGTCCTCGGAGAACAGTTCATTTTGGGGAAGGGTGTCATTTTCAAGGACGCAAGGCAACTCTTGAAATGGTTCCTCATCATCCTCTGATCAAAGACAACCGACTCAGGGTGGCCTCCGAAGGCGACCTCCGTGGCGTAGGCCAGGGCAAAGACACCACAGTCACTCGACCCGCGCTGCGGGTGCATCTTGGGCAGCTGCACTTCAAGACCCATAGGTCTGTGCTCACCCTCTCTCCCAGTGCACAGATTAACAATCTGACTGGATAGCTTCGGAGAAAGTCCAATATTCTCGCTATCCAGCAACTTGACCGTGCCGTCCGTCTTGCAGACCGTCACCCAATGTCCTCCCCCGCCGTTCAGCATGACCTGGACTCCGTCGGAAGTCATCTGCTGAAACTCTAGGATCTCACCGAGGACGGGCTCCTGGAGGCCGGCCAAGGCCGGGAACTGCCGGCGAAGCAGCTTCTGGGCTGCCGAGATGTGGTCATCCGTCAGCCACTCTCCACTGTCCAATATCTCAACGTCCTTGGCGTTGAGGCCTAGCTCATGGAGCCAGGAATTGCCTGTTGGGGGTACCCGCTTATCGCAGTACCGGGAGATAGTCCCAACACCACAAGGCCTCTTGGGCTGAGAAGGCGATTGCGGTGGCTTTTCAACTAATGGTCTCTTTCTCCTGATGCCTTGTCCATTGACCACCTACAATAAATAATAATAATAATAATAATTTGATAATTTAGCTGCTTGAACTGTTGAAGTAGATCATAAAATAGTTACTAAAGAGAGCGATTATGAGTAAAAACATGTTATAATTAATTTTTTGGAAGATATTCGAAGATTTATTACCTTAACAGTGTTGCTATCATTACAGCTTTGACTAATGAACGGCCTCTTTTTTGTGCAAAGCCTCTGGGCCAAGCCTGAAGCCTTTCTCTTCAAACCGGTCAGCCGAATTTGGACATCAGGCTAAAGAAAGAACAAGAACAATATGCGAAACTAGTTTATGGGCAAGAACAGGGTTAAACTAGATTATAGAACAAGAAAGGAAGACTAAAATAAAAGTGATTTTCTTACCTTATTGGATTGTTGCTTTGGTGTTGCTCGAAGGAGCATCTTAATCCTCCGGTTTTCATCCGTAATCTGGATTACCTTGTAGTTGTAATCCTGTTTCGACAATTGCCAAATTCTCCGGTAAACCTGATATAAATATAAAACAGTTTTCAGTTTTCATTTTACTATTTACATTCAATTCAATTCACTTTCATTTTTATGCACAATACGGTTTGGTAAATGACAAACCCTAAATACAACATTGTGAAAACATGAATGGATGTGTATTTAAAAATAAATGAATATAACAAAAATTAAAAAATCGAAATTAATTCAAATTTGTTTCAGAAATGTGGGATGTTGTTGTTTTACGTAAAATTCTTCGTTTTCATTGCGCATGCCTGTGCAGCTTGCATGCAGCGTGTACTGATGATGGAAGTAAGTTTGGGGAACTATCTTGGGGCGAAAATGACTTTATAGAGAGAGAAAAAAATCGCTTACCGGCTGGACATTGTCGTCTTGAGTCTTTGGGAATTTCCCGCAGTGCAAAGTCATCTTCAAAGTCATCTCAAACTCAACGTGTAAATCACAGGTGTGCTCAGTAAAAACTGGAACTCGTTTGTGTACAAATAACATTATTTTGGTTACTTTTCACCTGGGTGAGCGCCTTGGTCCATTGTCTTAATATTCCATGTAAGAATGCGTATTTGGAAATAGAATATTTAAGGCGACGCGCGCGTTGGAATGTTTTTGTTCTTTGAAGACGCCTTGCCATCTAGCAACTATGTTTTGCACTGGAGAGTGCGTGCGAAATTTCTCAAAAACGCAACAATGTACCACGCATTGCGTCACGGTCCTGCATCAACTTATGAATCTGTCCGTTAACGGCTCGGCCCAGCCTGCCCAAGGGATGGAAGAGCCAGGTCCGGCCCAGCTAGAATGAAATGTAGCCTACCGTACCGCCTACCGGTGGACATGTGTGTTCAAAAAGGGAAGACAAAAACACCCTTAAATAAATAAATAAAATTAAGTAATAATGTCAAATTCTGAGGAGGGGACAATACCTGTGAAGATCATTTTTGTTCGTAACACCTGCTCTCTGATCAATGTTTTGTAATATTGTTTTTTTTATTATTGTGAAGGGGAAATCGATACCATTGTAAGCTTTACCCCAGGTAAGGTTTAGGTAAAAAGTCGACCGAATTGAGTTATTTGTGGATTCTATCTAGTAAGACTAATTGCGGTGACACCATGTGGAATCTCAATTGAGTAGTAATTAGTTCAGAACTAATTACTACTCAATTGAGATTCCACATGGTGTCACCGCAATTAGTCTTACTTATCATCCTCACCATGCAAAGCTACAAGTTTTACCGATTCTATCTAGCTTATATTGTACAATACATACCATACTTTATTTGAGTGTGGAAATCCAGTGCCGCCCCCCCCCCCCCCCCAAGTGTCTATGAACCATCCCCAGTTACGGGACTGTCTTGAACATCATGAAGCAACACAAAACAGAAATTTACATAAAGAACACAAACCACTGCAGTTATATGTTTTATTTCTAATACAGTGCCATTTTCTTATTTTACTCAAGAAAACAAATCATTCTTGAAAAGAATACAAAATACTTGGGTATGCCAAATACTGTTTGAAAAACAAATACCCCATACCAACAAAAATATCCCTCCCCCCCCCCCCCCCAACCTCAAGAGAGGGACTATGGCCCTGAACCCAACTCAGGGCCCTGAACCCAACTCGGCCCCCCCAACCCAACTCAGCCCCCCCCCAACCCAACTCAGCCCCCCCCCCCTATATGTGGCTGTCATTTTTCTCCAAAATTCCTGGCAAACAAAGGGACTAATATTTGTTTCTCTTCAGACACAGTAGTCTATGTCTGAAAATCGTGCACACCAAAAAAAGCCTACATAACCCTGTCACATTCTGGATAAGGAGATCCAACAGTGTTTCTTGTCAGAAAGAAAATTTAATAAATAATACATCTGGAATGACTCTAATAATAACGTAATATCGAACCAAGCCAAAATAAATTAAAGGAAAGATACAACATTGGTTTTTGGAATAGTCACCACAATAGGTGCTTACGTTTTCGAGAAAACAAAAAACTGTTTTACGTTTTTATGTTTTACAAAAAGTTGAAGACTGGTAACTTTATGAAATTCGTCATAACATTTTTTTTATGGAATTGTTTCTAGGGATGATTAATACTTTTTGATTGATATACAATTAAGCTTGATAATCTGGTGAATTCTAATGTTGCACCTTAATTCTTTTAACTTTGAAAATAACCCAATATAAATAACTTTCTTTTCTGAGATAATAATAATAAATTAGACAGCATATAACAACCAATGATTATCTTGCACATTTTAGATATATACATGTTTATATCAGCATAGTATTAGCCACAGGGGTGTCTGGGTGTCTTTTTGGACACCCTGTTTTTATCTGTCATTTACATTTAAACATATGTGACCCGCTCCATCGAAATGAGGAAATGTCCAACACATGTTTCTGTGTAATGGACTTCCAAAGTTCACAAAACGTGCATGACTGCATTATTACATTATCAATTTATCACAACCTAACACAGGAATGAAATGAAGCCAAAAATGAATGTTTGGCATCATCAGAAAGCCCATTAAATTCTCTTTAAAGTTGATATGCATATCTCAAAATGTGAAATTTGGGGGGCATTCCTCATTTCGATGAAGTGGGTCACCTACTGTAAGTGAACAATTTGGACACCCCGTTTTGAAATTTCCAGCAAATTTAGACACCCTAGTTCTAATTCCTGGCTAACCCCTTGGATATAAGGTAACAATATTCAAAAAAACAATATAAATGTTATGCATCTGCCCAAAAGATTTATTTTTTTAATTTGTGGCAAAACTACCGGTTTTGTCACAAACTATTTTGTTTTGTCACAAGATGTGCAACAACCACACACCACCACCAAATATTATGATGCTGCTGTATCTATGGACATCATAACTCAGAACGACAAATCCTACAAAAGTAACAAGAATTTGCAAATGATTAAACCAAACAACGTAAAATAATAACAATACTTTATACTGTGCTGGTATAAACTTTTCCATTCAGCCATTTTCTTTCTTTAACCCTAACCCCCTATGGGTATTCTGGCTAGGAACCTTCCTGAACCCTAACCCCCTAGGTATTCTGGCTAGGAACCTTCCTCAACCCTGAACCCTAACCCCCTATAGGTATTCTGGCTAGGAACCTTCCTGAACCCTAACCACCCCCCCCCCCCCTAGGTATTCTGGCTAGGAACCTTCCTGAACCCTAACCCCCGAGCTATTCTGGCTAGGAACCTTCCTGAACACTAACCCCCTAGGTATACTGGCTAGGAACCTTCCTGAACTCTAACCCCCTAGGTATTCTGCCTAGGAACCTTCCTGAATCCTCCAAAATCCATCAGTGCACTTTTAGAAACATGCCTTTATCTTCAAAATGCACCATGCATTTTCGTTGATCTTTCGTATTCAGCACTTATGGCCTGTATGTACTTCTTGCCAAATAATAACTTTACCCCATTTGAAGAGGTGAAATTACCAGTTTCCCAAAAAATGCCCCTTGGAAGATTTTGATGGATTTGGGGTGGTTAGGGTTAATAGAGTGTAGTTCTAAACTAGATATTTAAAAGGTATACATGCTTAAGTTACATTTTTCTTTTGTATTTTACAAAGTTACTCATAAAATTGATTGCATCACCATTTTAAAAGTCAAGCTACGACCATAAACCAGAGGTTTTTCTTCTTGGCCAAACAAAGAATAACATAGCATATTTGTGGGATGGGACGACTATACTGACACACACATTATGACATTAGGAACATGCACAACATAATGCCAACAAACTCCCCATACTCAAAAACATTCTGTGGTTGCATGCAAAAATGTGTAGCAACACCATTTTTAAAGTCAAGATGTGACCAGAAACTAGCTTTTTGTTTTTAGGCCAAACAAAGAATAACATAAAGTGCTCATATTTGTGGGACGGGACGACTATACTGACACACATATTATGACATTAGGAACATGCACAACATAAGGCCAACAAACTCCCCGTCTAAATTATCCTGATTAGGGGTAATAAAATTGACTTTGAATGGATCATGTTTATAATATTTAAAATTTACTCAAATGCAATTCTGTAGTTTGCGAATAAAATGTGCTACAACACTATTTTAAAAGTCAAGATGTGACCAGAAACCAAATATTTGTTTTTAGGCAAAGATAGAACAAAGTTCCGATATGTGTGGGATGAGATGACTATAATGACACAGACAGTGTTGACCATGTTTTTACTCATCTTCCTGGGGCCATCTTAGAACCACCAGGCCATTATTTTCTTCCAAATTTGGGCTAGCGCTGTCATCTACGTTGTACACTTCTGCCTGTCCAGTGTTGTCTTCTTGACGTTCGGTGGCAGGAGTGGGATTTGCCTGTTGCATGGTAGAGCCATGTGCCGTAACGTTATCGTCAGGTGGAGATGAGACCCGGACGTCGCCCGGAGAAGGCGGAAATGTCATCAACTCAGTCACTTCGTCTGTTTCTTGATGACTCTTGTTCACCTGCCCACAATTTGTACACCGCTGGACCCCGCTTTGTGGCTGGTTTACGGTTAGGCACTGTACGCAGTGCCAAGAGCCCGGCGTTGGCGATGACGATGACGACTCCATTTCACGTGCCTCGCCGACAGACTGCTGCCCCTGGCGGTCGTGCTGCCGCATGCAGCTGCTGCGCTGGTGGCTGTGGTGGAAGCGGTGGTGCAGGTGCTGATGCGACTGGTTGTTGTTGGACGCGGCATTGCCGGCATTGCATGGGATGTACATGAAGCTGTGGCCGCGGGGTCGTTTGTAGCAGCGGCGGGCACTGATGGAGGTGCTGACGCACTTCTGGCAGAACAGGCGGGAGCAGTTCTTGCAGCGGACATAGAAGTTGCAGTTGGTGGAGGTACAGTTGAACACTGAGCACATCAGACCACCTTTGAGTCTAATTGAATAGAACACAAAAACGAAATGTTAACATTGGGGTAATATTGGGGGGAAAACTGCTTCTACAAATATGCTCTCTTTAACCCTCCTACTATAGCTGCCCTTTAGTGGCAAGTAGCTATAGAGGTCAAAATCAGTCAACTGTCTGTTTTGACTGTTGACCCAAATGTGCACACAGGGGCATTTTTGACTGGTTTTTACTGTCATTTTGACCACCCTGAACAATACAAGATAATGCTTTTACCAGTCAAAAACGGTCGACTCATTTTGACCTGTAAATGTACTTACTACACATTCTGACTGATTTTGACCCTTGTAGTAGTAGGAGGGTTAAATCAAGAAATGCATTAAATAACCAACCTATGAAAGTTATTGAACAAGAAAATGGTGAATTGAGGAGAAAATGTGTTATTTAGGAATTTAGCGTAGTAAATTTGAATTTCTAGGGGTAAATTGTTACCATCATGACCTTAACACAAAGTAACTTTACAGTAGAATTCATTCATTTGATTATTTTTAAAATAGCAATCCTTTTGCCTACCTCAGCGACTTCCTGAAAACGGTCAATTAAATACAACAGGAGTGTGACTGAAAAATCCACGTAAATTTTGCTAGGGGTATTGGGGCAGCTGTTGTGAACAGCGCTGGGGTGAAATCTGTAGTTCTGAGCGTTTGTTTTGCTTTCCTTCATTGCTTAAATCTTTAAAATCTGGAGGATCACAACATTGCGATTTGTACAAATACGAAAATCCGGAAAAATTGACGGACAAATCACAACCCTGATACAAAAGACCTTTGGTCTTTACCTTTGGTGCTGTACTGACGATTGTCCATGTCTGCGTAGTCGCCATGGAGATGAGGTCACGCTGACCTCCCACGGATCTGCATCATCTCTCCTTGTCTCTTCCACTCCTGGATGGGTTCGCAAAGATTCAAACGAAAAGATCTTAAATTACTGGACGATAATTACTTTGCAAGTACACAAACGCAAAACATGTTGTCCAGAAAACAATCACAAACAAAAGGAAATAAAAGTTTGACACACGCATTCCGAAACACAGGATAAAAGACCGTTGAGGTCATAAAGGCCCGAGCGATAAAGGACCGATGTTGCAAAAACAAAAACAAATGGGTGGAGGACAATAAGCAAGCCAGGGAAGCTAACTCGTGATGCATTTGAAACCAATATCTACCAGTCTTAAACAATCATTTGAGACCAGTAAAACTTACCCACGTGACTGGTTTGCAACCGATCAGAATGTCTAATTGCGTATTTTACGTGCAATATATGCAAGTGTGAATAACGTGGTCGTATGTGCAATAGTGCATAAATTTGCATACATTAAACAAATTGAGTGCAACAACGTTGTATCTTCTTCCATAGGCTTTGCGTGTTCATCCTGGAACTCTGTAAAAAGATACGACCTTGTTGCACTGAGCGAAATCCGTGTCTGCAACAAGGTCGTTACTGTGATATGACCTTGTTGCACTGAGCGAAATCCATGTCTGCAACAAGGTCGTAACTTTGATACGACCTAGTTGCACTGAGCGAAATCCATGTCTGCAACAAGGTCGTAACTATGACATGACCTTTTGCACTGATGCGACGATTGGTATGCAATAACAAACTTTGTGGGCAAACTGAACTGATAATGAGAGGGTAGATATGTTAGTGTTGGGCATTCCTCCTCTACCTGTTTGAGACACATCTCTACCGCCAAGACCCCCTGGGATCATCTCTTCTCGTTCCTCTCCGATGTTGATGTCAGCATCTGCATCCACTATCCCTACCCCCTGCAACACATCCGTCGCCACAACCCCTGAAAAGGCACCGCCCGTCGAGGTACTTGGTGCGCCGTTATCGGAAGCTGTGTTGCTGGCAGTGGCGTTGGCTGACCAGCCGCCGCGGTTGGCCCAAGCTGACCGTAGAGGGCGCTCCAGCTCCATGTCGCTGAGCTCACTTAGGTCTGGGCTGTCGTCTTGCTCGGAGGAACTGGAACGGTCTGTTGCCAGGGTGGCCGTTACTGGGGCACGCAGTCGTCCTGTGTGAACGATATGGTGAAATTGATCAATGCAAATTTTGTCTAATTTTGAGAAAATTGCAAACCAAAGGTGTGCAAACCTCATGTTTTATGAGATTTTGAAATAATTTTAGATATATACATTGATGGAATTCTTCGTTGGGGATATTAAACGAATTTAGGGAAGAGTACTCCATGCTAAATTTCCATGTTAGAATAAACATGGAAAATCTGAATACATTTTCACTATTTTCTTTAAACCACATAGCGTCATAAGCTGAAACTTCCACAGGTTAGTTGTTTCAAAGAGAGTAAGCATACTCTTAGAATCGGTGCTGCTAACATTATCAATGTTGTACCCTCCCGTTAAATGGCTTGTGAATTTACTTAGAATTTGGTGGGAGCTATCTCTCGCTGTTCGCGGTCGATTCATCGTTGGAGCCAGGAGTGCCACTGGATTCGCCTGTCTTGATGAGCCATCGACACACGTGGGACAGCGGCAGGAGTGCTGATGATGCTGTTGCTGCTGCTGGCATGTCGTGGGTATTTGAGCACCGCTGCTTGCTGCTGCGGCGGGTTCTAGATCCATGTCGTCGTAGATGATGATTACATCAGAGGCATTTAGTTGATGTCTGGGAAAAGCGATCATGGGATTTAAAAAAAAAAATTTTAAACAAAGTTTTCAAACACAGTAAATGTATTGTCTCCAGAAACAATGGATTTAAGGCATTCATGACGTCATGTGGCAAAACCCGAAACTTCTCGGCATTTACCATGTTACCATGCGTAACAGCCATGAAAAGGTCAAAAACTGACCCCAGGAACCAAGTTTGAGATTTTCATGTCATATAGAGTTAAGAGCATTTTCTCTAGATTTTGATGGAAAAAGACAAATCCTGAAACGTTGTTGGGAACGTTGTTAATTTTCACGATAAATTTGGGAGGTCATTCCGAAAAATTGGTTCCAAGTTTAGGGTTTTGCCAGAGCCAGTCGCATATTCTAGGCACTGCGCATGGTAAAACATCTCCTACCTGGTGTTACGGCCGCTGACGTCCATCTCTGTAGGCCACTCAATGTGCTCACAGTCTCCCTCCTGTCTGTCGGCATCACCTCCTGAACCCACTGACTCCAAAGTAGGTGAATCAACCTGACCACAATAAATGATATCAAGTGAAGAGGAAACAATTAAAGTAAAGTGGTTCTCAGATGACCCTAATTCAAGTACAACCATTCGGTTAACAAACAAAGTTTGATAACCGAATATACTGAATAGTAGATATGGTACGATCACGACTCACAACCTCCTGCTTGGCACATGACGATATGAAGATTTGTTATAAAAGTTGTTGAGACCAGCAACATAAAGCTGAATGGCTCAGTTGGTAATGAACAGGCACGTCAACCAGGAAGTTGCAGGTTCAAGTCCCGCTCCGGTCATTTTTTCGCTCTGAACAATGTACTTATGTACCTAGTCAGTTTCCCTTGTGGTGTATTTCAGTATATGATATAATAAATTGTATCCTCTTCAAGTGAATCTTCCCATGCCATACTGCATGCTTTGGTGCAATGACTCCCAACATATAATTCGTTCTCTAGATTTTCCTCTTTCATTTGATACCAGATTTGTAGAAATCAGAAAAAAAATGTTCTTATAATATAAGGGAAAAAAATATAAGAACAATTTTTTTCTTCTGATTTCTACAAATCTGGTATCAAATGAAAGAGGAAAATCTAGAGAATCAAACTATGCCAAAATCTCACTTTTGAAGATTGGGTCCACGTTTAGGGTTTTGCCAGAGTCAGTCACATACATGGCTTAATTGGTAGAGCACCCGCTCATTAACCACAGGTTGAGGTTTAAATCCCACTGTAGTAATTTATTCTTTGTACAGTGACTTCTTACTTTCTTCTCAAGGTTGTCAAACACAAGTTTTACAGACAGAGTGCACTGCTAAGTTTTCAACTCTTTCAACAATAACAGCCTTTTTACATACCCTTGAGGGTGCACTTGTAGTAGCGGTCGCCATGGCACTGACCGTGGAGGGGTTGTAGGCAGGTTCCTTGACCAGTATACCATGGCTGGCCAATCGAACCAACATGGAAGGGTCCAGGTAGCAGTGGAGGTCATCTTTGGTGCATGGACGTAGGTCTCTGTCCTCTATGAACGTAGAAAGACTTTGGAATTCAGTCTGTAAGGGAAGGGGAAAAAATGGTACCTCGGTTAAGTTTTAAGGGTACGTCTTTCATAATGACCCATTACAAAATTAACATATGATCATATAAAAAGTTTATATGATTTGAAACAGGCAAACGAGAAAACGAGAAAGACAAGTGCGCATGTCGTCAATATGCGTGT
Organism: Zoroaster sp. YZ-2022; assembly: GCA_029582265.1. Classification (NCBI taxonomy): domain Eukaryota; kingdom Metazoa; phylum Echinodermata; class Asteroidea; order Forcipulatida; family Zoroasteridae; genus Zoroaster; species Zoroaster sp. YZ-2022. The sequence goes on along the minus strand of CM055833.1, from coordinate 3,679,847 downwards.
GTATGACGTATCTACTTACAAAGAGGATAGTTCAGGTCAAGGGTTATCCAGAGGTCATAGGTTTACCCCCCGTCTCATTTTTGTTTTCTCTAAATATTGATATGTGTACCTCCATCAGTTTCAAACAGATGCACTCAGCACATCTGAATTCATATCGTCATGTGCCCGGAAGAAGGACGTAACGAAAGTGTGACCGGCAAAAGGTCGTAAGCAATTAATGTGCAAAATTGTGTTTCAAGAAAACTGAGTGTGAAAGTTTGGTCGTTTTTCTGCCATTTATAAGTCATTGTAGGAAAGTTAAATTCCGCATGGGAATGGAAAAACATGTCTTGGGAGTAATTCTAGCAACAAATATATAACAAGTAAGACTAATTGCGGTGACACCATGTGGAATCTCAATTGAGTAGTAATTAGTTCTGAAAAGAATTAGTCTTACTTATCATCCTCACCATGCAAAGCTACAAGTTTTACCTAAATATATAACAATTGATTTAATTTTGCCCTACACCGACATGTGTATAGCACTGTATACTCAGTGCTTTCCGATTCTCCGGGATTCGAACCCACGACCTCCTGTGGGTTCGAATCCTGCCCGAGTCGCCCGTGTAGTTTTTTCACAGACACTCGGAAAGCACCGAGTATACAGGGTGTCCCCATAAAAAGTATACCGAGATGAAAATTACTGTAATGGCAAAACTACTTTATATATGGGAAAGAGAAATATATCTCTAGAAAGGGCAGAATGTCCTCTTTGCAATGGTATACAGCTTGTGATGTTATTGACACAGATGAGTGAACAAATTAGACAGATGTTAAGGGTACTGAAAGCAGGACTGTGACAAGTTTGCATATTTGAATAACAAAGGTCCAAAAAACATTTTTAAAAACCTGCACATTAAACTTTTGAGGTAAGTAGCGAAAACAAAGCAGATTACATTGTTTTAGGTACATTCCTTGTTTTCAAGAATGTGTTGAAAAAGCAAAGGCATTTGGTATTCTGCACACTTGCATGGTTGAGCTATGTTATTCAAATATGCAAACTTGTCACAGTCCTGCTTTCAGTACCCTTAACATCTGTCTAGTTTGTTCACTCATCTGTGTCAATAACATCACAAGCTGTATACCATTGCAAAGAGGACATTCTGCCCTTTCTAGAGATATATTTCTCTTTCCCATATATAAAGTAGTTTTGCCATTACAGTAATTTTTATCTCGGTATACTTTTTATGGGGACACCCTGTACAGTGCTATACACACGTCGGTGTAGGGCAAAATTAAATCAATTGTTTATCTCCCGACGCAAGAGTTTCATCAACCTAAATATGTAACAGTTATGCCCTACTTTTTTTCAAAGGAGCCATTTTACTGCTTACGAACTTCTGCTCTGACAAAAAGTTGTACTTTGTGTGCCCAAAAGAAGGTTGTAGAGCCTTACGACCTTCTTCCGTGCACACAACGATATAATGAATTAAAAACTAAATACAGAATTAGCTGTTGGAAACTGCTTACCAACCAAAAAGGACCTGTGGTATATAGGTAAAATAGTAGTTATTGGCCTTACGTTTCGAACCTAGCAGGTTCTTTCTGAAAGGCAAAGTTCAAAACTATTTGGTTCTTGTGAAACAAGATACAGGTTTTAAGCTGTTAGCCTTACCTCAAGCTTGGACTTGTGCTGCACCAGTTCGTGATCTGGGCCGGTGAGAGCTGCCTGGCAGGATACACTGAGCTGGTCCATCTTACAAATCAGATCTTGCAGCTTCCTGTGGGGAAAAACATGGGACATCAAATCTTGGTAAAGCCTCTTTACAACATTGGTAACTTAAAGGGAAGGTACAACATTGGTATTTGTGAATTTTTCTACATTTCAACCCTCTACTTTTTGAGAGAATGACAAACAAATTATACATTTCGTTGTGTGCCCTTCTTCCGGGCACACAAAGTACAACTTTTTGTCCCAGCAGAAGGTCGTAAGCAATAAAATAGCTCCTTTGAAAAAGAAAGTAGGGCATAACTGTTATATATTTGTTGCTAGAATTACTCCCAAGACATGTTTTTCCATTCCGATGTGGAATTTAATGTTCCTACAATGACTTATAAATGGCAGCAAAACAACCAAACTTTCACACTCGGTTTTCTTGAAACATAATTTTGCACATCAATTGCTTGCGACCTTTGCCGGTCACACTTTCATTATACGTCCTTCTTCTTTGCCCTTACACCAACGTATGTATGCATTATACACTCAGTGCTTTCCGAGTGTCTGTGGGAAATAAAAACAGGTGACTCGGGTGGGATTCGAACCAACACCCTCCTGCTTACTAGTTATGTTTTTATGCTTTTCATAAAGTTGCCAGATGGAATTTTTTTGTAAATTTAACATAACAATACATGTCAAAAGTCAAAAATAATTTCTCAGGATAATTGATAGGCCTATGTGTACCAACTTTACATCAAGTACGTTTTTCGTTAATAATTAGTTAATTTGATGATCTGATAATTACATAATGATGTATAGGTATTATTTCTACCCTGTAACCCTAACCCCCTAAGTATTCTGGCTAGGAACCTTCCTGAACCCTAACCCCCTATAGGTATTCTGGCTAGGAACCTTCCTGAACCCTAACCCCCTATAGGTATTCTGGCTAGGAACCTTCCTGAACCCTAACCCCCTAGGTATTCTGGCTAGGAACCTTCCTGAATCCTCCAAAATCTATCAGTGCACTTTTCGAAACATGCCCTTATCTTCAAAATGCACCACGCATTTTCATTGATCTTTCACATTCAGCACTTATGGCCTGTACTTCTTGCCAGGTAGTAATTTTGCCCCATTTGAAGAGGTGAAAGCACCAGTTTCCAACAGTGCTGAATTTTTCCCAAAAAGTGCCCCTTGGAGGATTTTGGAGGATATGGGGTGGTTAGGGTTAAGGAAGAGAAGATACATCATTGGTAACATTGGCAAAACTGCGAATATGCTTACTCTTGTTGAATTGAGATAAATTTGACAACCAACCAGTGAAAGTTTCAGTGTATTAAGGATGAGTCTTTAACCCTTCCGTGACTACAAGGGTCAAAAATCAGTCAAAATGTTGATATAACTTGCCAAGGTATATCTAGTGCACTTAAAAGTCAAACACTGTCAAACCTCACGTGTGGTAAGTACATTTACAGGTCAAAATGAGTCGACCGTTTTGGACTGGTAAAAGCATTGTCTGGTATTGTTCAGGGTGGTCAAAATGACAGTAAAATCAAGTCCAAAATGTCACTGTGTGCACATTTGGGTCAACAGTCAAAACAGGCAGTTGACTGATTTCGACCTCTACAGCTACTTGCCACTAAAGTGCAGCTAGAGTCAGAGGGTTCTTAAACAAGAAAATAGTAAAAAGAATGTTTGTATTCATACCACAAAGTCCAACCAGCTTTGTAGTCTTAGTACATGTTTTATATACGCACATTATTGGCTTTGCATGATCAAATCAATAAACATGTCTTTTTGTCTTCTACAGCATACCTCTTCTGTTTGTCCAGTAACATGACTTTAGCAGAGGTTCTGTTGCTTAGTAGTATCTTGACTTGGTTCTCTCGCTGACTGAGTTTTCGGCGGAGCATCTCAAAGTGACGGGTCGTATCGTACATCAGTCTATCCTCCTTGAGAATTGGAAGATGTTTCAAAATTCAATGTTTGAGATGAAATGACCAATACATCAATCCAGATTTGACAGTAGTCCACACCCACCCTTAGCAACTCAGCTGAGTCTAGTCTTGTACCAAGACATTCATGAGAAATCTATTCGCACTGCACACAGTGTGCGGGTACAGCACAATGTGAACACATTCACAAAACGTCTGGGCTCAAGACTAAGCCATCAGATGGATGAACAAGTACTACAAGAGCAGCATTTGATCATGGGGGAAGGGTTTCACGATAAATTGGCCAAGTATGATTTTGTTCGCAGCCAAAATGGATGGTTTTTTTTCTTTTTCTTTAATATAATTTCAGATAAATCTCAACCTACCTTGACCTGCACAGCACCCACTATCTCATTGACGGCTCGATTCACCGACACCATGCTATCTTTCTGTCCATTCAGATGCTCAACAAATGACCCAATCATCTGTCAAAAGTAATAAATCTCATAATTATGAACTCAATTATTAAGGCAATAGATACCAAGCATCAAGAAATAAGAAAATATGTTCAAAATCAAATCTGTAAATGTTTCAATAGATGGGCACTCATGTTTCCAAGAACAAATTGGAAAAATTCACTCTGACCCAAAATCATAAATAAATTATAAAAATTTGAGCAAAATATCACAAATGAAGCTCTCATTTGTATCTTTAATTTTTTTTTTAATTTTTAAATCACTTCAATCAGTTTTGATGGATGTATTCAGATTTTTGTAAAATAAAATATGCTTTAAAATCTTTGCTATCCCATGAACTACGCAAGGGACAATATCGTCAAGATCAGAGCAGACTTTCAACAGGGCATGGAATCAGTGTCATAGTTTAAGATGAACACAGTGACTGAAAATTACTGGATCATTTATGCAGCAGCAACGGTAATATGACCTTATCATGTGAGGTACTATTTTCAGTCACTGAGTTAATCTAAAACTAGCTCTCCGATTCCATGCCCTGTTGATTGTGACGATACTGTCCCTTTAAGCACATTATTTACCGCTTTAGTAAGCACCCATTTTTTGCTTACCATAAGCAGAGACATCAAATTGGGCCCAGGATTGTTTAAGTAGATAACATATGAATAAACATTTCTTCTACGAACCTTTCGACTCTCTTCGGCTAAGTTGGATACCAGCTGGCACTGGTGACCCTGGTGGGCGCCGTACACCTGGCAATAAATGCAAATCAGCTGGTCGTCTTGGATGCAGAACACCTTCTTCAATTCGTTTTCGTGATCGTTACACAACAAGACCTGCAGGCATGGACAATTTGAAGTTGGACAAAAAAGGTGAGGATAATTAGTCAGGAAAACATTGAGATTAATTATCCTTGATGTGCTGGCTGACATTAAAGTTATGGTACAGGATACTAAGCCATTAGCCGGGGGGGGGGGGTTGAAGGGGGTTGCCCTTTTTGATACAAAATTACTTTTTAACCCTCCTTCACATGGAGGCCACTCCAATCCACTAACTTTCCAATATGCTCTTCACCAACCTTTAAAGCATACAAGCCACTGCTGTCCTTTCCAAGTAATCTTACAAAATCAACCCAGTGCCACCCAAGGCCACTGCAAATAAGACCATCTGGAGACTGTTTTTTGGCCTAACCAAAAGCAGAACTTACTGGATCCGTTGTACCACCAGTCACCTTCACCCCGTCCTCAATACCCTCCAGGATCTCCAGTACACCAAAGTTCTTAGCCAGCTTGCCGATGTCATTGGAGAGGCCTGGTATGAGGGTATCCCCCTTGCAGGTAGGGCAGCGAATATGGCCATGGGCTAGCTGACCCAGTAGCCTACTCAGACAGCCTGTGGCGGACAAGAAAAAAGATATCTTTGCATCATCAGAGCCAGTGGCGTAAATTTTTTTTGGGGGGGGGGGATGACACAAAATGCCAAAAGACCGCCCCTGAAACCTTCCTAACCCCTTCCACATTTGAGTATTAATATCTTGAGTTTGGAACATTGGATTAAAAATTAATACATTTTGAGAAAAATGCTGAACTTTTTGGAATGTTTTCTGAAAATTTACCAAATTTTTGGCTAATTTTAGGAAAATTTTGATCACGTTTTATCATATGAAAACAATTTTTAAGTTGAAAACAATGGTAGGCTCAAAATAATGTTTTTAACGCAAGTGCAACCAAGGAATTTGTTCAGAAATAATGTCGAACCGCCACTTGTGCACAATGTCTAAGCATGTGTTTGTAGCAGACAACAAAATGGCCAACATCTCACTGGATGTGCATACATTCGTTGCTCAAAATCTCCCCAAAATATCATTTCCAATCCTCACTTGACTACACTTTCCTCTCCTTAAGTGTGTCTTCTATCATCTTTTAAAGGAAAAACTGTGATATTTGTCATACTTGGATAGAAAAGTGGCGGTTGTATTCTTTCCTTGTTCAATGACCTTTTTTGTTTACTTGGCATAAAAAGTAGCGAATGAACCTCTGGACTATTCAAACCCCCCCCCGACAAAAAAGTGTGTGGGGGTGGGAAAAATAATATTACCTGTGCAGAAGCTATGACCGCAGGTCAAGATACGTGGAATTGCATCACCGTGGCATGAATACTGATGATAGCATACTGTACACAGACGACCCCTCTGCTCATCAAATACTGATGACATGATGGCTAGATGGACATCCGAAACTATGCAAAGTCTGTCATCTCACACAGGCGTCATTTACTTCATGTAAAAAAAAAATGGAAATGTATTCAACAGAAAAGAGAAATTGATATTTTATCACTATCACTTAGTCCTATACGCGTTAATAATAATAACTGGATTTATAGAGCACCAAATTACCAAAGGATACAAGGCGCTATAACAAAGAAAGGAAAAAGGGACCAAGAAGACAAAAGAAAGAGGGACAAACCAGCTACGATTTGGGGAAAAGATAGGTCTTGAGAGCCTTTTTGAAGGACAGAACGCTGTTTGAATATCTGATGGGGATCGGTAGGCTATTCCATAAACAAGGGGGGGGAGTGGCAATGGAAAAGGCCCTGTCACTGGCCTGTTTACTTTTGGCATGAAATCAGTTATTCTGGGATAGCTCACTTTCATGAAATTTTTGAAACTTTTTTTTTAATTAAAAAAAACAACAATAACATTACAATTAAAATTTCACCAAAATTACCGACCTCACAATAGTGAACTTGGGCGAAAAGTGTCTGCTTGGGCAAGCTTACCTAACAGTTAATAACAAAATTGTAGATTGTAATAATTAACGTTAGCACTTAGCAGATAAAAAGTTGAAAAAAAATCACCCCTTTTTTGTACATGTGATGATGTGGGGATAGGGCCAAGGACACAAGTCAAAGGGATAATCATAATGGGGCTAAGTCCTGATAATCCAAGGCTTGTATTGGAGTGCCTTAGTTATAAAACATAGAACAGAACTACCAAGTTACAAAAGCAAAGGGAAGTTAGCCTACTTCATTAATTAAACTGACAGACAAACAAGAAAGACTTCAAGAAGGACAGACAAACAAAGTAACAAAAGTCAAAATGACCAAGTGGATAGGCTAATGCATGAATCATTTCCTCCAGGCATAACTAGTATGACCATGGTCCATGGATAATGTAATGGAAAGACAGACGATTTAATCACACATCGCATACGAAAGAGAAATGTTAATTCAGACTAGACGACATACTTTTGTACTACGTTCTTTATTTGTCAACCATCTGGGGCTCACATGCAAAAGTATACGAAGAATGCTCATACTTTTTTAGTCGAGTCGCACAATGGCGCTGCCTCAGTTGGGAAATAAGATGAAGTGCCAAATCGTATAGATATTCGTACGTCAGCAATCACTATAAAAGTATAATTCATATTTCACAACTACTGAAGATCACATGCAAACGTATACGAAGAAAGTAATGTGCGTCAGAAGCACTTTCTTCGTATACGTTTGCATGTGAGCTCCAGTCGCATGAGGGCGCTGCTTCAGTAGTATTGTCACAATCAACAGGGCATGGAATCAGAGTGCTTAGTTTTAGACTAACTTAACTCAGTGACTGAAAATAATACCCCACATGATAAGGTCATATTATCATTGCTGCTGCATAAATGAGCCAGTAATTTCCTTAAACTTGGACACCGATTCCATGCCCTGTTGAAAGTCTGCTCTGATCATGACGATAGTGTCCCTTTAATTAGTTAATTTCCCAACTAGTGAGTCCGAAATCGTATCTGATCTTACGTCAATAATAATTACTATAACTCTTATTTTCCAACTACTGAGGCTCATATGCAAACGTATACGAAGAAAGTAATGCTGCCCTCTTGAGCTGCAGCGCCCCCATACGATACGGCACAGCACATAGTCTTGGTGCAAGACGTTACTCGTGATTTTAAACGTATACGCCGCGCCGATCTGCTGCGGGCGCCATTCATTCTTGTCCACGGCCGCGCCACCCCCTCCCTTCCGTTATTAGCGGCCCAGGCCTGATCGTCAAAATTGTATAGCGCCAGCTACGGTGGGTGATTTACGACTGGTGCATAATAACGGTCTTGCACAAGACTACACAGCACATAGCAAATCTTTCTTCGTATATTTTTGGATGAGCGATATCGGCAATAGCGCCCTCTACAGTTAGTAAATAGCAAGTATATTTTCTGTTTGTGAACTATTGAGGGCGCAATTTTTCTCGCGCCGTTCTTACGTGATTGATGTCATGTACTGAAGGTGCTGAATACATGTAAACAAGCATTGCACACAACAGAGATCATACAGAAGTGAGTTTTTATTACATCTTTTCCTCTTTAAAATTGCCAGGTTAAATTGCAATAGTTACAGGTAGTCTATAGCTACGTTAGAAGTTTACTGACGATTTTAAAAATCATGATCTGCATCTGCACAGATAAATTTACACAGGTCACAAGATTCTGATTTTTATTTTGAGTTAGCCATTACACTGGCCATTACACTGGCCATTACACTGGACTCTCTCCGTCACCGTGTCCTTGGCCCTAGCACCACATGTACAAAAAAGGAGCAATTTTTCTTTATTTTCAACTTTTGATCTGCTAATTATTACAACCTAAAACTTAGTGATTAGGTAACCTTGCCCAAGCAGACACTTTTGGCATAGAATCTGTTATTCTGGGATCTCATTTTCATGAAATTTTCGAAACATTTTTTAAATTAAAAAATAATAATAATTAATAACATCAAAATTTCACCAAAATTATTTATCTCACCACAGCAAACTTTATGCCAAAAGTGTCTGCTTGGGCAAGATTACCTAATCACAACATTTTAGATTGTAACAATTAGCAGATCAAAAGTGGAAAAATCGCTCCTTTTTTGTACATGTGGTGCTAGGACCAAGGAGAGGGAGTACAGTGTATTGGCCCTAGAATGGGGCAAATTAACATTGGCTCCCATTACATTAAGATTTTACATTTGGTCATCATGATATTGTCAATGTTATTTGTCTTGATACTAGTATAAACAACTGAAGTCCACAGAAGATCTGCTCAGTGATGTCTGATTTACGGAAGAACATCCAAATGAAAGGGATTTCTGGCATGCTCCCTCCATTGCCTCCTAAGGGAGTGCCATCTGGATCAAGGTATGGACGTATGAAATGGCTCCTCAAAGAGTATGCTAGTTCAATTGGTAGACTATGTGTTCTGTCCATGACCTTTAGAGGGCGCTCTTCATACATGCAGCAGATTGTTGCCAGGGCGTTTAGAATATTGATGGTTAGCATATACTATTGACTTCATTTACATTTGAGTGTTAACGTTGTAAGGCCAATAACTATAATTCTTGCAGTTTTACAACAAGTCCTTTATTTTGTGTGCAACAGCTTGCTCTTTTTTTTAAATATTTTACTTTAAAGGGACAATATCGTCAAGATCAACAGGGCATGGAATCGGAGTGCTAGTTTTAGATTAACTCAGTGACTGAAAATAATACCCCACATGATAAGGTCATACTACCGTTGTTGCTGCATAAATGAGCCAGTAATTTTCAGTCACTTAAACTTGTACACAGATTCCATGCCCTGTTGACAGATTCCTCTGATCGTGACAATATTGTCCCTTTAAGGTACAGCATTGGTAATATTGGCAAAACTGCTTTTATGAATATGTTTAATCTTTTTTAATCAAGATATTTACGTTAAAGGATTTCTCTATGTTTTGCTGTTTGTGCTTGGTTTGTTTATTTCTGTACTTAAAATGTTTGTTTGCATTCTGTAATTAATTGTTTGTGATTGTCAAATAATTATGACAATAAAAAACAACCAACTTGTGAAAGTTTCAGCTTATGTCAAAAAATAGTGAAAAATGCAGTCACAGTTTTCATATTTCTAACATGAAATTTGAACTGGATATTATTTCACATTTTTAAAGGGGCAGTTCTTCAGGCAGGGGATATTGATACATCATCACCTTTTCACCAAACAATTCCACCATTTGGTTCATTTTTTAAGTCTGTGCCTTTCCTTTAACTTGAGGTTGCTAACTACCAGTTGTGCATATCGTCGTGTGCCCGGAAGAAGGACGCAACGAAAGTGTGACCGGCTAAAGGTCGTAAGCAATTAATGTGCCAAATTGTGTGAGTGTGAAAGTTTGGTCATTTTTCTGTCATTTATAAGTCATTGTAGGAAAGTTAAATTCCGCATGGGAATGGAAAAACATGTCTTGGGAGTAATTCTAGCAACAAATATATAACAGTTATGCCCTACTTTTTTTTTCAAAGGAGCCATTTTATTGCTTACGACCTTGTACTGGGACAAAAAGTTGTACTTTGTGTGCCTGGAAGAAGGTCGTAGAGCCTTACGACCTTCTTCCGGGCACACAACGATATATTAACCTGTGCTTTTGGTTGGTAAGCATACAGTTAACACTTATATATTTTATTTCACTCATTTATAGGGGTTTATCTCCTGGACACCCAAGGAAAAGAGATTATTCACAGCTTCCGTGGAGCAACTACTTTGACTCTAGCCAAGATGTAGAGGTTGACAAGGACAATATATCCTTTTAACCCTCCTACTATAGCTGCACGTTAGCGGCAAGTAGCTATAGTGATCAAAACCAGTCAACTGCCTGTTTTGACTGTTGACCCAAATTTTGACTGGATTTTACCGTAATTTTGACCACCCTCAACAATACAAGACAATGCTTTTACCAGTCAAAAACGGTCGACTCATTTTAACCTGTAAATGTACTTACTACACGTAAGGTTTGACAGTGTTCAACTTTTAAGTGCACTAGATATACCTTGTCGTAGGAGGGTTAATGAGATATCAAAGGGGGGGGGGGGGTCAAATTTCAAGACCATTTGAAGACTGCGGAGTATTTAGGGTGTAAGTTAGCAATCATATCAAAGGAAAAGTCACCGTCATTTTGGAAAGTATGGACTTTTGGAAAGTATTGCTGCCATGTGCAAGAATACTTACCTCTTATAGCCAAAATACTTGTATAATCCTTAATATATCTCCTACACGTCTTCCGTGTCTACAGACGAGGCACAGAGGGTCCTGTGGTCCTCTTCCTGCATGGTGGAGGCCTCTCGGCACTCTCATGGGCTGTCCTGTCAGTGAGTATCTCCAGCAGATGTGTAAAACTCAAGACACACTTTAAGTGACTTGGACTTGATAGTAGGACCACTTTACTTATAATTTATGCTGTTTAATCTGAAAAGCCTTAAAGTAAAGTACAGCAGTGGTAATGTTGGCAAAATTTTATTTCGAGTGTGCTTACACTCTTCAAATCAAGATACACATTAAACAGCAAATCTGCAAAGGTTTCAGCAAATAACATTGTGTCATTAACGAGAACATAGTGAAAACTCAGGTTTTTCATATTCATTCAAAGACCTATTTTTTATAATCAGCATTCGTGTTTGTAGTTTGTGAGTCATTCCTCTGGCTATATTGCATGCTTTGGTTTCAACAAATTCTGACTCAGTGTCCCCAGGACAAAGATATTGACAAAATTGGGTTCCAATGATAACCTTACCTTAACGTTATTGGTACTTTTGATAACCGTGGTAACTAATGCGAGCGGAATGTTTCATCTCTTTGCCAGTCTGTTGTCACATCTCGTGTCAAGTGTCAGTGTTTAGCCTTAGACTTCAGAGGCCATGGTAACACGGTAACAACCAATGAGGAAGATCTGTCTGCACAAACCCTGGCCAGGTAAGCAGTTACCAATACTAACAAATTAAAGTCCATTTCCTTTTCCAACACCAACTTCAATTCCAACACCAATTTCAATACCAATTTCAATTCCAACACCAATTCTAACACCAATTCCAACACCAATTCCCATTTCAACTTCAATTCCAACACCAATTTCAATTCCAACACCAACTTAATATCTAATTCCAATTCCAACTTCAATTCCAACTTAATATCCAATTCCTACCTCAGCCTCTGATTCCAATTCCAACATTATAACCCCCTTTGCTTTGGGTTGCAGCGATGTAGGTAACGTCATCACAGCTCTTTTCGGAGACGAGCAGGTTCCACCAATCATCGTAGTCGGACACAGTATGGGCGGAGCCATAGCCATACACGCAGCCATCCAGTACTTAATACCATCACTGGCTGGTCTGGTGGTTATTGACGTCGTGGAGGGTACGCATTCAAAAGCTTGTCTCAACCAACACCTAGAGACATTAAATGTCATATGAAATGCAATGTAATGTATGCCTTTGGACAGTTTTTTGGACGGCCTATTTTGACCTAAAAAATGCTCATGCTTATCCTTGACACACGAGGGCGCTATTTTGTGAGAACACAACAGGAACTTGGTGTCACAGCAGCACTGAAAATGACACACAAATCAAAATCTCAAACCTTTCCAAATAAAACAAGTGGTGACCTCAAAACCACGATTACGTAAATTCCGCACAAGAATGAATGCAACAAATTTGCATTTTCACTATTTTCCCATTAAGGACACAACGTAATAAGCTGAAACTTTCATAGGTTGGTTGTTTACTGTATATCTTGATTCAAAGAGAGTAAGCATACTCATAGAAGCAGTTTGGCCAACATTACCAATGTTGAACCTTCCCTTCAATGTATATCTTGATTCAAAGAGAGTAAGCATACTCATAGAAGCAGTTTTGCCAACATTACCAATGTTGAACCTTCCCTTCAATGTATATCTTGATTCAAAGAGAGTAAGCATACTCATAGAAGCAGTTTGGCCAACATTACCAATGTTGTGCCTTCCCTTCAATGTATATCTTGATTCAAAGAGAGTAAGCATACTCATAGAAGCAGTTTTGCCAACATTACCAATGTTGTACCTTCCCTTCAATGTATATCTTGATTCAAAGAGAGTAAGCATACTCATAGAAGCAGTTTTGCCAACATTACCAATGTTGTACCTTCCCTTCAATGTATATCTTGATTCAAAGAGAGTAAGCATACTCATAGAAGCAGTTTTGCCAACATTACCAATGTTGAACCTTCCCTTCAATGTATATCTTGATTCAAAGAGAGTAAGCATACTCATAGAAGCAGTTTTGCCAACATTACCAATGTTGAACCTTCCCTTCAATGTATATCTTGATTCAAAGAGAGTAAGCATACTCATAGAAGCAGTTTTGCCAACATTACCAATGTTGAACCTTCCCTTCAATGTATATCTTGATTCAAAGAGAGTAAGCATACTCATAGAAGCAGTTTGGCCAACATTACCAATGTTGTACCTTCCCTTCAATGTATATCTTGTTTCAAAGAGAGTAAGCATACTCATATAAGCAGTTTTGTCAACATAACCAATATTGAACCTTCCCTTTAATGTATATCTTGATTCAAAGAGAGTAAGCATACTCATAGAAGCAGTTTTGTCAACATAACCAATGTTGTACCTTCCCTTCAATGTATATCTTGATTCAAAGAGAGTAAGCATACTCATAGAAGCAGTTTTGGCAACATTACCAATGCTGTACCTTCCCTTCAATGTATATCTTGATTCAAAGACAGTAAGCATACTCATAGAAGCAGTTTTGCCAACATTACCAATGTTGTACCTTCCCTTCAATGTATATCTTGATTCAAAGAGAGTAAGCATACGCATAGAAGCAGTTTTGACAACATTACCAATGTTGTACCTTCCCTTAATTGTATATCTTGATTCAAAGAGAGTAAGCATACTCATAGAAGCAGTTTTGCCAACATTACCAATGTTGTACCTTCCCTTCAATGTATATCTTGATTCAAAGAGAGTAAGCATACTCATAAAAGCAGTTTTGCCAACATTACCAATGTTGTACCTTCCCTTCAATGTATATCATGATTCAAAGAGAGTAAGCATACTCATAGAAGCAGTTTTGCCAACATTACCAATGTTGTACCTTCCCTTCAATGTATATCTTGATTCAAAGAGAGTAAGCATACTCATAGAAGCAGTTTTGGCAACATTACCAATGTTGTACCTTCCCTTCAATGTATATCTTGATTCAAAGAGAGTAAGCATACTCATAGAAGCAGTTTTGCCAACATTACCAATGTTGTACCTTCCCTTCAATGTATATCTTGATTCAAAGAGAGTAAGCATACTCATAGAAGCAGTTTTGCCAACATTATCAATGTTGTACCTTCCCTTCAATGTATATCTTGATTCAAAGAGAGTAAGCATACTCATAGAAGCAGTTTTGCCAACATTATCAATGTTGTACCTTCCCTTCAATGTATATCTTGATTCAAAGAGAGTAAGCATACTCATAGAAGCAGTTTTGCCAACATTACCAATGTTGTACCTTCCCTTCAATGTATATCTTGATTCAAAGAGAGTAAGCATACTCATAGAAGCAGTTTTGGCAACATTACCAATGTTGTACCTTCCCTTCAATGTATATCTTGATTCAAAGAGAGTAAGCATACTCATAGAAGCAGTTTTGCCAACATTACCAATGTTGTACCTTCCCTTCAATGTATATCTTGATTCAAAGAGAGTAAGCATACTCATAGAAGCAGTTTTGCCAACATTACCAATGTTGTACCTTCCCTTCAATGTATATCTTGATTCAAAGAGAGTAAGCATACTCATAGAAGCAGTTTTGCCAACATGAACTATGCTGCTTCCCCTAAAGTTTATGACAAAACCTAATCCTAATAGTTGTACTGTTATAAAATCAATAATTTTTTGCTATTTTTCAGGTACTGCACTGGAAGCCCTTCAAAGTATGCAGAACTTCCTCCGAGGAAGACCAAAGCAGTTCAAATCACTAGAATATGCAATTGAATGGGCGTAAGTATAAGTTGTTTTACTTGTTAGAATTAAGATTGGTGACTCATTAACCCTAACCACCCCCAAACCATTCAAACTCCAACAGCAGGGTTTGTTGGATTTTGATGGACTCGATACTGTATAGCCCAGACAGGGATACCTTGCCTGGTGCCGGGTGTCCCAATTCCAGCTAAGTCCAACAGTTGGGTGGTAGTGTTACTGCATGGTGTTGTATTTTGATGGACTCAGTACTGTGTAGCCCAGACAGTGATACTTTGCATGGGGCCGGGTGTCCCAAGTCCAACAGTTGAGTGGTAGTGTTACTGCATGGTGTTGTATTTTGATGGACTCAGTACTGTGTAGCTCTGACAGGGATACTTTGCATGGGGCCGGGGGTCCCAATTCCAGCTAAGTCCAACAGTTGGGTGATGGTGTTGTATTTTGGCAGATTCAGCAAGGTTCTTAGCCAAAATAGCTAGGGAGTTAATTAACATACTTCCCTGAAGTTAAATTCGTTTAATGCCATTTACAAATGATGGCCAATCATAGTGTCACTGAACAGGTCTTTGTCGCCTAAGGTACTCCCCAATGGTACTCAAGCAATATCAATCCTGTGTACGTTATTGGACTTTTGTGATTGTCTGGGTACCATTGGTATGTACCCTGGGTGACATCGACCCCTTCAGCCATAGTACCTATAAAACATCACATGACCACCCGTATCTTACAAGGTAATGCACTGCAATTTGGATGTACATATCTGGTGACATACAGAAAAGCTGTCACTTGCGCAAAACGGAACACGCAGTTAGAATTTCCATTGATGTAGACATGCACATATACATACTTGCGTATGTCTGTACATGCCAGTGTGGTTCTATAATATTCGCATTGCATTAAATATGATGTACTCTACTGATAATGAATCTTATGGAATTATTTATTTTATGATAAAATGTGAAATTGTTTAAAAGTAACACTAACATTCAAACTTGTGTGTTTTTCTGGAGAATTAAATATTATTTTTTTTACAATATTTTCAGGGTGAAAAGTGGGCAGATAAGGAATGTAGAATCGGCCAGAGTCTCTATGGTTGGACAACTCAAAAGGTACATAACATTAATTCTGATTAGGGGAAATAATTTTACTATTAATTTGACTGAAAGGATTTATAGTGATTTTTGATATTATCATCAACTTTTATGTACACATAAAGGGGTTTTGTTATAGATTAAAGGGGCAGTACCGTCACGATCAGAGTAGACTTTCAACAGGGCATGGAATCGGTGTCCTAGTTTAAGATGAACACAGTGACTGGAAATTACTGGCTCATTTATGCAGCAGCAACGGTAATATGACCTTATCATGCGGGGCATTATGCCAGTCACTCAGTTAATCCAAAAAAAGCACTCCGATTCCATGCCCTGTTGATCATGTTGATACTGCCCCTTTAAACTATCCTTCATACAAATATAGCTCTTTGTGACTTAGCTATGTCCTAATGACAACTGTGACCCGTTCTGGCAAAACCCAAAACTTCTTGGCACTTAACCATAATTGCTTATTCAATTCAATTCAATTCAATTCAATTCAATTCAATTCATCTTTTATTGTCCTTAAAATGGAAATTTGTATTGTCGAACCTGCTCATATATAAGATTAAAAATATTTAAATTTATTTTTAAAAAACAAATTATTACACCTAATAAAAAAAGAAAAAGAACTAAAAACCATATATACACAAGAGGGCATACAAAATAAGATTCAATAAAAACAAGAGAAATTCGGGTAGGTTTGTCCGGCAAACCTCTACCCCTAAAAACCTCTACCCACTCACCAGACCAAAACAGAAGACATCATTGGACCAAATACATGTACTACATTGTATCCAGGAAACCACTATTTCATGTTATTTCATGCAGCCCCTCCTCCCCCTCGGCCTGTATCCTCTGTTCCCTGTACAAGTTACTGACCATCGTTAAACATACGAATAGAGTGTGGTAAAAAAGAGTTTAAATATCTACTAGTTCTGCACTTCAGACTTCTCAGCCTCCTGCCAGACCTCATTTCCTCATAAAAATCATGCAATGGATGTGTATTATTGATTAAAATTGACTTGGCCTTAATTAAATTTCGTTCGTGACATATTGCGCTTATGTCCTGTTCTTTACCAAACATCTTACCCGCCCGCTTAGCAACTCTCTGAATTTTGACTAAGTCCCCCTTTTTTGCACTACTAAACCAGACACAGCAGCTGTACAGGATGACACTCTCAATGACTGAAGTATAAAAAAGCTTCATAATAGTTTTATCGACCTTGAATGATTTCAATTGCCTAAGAAAGTATAAACGCTGTTGTCCTTTGGCGACGAGTGATTTACAATGATCAGACCATGATAGGGTATTATCAATGGTTGTTCCTAAGTATTTATAGGAATGAACAATATCAATATCATCATTGTTGATTGTAATACAATGTAAATGAGGTTTGAACTTCCTGAAGTCAAAGATCATCTCTTATAGGGGCAGAGGCAGTTTAACAACTGCCTTGTTCTGGACTAGTTACCCCTCCCAGTCCTATTCGCACCGTGAAGAGGCTGGTTATTAACTTGTCTTGTTTCGGTGTGAGGGGCTGGTTTCTTCAGTGTGGAGTCGTTGTAACAACTCAATGACTTAGTAGCCCCCACCTTGGAGTGGCCATTGGCCTTGTGTGGGGCGAATTGCATAAAATAAAATAAATTACCATAATGCGTAACAGCCATGAAAAGGTCAAAAACTGACCCCAGGGACCAGTTTGAGGGACCAGTTTTCATGTCACCATATAGAGCATTTTCTCTAGATTTTGATGGAAAAAGAAAAATCCTGAAACATTGTTGGGAACATTGTTAATTTTCACGATAAATTTGGGAGGTCACTTCTGAAAATTGGGTCCAAGTTTAGGGTTTTGCCAGAGCCAATCACATCTTGTAAGACAAATTTTATGTTGTGATTTATTTCACTGGCACCACCCACTTCCCTCAGATGCAGTGAGATTTCTCAACCGCCGTCCCATCAGATACCCAGCTGTTCATCCAGTGAAGCAATAGCAGAAGAAGACGAGGAACAAGACGAAACGAAAGAAGACGTCACACACCAACAGGTAGACGTCACACGCCAACAGGTAGACGTGAGTTAATTTCATTAATTCTTGTAAAGTGCCTCAGGCTAGATAAAGAGAAAGATGTATTTCACGGGTAGTAGTGGCTTTCCAATGAGTATCTTACTATATCAGAAAAAAGTTCAGATACTCCGAACTTGATTGTAAACCAATTCCTGTTATCTTTTTTTACCAATGTTTTGATGAGGCTTTAAAATTCATGATACAGCTTTCTTTCTTTTCTTTTTTTTTTCTTTTTTTTGACATCTTTTTTTTGTTCGCAAACAGGGAAATAACGGTTGATTCATTTTGACCTGTAAATGTACTTACTACACATAAGGTTTGACAGTGTTTGACTTTTAAGTGCACCGGATTATACCTTGGCAAGTATATCATCATTTTGACTGATTTTGACCCTTGTAGTAGTAGGAGGGTTAAACTTCTTGATGTGTTTTACTTTTTTTTTTCTCTCTCAGAGTAACTCGATATCTCAGAGTAACTCGATACCACCCTCAGTTCCATATAGTTGGAGAGTGGATTTGACAAAATCCGAACGCCATTGGCAAGGTAAATCGTCAACACTTTCATAGATTTGTTCCATTATTCTCTTCACCTAAGTGAATTTGTTCGCAGATTTCGGAGAAAATTTGAAAAAAGGGAATTTGCAATTTTGCACACTGTTCATAGAGGGCAGTATTCTATCCTATAGTGTGCAATTCCAAAAGTTGCCATAAAAGTCAGTTTTGAAGATTTATATTTTATTCATTATTTTAAAAAAGGGCATTTCAAAACATTATCGACTTCACATCAAATTTGCTTTTAAATAATAATTTTATCATTTTAGTTCAGATAATTACCAACTATTTACCTCAGTTCAACTGTTTTGGGTAAATTTTTCAAAAGCATGCCTCATTCGAACACTGCTGTAGATGAACAGAAATTACACCAATCAATCTTAACCCTACTATGCCCAGGCTGAAATTTGGCCCAGTAAGCACTGCACCCACAGACAGTCACTTGAGTATTTTTGGTTGCATTGCCAATTGTTCACACATGTGTATAAGAGTGCTGGAGATAGTCGCAAAGTCAAACACACTTGTGTATGTCTTGCAGAGTCACACAGAGCTGTGTATGTACTGCATAATTAGCAGCAGATATACAGTCGAGTGGTTTTGGTTTGACCTCCTACCATAGCCACATGTCCTTGCATTTATTTGAGTGCACTGCACAAAGTCACTGGGTTGGGAGTTACATACAAATTTTGAGTGTCTTTGATTGTTAAACCTATAGGAGGGTTAATGGACATAATAACATGGTTTCCCAAAATATTTTGCAGGATGGTTCGAAGGAATGTCAAACCTGTTCCTATCATGTTCAGTACCAAAGATGCTACTTTTAGCAGGTAAGTTACCAGGGCCCAGTTTTATACAACTGCTTAGCAGAAAAGATATTGCTTAGTAAATTTATCTATACACACCGATTTTGTTTTCTGCCATTTTGTTCAAAAAAAATTATGGAGGACAACTCTTCCTTGGTAGCCGTTAACACTAATGTATACAGAGTCAATGCATGCTAGTACCAGTGCCCTGATTACAATCATGCTTGTGTATATAGCGCCCTCTTTAGGCTGTGCCCGGGGCCAATATTTTCCCTTCATGTTTTGTTCGTGTAGGTGTTGATCGACTCGACAGAGAACTCACCGTGGGTCAGATGCAGGGTAAATTCTGGATGCAAGTTCTGCCTCAGTGCGGTCACTGCGTCCACGAAGACCAACCCCAGAAGGTAAAACAGAAAGAAGAACGCAGTATACGGACACAACTGTAACAGATAATGATAATATAAATAACATATTTAGCACTTTTAGCACTTTTAGCTAGACATTAAGGCGCCTTACATTATTATTACCCCTGGTCATCAGGACAAAGGTAATCCTTAACCCTAACCCCCTAGGTATTCTGGCAAGGAACTTTCCTGAATCCTCCAAAATCCATCAGTGCACTTTTGGAAACATGCCCTTATCTTCATAATGCACTATGCATTTTTCGATGATCTTTCATATTCAGCACTTATGGCCTGTACTTCTTGCCAGGTAGTAATTTTGCCCCATTTAAAGAGGTGAAAGTACCAGTTTTTCCAACAGTGCTGAATTTTTCCAAAAAAAGTGCCCCTTGGAGGATTTTGATGGATTTGGGGTGGTTAGGGTTAAACTAGGGGTAGCCAACCCACACTCCGCATGCGGCCCATGCAGGATTCTCGTCCAGCCCATGAAACCTCTTCTGTAAGCAAAAGCATTATCCAAACTTGTCAGTAGCACTTGTAGCATATGTGACCATCTGGTTACAAAAAAGTTTGACCATCCTCCATACTTAAACCATCTCAACTCCTTAGGAATACAAGCAGTTCTGGCAGCCAGTGTGGGTCACATGTAACGAACCATTCACAATAACAACATCTACCCTCACAGGTAACTATTAACTCCTGGGTGGAGAGAAGTAAATGTAGTTAAGTGTCTTGTTCAAGGACACAAGCACCATGGAGTGCCATGGTCGAGCGGTTTAGTGCATCGGATTTGTGTTCTGATGGCTGAGTCGTCAGAATGTGGGTTCGAATCCCAACCGCAACTGGGGTACTTGTGTCCTTGAGAAAGACACTTTACCATAATTGCTTCTCTCCACCCAGGGGTAAATGGGTACCTGTGAGGGCAGAATTGGTTGTTGTGTTTGATTAGCTCTATATGCGCCAAAATGGCAGCAATTGAGCTATATACTCCCCAGGGAGCTGAGATGGTTTCAGGAATGATTTATGCGCCTGATGAGCAGGGGTAATAATGTAATGCGCCTTGAGCACCAGTTTGGTGGATACGTGCGCTATATAAGTCCACATTATTATTATTATGACTGGCCTGGCTAGGATTCAAACCCACATTCTGATGACTGGGCCACCTGAGCCTGAATCTGGTACGCTAGACCGCTCGGCCACGTCACTCTACAACATTTCAGTAAAATATGGTCAAGGACAAATTAAAGGAGAGGAAAAAATGTGGTCAAATGATTTGTTGGAAAACAATATTTAGGGAGATTTTGAGCACTGAATTTGTGCACATCCTGTTAGATGTCGGCCATTTTATCATCTGCTAATTTTCATTATCCTATTAATTTCCATAGGTTGCAGACGTTCTAGCAGCGTTTATGATTAGGAACAAATTCTCTGTGGCACTGGAGGATTTTGAACAGTGAGTTGACTTTTAGTGTTCCTCACTGTTATTTTAATCTAGTTTGATATCGCTTCCATCGGGGCCAATTTCTTAGCTCTGCTAATACCACTAAGCAAATGTTTCTGCCAACTTTCAGAAAACATCTGCCAGACGTAAGTAATAACGAAAATTATACGTGGTACACGCCATGTCACCATGGATTTTTATTGTGGCGTCACTCATTTGCTTGAAATAGCAGCCGGCAAATTATTGTGACTTTTTCTATGCTTAATGGTTAGCAGCGCTATGGAATGCAAATTGTAAACATAACCAATGTTAATAGAATAGGTTTGCAGTATCAATCACTCTTGAGTTGTCTTGAAGACAGTCAGAGCACACTGACTGAAACGTTGAGTTACCCACAGGTTTAAGTTTTGAGGCTTTGCATGGTGGAATATCGATATCGTTTCGGTTTGCGGTAACACCATGTGTTTATCTCAACTAACGTGAAGCTGAGGTACAGGTTCTGAAAAGAACCGTATCGCACAACTCGTATCTCAACCTTCATTAAGTGAGAAAGGTTCAAGGGAGAACCAATTTCAAAATGTTGATATCGTAGTGATGATCCAAAAAGAATTGTAAAATGTGTGGACAGAGATACATGGATCTCAAAATCATGATTGAACAAGAATTTTGAATGGACGGCTGAAGATGTGGATATCAAAGTTATGAAGGAATAACAAACTGAATGAAATGAGTGAACTGTGTAATAATGGATTTCATATCCAGAACAAAAACAACTACCCACAGGTTCTTCTCAGAACCACACAAATCAAGAGAGATTATTACATGGTGCTACTGCAAACCTACTCTATTATCACTTTCCACCATGCAAACATTCAAGTGTTATATAACTAATGTTGTACCTTCCCTCTGTAACCACTTGAATTGGTAACCTAGCAACATTTTTGTGCAAATAAGAATTAAAGGTTTGCATGGTGGAAAGTGATAATGGCTGAGTCGTCAGAATGTGGGTTCGAATCCCAACCGCGACCATGGTGCTTGTGTCCTTGAGCAAGACACTTTACCATAATTGCTTCTCTCCACCTAGGGGTAAATGGGTACCTGTGAGGGCAGAGTTTATTGTGTTTGATTAGCCCTATATGCGCTGTAATGGCAGCAATTGAGCTGTATACTCCCCAGGGAGCTGAGATGGTTTCAGGAATGATTTATGAGCCTGATGAGCAGGGGTAATAATATAATGCGCCTTGAGCACCAGTTTGGTGGATACGTGTGCTATATAAGTCCACATTATTATTATTATAATTAATTGAGTAGGTTTGCGGTAACACTTAATTCAAGAAGAATCTGTGGGTTAACCTGCTTAAGTAGTGCAACAAAGTGACTATATTCTTTTCTTCTTTCATTCAGGACTTCCCCTTCATGCTAGTGGAATGACCTAGAAATCCCTGGAGTTTAGCATCAAGGTTTGGGCAACTCACTGCTCATTCGCGTTTGTCATCAAATGTTGCATGTCTAAACACGGAGGAACGGTTTTCATAGCCGAGATAAAAACTGAATAGTTTGATTGGACTGCAGCTGATAATGTTGATATCGTAGTGATGATCCAAAAGGAATTGTAAAATGTGTGGACAGAGATACATGGATCTCAAAATCATGATTGAACAAGAATTTTGAAGAATTTTGAATGGACGGCTGAAGATATGGATATCAAAGTTATGATGGAATAACAAACTGAATGAAATGAGTGAACTGTGTAATAATGGATTTCATATCCAGAACAAAAACAACTAAAGAATTTGAAGGCTTTTATGGAAAGGTACGAATATTGGTAATGTTGGCAAGACTTAAGAATGTAGACTATACAATGTGATTGTACTGGTGAAGATATGTATTTCCTAGTCATGACAAAAATCTTTGTTAATGAATCTAGTGGAATGCCAGAATGAAAACAACTAAAAAAATTGAAGGCTTTTTAAGGAAAGGTGCGTTATTGGTAATATTTGCAAAACTTAAGAATGTAGACTATACACTTTACAATGTGATTGTACTGGTGAAGATATGTATTTCCTAGTCATGGCAAAAAAATGTTTGTAACAAATCGAGTGGAATACTGAAATAATGCATTTCTGTGTCAGAAACGAAAACAACTAAAGAGTTTGAAGATATTTAATAAAAATGTCCTTGTCATCACAGACAAATAATTAACTAGTGTGGACAGCTGATAATATTGATATCATAGTTGTGAAGAATGTTTTTTCAAAGAATTTAAAGGGAAGGTACAGCATTGGTAATGTTTGCAAAACTGTTGTTATGAGTATGCGTACATGTACTCTATTTGAATTAAGATATACGATAAACAACCAATCTCCTATGACTACAAGGGTCAAAATCAGTCAAAATGTTGATTTACTTCCCAAGGTATATCTAGTGCACTTAAAAGTCAAACACTGTCAAACCTTACGTGTAGTAAGTACATTTACAGGTCAAAATGAAAGCATTGTCTTGTATTGTTCAGGGTGGTCAGAATGACCAGTCAAAAATGCCCCTGTGTGCACATTTGGGTCAACAGTCAAAACAGACAGTTGTCTGGTTTTGACCTCTGTAGCTACTTGCCACTAAAGTTCAGCTACAGTAGGAAGCTTAACCCTAACCCCCTAGGTATTCTGGCTTGGAACCATCCTAAATCCTCCAAAATCCATCAGTGCACTTTTGGAAACATGCACCATGCATATTCGTAGTAATTTTGTCCCATTTGAACAGGTGAAAGTACCAGTTTCTAACAGTGCTGAATTTTTTTCCAAAAAAGTGCCCCTTGGAGGATTTTGATGGATTTGGGTGGTTAGGGTTAACCCTCCTATAGGTTTAACAATCAAAGACACTCAAAATTTGTATGTCACTCCCAACCCATTGACTTTGTGCAGTGCACTCAAATAAATGCAAGGACATGTGGCTATGATAGGAGGTCAAACCAAAACCACTCGACTGTAACTTATGCAGTACATACACAGCTCTGTGTGACTCTGCATATAACTTGTAAGACATACACAAGTGTGTTTGACTTTGCCACTATCTCCAGCACTCTTATACACATGTGTGAACAATTGGCAATGCAACCAAAAATACTCAAGTGACTGTCTGTGGGTGTGGTGCTTACTGGGCCAAATTTCAGCCTGGGCATAGGAGGGTTAAAAGAGGGATTTATGTAAAACTGCTTTTATGAGGATGCTTACTGTCTTTGAATCTGGACATGAAACAACCAACCTATTATTATGTTGTGTTTTTAACATTAAAATAGTGAAAATGCTTTTGAATTATTTATATTCATTCAAATGAGAAAATGGATCATCAAATGAAGATTTTTTTATTCACATTTTCTAAAAAATAACAATATGTCAGACGGAAATAACTTGGGGGGGGGGGGTAGAATGTCCTATCTGGCCGCCACTATTTTTCATTAAATATAACCAATAATGTAATCTTACCTACCTGGTAAGGTGGAGAACATATGGATGATGATGGACATATACTTCAAATTATTCCAGGATATTTATTTCATGAAAAATCAGGCATTTTTGGTATACGATGACTTCCTCAGTCATGTCAGTCTGATCTTGTAAACTCCACAATTAGTGACCAACACAATCATTGTACATGCGTAGTGGCAACTATAATAGGATCCTTCTATTTTCTGAAGGGGAGGATTTTTTTAGAAGGGAAATCAAGTCCGAAAACCATCATAAAAGTGGATTTTAAAGATAGTTTTCGCTTTCTGTACCACCAAAAATCGATAGAATGACTTTTTAACTGGTTAGTGGTTGCAAAAAAAATCCAAAAAAGCCCTTAAAAAGTGGCAGCCGGATACGACATTCTTTCCAACTTGGGATGTAAATAACTCATCAAGTAATCTTTCGAATAATAATTTTATAATTAATCACGTAATTACCAATGTTGT
This sequence comes from Zoroaster sp. YZ-2022, assembly GCA_029582265.1. Lineage (NCBI taxonomy): Eukaryota > Metazoa > Echinodermata > Asteroidea > Forcipulatida > Zoroasteridae > Zoroaster > Zoroaster sp. YZ-2022. Next base: position 3,654,643 of record CM055833.1, on the reverse strand, counting down.
ACCTTCCCTTTAAACCACCGAGTAGACAGTCATGTTAGAAAGCCAACATAATGAGGTAATCTTAACAAAATCCCTGCACCATTTTGTAAGTGTTGCATCATAGAACAATAACAAAACAAAGATTGTGTAGAAACGGCCGCCATGATGCCGTGGGACCGTGACGTCACCACTTGTGTACTCTGTAATAGTCAACATTTAAGTGAATTCTTTACATACCTGGAATACGCCACAGTTTTTTAAGTTGTCCCAACACGTGGATGCATCTGTGAACCTGCACGTGTCAGCACCCTTTGACGACCTGTTGGAGTCGTGGCTTTGGTATCGATAGCATGCTGAATTAAAGATGTTGTCAACTGCCTGCACAATGCATAATGTCACTTGCTACAAAGTCCAACGGCTGGACACATCTCTGTTGTACTGGATTACGTTACACTTCGTCAAACAAGAGTACACGCCTTTGAGTATAGTGCAGACTAGTGGTCCACAAATGGAGGATCACGATTTGGCTATGCACACACTCAAACGATCATAGTTAATAAACCAACAACTTGTCAATGGTTCCCTGCTCTGCTTTGGTAAAGTTTGGGACAAAACGTGAGACCGGTGAAGCAACCACGCCCAGTAAGCTGATTTCAAATTGTCACCTCAAACAGACAAACCATTATCCACTAGACAGGGTTTCAGGTAAAGTTAGTTGAACTATTGTTAACCATATATCACCTGAACTTTCTCTTTGATGTTATTTAAAAATGTCAGTAAAATGCAGGCTTCTGATTGGCTGACATGTCATAGTTACTGGGTACAATCATGCATTCATTTGTTATTCTGGAATCCAATCGTTTCGGCCATTCTGTTCGAGAGACCAACTTTCTACATGTACACATAGAAGTTTTCAACAAAGTGACAGAGCAGAATAACCTTTGACCTCAACCATGAGACACTGACTGATAACACTGCATTCAGATCAAGCCTTTCTTGAGTTATAGCTGACAAGTGGGGTGAAGAGTTGCAGAAATATTATTTACACAAGTTTCCCCCATTCAAACAACGCCCTCTATAGACTTATCACACTGAAGTGGTATTGTTTTCTCCCATATAAAAATATTTAAGACCAAACCAGGAAAATATCCTGTCCGCTTTTTAAGTATTTCTGGCACCATTGTTCACATACAAATTCATAGTGATAATATAATTTAATCCCATGGCATCCCAGCCTCTCTCCCATCTACTTCTAAATGTCAAATTCTTTTCTATGTTTGGGAACACCTTGCTGGACTTATCATTGGGTATGAGGTGGTTTTCAACCAGAAAAAGGACTTTTATTCGGCCACTTTGTTTTAACAATTTTTTGGGGAAACTCTGCCCTGGTAACCATTAAACCTTTAATAATAATTCTTATGTACAGGGATGATATTGTGAGAAAATTAAAAGGTAGGAAAAATGTTTGCCATTATCATTAGGCATATACTAGCCTATAGTGGTTTACCTCTATAGCCATGTATAGCAAGGAAACTGTTTTTTATGAAATGATACACAAGGAAAGTTTCCATGGTCTGAAGTTAGTCAGAACCCGGTTTCATGGTAGGATTTTCAAAATCAAAAGGTAGGATTTCCTACAAAAGTAGGAAGAATATCATGCCTGTATATAGCACATAATACCTTCAAATTAAAATCTCCATGCGCTTATTGTTTCCCCTGGTCACTGGGCCAATATAATTCCTATAAACTTTCTCAGCTCCCTGGGGAGTATACAGCCCATTATGTGCAACCTTTTGGCACTACAGGGCTAATCAAACACAATAACCGTCTCTACCCTCACAGGTACCTATTTATACTCCTGGGTGGAGAAGCAATTACAGTAAAGTGTCTTGCTCAAGGACACAAGTATCATGGTTGCGGCTGGGATTCGAATAATAATAATAATGTGTGGACTTATATAGCGCACGTATCCACCAACTGAGTGGTGCTCAAGGCGCATTATATTATTACCCCTGCTCATAAGGCTCATAAATCATTCCTGAAACCATCTCAGCTCCCTGGGGAGTATACAGCTCAATTGCTGCCATTACAGCGCATATAGAGCTAATCAACCAACTCTGCCCTCACAGGTACCCATTTAACCCCTGGGTGGAGAGAAGCAATTATGGTTAAGTGTCTTGCTCAAGGACACAAGTGTCATGGCCGGTATTCGAACCCACATTCTGCTGCCCGGCCACGACACTCCATATCGAACCCACATTCCAACAACTCAGCCATCAGAACACAAGTCTGATACACTAAACCACCCCATCACCTAATTGAATGGAGCTATAAATAGTGTGTGTGAATCACTTGTAGCATGTATAGCGCCATCATTAGGTCATGACCGTAGTGGATACTGCATAAAGGCTTATAAACCTACCAAACAAAATGCCTATATGATAGACGCAAGTCCACTAACCACAATTAGTTACAAAATAAGCAGTGAATTTTAAATTTAAGTTTGTCTTTATTTTGTCCTCATAAGGAACATCAGTTGCTCATCCATTCTTTTTCACACACTTTTTTTTATCATTCTATCATTTTTAATGACAGATGACAAAGTGGCAAAGATTAATACTCATTATTTGACAACTTCAAGTATATCAATATAATCCTTCTATTAAAAGTTTTCCATATTTAAGAAGCTGGAAAGTTGAATAAGGGATTCGAACCAGCAATTCCTTGAACCAGAAAAGGTTGTTTTTTTTGCCAGAAATTTCTTCCCCTCATATATATCAGTTGTACATTTCTACTACAAGATGTTTTCATCTCAAATTAATTAACAAATATATCTGCTGATAATTTAAAGTAACTTTAAGACAAACATCAAAAAATGGTGAAAACAGTTTTTAAATTTCGTTTGCTGGCTACTTTTACTAAAATAAAATTTGGAAACTTGATATTTCTAACCTCACAGGAGGACAAAATCAAATTTTGTTCAGTGCTCCATTTATTTGTTACAAGTTTACTGTCAAGAATTGAAATTATGCAGTCAATTTCAGTTCAGGGGTTTCCATTGTGTTGAAAAGAATAAGATTCAAACTAAACTATTGGTGTTTTCAATTTGTTCCAATAGTTTTGAAACCCTTGTACATCCTGGAAAGGCATGTAATAGGTAAAAACAGAAGTCTATTACCTACATGAAGTGTGCCACTTGTGTACTAACCTAGTCCATGGCGTAGTACTCCAAGAACAATGGATTTGGCCCATTTTTGATGTTTTTTTCCACAAACTGAAGCACAAGGTCTCAAAAAGAAGCAGTGCAGTCTGGGAGATTTACTCGGCATGTGAGAGAACTGTATAATGTATTCATATGCATATGCATTTATCGAACACGCCCATTGTTCGCCCCACAGATGGTTCGCCTGCGTCTACGACTGCATCTAGTTCTCTAGGAACTAGCTTTGGGTGGAAACGCCTATCCCATGATGCCCCACGGGAGGCCAGGCAGGGGGAGCAAAACCCATAACCAAGCTCGTTGTGCGTGCGCGCATTTGGAGTACAATTCCGTGGTATGGATTACAGCAAGATGGCACACTTCATTTAGGTAATAGACTTCTGGTAAAAGTGAAGGTACAACATTGGTAATTACCAGATTATCTTGGTGTGAAGTAAGTAATATCAATCATCCTGAGAATTTATTGAAGTGCTTTCATCTTAGAGAAAAAAAATTATTGAGGTATGCCAGTCCGCAATAGCCCTGTCCACAGCATTGTACTCCAAACGTGTGCACACACAACAAGTATGGTTTAAGCACACGTTTAAGCAGACCCTGCATCATGGGAAAGCTCTCGACGCTACTAGCTAGTTCTAGAATTAAACGGGACCGTAGAGTGCAGTACACATTAAATGCATGTGCAATGCTTAGTTCTCGTACACGCTGACTGATAACTCAGAATATTCTTTGAGTACAATGCTATGGACTGGCAACACTTCTTCACAGTTTCACAAAATGTATGCCATATCAGTTTCAAGGTGTTAAAGAGCACATAAGTATGCTTAAGTGCTTATTTTGTAGTAGATTGCAGTAGCACCATGTAACAATCTCTTAAGAATCGTAATAAGTATTGGTTCTGAGAACTGGTGGTGAGATAACTTGATGTTTCGATCAGTATATACTCTGGTCATATACTATGGTGAAAGTTTCTCCTGAAGACGATCAAGAGTATACTGATCGAAATGTTAAGTTATCTCACCATCGGTTCTTTTCAGAACCAACACCTAATGCACTTCCACCATGCAAAGATAAATACACAGTAACAACCATGCACTTTTATGAGAAAAATTTTCATGCAAACTTGATGTAAGAAGGTGTAACCACCGTTTCTTTTCAGAACTAAATACTACTCGAAAGAGAATTTTCACACGGTGTCACCACAAACAGTCTTTACGTATCCTTTTCACCATGCAAAGCTACAAATCTTACTTTCTCTTTCATCATTTTATATTAAAGCGTTAAATCAGATTCTATTGCCTACATGAAGTGTGCCAGTTGTGTAATAACCTAGTCTGCAGCACTGTCCTCTCAAGATCAATGGATTTGGGGCATTCATGACGCTGTCTTCCATAGACCGACATGCAATGCCTCAAAAGAAGCAGTGCGTTCCAGGTGACTTGACGGCGTGTGTGACAACTGTACTCTATATGTGCGTTGAATGTGTACTGTGCGTTGAATGTGCGTGCCAATACAGTGCGTGTTGTGCGAGTATTTGCTAGCCCAATCACATCTAGGTCCCCTCTCGCTTCGTTCCGGACCCAGGGGCCAGCGTCAAGCTCTTCTCCCGTGTTGCTCTCAAGCATGATAGCCAAACATTCAAAATATAATCGCGCGTAATTAAGAGTACAATGGCATTGACTAGGTTAAAGAGCAGGCTGGCACACTTCATGTAGGTAATACACTTCTGGAGCTGTATGTCTAACCCAAATTTCCCGGGGGTACACTTTGACCGCTTCCCCAAAAAATTCAAGGATACAAATGTTCATAGTGAAAAAGTCATTTTCATATTCTATATGATTTGAAACCTAGACCACATGTAGCGTTTCTCATTCTTGTGTCCCGTGGATGTTGAACAATTTGGCGAGGTCACTAAGGTTGCTGTACTCTTTACCCTCCTTGATAACCTTAAGGAAAACAAAATTTGACAATTTATTATTAATATATCACAGTAATACAATTTTAAAATCTGTAAGGTTTATAAAAAACTGTGATCATACAGGTACCAATGTTGCTTCCAAGGATCTATGAAATGATATTTTATCTGGAAAAATATTTTTGCAGATATCCATGTGAAATAAATGGAAAATAAAGCACTGCCGAGGCACTGACTTCCTGTTGTAATTTTAAAAACAGCTCACATTGATTGAGTGTATTGTTTAAATTTGTTAAACTGCAATTGCTTATCCTTGAGACACGAGGAGCTCTTTCAAGATCACAACAGAAAATCTCAACAGCATTTTATTTTACTTGTGTCCTTGGGCAAGCCTCTTTACTGTAATTGCTTCTCTTCACCCTCAAGTATTATCCTTCCTGCACTTTAGTGGGAAGTAGCTATAGAGGTCAAAACCAGTCAACTGCCTGTTTTGGCTGTTGATCCAAATGTGCACACAGGGGCATTTTTTACTGGTTTTTACTGTCAGTTTGACCACCCTGAACAATACAAGGCAATGCTTTTACCAGTCAAAAACAGTCGACTCATTTTGACCTGTAAATGTACTTACTACATGTAAGGTTTGACAGTGTTCGACTTTTAAGCGCACTAGATATACCTTGGCAAGTATATCAACATTTTGACTGATTTTGACCCTTGTAGCAGGGTTAATGGGTACCTACGAGGGTAGAGATGGTTAATGTGTTCTTACCTTTCTGGCAATAGGCATCTTGTTGAAGACATTCCATAAAACGATACCGACCACTGTACTGTTCTTAAGGTAAAATACGATGCCCTTCCCATAATCCTCTGCAGCTACGGGTGCAATCTTCGCAGGACTGGACTCTGGTGGAGTCACTATGGCTACCTGCGAGTCATATAACGTTGATACAGTTAAATCACTTGTTAAATCGCCCGATTCATCTACCTGTCATCATTAATAAGCGGGGAAGGTGAGACCTTTTGGCCACGGTATAAGTGAGCCGGTGATATATTACACTATCACATGATACATCAGTATCGCTTAATAGCGATGACGGCCTGGACAACTTGACCAGCTGGTGATGCTATACAACATGGCTGCCCCCATGTGTGCACCATTGAGCAATGCTAATGTATCATGTGACAGCGTGACTTATACTGTGACCAAAGCGTATCACTATCCCCACTTGTGACTGGTGACCGGTAGGTGAATCGGGTCATTAAATGACCACTTGCTCAATCTGGCCAGTCTCGGGACAGCCCAACAAATTTTGCATAAAAATGTAACTTGAGATGCTTGCCTCGGCACACCATTCTCTCAGCTGGTTTTTAAAAAAAAAAATTAAATATTTTTATTATTATTTTTTTCGCATCTAACATAAAATATTCACGTCCACAACTCTCTATATTTTTTTAAGTATAATTTTCTTCCTTTCGTGCTGAGTTTGACAAAGTCTGAATCTTTATAATCAGTCGTTACTCTCATTTCTACGTACTTCTTGGAAAAGTTTTAATTCATTTGTCGACGGTGATACATATCGTGAGATATGTTTAGGGCCAAATAAACCTTATGTTTATTTACACTCAAGACAATCTTGCCCATACGTACACTCTCTGACTCTGATCTGAGGCTCTCCCCCGATTCTTCAACAACAGCTTTGGGCGTGTCTTTGTCCGTGGCCTTAGCAAATACACCCACTGTTGGTAGACTCGAGTCGACGATTCCTATTGCTTCATAGCCGACCTCAGGGCCAAGGTCACTCCTGTTACAAATTGAAAGCTTTCAATTTACCAAAATGGTAGTGTCCAGTATCATTAAAATGTTGGTTTTACAACACGTGTTTTAAGGGATTTTACGCCAAACTTTTAAGCAAATATAAATGTTTATAGGGACAATATCATCACGATCAACAGGGCATAACCATCTGGTATCCGTCATGCTTCTTCATTGAGTCAATTTAAAACATCTCTCAAGACTCATTTATTTTAGGCACTGTGTATTTTTAAATTGTACTTGCATCTCACTGTAAAGCGCTGTGATACCGTTTGTGTAAGAGCGCTATATAAATGCCTTCATTGTATTGTATTGTATGGAATCGGAGTGCTAGTTTTAGATTAACTCAGTGACTAAGATAATATCCCGCATGATATCATTATATTACTGTTGCTGCTGTATAAATGAGCCAGTATTTTTCAGTCACAGTATTCATCTTAAACAAGGCCACTGATTCCATGCCCTGTTGAAAGTCTGCTCTGATCGTGACAACATTAATACTTAAAAGGTATCACACGCTTTGTATTTGAGTTTTGATGCCTTTTACAAATAAGTTAGAAGGGTTCTGACAATTCAAGGGTTCAATGATCCACTTATAAGTTACTATTTTGATGGTCATTTTCAAAAATGTTATTTTTCATCAGAACATTGCTATTTCACTCAAGGAAAGGATAACAAATACTTTAAAATTACACATTTCTCAAAATTGTCCAAACTTGTCCAAAATCATCCAAACTTTAAAATTACACATTTCTCAAAATATTCGTCAGAATCATGGTTATACAGAAAATACGTCCCTAAATTAATTTATGGAGATCACATCATAAATCCATCTAGGCACTGTAAATTCCATTTCAATGCATGTTTTCCTTTCTATAAGGAAATTATCCATGTTCCGATGAAAACTAAAATTGCAGATGGGCAATACATCTTTATTAAACAGATTCGTCTGAAACTAATCTCAAGAAAAATTTGTCTACACATTGTATAAATGGAAGCTGCACACAGAAGTAGTGTGTGTGACTTCATAGCCGATCTGTGCTATTTGATACTGACCAGAACATTGACTGATGCCAATATGGTTTCTTGGCTCCCGTCATATTCTCCCCGGCTAATCTACCGCTCACGACGGCATGGTCGTGGTGCTCCACCCTCCGCCGACCCAGCTTGATGTCGTAAAAACACGCCGCATCACCAGCCTGGGAACAGTAAAGGAAAATGATGTCAAACACTTTCTATATCGGTTCAGGTTTCGGTAACACCATGTGTTTATCTCAACTATCGCTAGTGGGAGATTAGATAACGAGAGTTGGACAAGACTGACGACCGAATGGCAACCACTCTATGGTAAAAGAAAACAGACCAAGGGCATGACGGTGGGACGTAATTGCTGAGGCACTGGGGACACCTGGATGGACAAGGCACGCAAGGGATAGAAATGAATGGAAGCGGCGTGGAGAGGCCTTCACCCAGCAGTGGGACACAACAGGCTACCAATGATGATGATGATGATGATGATGACCGCAAGTGAGGTACAAGGTTCTGTAAAGAACCTTTTCGGGTAACTTGTATCTCAACTGTGAGATTATGGTTCAGCGAGAACCGATATCGGGCAACTCATTCCTCAACTATCGCCAAGTCAGAACGTGGTTCAGGGAGAACCATGGGTCTTCTCGGGGTCTTCTCTTTGTTTTGATTAGTACGCTCTGATCATTGTCAAGCATTATCAAAACTGCTTATTCTTTGCTCAGCATCAATGTTTGCTTAGAATGCATTATTGGTTACCAGCCAAACTGTCATACAGTAGATATCGGCGTTGCCTGGTATCCATTTAGTATTGCTTACAAACAGAAGCATTATTTTGTATGCTTACCACAAAGACGCCACTCCTAGCTTCCAGCTCAGCATTGACTCGGTATCCACCCATGTCATCATCGATCTCCAGACCCGAGGAATTGGCAAGATCAACATTGGGTTTTAGACCGACTGCTACGACCAAATGATCCGCAAGTAACTGCAATCACGGAGGGAAAAGAAATATAGGGATTTTTAACAATATTCTCCTTTCAAATTCAATGAATTTGGATGTGTTTTAGAAATATTGCAGAGATATTTCCTTGTAATGATAAAAAACGTTAACATGAAAATTCCACAAATTCTACTATTCCACACATTATCTATCAATCTTGCAACAACACTGAACAAGTTAGCGATGCCTTTCTGAAATTTATAGATAGATGAAATTTTTGATTTTGCACTAACACCGAGTGTCTGTGAAAAAAACCCATAGGCAACTCGAGCGGGATTCGAACCCACGACCTCCTGCTTGCTAGTGCAGACGTCTTAACCTCTTGATCAACGAGCTTGCCTGGTGACGATTGGCCGGCTAGAATCCAATAACAGCGGGACCCAGGTTCGAATCCCGTCCGAGTCGCCTGTGGGGGTTTTTTTTCACAGACACTCGGAAAAGCACTGAGAATGCAGTGCTTCACACATACATCTGTGTAAGGGAAAAATCAAACTAATTTCTTCTGAAATTGGTGTTCAGTTTATTAATGGAACTATGTAGATTGTACGATTACAAACTACACAGTAACATACGGGGAGATGTGAATGGTGATCACTCACCAGTCTAGAGCCCCAATAGGCATGAACAGTCAACAATTTCACTGAAATATTTATGTCAATCACAAGCGTGTGAATGGTCTCCCTACCTGCCTGCCATCGTTGAGTCTGATCACGACTTGCTTGGTGGATTTATCAAAGCCGGCTGACTTCAAGAAGACGTTAGGAATCACTTCAACACCCTCTGTGATAAAAAATATTAATTTATAGTGTAAATATTGGTATATCTTGGCTAATAAAATATTTTTTTACAGAGTTTGTGAAAGGACCTTAAACAGGTCCCTTAATACTCCTGGTTGAAACCAGTACAGTTAAGTTTTATGCTCAAGGACACAGGCACCACGGTCACGGCCATGACTCGGCCATCAGAACACAAATCCAATGCACTAAACCAATCAGCCATGCTATTCCAATTCATGGCACTCTGCTCAAATACATTAGATAAATCAAATTGGGGAAACCAATTTTCCAAAGAAAACAAATACAAATCGTCGCATCAGAGCAGCAAGGTCGTATCATAGTTACGACCTTGTTGCAGACAAGGTCGTATCTTTTTACAGAGTTCCCGGATAAACACGCAAAACCTATGGAAGAAGATATGGACGTTGTTGCACTCAATTGTTTTAACGTATGCAAATTTATGCACTATTGCACCTATGACCTTGTTGCATTTTTTAGATACGACCTTGTTGTTCTGGCAGGACAAAAATATTAACAATCCCACCATAGGTCCTTGTAAATAATAGAAACATGTCTTAAACTGCCTTGAACTGCAGAACTTCAAGGGTCTTAGCCCGTTGGACACCCCACCATGGCTTAGCCCGGAGACACCAGGGCCTCGCCCCTGGGCCCCAACGCAGAGAGGTCTTCAAGCCACACGCTGATGCTGAACCAGACTTACACAATTCTTGGCCCCGCCCTTGTATATCAAGTCAAGTCAGAAGCCTTACCGTTCTTCACCTTCTTCTTCGTCCACTTGCTGAGATACTCCGGAAGAACCCTCCCCATGTTACCTGCAATCAATCAAGCCAGATAATTCATTGCACATGAATTTGCCGAGGACAGAAAAGTTATGCTTAGCAAAAAAATAGGTTAACCAGCCAAATTGTCATGTAATGTATATTGGTTCTGGCGGGTTCTCGTCTAAAAATTTACTTAGCAGATCAATTTGTTAAGCAATATCTTCTGTTAAGAAGCTCTCTGAAGTTGAGTTCAGGACAATTCAATCTTTTAGCCGAGCGCAGCTTTTGTAAAAAGCAAATTACAAATAGACATAAAGATTATCTATTGACATCCTAAGAAAATATTGGGATTCTCGTAAAACACGAATGATTATAGTTTCAAATAAAACTTATTTGGTGTCAAGTTAATGATGATATAAAATATTCCTTGAAATATTTATTGTATTTTTTTTTCAAGACTATAAATAACAAGTTAATTCACAATTACATCAAAAACTTGACTTCATTGTTAGTCAAAGGGCTGGTCTATTAGTTGGCAAAATATATCATTTGAAAGTCATGTATTTCTCTTTAACATGGGCGTGTACCGGTTAAAAACAGAATAGCTGCGAAGCATACAGAGAATGAATCTTTATGAAAACAGCATTTGAAAAAGACCTTGCTTGGGTCAAAATGTGAGGCCACTTGCTACTTTAACCCTCCTATTATAGCTGCACTTTAGTGGCATGTAGCTGTCGAGGTCAAAACCAGTCAACTGACTGTTTTGACTGTTGACCCAAATATGCACACAGGGGCATTTTTGATTGGTTTTTACTGTCATTTTGACCACCCTGAACAATACCAGACAATGTTTTTACCAGTCAAAAATGGTTGACTCATTTTGACCTGTAAATGTACTTATTACACGTGAGGTTTGACAGTGTTCAACTTTTAAGTGCACTACCTTGGCAAGTATATCAACATTTTGACTGTTTTTGACCCTTGCAGTCATAGGAGGGTTTAAAAAAATTTTTGTTTAAATGACTTGTCATAGTTTTTACCTTTCTCAGGGAATACTTGTGTGACTTTCATACCAGTTTCTTTACCTAGATAGATGGGAAAAGGAGAAAATATAAATGCGTTGAAAACAAAGAACAAAGAAGTCATGCACTGCCGCTGCTTTATGAGATCACAATGAGAACTCTGTATCACAGCAGCACTAAAAAGTGAACAAAAACAAAAGCCAAAACTTTGCCCTACAGCAAACAGCAGTGGATACCCAGGAAACGATTTCATTCCTAAAATTTGGCAAATGCAAAACTGTGATGCAAAAAAAAAAAGAATTTGTATAGCAAAATCCTACCTTCGTATAGCAATCTGTGAATTTTGAATCGCAAATATATAATGCTAAAATTACATTATGCAGTGTACACAGGTTCAGGTGTTGTTTTTCAAGGCTTTACTGTCGTTTGGTCCATCATACATATTCCCATATATTACCAGAAATAATAAAATAAATTCATTTTGGTACATATTTACTGTAAACCCACGCTTCTCATTATTTTGAGAAATGTGTCATTTTAACCCTAACCCCCTATGTATTCTGGCTAGGAACCTTCCTGAATCCTCCAAAATCCATCAGTGCACTTTTGGAAACATGCCCTTATCATCAAAATGCACCATGCATTTTCGTTAATCTTTCATCTTCAGCACCTATGGCCCGTACTTCTTGCCAGGTAGTAATTTTGCCCCATTTGAAGAGGTGAAAGTACCAGTTTCAAACAGTGCAGAATTTTTTTCTCCAAAAATGTGCCCCTTGGAGGATTTTGGAGGATATGGGGTGGTTAGGGTTAAAGCATTTGTTTTCCCTTCAAGTGAAACAGCACGCTTCCGATGCAAAAAGAAAAATTGCTGTTAAAATAGTGGAAAAAAAACATGGGCAGTACACCTTTAAATTCTTTCTGTTGTATTAGCATTTGAAAGACTTCTATTGTCTAGTGGCTTACCCCTCCTGCCGAGAGCACAGGCAAGCTCACTTCCTAAAAAGCCGCCCCCGATAATGACGATTTGTTTTGCTGTCTGGGTGATCTCATCAAGCTTCTGAAAATCTATTATCTGCAAAATTAGACACACAATTACAAACCAAACTTTAAGCCCCTGTACAGCATTTGAAAATTTAAAAAATAAAATTGCTTAAGCATAAGTACATTTCGCAGGCTAGCAAGAAAATTCAGAACGGTGCGCGCACTAACTGCCAGCAAGTTAGCGTACAGTAAGCCCAAAATCGCCTGCTTAGTGGCTCAATGAAATTGGGCCTTTCCTGCTAACTATAGAAGAAGAAAAGTTTGCTTAAGCATTAAGTGTATTTCACAGGTTAACAAGAAAATTCAGAGTGGTGCATTCACGTTCACCATGTATTTGTAATGTTGTGTTACTCATTTGCTAGCAGTAACAGCCGACAGGTTAGCGTACAGTAAGCAGGATAGAATATTTGTCTAGGGTTTTTCCTTCCACATCTTAAACTGAATATTCCTTCATCATCTTCTCTTCACAGGTTTCTTAATAGGCTAATGAGCTACAGTGTTTTAAGGCACTTTTGAAGAATACAGTTTGCATAAGTGCTCCCATTGCATTCTCTGCCACATCCGGCTTGTATGCACAGACATTCTATTCTTCATCTATGCGTCTACATGCAGCTGAATGCATACACAAGATGAGTACATACGTGGCATAATGCGACCAAAGTGTCCATATATTTTTAATAAAGCAAAATGTTTGCTGCCCTCACTTACAGTTCTAAACAATGTGGTTCTATTCCTGACTTCCTCACCGGCCTTTCGTATGGCTGGCAGATTCCTTGGCGTTCCACCTAAAAAAAAATAATATGACCAAAAACGAAAAGTTATGTTATGCAATTTTTCAAATTGGCTGGTTTTTGTTTTGTTTTTCCCCATGTAAGTATAATAATAATAATAATAATAAAGATTTGTAGCGCGCACATATCCACCCTGCTGGGCGCTCAAGGCGCGGAAAACAAAAATAAAACATGAATACAAACAATATACAATGACAGCACAGAGAGAAAATTATGTACTGAGATACATGTACCTACAATGCAATTACAAGTATACATCATCTTTGAAGTATTGTGACATAAGATGAGTTTTAAGCATCGACTTAAATCTAGTTATACTCTGACAAGATTTGAGTTTAGTTGGAAGATGACACACAGACAAATTTTTAAAAAATTTAAAATATTTTAAACCTCTTATATACAATCAAATAAATGAGTCAAATATAGAACTGCCAAAATCTGTCAAGTGACTCGCTTACACTAACTAAAAGCCTGAAATTTGTGTTTTATTTGAGGGAAGGTATAGAATTAGTAAAATTATTTTTGTTTTAAATTGCCAAATTCTAACGTGAAACTTACTTGGTGTAAAGCTCATGATGGCATCAATCTTCTCTAAAAATTTGTTTTGTCTGAGGAGCTGTCCGTTTTAAGAAAAGATGGAAGAATTCTTTCGGATACATTGTTGCTTAGCTTACCTGTGGCTAGAAGGCACTTGTCAAACTTCACTATCTGCCCATCTTCCAGGGTGAGTGCCCTATCATGAATATCCAACGCAACGACCTAAAATGAAAAGAACAACAATGAAGACAATAAGCTACACCGTGGAAATGGCACAGCAATGTCATACTTTTCCTTGCTAATTTATTAATCTTTTTTCAGGAAAACTGGGTAATTTTTGAAAATCAACTCTACATCTTAACTTATTTTCATTTAGATAATATAATAGGGTAGGATACAGAGGAACAAAACAAGTTTGGTATTGTGGTCGTTCCCTTTCAGAGGTCAAGAAGATTTAACTAGATAGACATTAAACAGACATTTAACTATACATAACAAAAGTGAATAGGGTGCAAATGATTAACCCTCCTGCAAGGGTAAAAATCAGCTGCAAGGGTCAAAATCAGCTGCAAGGGTCAAAATCAGCCAAAATGTTGATATACTTGCCAAGGTATATCTAGTGCACTAAAAAAGTCAAACACTGTCAAACCTCATGTGTAATAAGTACATTTACAGGTCAAAATGAGTCGACCGTTTTTGACAAGTAAAAGCATTGTCTTTTATTGTTGAGGGTGGCCAAAATGACACTAAAACCAGTCAAAAATGCCTGTGTGCACATTTGGGTCAACAGTCAAAACAGGCAGTTGACTGATTTGGACCTCTATAGCTACTTGCCACTAAAGTTCAGCTCAAGTAGGAGGGTTAAAGAAACAATAAAAGTGATCAAATTCTCTTTAACAATGGCAAGTATGCAATCAAATTGGGAACATTGAGACTCTATGGATAAGATGAGATAAGATGAGATAAGATGAGATGAGATGAGATGAGATGAGATGAGATGAGATAAGCTGAGATAAGCTGAGATAAGCTGAGATAAGCTGAGATAAGCTGAGATAAGCTGAGATAAGCTGAGATAAGCTGAGATAAGCTGAGATAAGCTGAGATAAGCTGAGATAAGATGAGATAAGATGAGATAAGATGAGATAAGCTGAGATAAGCTGAGATAAGATGAGATAAGATGAGATAAGCTGAGATAAGCTGAGATAAGATGAGATAAGATGAGATAAGATGAGATAAGATGAGATAAGATGAGATAAGATGAGATAAGATGAGATAAGATAAGATGAGATAAGATGAGATGATAGTATAAGATGAGTATAAGATGAGTATAAGATGAGTAGTATGGGAGAAGATTGAAACAGCTAGATCCAACCAACCTTGCTTCCCTTCACAATAGCGACACCACCGTTCTCTTTGCTCATGAGTTCCTCTGGCTTACAGTAGAAGGACTCCGGCTCAAATAGGATACTGTTTAGAAATTCACAAGAAAACTGATCAGGCCTGGAATGTCATTCACGTAGGGGGGCAAGGCAATTTATCCTGGGTCAAGGGCCCTTCTAACAGAAAATCAAAATGTCTATGGGGACAATTTGGAAGGGCACCAAGGCCAAAACCTCTGTGGCCTCTCTCTCGCTCTTGCTATAGACCATTTCCCAAGGGGGATGAGAAGCGATTAACATACCTTCTCTCCTTGCCGTTCCACTGTGTGAACCTGAGATCGGCGATCGCCTTCTTGTCTTTGCTGAACCACAGTTCCTTGGAGAGAGGGGGCCTCATGTAAGGCGTATAGTCCTCCTGGCCAATTACGAGCACCTGTGTTACAGCAACAAGCAAAACAAAAGAGTTCAGGTTAATAATACGCCCATCCAGCCTGTCAATCAAACTCTACAGTTTGATAGACTATAGCTACTTGATAGACTATAGCTACTTGATAGACTATAGCTACTTGATAGACTATAGCTACTTGATAGACTATAGCTACTTGATAGACTATAGCTACTTGATAGACTATAGCTACTTGATAGACTATAGCTACTTGATAGACTATAGCTACTTGATAGACTATAGCTACTTGATAGACTATAGCTACTTGATAGACTATAGCTACTTGATAGACTATAGCTACTTGCCACTAAAGTTCAGCTATAGTAGGAGGGTTAATATTCGACAATTTGACAATTTTGGAATTACCAATCCTATAACTTATCCTTAACCCTTTCACTACCATTGGCGACTTTAGTCGACAACACACATACCTCCTGTTGCTTACCATTGGCGACTTTAGTTGACCAAGGTCACCACACACACAGCACTAATAATCGTAATCAATAATCATTTCATTGAATATATCTTTCTCCAACAAATTCTTCATGATGAAACATGAGTTTAGAAAAAGTGCATGTAAATGGATGCATACTGTTCTGCAATGTGTGAATTCATGCATGACTGGGCAGGGAATTCAGTAACATCCTGTTGAAACAAATCGGTAATCAAAGGGTTAAAGTGTTTGTTTTCTAATGAAATTCTTGTGTTGGAGTAATTATTACACCCAAGATCCAATACATAATAGAGTTACCTACTGTAAAACTGGTAATTTTCGCGCAACATTTATTTTCGCGCTTTTCGCGTAACGATTAGACAGCGCGAATTTAAAAACACACGAATTTATTACCAACCCGTTGGATTGGTAAGTTACTAATATTTTCTTTGTTTACCTCTACCCCCGGCCCCGTAATGAAGACGTACCTACATGTACATGTACATACATTGTGCACGACTTAGACACTATAATTAGGTCACCTTTTGAAGTGGTAAATACGTGTCAACCACATCGTGTGCATTGTACTACAAGTCAAATATTTACCGTACGCGAAAGCAATAACCCGCGAATATGTCGGTAGGGTGGCTGAGCGCGAAAAATTACTCGCGCGAAAATTACCAGTTTTACAGTATTTCATATTCAGAACCGTTACTCACCCTCGCCTTAGGATCACTGGATCGTATAGCTCTAAATGCAGCAAACGCCGCTGTACCTGCTCCAACGATGACATAGGGAACGTGTTCAGGAATGACAGGTGCTGGAAGTGCTGGTGCTTCTGTTGGCATTTTGGAAAGAGTACTCTTTCGCATCAGAATATACATGAAGTTGCAGGTACCAATTTTTAATTTAAATATTTGTCTACATCAATGAAAAATAAGCAAACTACTATTGTTTTTTGTGAACTTGACGTGTGATGCGTGTCAACAAATCGTCGTGTCAGTGCAAAAACGTTGTATCTCCGAGTTACGAAATTTTTGCGCAAAACCAGTTTGTGTCAGTGCAAAAAGGTCGTATGTAACAAGTTCCCGGATGAATGCACAAAAGCGATGGCTGAGATAAGACATTGTTGCACAAACATTTTTAAATGTATGTAAATTTATGCAGATTGACGACGCGCTGTACATACGACCTTATTGCATTGTGAACATACGTTTTTGCACTGACACGACGAAATGTACTTAACGCACACGCTTGAGTAACTATTTGTTTATCTGAGATCATTAGGTCATGTGATGTGTAATAGAGGTTGTGATTGGCCATCGTGTATTACCAGAGGTCCATTACCTACATGAAGAGTTCCATCGTGTACTAACCTAGTCCACGGCATAGTACTCCAACAATGGATTTGGCCCATTTGTGACGTTTTGTTCCGCAGACTGACACAGAAGCAGTGCAGTCTGGGAGACTTAACCAGCGTGTGAGAGAACTGTTACACGCACCCACCTTAGTGTTAAGCGCGTTCGCCCCACAGAATGGTTCAAGATTAGGTCTAGTTCTAGGAACTAGCTTCACGCATCAATCGTCTTATCCCATGATGCCTTGCAGCAGGCCGAGCAGGGGGAGCAAAACCTGTAACCATGCTTGTTGTGCATGCGCGCATTTGAAGTACAATGTCGTGGTATGGATTACAGCAGACTGGCACACTTCATGTAGGTAATTGTGGTCATTGGTATAAACTGATACCCGAGTCAGTCTGGTCCTCCGTCGCTGTGACAGGCGCACCGGCCTCTTTGGGTTCTTTGGCCATCGGGCTGCTCTCAGTTTTGGCAGCCTCAGGACTTGGTGTCTCGGGCGTCGATTCGGGCTTAGCGGATGTTCGATCGGGCCGAAGGCCCAATGTGATTAGATCATTCTTGTATATCTGCAGATGATATGACAAAATTAACACTCATCAAGATGTGATTTGTGCATGGTATTAGCCAGCAATACCTTTGGGTGTCTTTTGGATGCCCTGTTTGCTAAATGGACACCCTGTTTTATTTACAAAACACATGCAAATGTATTCTAAATTAAACTTTTGGACACCCTGTTTTTCAAAGAACAACAAATCTGGACACCCGATATCCATATCCTGGCTAATACTCTGGATTTGTGGCAGCTTTCCATTTTTTTAAATCTAAAGTGTTTCAGAAATTAACAAAATACGCTGTCTAGACTTTTTTTTTTTTGACTGTACATTCCTGCTAAAAACGACACATATACGACACCAGAGAGCTTGTATAAAATGAACAATTCACAAACTTCAAAAACTGATATTCAAAACAAGCATAACATACACACCAAAATACACTGCAATACATTTCAAGTTTTTGACAGGAATTTTGTGCACAAAATTTTGAATCAATTCCAAAGGGAATCACGATACCTCTGTGGAATCATTCCTGACTCAAGCATTTCTTCAGCCTTATCTACAGCCTTATCACACATGGTAATGGGACAACTTACAAATACGCTGATTCCAATAAAGCTAACAACGCCACCAATCATCCAAAGGTTTCCATACTTGCCGATTCCCTCTGCTGACTCAGTTGCCATAAACCGCAGGGGGGTAAGCTGAGAAGGTCTTTGCGGTACCGTGAGCAAAGCTGAAATGGAGAACCAAATCAATTAATCATTAATTTGTTATGGAAAGAATGTCAAACCTAACCACCACTTGTGCACAATGTCTATTGCATCTGTTTTAGCTGACGACAAAATGGCCAACAGCTCATTGGATGTGCACACATTCATTGCTCAAAATCTTTAAAAATATAATTTCCAATCCTCACTGGACTACACTTTCCTCTCCTTAAGTGAATCTTCTATCATCTTTTAAAAGAAAATCTGTGAAATTTTTCATATTTAGATAGAAAAAGCGGCAGTTGTATTCAACATTCTTTCCTTTGTTACTTCTTAAGTTCTTCATAAAAGGAGTAGGCCTAACATAACGTTAATCGGAAAGAATGAATGAATGTTGAACCCAACCGTCACTTGCGCACAATGTCTAACATTAAGCATGTGTTTTTAGCAGACGACAAAATGGCCAACATCTCACTGGATGTGTACACATTCATTGCTCAAAATTATTCCTTCCTGGTATGTACGTCCGGAAACTGGGCTTTTACAAGATTTGTTTTTCCCCAACTCAATAGTATATTAGTAGGCCTATTTGTCAATACAAAAACAAATTGTTTAAAGGATTAATTCACCGTCATTTATTGGTTTCTTCTTCACTGCCGACACGAAGTTCCTCTTCAGCGGGGTGCAGCCCTGCAAAACTGATCTGCACTTGTACATTTTGTTTTTCTTAACCAAGTCCAAGAATCAAGATAGACAAACTCATCGGCCGCCCGGCGAAAAGATTGTCAAGTAACACCGTTGTTTTCGTTCCGGATACGTAGGATCCAATAATCTACACGATTGAAAATGATGCCTTGGATGGAAACCAGACTACTTCAATCAAAAACACGTGTGTCGAGCGCCCTCTATTGGAACTAGGTATTAAGTACTAAACCCTTTTATTTTCATTAACTTTTTTCGGGTATCAAACTTCCCTTGAAATCATCTTGTATCAGGTTCTATTGTCACATTAATGATTTTATTTCCAAACAAAAATGGATTGATGCATGTCATCCATAGACAGAAATTCCACGTTGTAATGAATAAGATCACAATTTAGGAAATAACTGAAACTTTCAAAGCTTTGTAAATGTTTATATTTGTATTGGTATTGGATGGACCGTAAAGAAAATATTTAGAAACTTAGTAAAGGTATGGTAATGAGCGCCCCTCCCAAATTTGGAATTGCTGGAGAGCATGCGTCGACGACCATCTGCCCAGCCACGCCCCTTTTTCCCATAGCCATTTTGACGCAGGACCGTGACGCAAGACATGATCCACTGTTGTTGCGTCAAGTTTGCTCACGCACTCTACATACAGCATACAGTGGCTCGCTGGCGTCTTCAAAGAACAAAAACGTTCCAACGCGCGCGTCGCCTTGAATATTCTATTTCCAAATACGCATTCTTACATGGAATATTAAGACAATGGACCAAGGCGCTCACCCAGGTGAAAAGTAACAAAAATAATGTTATTTGTACACAAACGAGTTCCAGTTTTTACTGAGCACACCTGTGATTTACACGTTGAGTTTGAGATGACTTTGAAGATGACTTTGCACTGCGGGAAATTCCCAAAGACTCAAGACGACAATGTCCAGCCGGTAAGCGATTTTTTCTCTCTCTGTAAAGTCATTTTCACCCAAAAAACATCCAAAAACGTCCCCATATACTAACTTCCAGCATCAGTACATGGTGCATGCATGATTTTATACCTTATTTTGTTTTAATACGCCTCCATTCACTAATCCGATTTGTTTTCAGTGTTGTTTTTCGGTTTTATATAACGTTTGTCATTATAACCGTCTTGTAAACTAAACTAAATTTAAATTTAAAAAGAAATGAAATTATAAATGAAAACTGTTTTTGTTCAGGTTAACTGGAGAATTTGGCAATTGTCGCAAAAGGATTACAAGGTAATCCAGATTACGGATGAAAACCGGAGGATTAAGATGCTCCTTCGAGCAACACCAAAGCAACAATCCAATAAGGTAAGAAAATCACTTTTATTTTAGTCTTCCTTTCTTGTTCTAAATCTAGTGTAACCCTGTTCTTGCCCTTAAACTAGTTAGCATATTGTTCTTGTTCTTTCTTTAGCCTGATGTTCGAATTCGGCTGACCGGTTTGAAGAGAAAGGCTTCAGCCTTGGCCCAAGGGCTTCGTACAAGAAAGAGACCGTTCATTGGTCCAAGCTCTGACATCAGCACGAAGGTAACAATCTTCGAAAATCTTAAATTAAAAATAATAAAGTCCGTTTTATTATCTAGACCTACAGTTTGATATCCTGAAGAAAGAGTTTTTAGTGCTAATCCTCGGTTTGTTTTTCTTTTATTCCAGGTGGGACGTGAACGGCGACAAGGCGTCGAGAGAAAGAGACCATTAGTTGAAGAGCCACCGTGGTCGTCTTCTCAGCCCAAGAGGCCTTGTGGTGTTGGGACGAGCTCCCGGGACTGCGATAAGCGGGTACCCCCAACAGGCAATTCCTGGCTCCATGAGCTAGGACTCAACGCTAAAGACGTTGGGATATTGGACAGCGGTGAGTGGCTGATGGATGACCACATCTCGGCAGCACAGACGTTGCTTCGCCGGCAGTTCCCGGCCTTGGCCGGCCTCCAGGAGCCCGTCCTCGGTGAGATCCTAGAGTTTCAGCAGATGACTTCCGACGGAGTCCAGGTCATGCTGAATGGCGGGGGAGGACATTGGGTGACGGTCTGCAAGACGGACAGCACGGTCAAGTTGCTGGATAGCGAGAATATTGGACTTTCTCCGAAGCTATCCAGCCAGATTGTTAATCTGTGCACTGGGAGAGAGGGTGAGCACAGACCTATGGGTCTTGAAGTGCAGCTGCCCAAGATGCACCCGCAGCGCGGGTCGAGTGACTGTGGTGTCTTTGCCCTGGCCTACGCCACGGAGGTCGCCTTCGGAGGCCACCCTGAGTTGGTTGTCTTTGATCAGAGGATGATGAGGAACCATTTTAAGAGTTGCCTTGCGTCCTTGAAAATGACACCCTTCCCCAAGATGAACTGTTCTCCCAGGACTGCTAAAGTAATCGGGAACAAATCTGAGATACCATATTGCTGAGTGGTTGATATTTCAGATTAAAATGGCACTGTCAGATGAATTTCTAATAAATGATCAAATATTTGGTGAAATATAACAAATAAATGCAAATTAAATTACACGACCGTTTTTTATAATAAGCGAAACTGAATAAATATTAATATATATACATATTAATATTTATTCATAGAGCAATAGATAATTGGCATAAGTGGATCGCCCACCAACATAGGTGCTGGTTGGCTCAGTTGGTAGAGCACTCGTACGGTATCCGAGAGGTCGTAGGTTTGAATCCGGCATCAGACAGATTTTCTTTGCTCGATTCACGTTTTGTAAGGTCCAAACCGGACCTTCATCAGAGGATATATGAATTAGAAATTTTATATATATTTTAAAAATTTGTTTTGATACATGTGTTTATTTTTTTTAAAACAGAAACAAGCAAAGGCAAAATAACTTTATTTAAAATGAAATGAAATCATCTGAAATAAAGGTAAGGTACAACATCGGTAATTACCAGATGATTAAAATAACCAATTACTGTCTAAAAAAACAAACATAATGCAGATTTGGTACATGTATCAATCAATCCTGAGAAATTGATTCGTCAGAAGTTATTTCATTTTAGAGAAAACAGGAATTGTTGTATCTACTTTTTTGTAAAACATACATAAAACATATTTTCTCATAAACGTGATCATCTATTGCGATGAAACGTTCACAGCCTATTATATAATACAGAGTATTTAAATGAACTTAAGTTACCAATGTTGTACATTCCTTATAAAACATTGTTATATTTCTGTTCCGGGACTTAAAGGATTGAAATTCTACACACATTGTTACACACAAACCTTCGTTTTTATTTATTTATTTTTTAAAATTTATTGTGAAACATGTTCATAATAATCACATTGAACTGAAACTTTCACTTTTTTATATTTTTTTTTATAGATATGCACAATGTCATCTTTAAAATAGAAAAGACTAAGGAAATAATGCAATAAAATAAATTCAGGCTATTAGTATTGATCAGAAGCAATTTGCGAATTATTTATTTATTTCAAGAAAGAAATATTTAAGAACAATTTTTTTTTTTTATACAAACTTGAGAATAAAGTGTGATTTGATCACACAAATTATACAAAAACCACGTTTTAAATTTCTTGATTTATTTTTGAGTGCAAGATAGTATTTAAATCTTTAGACAGATCATTATATTTTTTACAACGGAGAGAACGGGGGTAGGGGTGATGGAACAAGGTTCGATTTTAGCGACAATAAAATAAAATGTTTTGGTGTCCAAGGTTATGATAAGCAGTGACGTAGTCAACAATTGTATTTTATTTTTTCCCTTCATTTTTATCGACGACATGGGGGCACTTCTGTTTGGGCACTTTGGGGACGTAAAATGGACGCCCTGATAGTTTTCGTTAAATAAAATCTTTCTTCAGTTGGGACAAAGCCTTTGCAGGGGGGTGACCCTTTACATCCATTATACACCAGTGATTTAAATAAAATTAACAAAATGTTCAGTTTTACATAAGTAAAATTAATAATGGTATCAAATATCAATTTAAATCTTTCTGCTATCATTTATGTTTTAGTGAAATCAACATAGTATCCGAATGTTCGACTTCATGAGACAAAAATTTGAACATTACACTGAATACGAGATATCTGAATGCATTGTTCCCATCACAGTTTGATTTCTGTACAAATTTCTTGATTCTTACAAAGTAGGCTTATTGATGAATGTACAGACATATTTTACCCAAAGTGTGTACTGACTTTAATAATATAGGCGTGGCTATAAACCAAGTATATATGGATACAAAGTTTAAAGGTCGGGTACTAATTTAAATTATAAACTGATTTAGTTTAAAGCCGATGATGGTATGGATCTTCCCTAAATATATTTTTGATAAAAATAATTTTCAGTTCGACTTTAGAAAACAGAACTATTTCTTTAATTCCACAGTACAAAAATCCGAATGCTTTTTCACTATTTTCCACAGGTTGGTTGTAACTCCCTCGGCCCATTTTCTTACACATAACCTGAATCCTCCAAAATCCTTCTGAAGTAAAGCAAGCACATGTCATGTATGCACACGTGTTTCTAATCTGTGATACATGTACATGGCCAGGGACCCTCCCTGCATGCATTGAGCAATAAACAGTGTCCACTGACCCAAGCACTGACCTTGCAATCACTACAACAAACATGTACGTACATGTACCAAGGAAAGGCAAGTATGCCTAATAACCTCAATCCTCCAAAATCCTTCAGTAGTAAAGCAAGCACATGACATGTATGCACACGTGTTTCTAATCTGTGATACATGTACATGGCCAGGGACCCTCCCTGCATGCATGGAGCAATAAACAGTGTCCACTGACCCAAGCACTGACCTTGCAATCACTACAACAAACATGGATGTACATGTACCATGGAAAGGCAAGTATGCCCAATAACCTCAAACCTCCAGAATCCTTCACTTTAGCAAAGAGCATGTAGCATGTAACCTCAATCCTTCAAAATTCTTCACTTTAGCAAAGAGGATTTTAGAGGTTTTGGGAAGGTTAGGGTTAATGTATGTCTTGATTCAGAGAGTGAGCATACTCATAATAAGATGCAGATTTATCAACATTACCAAAGCTGGACCATTACCTTCAACAAGAAAAACACATTTTGAGAACCAACAGTATCCCAGGATCTTTCAATATTTTATTTTATTCTTCATTGTATAAAAATACTTTATTTTATAAGGTATTTTCACAACTTTGATGTTCAAAATATACAATATACATTTGATCAAATATACATCATTCAGGTAGCCATAGTAACAATATGCATATATATTTCTGAGAATATGACCTGTCATTAATATGTGTACATTCAGAACATGGCAGCATCAAGATCAAATTTGGCAGTTTCAATGTGAATCAAATGAAGAGAGAATTATTTCATATCCTGCAAGACAGCTCCAGTTAACTGCTAAGCAGAAATATTTCTGTTAAGCAGTTTGATGCAGGCAACCAGCCATAATCTACGTAAATTGAATTAATGTTTGGCTTGTTTTGTGAACCAGAAACACTGGGGTAAACCCCTACTCTTTTATGATAAGTGTTCTGGGTTCTTTTACGTGCATTACCTAATCTAGTACACGGGACCTACGGCTTAACGTCCCATCCGAAGGACGAAGCAATTATTGTTAAGTGTCTTGCTCAAGGACACAAGCGCCGTGACCGGCCAGGCCGGGATTCGAACCCACATTCTGACACCAGAACTCGAGTCCGATGCACTAGACCGCTCAGCCACGACACTCCAGATAAGTACATGTAAGTACACTCATGGGCGGATCCAGAACATTTTTTAGGGGGGGCTGAGAATCAAAAACAATTATTTTTCAGTACAGTACTAAGTAGTTCACATCCTTGTGTTTATCCCGCACACTGTGGAAATGGGAGTGCGTTATCCCCTCCCCTCCCTCTCTCTCTTTTTTTATTTTTATTATTTTTTTAAATACGATTTTAGGGGGGGCTACAGCCCCCCTTAACCCCCCCCCCCCCCTGGATCCGCCAATGAATAAAGGGAATAAGAGATCATTGCAAAGTCTTTACAGGATAAAGACAGAGGGGTCATGGCCATTGGTAACCAAGGACTAAGCCCATGGCAACCCTGAGGTCTTTATCCTGGCCTGCTAAAAAGACCAAGCATTAAACTGATATTCCTATTCATAAATGTCCATCTCGATTTTGTTTTCAAAATTTGAATATACAATCATTTGTTATTGAAAAAGCGCCAGAAAGAAACCGATATATCCATGTGGAAACATTTCTTCCAATCACACTGTCTTAGGCATTTATGAATGTTATTTCAACTAAAACAACTGACTTCATTTAGTTATTTGACATTTAAAATTAGCAATATTAGAAGAAGAAAAAAATTGGCTACAACTTCTAATTTTGCCTTAAAATGAATTGTACACCATTGGTAAAATGTCTGGAAATGCATTATAAGAATCAAGAGAGATTCAGCTCTTTAAAATATATTTCATGTTTTCTCACAAATGACGGCATGTCAGACGGAATAATTTATCAGGATGCTTGGGTACCAGCATTAACTTTAAATCAAGTTTTTAGATTATAATTTATTCATAAATGCCCAAGACAGTTTATAGGCAATCTGATTGGACAAATGTAATCATGTGGGGGTGTATTAACGGTTGGTATAGATTGGCTTATCAAAATCAGAACAGAGCGTATGTGCAAGCTGTTCAGAAGCTGTTTTGCACGACGCGGATTTCAACCAATCAGAGTGATGAAGATTGGCATCACGCGCCTGACTCATGTACTTTGATAGTGTTTCCTGTATCCCCAAAACGTGAATTTGCCCATTTCTATATGGCTTTATTCAATAAAAATTACATTTATTTTTACATTTTTAAAACGAAATCGATACAGGCATTTAATAATAATAATAATAATAATAATGTCGGGGCATTTTAAAGCACTTTTAAACAAGGTATCAAAGCGCTGTACATTATATTACCCCTGCTCATCAGGCGCATAAATCATTCCAGAAACCATCTCAGCTCCCTGGGGAGTATACAGCTCAATTGCTGCCATTTCGGCGGATATGGGCTAATCAAACACAACAACCAACTCTGCCCTCACAGGTACCCATTTACTCCTGGGTGGAGAGAAGCATTTATGGTAAAGTGTCTTGCTCAAGGACACAAGTACCACGGTCATGGTTGGGATTCGAACCCACATTCTGACGACTCAGCCATCAGAACACAAATCCGATGCACTAAACCGTTCGACCATGGCACTCCATTTATAACAGTTTGCCGCTTGGTCTTTACCACAGGTTAATGACCGGTTTTGGCTTGATCCTTATCGCCCATGACCACGCCCAAAACCGGACGTTAACCTGCGGTAAAGACCACACGACAAACTGTTATTCCCTTAGTAATTACCAAGGGTGCACACTCCCTTTCAGACACATACAATGTTTCACTACATTAAAACTATTGCTTTAGTATATATGTACACACAGACGCTACCCGACTCTACAGAAACTATGCATGGACACAGCCATGAAAGAGTAGCATCAAACAGAAAAACCGAATAACATCTATTAAAGCGAAGGTACAACATTGGTATTTTGGAAACGTATGTTCATTCGAATCTTCTAGTTTTCAAGAAATATATATTCAAACTAACCTGTAAAACACTATGAACAACTTCACCCTGAAAGAACCCTGAAAATCTGTTTTGCCGTGAAATAACAGTTGACCGTAATTTCATTGCAATTTCACGGCGTCTCTTCCTCTCAGATATTGGCAATAATGTTCACGATGATTACACAGCAAATTCACGGTGCTCTCGAGAATTAATGAAAATTAATTAAACTGCCACGAGAAGTTCATGGCATTTTCACAGCGTTTTTCCGGCGAAGGAATCCCAAGAGTATTTCATGGTGTTATGAACTATTTATTTCACGGTAAAACGGATTTTCAGCCATTTTCAGGGTAAAGTTATTCATAGTGCTCATGTTTTAAAAAAAATTATGAAAAACTGCTACCTCAAAGCAATTTTGACAGAACAATTTCTCATGATGATTGACACTTGTTTTAGTACACCAAGTAAGCGTTCAGATAATAATTTGTTAATTTCATGATCTGGATATAACCAATGTTTAAAAGTTCTGCTTTTTGGAGTATTCCTCCACTATGCATTAAATAATTTTATGTGAAATGTTGTACCTTCCCTCTAAAATATTATGGGGAAACATGGTAATTTCTACAGGTTGGATTGATGGGCTATTAACAACCCAACATCTCTCTCTAACCCCATCCCTCTGCTACTTTAGGCAAGGGCGTTGGCCTAGCCATGGTCTTTCTTACCAGGGACAGATTAGTTCATCATTGTTTTTCTTTACAAAACTACACATGTATGTGATATTTACAGCCTAATTTGATTAAGAAAAATAAATCAATGATTAAAAAAAAGTAACAAAAATAGAGTGTGTGAATGTGTAAATTACAAAATGGAATATTTTGTTTGGTTTTCAAAATCAAACTTGCTTAAATTTACACCAAATGCAAGTATGGAGTTTGAAAGACAAATACATCAAATTCAGTCATTATTTAATCAAAATCCCACCATCATTAACTTACATATATGTCCAATAAACACTTTTTTCTCTCTTTTTTTTACATCATTTTTACATCATTATTAAAAATGTGATTTTTTTGCATAAAAAGTAGAAAATTGCAACTTGCTACATCGACCAAAAGGGGTCAAATTTCAAATACATCTATAAATATTTCATTTCATTTTTCATTTCAACTTTGTTTACAATGTGTTGCATTTTTCTAATTACCGAGTCATCTTAAATAGTTTAATTTTTTTTAACAACCCTTTGCTTTAGGCCAAAAAAAGTATCTGGTTTTTGGTCAATAGGTCTGCTTCAAAATCAGTGTGGTGACGCTTTCTTTTCTTTTTTTTGGTTGGTAATTTAAACAAAAAGTGATACATGTTAACAGTTATTGAGTCATCTTAAATAGTTTTATTTTTATTTTTACAACCCTTTGCTTTAGGCCAAAATCTGGTTTCTGGTCATAGGTCTGCTTCAAAATCAGTGCGGTGTTCTTTTTTTTGTTAGTAATTTAAAAAAAAAAGGTGATACATGTTAACAGTTATTAAAACCAGAGCACATTTCCCATACATTTCCCATAAATATATTGAACAGCAAAAGAAATACAAGTCCGAGGACAGCAAAAGAAACGCAAGTCCGAGGTCTTGTCAAGTTTTCAAACAGAAGACAAACCATTTTGATTCTAATCACTCATTTAATGAAATATGCTTTCAATTTGTGAGCTGAAAGTGACTGTTGAAATTGCATTGCAAGATTTTCACATTCAACAGTCACTTTCAGCTCACAAATTGAAAGCATTTTTCATTAAATGAGTGATTAGAATCAAAATGGTTTGTCTTCTGTTTGAAAACTTGACAAGACCTCGGACTTGCGTTTCTTTTGCTGTCCTCGGACTTGCGTTTCTTTTGCTGTTCAGTATATTTATACCCCGATTAGACCGGCAGCCCAGAGCATTTTGGTCAAACGAACATTTATTGTGTAACCTAACATATTCAGATATGGATGTCTGCCGGGGACCCCCTGGGGCCCCAAAAAAGGGACCCAATAATGGGCTGTATCAAACATAGGAGGTACCACATGAAACCAAGATAAAAATGAACAATTACACTCTACTAAGTATAAATTATCCATTGCCAGACAAATTGTCTGCTGCATAAGGCCCGCCAGACACCCCCCAAAAGTTTACCCTGTGTACACGATGATAGAATTGGGCTAGAAGATATATTAAAAGTACCGGTACCACATGAAAGTAAGTTTAAATGAACATGTACATCTCACGTAGTGTACAGAATGGCCCTACAAATTTTCCTCTGCATAAGGAGTACCAGACAATCTGCATAAGGTCCACCAGACCTCCAAAGAGACCAGGGCCGGATTAACCTAGGGGCACAGGCCCGGCCCCCATGAAGGGGGCCCCCACCAAATGAACCGTTATGTGAATTTCACGTCAAATGTCTATTTAAATTCATGTTCTTATTGTAGCTGGTAGCCTACAAAATATTGTCTAATTTGTCAAATTGTCTTCCTATATTTTAGTTACAGCCTGAAATAACGGTCGGACATCGGACGATTTCCGACCAAATTAAAGTTTTTCCGACCAACGTTCAATTGGTCGGAAATTTTGTCCAGACAAATTTACTTGTAGACTTGCCACAAGTCGACTTCTTTTTCTTTTTCATAAAGAGCCCTCTCGCAAAGCGAAAGGTCGAGCGACCGAAGGGCGGCTCAGCAAAATTGAAAAAACAGTGCGATCAGTTTTCTTCAATAAGACTGGGTCTGAGCTCGGCATACCGCAAAGAATGCGGGCTCAGGAAACAAGATGGCAGCGTGGCTGTCAAATTTTTCATCTGTCAAAAGGTGAGTCTACGAAATGATCTAGTATACTATTATACTATTACACAAATTAAAAAGCACTGTTCGTGTTTAGCATAAAGAATTATTTACTGCATGGCAGGATTTACCCAACGGAGGGAGTCAAAATGAATCGAAAAAATAAGTCCGATCAAATTTCATTTTGGCCGGACAATTTTTGACCGTTATTTCAGGCTCTGCAATAGTTAAGTATATCGCACACTCCATTGCAAATTGCAATCCGAAAATTTTGATCCCGTTTCAAATTCATCCTGACCCGTGTAAATGTAGACGTTCAGGTAACAAGTGGTCATATAGGGCCCCCCCACCAGACGAGTGCCCCAGGGCCCCCCACAAGCTTAATCCGGCCCTGGAGTCAACAATGGTCAATGTCATGTTTTGTTTTTAAAGATGGAAGTATTTTCTTTGAGATGAAATCATGTAAGTCAATTAAGCAATGAGCTTAAATGGAATAATCACATAATATATTAGGCCTACTGTTAAAAAGTCATAAAAAAAGGCATGAACCTGTTTCTTGTGAATATCTTGCTATTGTAACTAAAATATAGGAAGACAATTTGACAAATTAGACAATATTTTGTAGGCTTTTACCAGCTACAATAAGAACATGAATTTAAATTGACATTTGACGGTTCATTTGGTGGGGGCCCCCTTCATGTGGGGGGCCCGGGGCCTGTGCCCCAAGTACCCCTGGGTTAATCCGGCCCTGGTCTGGTGGACCTTATGCAGATTGTCTGGTACTCCTTATGCAGAGGAAAATTTGTCTGGTAGGGGCCATTCTGTACTCTGTGAGATGTACATGTTCATTTAAACTTACTTTCATGTGGTACTTTTAATGCATCTTCTAGCCCAATTCTATCATAGTGTGCACAGGGTAAACTTTTGGGGGGTGTCTGGCGGGCCTTATGCAGCAGACAATTTGTCTGGCAATGGATATTTTATACTTAGTAGAGTGTAATTGTTCATTTTATCTTGGTTTCATGTGGTACCTCCTATGTTTGATCCAGCCCATTATTGGGTCCCTTTTTTGGGGCCCCAGGGCCCTGCAGCAGGGGTCCCCGGCAGACATCCATATCTGAATATGTTAGGTTACACAATAAATGTTCCTGTACTCGGATATTGGTACCTTGTTCGTTTGACCAAAATGCTCTGGGCTGCCGCTCTAGATGTGAAAAAGTTGATCCAGCAATTTTGGGTCAACAGTCAAAACAGGCAGTTGACTGATTTTGACCTCTATAGCTACTTGCCACTAAAGTGCAGCTGGAGTAGGAGGGTTAATGGATGAAAGAATACATGTGACCTTTGACACACACACAGCAGCAATATTTTTTGATAGCTTGACCGAAATGCAACGTACTCATATTTGCAAAGTAGTCTTAAGGGAGAGAGCAATTGCGATTCGATCAGTATGAGTGAACCTACAGGACATTATATAGCAAACCTTAGTTTATCAGCCACTAGAGTTGCATCGACAGCTGGGCTTCTTTCCAATTATTTCTTTGCAGATCGCCCTGACTACGTCCAATCTAGGAAGCTTTTTCAAAGCTAGCAGCACATCCTCCATGAAAGGTTCCCTGTACCTGTGCGCGGCCAGTGCTACAAAAACATCTTCTACATTCGAGCAGGCCTTCAACTCGGTCTTGGCTTTGAGACCCAACACCTCACCGAGAATCTTAAAGTCGGGCATGCCTGAGTTGGGGGTTAGCATGTTCTGGATTGTTTTCCGGAACACTGGGTCCAAGTCGGTCCAGTGAATACCTAATACATAAAAATATTTAAAATATATTAAGTAACACAAATTGGAGAATAGAATTAAAAAGTTGAAACAAAGTAATTTTTGTCCAAATCAAGTTACAAGTCAACTCACGTCAAATCACTAAATTGAGTCAACAACGACGGAGTACATTCATGCATTAACCAATCGTGGCAGAATCTTGGGACGCACCTTATGAAAGAATGCCCAATCTAATCACCAAAATGTAGGGCAATTTAATTGTTCATCCCTTGAAATCTTTGCTTTATCTGAGGTGCTATCATTTTAGTAAAATCAGTCAAACAATTTCTCAACTGAACTTGTCCTCCGGGGATGAACATTCAAGGTAAGAATGCATATAAAAAATAATTTTCATTATTTTCTTGATAATGACGCAAAGTAAAAAGCTAAAACTTTCACAGGTTAGTTGTTTAATGTATATCTTGATTCGTTGAAAGAAAGGATATTTTATTTTAGAAGCAGTTTAGCCAACATTAACAATGCGTATAAAGCTTTAAATCATCTTACCACTTGCTAATCCGCACGCTGTGCTGAACAATTTGTCAAATTCCTCTTCATCGTTTTTCTTCATCTGCTAACAAAATAAAATAAAAATTATTCAATAAATTTTCCTCAAAGTTCCTAAATATTTTTATGTGGATTTCATGGGAATTTGGGAAACTATTAAAGAAATTTGGCACGCTTGACCAATGTGATCAGGTTGACATAGTGATACTTTCGTCGCCTTTTTACCTCTTTGGATCTGGGTTCAAATCCCACTCGGACCCGAGCCCACATGTGGATTGGGTTTTCAGTCCCTAATTGACTACACAGGTTTTCCCTTCATATCTGTCTGGGGTTTTCTTCCCACACCTAAAACTGAACATTCCTTTAGCAGTTGATGTTTCCGTGAAATTCATGGTTCTGAGAAGAACCAGTGGTTTAACCAATCAATGTGCTCTAATCATCAAAACGTTGAGTTGTTAAACCACCAGTTCTTTCAGAACCATCACATTTGCACATCTCACAAGACAATTTACAACGTGCGATCACAAACCTTGCTTCCAATACTGATTAGAGATCTGATGACAGATCAAAATACTACAAATAATTCAACAGTGAAAAGTGTAAATAAACTGAACTTTGGCAATTTTTTTCAGTGTAGGCCAATTGGAGCAGGACATTTCACATGAATCCTGCATAAATGCATTTTCATTTTGTTTCTCGTCAACGACACAATGAAATTAGCTGAAACATTACCAATAATGTACCTTCCCTTGAAAGTACAAACACAAAAACTGCAGTATTTCTTACATCGTTGCATTTCTCTCGTACTTCAATGGGGAGCACCGGAGCTTCACTGGTGTTCGCCTTTGCCCAAGACTTTTTGATGCTTGCTGGTTCTGATGTACTGCGGAAGAAGGGAATATTTCCCTGTACAACAGGAGGGCTACTTGGATTATCTGTACTGCTAAAAGGACAATTAAATAATACACAAAAATACAGTAAATGGGATATCAATGTGTGACAATTGTTGTCCAAGGTTTTAAAAGCCTTTACCAGTTTTTAAAGTTTGAAAGTCTGTGTTCCCAATGGAACAATCCAAGTGAACTCCTCGACACTCTCTATATTGGATTACAAGTATTACAATAGATATAGTTCCTGATAGATGCCATCTTTACAGGCAACTTGGAATTAGCTTTGAGCTGCATCAAGCGTATGCAGTCAAAATCTTTACCGACCAATGATGCATGGAATTTGTTGAAATGCCTGCATGTTGCATGTTACAACAAACACATAGTTGTGCGTTAAAAAATGGTTAGTCATTGCCTGTAAAGGAGGCTGATTTAGCATGGTATTGACATAAAGTAAAAACAATCTATTCCAGAGGGTTAGGAACTACGCATCCACATGGATTCAACATACCTTTCATTTTGGGTCTCTTCCTCTGAAATGGGCACAATGATTCGGGTTAAGACACTGCCATGATCATGAGTTGGAAGATCATCAGTGCTTTCCTCAGCGTCAGCTGGAGTTGAAAATGGTAGGCCCTGCTGTGAATCTGCTTCATCTTTTGGAGAATCAATGAGCTGTGCGTTCTCAGACAGGGTCAAAACCAATGGCTTTGCTGCAACTGATGATGGGTGGCCATTGGCAACCGACGATGCGTTGTCACGAACAACAGGGGCCACACTGTTAGCAAGTTGCCCATTTCCATCTTGCTCTTGTCCACTAGTGGTAAATGTCACAAAATTTTTCCCAACGATTTCTACACTTGGTTCATTGTCTCTCTCATTTATGGCATCTAAGGCATCTGTGTCGGCCGTTCTAAAGGGTTCCCTCTCTTCAGGTGTTGCCACATGATCAGAGGTGCCACTTTCAGGATCTTTAAAAATAACAACAAAATTGCTTATTTAATTTCCTCTTAACCAAAAGTAACAAACATCATGTAGCAAAAAATATAAATCCTTATTGGCTAATTTCACGTCCTAAAGATAATGCATAGGAATGGTAGTTCAAAAGAAAAAATCCAAATGGTAAAATTTACTTAGTGTAAAGCTGAAGATAGTATTAATCTTCCCTAGAAATATACTTGTCTGAGGTGCTGTCATTTTAACCAGTTCGCGTCGGAGGCCGTGTATACACGCAATTTTTTTTTGCACCACGGATCGGAGAGCGTCTATACACGCCAGAGGAAACTCCGGAATATTTGTATACATGCTCGGTTGACGTGGCAACGAGCCGAGTGTACAGCGACATGCTCGGTAAACGTGGCCACGCGCTGTGGAAGCTTCCATTAACCCTTGTATATATGCAGTCTCCAAAATGCTGCAAAAAAAGAACTGCTAAGTACACAATGCTTTTTGTGTGCATGCCTCAAAATATTGCATACTGTACACAAGAATGGTACATGGATACCCCAAAATGCCCCTGGGTATGGGACAAAAACCAAACTGTTCTGATCCTCACACAGTACGTGTATACCGCAATTTACTGCACTGGTTTATTTCAAGTTAGCCTTGCAATGAAACAAAGCAGGTGGCTGCTTCAGTTTACCTCATCTCTCTGAAGAGCCTTGGGCTATGCCATTAATCATTAGATAAGAAAGTGCGTACCACAATATGTCCCAGTTGAGACATTTTGAAGTATGGGTCCACTTTGTGAAGAACTACACTGATAATAGGAGGGTTAACGTGTTTGTGTGGGGAAAAGAAACCCGCACAGGGGCCCAGAAAAACTTTTTTATTCCCGACGCGAACTGGTTAAAGAAAAGGTAAAATAATTTACAGTGCGAAGTTGGGAAAGAGCCATCTTGAAATCTTCATATATTTATTTGCTATGAATTAAAATTACTCAATTTTGAAATGTTGAAAATGAAATCTATCTGGCATTTATAAAAGTGACCCGCTCTGTGAAAATGGGTCACAAGTTGCAAATTTGAAAAATTGAGATTTCTTTGTGGCTGGAAAGAGTACATCATCAGCTTTAAAGGTCCTATAAAATGGTAATTTTTCACACTACATTTTTGGGGCTTAATATATGGTTTTGTATTAATAAAACATAATACTTACTATTTTTATAAGTTTGTCATGAGTTATAACAATTTAATTTGTCCCCAAAATTTGTGTTGTCCCTTTTGATATCGCCTTTTGTGACGTAGACCTAGGCACCGAATGACAAAGAACATTGACAATGCACATTCCTGACCATTATGCTCTGGTATGCTTCACTGCAGCCGTCCAAATAAATTTGTTGATATTTTGGATCTGATGGGAATCTGTGCAGACTGACACCATTCTTTACAAGTGTTGCTGTAATCAGCAACAATACACCTTGGCGGCATAACAACAAAAACAGTTACATAAGTTTGCACGTTGTATTATTCATATGTATCGATCGATGCGCGCCAACAAACAGCATGTTCCTAGGTCTACGTCACAAATTTGTCCCCTTTTAGGGGCGCGGGTTCATCCCAAATTTTTATTTTTTATTTTTTTGCGATGTAAATCTCCAATACATTTTTTTTTAAATTGCATTTATAGGTTAATGTGTGCATATTTTATAGTTTACAATGGAAAAAAATTATAATTCATAGGACCTTTAAGTTGGTATATGTGTGTATGATGTGTGCATTATGGAGATTGCATTATGGAGATATGCCATTTTTAATAATCAATAATTTGCCTAATCAAGACAAGTGAATTCTTAGGAAAACAAGCATTCGAAAGGAAAACAAATGACAAAAACAAAACAAAACAGCCTACTCACAACAAAATCACTGATTTTAATATGTTATTGAAATTGACGTCAATTTAAATCAATAAAATATTAAAGCCACACAGAAATCTCAATTTTTCAAATTTGCGACTTGTGACTCATTTTCACAGAGCGGGTCACAAATGGGAATACAATTTTGACGCTTGGTTTTACCACAGAACATGACCATTTTGGGCGTGGGCACAGGTGATAAATAATCAAGCCCAAAAGTGGTGTTTGTGCAGGCCAATTAATAAAATTGAAAGTTTTATGTACCTTTAGACATACACCATATTTTCCTCTGGCATCTCAATCTTACAATGATATATCCAAACAGACAGACTACCAGCAGAATACATATAGGTAGTACTACAGCAAGGGCACTGACGGATCCAGCTCCTGTTAATAACAACAAAGGAATCATATACATGAAATATTATCAGAATTCAATTAATTGTTTGCTTTTGATCAAGATTTTGCTAGAATCAAAATGTGACAATACTAAATACCATTTTTGCTAGTTTGAGAATTTGTAAACCATCCAAGATCATGTGATACCTGTTCATTCAATGTAAATTTGCAAGGAAAGTATACTGCTGTTTCAAACTTCATGTGAATAAAGATAAAACAACTATTAAAGGAACAATATGTCACGATCAACAGGGCATGGAATTGGAGTGCTAGTTTTAGATAAATAATAATAATAATAATGTGTGGATTTATATAGCGCACGTATCCACCAACTAAGTGGTGCTCAAGGCGCATTATATTATTATCCCTGTTCATAAGGCTCATAAGGCTCATAAATCATTCCTGAAACCATCTCAGCTCCCTGGGGAGTATACAACTCAATTGCTGCCATTTCTAGCGCATATAGAGCAAACCAACTCTGCCTTCACAGGTACCCATTTAACCCCTGGGTGGAGAGAAGCAATTATGATTAAGTGTCTTGCTCAAGGACACAAGTGTCACGGCCGTGATTCGAACCCACATTATGTTGCTAACACCAGAACTTGAATCCGGTAAGCTAGACCGCTCGGCCACGACACCCCAAATAATACCCCACATGATAAGGTCATATTACCGTTGCTGCTGCATAAATGAGCCAGTAATTTTCAGTCACTGTGTTCATCTTAAACTAGGACACCGACTCCATGCCCTGTTGAAAGTCTGCTCTGATCATGAGGATATTGTCCGTTTAACCTCAGCTCAATATGTTGTGTTGTTATAATAGTGAAAATACACTCATAAATTATGATCAGAAGAACTCTGTATTCATTATAACAGTTCATCTCCATAATTATAAGGCTGTGCATTTTCGGTTATTTCGGGAACTGGATACCCGGAATTGGAAATGTTCGGATACCTGGGTAACCGTAATTTTGTTTGGGTAAAAACACGTAAATAATGCCGAATGTATAAAATAACCAATATGAACACAAGATTCTCTTGTTTTATTAGAGTCATAATAAATGTGGACTTCCTGTAATAATTTCCCTCCTCTATATTAAAAACGACTTAAGCATCCCCACTCCCCACACACATTTTTTTCAAAAAAAATATCAGAGATTCCATTTGTGTAAGCTTAAAATTAAATGTTCAGTCGAAATTTTCAAATGTCATTTACATGTACGGGTAATTGGAACCGAAAAATGGATCCGGGTAATGACAGTTTTCGGTCAGGTATCCCCGGTACAGCAGCCTTACAAAATTCTGACGTGCATAATTGCATAAAAACGATAGCACCTCCAACAGAAAGATGTCCAGATATATGTATATCTGATGAAATCATCGTTATTATGAAAAAAATGTGAACATTTATGCATATGAGAATGCCCAAGGCCTTTAAATACAACGTGGGTTTTCAACATACTTATTATTGTCAAACAGCAAGGAAAAAAATGGCAATAATTTCTCCCTGGCTAATTAGAATGACCTTTATACCTGTTACTTGCGAACTGGTTGAAGTAATGTTTGTACTCATGGCAGTTGTCTGATTTGCAGCATTTGTGGTGGGCGTTGAGTAGCCTGTATCCTGTGTGGTGAGGATTGGAGGAGGTGATGTTTTTACAACAGGAGGTGGGGTTTCTAGAACGGGTGCCGTGGTTTGTTCCACCGGTGCTGGGGTTGTAACTTGGCACTCGGGCGGCTTTTCGTAGTCATTGAGAAGGTCACAGCGACTGCATAAGTTGGGCTGGCCTGGATGAGATCCATACCTGGGTCAAAATTTAAATAATAACAATGATACTAATTAAAACTTAATGCTAATTAATACATAAGTATCTCTGGTCAACCTCCTCCTCGGGGTCTAACCTACTCTGCAATGGGATCAATATGTACAATGATATAATAAAATTCAACCCCAATCCATTTTGCCCCAATATATTTCATCCCCAAAATTGTACTGGTGCAAACCATTTCATAGCAATAGCAAAACCATCTCACTCACATTACAATCTAGAGAAAACACTGATCCAGGCAGACAGAACATGATGACAATTGCTCAGCTGGTTTCGGGGGAAAAAAAAGAAGAAAAAAAAAAAGTGGTAGAAATCAGTTTGTTTAAAAACTGCATCTTACCCATTCTTACAACGGCAATCTGTATCTTGTTCAGCCGTACAGGAAAACAATACGACTGCGTTCTCATCACATCTACGGCACATTAAACATTGTCCTTGTGTCGAAAACTGGTCCTGGAATGTCTTGCCATCAATGCATGGCTTACATTCGCCTATTTCCCCAACTCCAGAACCACACTGCGACTGCAAATGAAACGTCGAAATTTATGTTCACTGTAGTAGAGTTGTGAAAGGCAGTATAAACATACATCTTCGGCATTCTCGAAAACGCATAAATGTTCACCGTTTTACATTCAGCTTGGGGTAAAGTTGATATCAAATACACCTTGAAATCTTTCCCCAGTTATGCTGAATTCTGGTGACAGACTTTACTTAAATTCTGTGTTATAATGAAAGCAGTTTGTTTTTTGCCAAACAAAATTTAAGAATGTTTTTTCACAATTTTCTTGTTAAGGACACAACGTAGTAAGCTGAAACTTAAACAGGTTAGTTGTTTTTATATTAAGGTAATAAGAGTTTGTCATGGGGTTGTTACCGCAGGTTAATGACCGGTTTTGGGTGTGGTCATGGGCGTATTGATTTCGTTTTCAAAATGTAAAAAATGTTAATTTTGTTGAATAAAGCCATGTACAAATGGGTAAATACACAAAACACTTCAAAAGTGTCAGACGCGTGATGCAAACCTTTGTCTCTCTGATTGCTTCAAATCCGCATCGCACAAACAGCCGGCAAACAGCTTGTACATACGTGGTGCACTGATTTTGATAAGCCATGTCTTTACCATTCGTTGATACACCCCACGTGATTATGATTTGTCCAATCAGATAGTCTCAACCAAGCCTCAAAATTAATTTTTTTTTGTCACTTACCCAGCACTTGCCCACCATTGTATTTTCACTTACCCATTTCCAAAAGTCATTTACCCACTTTCAGTGTCTGTCCATGTTGTTACGGGACATTACATAAAAATATGGATAGATTCACTTACCCACTTTTTAAAAATCACTTACCGCCTGAATAATCCACTTAGGTAAGTGAGAATTTTGAGGCTTGGTCTCAACAATCGTCTTTATTCACATGAGACACAGCAGATTGGAAGTTTACCAGTGGTACATGAAGAATATTATTAAAGAAAGTTTGACACTTGGGACTGTGCTTTAGTTATGGAAACTAGCAATTTTTTTGTATATGCATCTGTAAATCAAGTTATTAACCCTAACCCTCCAGGGTATTTTGGCTAGAAACCCTGCCAGATGCATCAGATTGCATCGTTTGTCAAAGTGACTTGGCTGCCCAGTGCAGCAAGATCCATCTGGTCACAAATCTCAAGGCCGAACTGCCTCAGAGTCTGTGGTCACCAAACGCAGCAGGATACAACTCTGGCATTGTTCAATGGAAACTAGCAATTTTTTTGTATATGCAATGCATCTGTAAATCAAGTTATTAACCCTAACCCTCCAGGGTATTTTGGCTAGAAACCCTGCCAGACGCATCAGATTGCATCGTTTGTCAAAGTGACTTGGCTGCCCAGTGCAGCAAGATCCATCTGGTCACAAATCTCAAGGCCGAACTGCCTCAGAGTCTGTGGTCACCAAATGCAGCAGGATACAACTCTGGCATTGTTCAATGGTACCAGCTCTCAATAGCCTCAGACTTGGCTGCTTATGCACTGGTGTTGGCAGCTGAATGCATCAAAGTGCACCAGACTTTTCCACCTGATGCACTGTGCTGCGTCTGGCGGGGTTAGGGTTAAAGAAAAAGGCCTAATAGACTTCTGGTACAGTATATATACTTACAGCAGTTGATCCTAAGCCCACTGGACACTTGACACAAAATGCACATATTTCTTCATCGGAGTCCCAGTACCTGTTTTCTTCAGTGCATTCCTCTCTTGTTGGGTTAGCATTACCCAGCACAGCAAGGCTCTGTTGTGATTCTGCTGGGCGGAGAGTTGTTGCCCCCGATACAACCTGCAGCAATACATGTACAAAACAAAATAATACAAAATCACTAATGAATCTGTAGGAATGTACCTCAAGGAATACTGTGGAAATCCGTTTTCCCAAACCCCGCTGGGCATTTTGGCGAAGAACCTTCCTGAATCCATCAAATTCCATTACCATGCAGTAACATTGCTACTCCACCATTGGAATCTGATATAATTTGGACACCCAGCCTCATGTAAAGTATTACTTTACATGATACTGGTACAATTCTTTAACCCAGCAAAGACAACTCAATGTGAAAAATTCCCATGTAAATATTTGAAAAATGTCTTTAAAATTGATGATTTAAATACAATAGTGACCATACACATTATAAAATCGTAATGGGGGTAGAATCACTGTAGTAAAAAGTTGGTCTTCCGGACTCAAAAAACAAGTCTGCAAATCAGACGGAGACATACACACAACTTCCTTCTACATGTACTTACTGCAACGCCGGTTAAAATCAGTATTGCACGGTCACTCATCATGCCACATCAACTGACCATCCTTGACCAATTAGAAAAGGAGTGAAGTTGGGGGCGCTCTGCTGCTGGTGTCACTCTGTCAAGTTCAGCAATAAATATTTAAAAAATTACAGACTTTATAAATTGCACATTTCCTATACTGCATGTAGATCAAGGTGATTGAGTTCACGTATAAACTTTGATCATTAACCCTAACTCCCTAGGCCCATTTGCTTACACATAACCTGAATCCTCCCTAACTCCCTAGGCCCATTTGCTTACACATAACCTGAAACCTTCCTAACTCCCTAGGCCCATTTGCTTACACATAACCTGAATCCTCAAAAATCCTTCAGTAGTAAAGCAAGCACATGACATGTATGCACACATGTGTTTCTAATCTGTGATACATGTACATGGCCAAGGAACCCTCCCTGCATGCATGGAGCAATAAACAGTGTCCACTGACCCAAGCACTGACCTTGCAATCACTACAACAAACATGGATGTACATGTACCATGGAAAGGCAAGCATGCCTAATAACCTCAATCCTTTTCAGAATGAATTACCACTCAATAGAGAATTTCACATGGTGTCACCACAATTAGTCTTACTTTTAACCTCAATCTTCCAAAATCCTTCACTTTAGCAAAAAGGATTTTGGAGGATTTGGGAAGGTTAGGGTAAGTGGAAGAGAAAGATTAGGCTTACAGGTAACACCATGTGTAATAATGTCTTCTTGGAAGAAGTGGGATGGTTCTGAAAAGAACAGGTAGGCAGGATAGTTCTCGACGTTTCGAAGAACTTTTACATGCAAATACTACAGAGAAGTTGCATTAGATAATAAACATTGCTGAAAATTTCATTTTTACATTGTGTTGTTTATGTGCAACCGCATATGTGCGAAGCTTGCTAATAGCTAGTGTGTAATGTGGTACCTGATGAATGTGGCATGTTGTACATGGGTCACTCCATGAACCTGGGACACACGGGTACATTGCTACCTTGTAGTTATTTAACCATATTTAAGTTGTTGGTGTTAAATGTTTCAAGGTAATTATTTTTTTTATAATGAAAGCTGGTATAGAAAAGTAGCTTTTGAGGAAAAGGGAGATTGTTTTTTTTTTAATTTTTTTTTTATATGACCGAAAATTTGTCCGTGTCCAGTGCCATTTTTACAAAAAAATTGTGACAGACAAAGTGTTCCAATTTTATCTCCGTATTTTCAAAGAAAATCTACTGCGAACCCACACAAACCATGTTTATCCGTTTTTTAACTTTTCAAATAGCATATAAATAATAAAATATTAGTTTAAAAATTTTCAGATTTTCAACGCCATATCGGCGAATTCACGCGTACCGACGCTACATGGGGTGTCCGCATAAAATAAACACGTAGCATCGGTATTCCCCACTGCTCACGACTCGAAAGATATACTTTCATTGGGGGAATCTTGTTTCACGGCTTTAAAAAATCCATAAATCACATATGAGAAGTAAAAGCTTGAAGTGTGATTGCAAATTTCCATGCGATTGGGAAATATACGATCAGTTGTTATTTGGGTGTCCGCGAGTGAAATGTAGCGTCGGTAAATAAAACACCACCCATTTTGAAATGGTACCGGCCATAGGTTGACCTCGGGAGGTCATGGCACTCGTTCGAACCAGTACCTGTGGCAAAACCGCTTACATAAGCACAGTACAATTGACTGTGTGTGGGTGTCCGCAATGTAGCGTCGGTGTCCCGGAACTACCACGACACTTAAAAGGTAGGATTGTACATTGTTTTTCAATTTTTTTACAGTTGACAGAGTGTAGCATTTGTCCTCCTTAATCGAATGGAAACAAGTGGTAATTTCAACAGCAACAAAGGGTGATTTTGAGTGCAAAATTTACTTGGAATTTTTAAGTATCGCTGATTTCAAAGTTCATCTCATACTGTCATAGTTACGATCGAAGCCGTCTTTTTCTGAAATGCAGTGCGCAATTTTCATATGCGTCGCATAAAGAGGTATGTAAATTTAATCGCCAAGTTTGAAATTAATTGCTGATTTTGTGCAAGTTGGAAATTGGAAACTTGCGTCGAGCGGTTTCCAACTTGCATGAAGTTGGGAACTTGCGCGAGCAACTACTTGACTTTGCCGACAGCAAATACATGTTATGGAAACTGCAGTTGTTTTCCGGTCCGGATTTTTGTAGATCTAAACGATTTTTAGTTTAAATTAATCTTACTTTAGTTATTGTTCCAGATAGTGATAGAACTTCGGTTGTATAACTATAGATGTATGGGTTATAAATTCATAAAAACATAATGTGAAATATAATAAAAAACATCGTCCTGATTATTAAAATAATAGTAGGCCCTAGGCCTACTACCATGACTACTAGACCCCAATGCTACAGACAGCATAAAAAGGACCATCCATGCTAAATTTACAGTACACCCTTCACAAATTCGTCCTCTTTACAAATTCAGACCTTGACAATTTTTTAATTTTTTATTAGGAAAACTTTATTTGGTTTGTAGGCATGATATTCTTTAAACTCTCATCGATTTTCTATATTTTATTTATCACAAAGTATTACTATTACAGTATTAATAAATATATTATTGTCCATAAACTGTTTCAAACTTATTTCCTTCCTCCATGCTTGAATGCAAGAATATTAAAAGCATTGATTGTTACTGATTAAACATTTAAGCTGAATCTTTCAATAATCTTATCATCTGGTTTTTTTTTTTTTTTTTCTTCTTCAGGTTTTATCTCGTGATGGCGACAACTTAACAGTGCGATACATGAAGGAGGTGGGCCCCAATCAATATATTTGGCCACATGTAGATGATATTTGGTCTTTACCTATCGTGGATGTCTGTGCTCTAGTACCACCACCTTCCATCTGCCCTGCCAGCAGCACAAGGATACGCTACTGCTTTGACTCCATCGCCGCTTCAGAGCAGTAAACGAGAGCAATATTATCTTCAAGTTATACTGATTGGTCATCCCATGGCAACAAGAGTGTGATATAAACCCATATTGCACGAGCCATATCACACACTGTTCTAAAGCGCTGTTCTAACTCCACATATTGCGCAATTTTAAGCTGGGCGTCAAGTTTGCTTGAAGATAAATTTGTGGAGTATGGTAAAATGTAGTGCGTCTGCGTCCCATATTCAACTTGGCATGCGGCCTCATTGGATACCGGACCCAGAAGCACTATGTTTTTCTGCATTCCACTCGCGCTTGCGTGATAACTATTATATCATCAACTTAGGAAATCTGCTGTACCTAGAACAAATCCATTGAAAAAAAAAGACCAGTACCAACGTTATTTCTCTTTTTCGATAAACCGTTTTAACAGTTCACAACCATTTTTAAAGTTTGTTAAAGTTTGTGTCTTAATCTTACACACTGCAAGGATGGGAAAAATGTTAACTGATGGTAGCCATGTACTGAAATTTCACTTTCCTCATCAGATTTAATAATTCGGCGCCAGAAGTGTCATTTATGACAGACATGGCGCATTATAAATGTACACCACTATTTTTATTATAAACATGTTTTAACTAAAAAAAATTGTAAAACAATTGCACAAAAAATTTAAAATTATCTACTCTACATGGACTGGTGTCCATGTAGCACAGGTATTTGGGAAAAAAGGGTTAAGTCAAAATTTTAGTCTGAGTAAGTCTAGCATTATATAACAATACATGACTAGTGTATGTTTTAACAAACTGATGTGATGCTATGATTAAACTTTTCTTTTAATAAAGAGGGACAATTAGACAACATTTCAACAATGTATACCTATGCTACATGGACACCGTGTCCATGTAGCATAGGTATTGGGAAAATGGTTTGCACAGATGTGTAATTTTAGTCAGAGTAAGTTTCTATAACCATAGAACATGACTAGTGTATATTTTAACAAACTGATGGGATGCTATGATTAAAACTTCTTTGAAGGGGGACAATAGACAAAGATTTCTACATTATATACCTATGCTA
Organism: Zoroaster sp. YZ-2022; assembly: GCA_029582265.1. Classification (NCBI taxonomy): domain Eukaryota; kingdom Metazoa; phylum Echinodermata; class Asteroidea; order Forcipulatida; family Zoroasteridae; genus Zoroaster; species Zoroaster sp. YZ-2022. The sequence goes on along the minus strand of CM055833.1, from coordinate 3,609,674 downwards.
CATGGACACGGTGTCCATGTAGCATAGGTATTTGGAAAAAGAGGTACTCATAATATCCGATTTTAGTCTGAGCAAGTCTTTATTGTTATATAACATGACTAGTGTATGCTTTTAACAAACTGATGGGATTCTATGAATCACATTTTCTTTAAAGAGGAACATGTAACAGAATTTCAAGTAATTATTGCCAAATTTTGTTAAAAACTGTCAAAAAAGCTCAATTGTCATGTCTTGTTAGGGTATTATTAAGTGGTCAATAATAGTAATGTTAGTTTTATGTTATTATTACACTCCCCTGAAATGGTTATTAAACATTGGATAAAGTTGGAATATGATGAACTGTTTACAAAATAAAACACAAGAAATATGACAAAGGTGTCCATGTAGCATCTAGGTATTTTCACCAGCGCCAGTCTCTCATTGAACAAGGATCACTGATGATCAGGAAACAATCAGCAATAATGTGTTTTGATTTTTCTTAATTGAATATTTGGAGAAACTAAAAATGGTAAAATGATATAAATATATTGATTTTGAAAATTCAACCCTTATGTCACACTTTGTGCCCCAACTTCATGGAGTGACCCACATATGTATATCATGGACGGGGAGATGGAAGCCAGATCTTATTTTGCCAGGCTAGCTGCTTTCAGAATATACCACTCGGAAAAAGGGCCATCCAGTTTACGATTAAAATTATGACATAAATTATATCTAGAATCATCCACTGTTACTGTCCAAACGTACACGTACAGAAAAATTATGTTAAAATCTTATTTTTTGGTGCGGTTTTGGCAATTCTTGGCCAACATTTTGACTGACCCCCTCATAATGATGCCTTCCAAATGATGGCGATTTTTTTGTTGATAAGTTGCAAGTTTTTTTAAACGTATTATGACAACATTACAAAGAATTTTTCCTCAAAATTGATAAGATCATAAACAGAATACTTAAATTATTATATCTAACCAATTTCACATAAAAATTTTCAGAAATGTCATAATAGTAATACGTAGCAATTCCGATAAGGCTTATAATTTTTTATGAACATTTTCGCCCAGAAAATATTTTGATATGTCACAAAACAACTTTTAACTGTTAAGTGTATAAAAGGGGTTCAAATATTTGGCGGTGTGGCAATTTATTTCCCCCATTTTTTGTTTTAATTAAATAAATAAAAAAATGTAGGGTTGGGCACTGCCACCCTCTCCCCCAGTTGGCATGCGAACGAGTTGGCACGCATACGAGTTGACTTGGGAAAGAATGTCGAATCCGACAACCACTTTTTAAGGGTTTTTGGAAATTTGTTGGCAACCACTTACCAGTTAAAAAATTATTCCATCGATTTTTGGGGGTACAGAAAGGGAAAACTATCTTTTATGATGGTTCTCGGACTTGATTTCCCTTCTGAAAAAATCTTCCCCTTCAAAAAATAGAAGGATCCTATTATAGTTGCCACTGCGCATGTACAATGACCGTGTTGGTCACTTAAGTTATGGGGGAGTTGACAAGATCCAACCATGGCCTAGGTAGGATTACATTATTGGTTATATCATGGTTATCCTCAATTTACCCTAAATGACGCACCTAAGGTTATATAATCAACTGGACGGTAACTTACAAATGAAATTAGCAGTTTGGTGTTTCAGTTTGTTTCAGTGAAGGATTCTCTTGTAAAATGCTGAATTTCAATGCATGATCATACGCGTGGACATCTTGAGCGCCGTTTTTTGAGACGCACAGAATTGTGGCCATCAGAAAATTGATGTTGGTATAATGACTCACCCCAAACTGTTAAAGTTGATGGGGGCACAGAAAATGTACCAAAGAAGAAAAACAGTTGAAATCATGTTTCATCTTATTCCAGATGGTTGTAAAATTGTTTTTAAACTTGAAAAAAAAAAAATTGTTTTCGATTTTTAAAATAAAATGGTATAATTTGGAGAAGCTCTCAAAACTTTTAATCAATATTCTTGAAAGACCAATAAAATGGAAGGTGGTTAAATTTTTTGCAAAAAGTACTTTAAAACTTTGAAATGTGTAAAATTTCTGTTAATAGGGTTTTCAGTTTGTACATGCTTGACCGAAGCCCGCCACACGTACAGCGCATCGCCCGCAACAAAAAACATCAAAATTTTAAATCCAAATTTTTTAAAAACTTTTACCTGTCAAAATCTTCCATGTAATAGCTCATTGGAAAGCTTATAGTTTCAGCTATCCAACAATGTACATAAAATAGCAATCGGAAGTACGTGCGAAAACCTAGGTTTTTATGAATGAACCACTCTCATCCCGCCCAGCCTTTCGCGAAGTGTTCCGAGATCGGGCGCATTCGGTGCGTAAAATTTGCAGCGCTCTGCTGAGGGCATCCACCGGAGCTGTCTCCGCCCGAGTACATTGTGGTTGGCGTGAAAACAGATTTCCCTATTGAGTCAAAGGCTCCTTACATACCCATGCTTGCTCGATCTCCATAACTACTCTACAACCGGGTTCTGAAGAGATAAAAGTAAACACCGTTTTTGAGGTGAAATCTTCAAGTTGAAAGGTAGGCGGTGTCTGAATGAATTTTACACCTCTTTTCTATCATATGTGAAAGTTTTGAGTCGTAATTTTGTTTAGTTTTGAGCGGAGAGTGTATTTTTTACACCCTTTCAAAAGCTCTTATGAGGGAAACGAGCACAAACGCTGTGCGTGTGTATCACGGTGTGTGTAGGCTGATTCAACGGTTTTGGTGTCATTAGGGATGTACACAGTGTATGGACAGTCGCGCTTCATCGAATGCTGTAATCATATTTGATTAAATAAAATAGGATTCCTCAAAAACTACTGATCCGATTTTCTTGATTTAAAAACCATTGTATTTCTTTCATCAAGACCTTTAATTTGATAAATATTGAGCATATTGGTTTAGGAATAATTTTTCACATGAAAACCCTACTGTTAACATTTTGTCAAATAAAAGATTTCTTTTCATAACCATGATATTAATGTTTCATTTTCTCAATAATTTTTCACTACCGTTGAAATAAACACCAACGAATTAAGTAGTCTTCGTTCGCTTCTTCTATAAGGAATGTGTCCAATTTGAGGATCAGTATTTCTTTAAAAAATCAATGCAAATGCAAAGCATTCATATATTTTGGTTTCCACAGACAACAGCTTGTTGACGGCATAGAACAATAAAATCACAGATGTTCGTTAAAAAAAATTTGAGGTCATGTAAATCTCTAACTATTTGTATCTAGTAAAATCAGTGGTTAAACAACTTTTTCCACTTTCACAAGCACTAACTTTCCAGTAAATCATACAATTTCACCATAATTTTTATTTCTGTAACAGGCACGACTTAGATAAGTTTATGCAACAAGTAATATGCCATAGTTTTGTAAATTTTCCGAGAAATGCTAAGCCAAAGGTAGGTGCGTCATTTCACGAGTGCGGCGAATTACGTACATAACATGGATGATATATTTAATGAGAAAAAGTGGCGGTCGGATACGACACCCTTGCTAGCTTGCCCTGTGCTATTTTTGAGCAGTTTATTGATGTTAATAATATAAAGTCCAGACCAACAGAAAATGTTTTAAACACGTGGTCTTAAGTTTGTGCTTTTTTGATTTACACTAACGTGAGTCTACGGTTAGACAAGTTCAGACATGTCATTGTCAGTGACATCATCACAGTGATTTTCATCGGATCACAGAGGAAACACGTTGATTAATTTCACTTATCAAAACGATCAGTCACCGACTGTCAATGGGTTTTCAACGACCCACAAGCTGCACGAAGACATAAAACATAAATTGAAAGTGATTTCAAGCTATTTATGATAACTTTACTAATAGAAAAAAGTGACTCACCAAGTCCAGATTCGTACAGCGATCCTAGTTTCATTCGTTATTTTTTACAAAGAGAAAACATTGATGTCATTGCTATTTATAAAGAGCTGTTTCTTCACGTGTGTTCATACCTGTTTCTCAGTTCTGCCGCCTTGCCGCGATTGCGCAATAACCGCTCCAATGACTATGTCATTGCTGTATCAACGTCTATCATAACTGTCGATTTGGGCAATTTTTTAAAAGGAAAATGCTATTAATAAACGTTGTATGCATTTAATTTTAAGTTCAGTGTAATTTTTTCTTGGAAATCAATGATTTTGTTTTTATAAATTACAAATATAGCACGTCATACACTTTTCAAATGTTTCCCAAAATGTTGGGAAAAGGACGTATAGCATGGAGGTAGAATAAGCATGGAGGAAGGAAAACTTTCCCCAATGTTCTTTACTTTTGTTAACGCTGTGCTCGTCACACCTAGTACCTACTGAAGAAATTCGAACTCGTCGTTCTCAAGCTCCCGGCGGCCGCCGCGGAATGTCTGCGTGACCACTCTGTAGTGATGCGGTTTACCGCTTTTACGGAGTAAACGATCCAGATCCAGACCATCGGGAGAAGCGGAATAACATGTAGGCCTACACAATGCAATGGACACAATATGTAGTACAGTACAGTAATGAGTTTGTTCTTTCATTTCCTGCCACTGACTTAGCACATTTAATTGATAGGATTGGATAATGATAATGTTTTAAATTTGTTTTAATATTTTATTTTATTTTATATTTTTGACACACTTTTTAGTATAACAATCACTACGCAGACGGTCTATAAATTGACGAAATAGACTGTCGTGTAAAATGCATCCGTTTAAAACATGTACAATATTTGCTCGCCTAAAACACTAAAATGTTATTCATTTTCTGTTGATTTATACGACAGTCTGCCTGTTTTACTTAGGTAAACTAAAGAAATAGTTTAAAATAGCAATTATTTATAGGAATAGATAACTTTTTTCGTTTTTTTTTTTTAAAGTAATTTTTCCACATAAATTCGATTTTTTTTCTTCTTGCAAATCGTTTTTCAACTATTTTCAACATATTTAAATGTAGGCCTATTAAATATTCTGTATATAGACAGAATTTCAAATATTTCCTGGATGTCAAACGTGTGTAAACGATGTTTGATTTTACTCCTCTGGCTTGCTCTAAAATTTTGCCGAGCGTCGTCTGCTTGCTAAATACGGCGAACTTAGTGGAACTAAGTGTCGCATACGTTAACTGCTATGAATATACGTGTGCATTTACGTGATGTCGCAATCATTGAATGTTCGAGAAACTTCTAGACTGGTGCCCGCTCCCAAAATTCCTTTGGATTGAAGCAGTGTGTATGACAATGTGCAATCAGACTTTTGCATAGCGCCGGCGGCGTATTTTTTTTTTACACCGCAGCGACGGGTTTTGTGCAGTAAAAGTGCCAATTCCGGTCTTGAGAGCTAGAGAGACTACGAAACCCTAGGCGCGCGACGATAGAAAACTCCAAGCTGCAGTCGACCATGGCGCTCTGGTGGAACTCATGGAGCCATTCCCTCTCCGTTGATGGTAGGTTTTTTTTGCGTGTCGAAATTCCCTTCGCGCGCATGCGTGCTGAATGGGTTCATAGTCTTGACACAAGGGCGAAATGCGTACAAAACCCGTCGCTGCGGTGTAAAACAAAAATACGCCGCCGGCGCGGCATGTACTTGGGTACGCACACATATGGGTGTACATGTATTATGTACAGTGTGTTTACTAGTGCATTTAATGGTCTACAATTATGTGGATACGTGCTCATCAGGATCTTGTGTGGCCATTGAGTTATATATATAACTCTATGAGTGTGGCAGAAAATTAAGGGGAAACGTATCCGGATCCCCACACCCCCTGACGTGTTCGAGACTATAAACATGATACAATATGCATGTGTTGTATGGTTGTAAACATGCAGTCAGAGCTATATTATAATTTATGTTGTCTCCAAAATGTGTAAACTTCAGTGTGTTTAAAAGTGCCAAATGGCCCAAATAAATCTTAGGGCCGTCCAAAATTAAGTTGTCAACATTTTCACAGCAGCAAAGCGTACTACCGGGGGTGGGGGTCGGCGGCCGCGTACAACGGTGTTTAAAAAACGGGAAATTTTAAAAAAACGGGAAATATCAGTTGTGTTGATAAGTACTCATACATTGAGGGGAGTGGAAGGGTGGTCTTGAAGTACTCTCTGTACTAACTTAAAAGTATAGGCCTAAGGGAAATAATAATATACTTGTTTAGTTGTATATTTTTGGGCATTATATTTCGGGTCGTCCTCTCCACTTGTTAGTTTGATAGCCAGGGCATTGAGTATAACAGATGGCAATTGGAGGCTAGGTGGGTGGGGGAGGGTGCTTTGCTCTCTTGCTCCTGGGTCGACTTCTAAATAATCTGATGGTGAGGTTTGAGTAGGCCTATATTTCGCACTGGAAAATCTATCAGCGGCGTAACTGGCGTTGGTTCTGTGGGCACATCACACCGCGGTACCAGGATGGGCGGGGTGCCAGTGGAAATCTTTGTACAGGCCCTTTTTTTTAGACCCTGGTTCCGATTTATGTACTTTGAATATGAAGTAACAAATCCGTCCCCTTTCAATGAATATTTCTAATTATCTTGCATTTTGAGACTTCAAAAGCCCAGCACACGAAACTCAAGTTTAGTACATATTATACATAACAGCAAAAGAAACGTCACCCCAAAAAATATGTATTATTTTCATTTTATAATTAATATAATTTATTTAATGAAGAATATTATGAGTATGAAGTGTAACACGAACACAATGTGGCAAATTTGGTTGACCTTAAAATTCGTCATCCATGACGTCTGAGGACACATAAGCTAACTTGACACGTTCTCAGATTATCAAAATTTAGGGGGTGACGTTTCTTTTGCTGTTATGTATATATTAGCGCGCGCTATAATACATGTACATGTACTGTACATTGTACATGTACATGTACATGTACATGTACATGTACATGTACACTATACATGTACATGTAGAGTGTATATGTACATGTACATGTGTACAGTGTACATGTACATGTACATACATATATACATAGATCTATATGCAGCCGTGTTTTTTATAGTCAGGTAGAATAAGATATATATATATATATATATATATATATATATATATATATATATATATATATATATATATATATATATATATATATATATATATATATATATATATATATACATATATATATATATATATATATATATATATATATATATATATATATATATATATATATATATATATATATATATATATATATATATATATATATATAAATGGTAGCACTTTTAAGACTAACTAAACTTAAAAATATGCTTAAAAATAGGCATAAGCTTATGCCTATTTTTAAGTGCTACCATTTATATATACTGTATATACTGTACATACAGTACATGTACATGTACATGTACATGTACATGTACACATGTGCAGTATGTCCGTTAGCGTATAGCGCGCTCTATATCGTAAACTGATGATAATAACAAGTAGGCGGAGGCATAATGAAATGCATATGCAGTACTTGCGCACAATATTTGCGCAGAACACTTAATCAGACAAGGCGGTGAAAATGGAAAAGCTTTGCCGGGGATTCGTCTTTTGCAGCGTAATGGATCATTTTAAGTAGATTTGTCGTTCAAATTTACCATGTGCTGCATACTAAATGTCAAGTTCGCTGAAATAAAACATGTTTTGACAAGGTGAGATAGCTATTTCGTTGTACAATGTATTTCTAGTATTTCATTTTGCCGGTGAAACAACAATGGCAAACTGAGAACGTTGACTGGTCTGTGTTATACGTTAACGTTCACGTGTTGTTTTTACGATCCCGCGATTCTTGTCGACATCGTTGACATTTAACTAATGAATCCCATTGTTTGCTTGTGTGAAAGAGCGGCTGGTCAGAAAATGAAGTTATAGTTCCATGTCTTTTCGATTTGTTATGTGTCCAACTAGTTATGAGATATTTAACTAAAATCAAGACGAGCAAAAGAATAAAACAGAAAAAAGAGGAAATGCACAGCCAAAGGCAGTCACTATGGCTGTTTAGCAAATAATTCTTACTCCCTCTGGAACAATCCTAACATCCAATTCTTGATGGGGAGGGGTGGACCCTTACATAAAATCAAAGCAATTTGAAAAAAGGTTAGTTTATAGGATTCTTGTACCGGCCAACCGCCAAGGGTGTGCTTTTGTGAACAGAAATTTGTTTCCAACATGAAATTCTTGATCAGAAACAAGTTCAAAGAGCTTCACAAACTCGTACATAAAAACCACAAACTTGGTTGCAGTTTATTAAAAACTTCTATGTTTCTCAAAAAATATGGCATATTTTTTATTTTGGCAAAAAAGGAATTTACTCGTGAGAAATTAGCTTGATTAGCTTGCAAGAACAATAATTCTCGGAAAAAATGTCGTATCCGGCTGCCACTTTTTAAGGGCTTTTTTGGATTTTTTTTGCAACCACTAACCAGTTAAAAAATCATTCTATCGATTTTTGGTGGTACAGAAATCGAAAACTATCTTTAAAATCCACTTTTAGGCCAATGAAAGCTGATTACCAGTTTCTCGTCAGCGCCCGCACGTGATTTTGGCCCCGCACCAAAAAATTTCATTATGCCAAAATTTCATTATTTTGCAAAACATTTTTGGGAAAATCCGGAAAATCCGACGCAAACTACTCCCAAGCTAAAAGGAACCATTCCGATTGCGCGGTCGATGTTTTGCAGCTTCGCTGTATCATGCAACTTATACCGGTCGTGCCCACCTTCCATACAGCTGGGCCCATGGGAGCGCTGATCTGCCTAGCTTCACAGATTTGCGAAAAACCCATGGCATGCAGGGTATATAGTGTACATGCAGCTGGTGCAGCCGCTGAGAGTCAGCGGAATAGCGTTCACAGGTCACACAAATTGCAACCTCGTTTCCAGATCGCATACTATGTGCCCGGCCTATCCGGGTCGTGTATTGTCGCCGTGGTACGAGGTTGGTATTGATCGATCGTTGTCATGCCTTCAAGGTATGTTCATGTCGTTTGCATGCTGATGTTCTACCACAGAGGACCTTGTCTCCGATGATCAGTTCTATCCCCAGTGTAGTGATTGCATTGATGACGGGAAGGACAGGACTAGGCGCAAGTGAAATGGAACAGTAATTTGAAAATGACTGTACGGTAGACATGTGTCGCAAAAGGTCGTAGCCAGTCCTTCATATCCTTCTCTTCACAACTCAATAGAACTGATATTGGCATCAAACTCACATTTCTGGGTGAATTTAGAACCTAAATCTGTTTCAAAATGGCAGTTTGTGTATGTGTATGGGTTGCATTTTTCCTTGATGAAAAATAATGAATAATGAATAATGAAAAAAAAAACTCACCAAAATTTGATAAATGGCTGACGAGAAACTAGTAATCAACTTTCATTGGCCTTATGATGGTTTTCGGACTTGATTTCCCTTCTAAAAAAATCCTCCCCTTCAGAAAATAGAAGGATCCTATTAATATCCATACATGTACGTGTAAATGAACCATCCTTTTTTCATCCCCCCCTGCTTTTTGGCAGTGTGCCACCCCCTCTTTTTATTGAAGCCCTGCATCATATTTCCCCCCGGCCAACCCCTATTAAGCCCCCCCCCCCGACTAAAACCCCCACCTCTACCTTCTTGATTTTATTTTTATTTTTGTGTAATTTTTGGGGTAAAAACATGCATGTAAACAAGCATGTTCCTCCATATTTTGGGAAGTGTGACCTCTTTTTGTTCTGAGCCCCCCCACCAATCTTTTGTTGCCATCCTAGATTCTCCCCTGGACTCAGTGGATCAAATTGTGCATGTTAAATGCACCAGTACTGAACTTACAGAGGGGGTAACACCATGTACTGGAACAGCAATTTTCTGATTCCAGCACCAATTCTGAACATGATTACCATTTGAAAGAACTTTTCCCAGTACTGCTACAACACCTTTCTCATAATTTGTCTTTATCTGTATTCCTCAAACCAAATGCTTTGACGACATTCATGTTTTTTTTTTACCTTGAAAAAATTAACACAGGAGCCATTTTGTGCAATGCATTATGGGTGTCTGCAGTATATGCAAATGAGGACATGAATATTCATATATTTAATTCATATTCATAAACTTGGGCACTCATGAATAATTAATTTGATAATTAATATTCATGTTATGTTAATATTTGAAAGTTTCCTTTTGATCATTATAATTAATAAGTCCTGTGCTTTTCCAAATAAGGTCTAAATTGTTGATTTCTTACCTAACATTTTCTTAAAGATTTTTGCCTCGTCTTGCCAATATGTACAAAACACAAGGATCCAGTCAATCTCATCAGTTGCATGTGTACAACTGTACATGTACAGTACATTACATTGTCTATGCACATGTAAAGGGTGGTTGTCTAATTACGCACACATTGTATTACTTGTCTTAAAGGTCTGTATGCAGCCGTGTTAGTCAGGTAGAATAACATATATATATATAAATGGTAGCACTTTTAAGACTAACTAAACTTAAAAATAGGCATAAGCTTTCGTAGCTACAGCTACTTCATCAGATTGCAGCTACCATTTATATATTTGTCTTAAAGGGACAATATCGTCACGATCACAGCAGACTTTCGAAAGGGCATAGAATCGATGTCCTAGTTTCAGATGAACTCAGTGACTGATAATAATACCCAACTAGCGGGCGCTGGCCTAAATAACAGGGTGTGATAAGATCATATTACCATTGCTGCTGCATAAATATTATTATGCAGCCCATTGGCTCATTATTTATGCATCCATTTAAAGCCACACCTGCACTGTTGGCAATCTTGAAAAACTTTAAAAATCACAGTTTTACATAAAACTTACTTGGTGTAAAGTCGATGATTTTTTTAAAAATCCTGTGAAAAATTTCTGTCTCATCATTTTAATAAAAATTAGTGAAATAATTTCCAAAAAGTATTTCCGTCATCTGAAGACAGAAATTATACATTGAATGAAAAAAAAAATAATAATTAATTGCATTCAGTATTTTCACTATTTCCTTGTTATTGACACAATGAAATAAGCTTAAACTTTCACAGGCAAGTTATAAATGCATTTCCAGACATGAAGATATACCAGCTTCATTTGTTATTATATTTTCATATCCCAAATTGGTATAGAACATGGTTTATATTTTTTTATTTATCTTTTTTATATTATTTTATATATTTTAAAATATTATTTACATTTATATTTTCCTTTTCATTATTCATTTACTCAGTTGATTTGGATAACAGCAAAGTTACTTGTACATGTTGAGGGAGCTTGATTGCTTCCATCTGCCTGTTTATCAGGAAAACCATGAGCACAGTTGGTAGTAAGGAATCCTCCCAAAAGGTAAATCTGTTTCCTTGTTATTGACATTTTTGCTAAGCAAATAGTTTTGATAAGCTAAAATGCTAAAATGTATGAAAGTTTAGTTGGTAGCCTAAGAAATCCGCTGAGCAAATTTTTCTGGTAAGCTATTTTACTGCTAAGCAGCTCAATGAAATTGGCCCTGTACATGTATCTAAAATAGTTCTAGATCTAAAGATTCTTAAAAACTACATGTAGTTGTATGTGAAGTTAAGGCTTGCCCAGTTGCTCGTGGCAGCCTAATATTCACTAGGGCATCATAGTTAATGATGGTTGCGAGACATAGTTGCCAGACAGTGAATATTTCATTTTGTTTTGGTCAACTCAAATACCAGTTTTATACATGTACTCTGGGCCCAATTTCATAGAGCTGTTAACCAGTTCGCACCGGGAATAAAAAAGTTTTTCCGAACCCCGTGGCGGGTTTATTTTTACCGCACAAACACGACCAATGGTGCTCACCATAGCGTGACCGGGGAGACCGCGTCTTCTACCGTATGCTTATGGCTCGTTGCCACGTCGACCGGGAATCTATACAAATATTCCCGAGAATCCTGTGGCGTGTTTAGACGCTCTGCGATCCGCTGTCCCAAAAAAAATTGCGTGTATACACGGCCTCCGACGCGAACTGGTTAAGCAGACAATTTCGCTAAGCAAATAGTTTTGATAAGCAATATAAAACAGACTACCAGCTAAAATGCTAAAATGTATGAAAGTTTGGTTGGTAACCTAAGAAATCCGCTAAGCAAATTTTTCTGGTAAGCTATTTTATCTGCTCAGCAGCTCTATGAAATTGGCCCTGTACATGTACCTAAAAAGTTCTAATTCTAAAGATTCTTAACCAGTTCACGTCGGGAATATATATTTTTTTCCAGTCCCCCGTGTGGGTTTATTTTCAGTGAAAAATCAGAAAAAATTTCTAGCCATTAATAATTTTTTTTGTCAATGAAACTAAGTCCGGACACCCAAATAAACACCTTTACTCATTGACATTTCGAGAATTAAATGGCTAGTTTTTTAATTACGGTTGTGTTTGTTCAGCACAATTAGACCGTTGGCAAACTCCGATGCAACAGCCTATTAGCGACCAGCGCCTGGTCGAACAGACGGCATACCGGGAGAGAGAGGAAAGGCCTCGTAAACAATGGATATAAATCCGTCTTTACAAATTCTTGGCTGGTACGTCAAAGGAACAGGTCTTGGATAAAGGGATTACGCAAAAATCAACAAAAAGAGTGAACTCGTTCATTGTTTTCAGTGCCTTTTGTCCGGGGCCACCGAACCGTGACCCCATGGATTCCAAGAAACGATTGCGTGTATACAAGTGAGCCGCCACGACGGCACGCCACGTGTGGCGTGTTGACAAGTCTCCCGGTAACACACACAAAAATCGGAATGCGTGTTTAGACGCTCTCCGATCCTCAGTTAAAAAAAACATGTGTGTATACACGGCCTCTGACGCGAACTGGTTAAAAAACAAATTACAAAAATCAATATATCCATTTCTTCACTCTGCTTACCATAAATGAAAAATTAGCGCTTACTCAAGCAGAACATGATGTGCTTAACGTAAGCATATTTCACAGGTTATCAAGGAATTTCTGCTTGTGCTCATAGCGTATGTGTACTTCACATAACCAAGGATTCACTACTCACACGGCTAGTCCAAAAATGATCTATCCTGTGAGCAGAAAGTGGCGATTGTAAGCACAGAATTCCGATTTAAGCGGCACACTGTAATTGGGCACATATCAATCATGGATGTAGCCAACTTAGTGTGCTGTCTCAGAGGGGGAAAAAATTGTTGATTGTATCAAAACGAACCAGTGCATTCTGGGTGATCAGCCAGTGTGCGAGAGAACTGTACCTTACACGTGGTTTATCGTGGTTTGTGCTGTTAATTCCCCAATATAGTGCATGGTGTGCAACTCTGCTGTAGCATGGTTGCGTTTAGTTTTTATTTGAAATTATGTGTAGTTCTAGAAAGGGTCAACTGCTTTTCCCATGATGCTCTCAAAAAGGGTAGCCAAACTTGATTCCATGCTCATTGTGCTTGTGTGTTTGGAGTACAATGCCACGGATTGGGTTAAACCAGACTGGCACACTTGCTGAAAGCGCAGATTTTCTAGTAAGTTATTTTGCTTTTTAACTCATTTTCATTTTCATTCTACAGATGCCAACTGGGTCCTCAAGAAGGTGAGATAATTGCAGACCATTTTGTTTTTCACTGAAATAGAAATATTCTTTTGGTAGAAAATTGTAATTGTTTTGGTGCTGTTTTTCACCAATTGTTGTACACTGGTCTTTAGTAGGATGTGTTTTTGGGGGAAAAAAGACATTATTATATCCCATTTTGATTCTAGTGACATGGCCATGGCTGAGTAGTTTAGTGTCGGACTTGTATTTAAACTGTGGGTCGAAACTTGACTGTAACCATGGTGCTTGTATCCTTCAGCAAGACTGTAATGCTACATAATTGCTTCTCTCACCCCAGGAGTATAAATGGGTGCCAGCAATAGCTGGGGGAGTAACCTGCGTTAGACTGGAATCCAATCCAGGGGAATAGAAATATTCTTAGTTGATTCATGCCAACAGAACCTGTGTTCAACATCGGCCTAATAAGGGATGGATAGATACATAATTTGTACTTAACTTTTACAGAAATAAGATAAGGTGCAATCACATTTCAATTATTACTGTTTGTTCAGAACAAGGGCCAAATGGGCAATTGATGACGAACCAGTTTTTATGCTCATTAAATATGAATGGACATTCTAAAAATCACAGCATGAATCGCCTCTGACCTTTAACCCTTGACCTTATTTACCTCACCATCACAGAAAGGCCAGAGTGCCTCATCACATAACAAAGCAGCCCATAATCGAAGATGATGCTGCGGGGTCAGACATCGAGGAGATGGAAGTCGAGCAGTCATTCTTCGATCCCGACAAGCCGAGCACGAGCAGTGAGACGGTGTGCAATGGGACGGGCAACGGAGAGGAGACCCCGAAAGCAGGGGTCAATGAGAAAGATGAGCCGGTCCTCCCAGAGGGTAAGCAAGGAGGGGTTTAAAGGGACAATATCGTCATGATCAACAGAGCATGGAATCGGAGTGCTAATTTTAGATGAACTCAGTGACTGAAAATAATATCCCACATCATGAGTCCCTATAAGGCTTCTTAATAATAATAATAATAAAGATTTGTAGCGCGCACATATCCACCCTGCTGGGTGCTCAAGGCGCGGAAACAAAGAAAAAACATGAATACAAACAATATACAATGATAGCATAGGAAGAAAAAATATGTACTGAGATACATGTACCGTAATTTCCGGAATATAAGCCGCGGCTTATACGTTGATTTTGACACGGTAAAAGTTGCCTGCGGCTTATACGCGGTGCGGCTTATATGCCGAGGTATGAATCTTGAAGAACAAAACACAATGCACAATTAAGCAAAAATCGTTGGTAAACAGACAGAAACAGAAACCTAAAAACCTTTATTGTTCGTAGCGAAAATGGTCTGGTCATTGTCAGTTTTAGTGAGCGGACCTCGATACACACAGATTTATTCAAAACTTCTGAAAAAACCATTGCAACGTTTAGCGCCAGCGACATCAGAATCCACTACGTAGATCGTAGTCTATGCCATGCGTGTACCAGAGAGCCAATGGGAAAATTCGTTATATCGTAGTCTATGGAAGGAGCCAATAGGAAAATTTGTTACGCGTGGCAGGCGATGAGTCATCGTTTCGTTGGTTGCCGTTGTAGTGATTACATCTACGTTGTGCAGAAAGCAGGCAACCAGCGGGACTACGTTCGACATTCCCGAATGCCGTAAAATAGTGATACGGGAACGGAACAGCAAAATAAAAATGGTGCAGAAATTTCGAGATAAATACTCAGAAAGCTACCAAGCTATTGCTGCCACCAAACTTGGGGAACTTCACGTATTTTGTAAAATATGCAGCACGGATTTCTGCATTAGCCATGGTGGCCTTAACGATGTCAAGAAACACGTGGAGTCGAAAAAACATCGATCCCACAAGCAGTGCCGTTGATTCCTGTACATGCACATGTATTTCGGACATGTGTAAAATGTGCCAAACTTTACTATTAGTATTACGAAAGATTTCACTTGTCAAGGTTGGCAGGTATGCTATTGTGTCTCTTTCAATACATTTTGACTCGAACGCAACACAATGACCCCCTTTATGACCCCACTTGTGGCGAAGTATCGACAGTGAGTGGCGTCCGGCGCGCCTCTGTGTGTGCGGCTTATACGCGGTGCGGCTTATATGTTGACGCATAAATCTTGTTTTGGTGATTTTGGGGTAGTGCGGCTTATACACCGCGCGGCTTATATTCCGGAAATTACGGTACCAATAATGCAATATACAAATATAACATGGTTTTCAGGTGGACAGACGATATTAGCTCCCCTCGGTATTGGAAGTTGAGAAACTAGTTCCCTTGGCTTCGCCTCGGGAACTAGTTGCTCAACTTCCAATACCGAGGGGAGCTAATATCGACTGTGCACCCGAAATAAACCATGTTATATTTGTTTTACTATACCTCATACATATTCACAATATTCTCTAGTTCGGCATCATTGAGCTCGGGAAAACGCGAATTGACATTTACATGTGCCGCCATCCTTCCATGTATATAATGTAGCTAGGGCGATGTTCGCACGTGCGTACTACACCCGTGCGACTGTTCCCTGCCGGCGTGCGGGGAACAGATCGCTGGGACTGTTCCCCGATGCGACAGTCTTCTACGCACTACTGCGCATGCGTATTTACCCCGTAATTGTGACATAAGATGAGTTTTAAGCATCGACTTAAATCTAGTTATACTATGACAAGATTTGAGTTTAGTTGGAAGATGATTACAGAGTCTCGGAGCCGTGACAGAAAAAGACCTATCACCCCAGTTCCGTTTTGAAGTTGGTTCCTTTAGGAGTGACATGTTGCTGGAGTGTAAATTGCGTGATGGAGTGTAGACTTTAAGCAGTTCAGAAATATAAATTGGAGCAATGTTATTAAAAGATTTGTGAACAATTAGCATAAGTTTAAAAACAATTCTCTGTGAAACAGGAAGCCAGTGCAGTTCTTTCAAGATTGGCGTGATATGGCATGACTTTCTGGACAAAGTCACAACACGAGCTGCTGTGTTTTGTATGTGCTGAAGACGAGATATTTGATTCTGCGGGAGACCGTAGAGGAGAGCATTCCCGTTATCGAGCTGTGATCTTGTCTATAAGGTTACTGCCTACTCTCTGCAGCCTATGCATATTGCTGATTGCTCTGGTGCTTATGAATAGGATACTTACTTGTATCCGAGACCAAGACCGAGTCCCACTGGTCTGGGAATCTTATATTAAATTACATCAGAAATTTAAGACCTATGTGCTGAATAATCTTGAGTTTTTTTACAAGACCGAGACTCACTAGTCCGAGACTTTTGCATCTGAGATCAAGACCAAGAGCCAAACGAATCCCGCCCGAGTCGCCTGTGAATTTTTTTTGGAAAGCACCGAGTATACAGTGCTATACACACATCGGCGCAGGGCAAAATTAAATCAGTAGTTTATCACCCGACGCAAGAATTTCATCAACATATAATTATCGGGGAACCCGCTGCTGTATGGGATTCTAGCCAGCCAATCGTCATCAGGCAAACTCGGTGATCAAGAGGTTAAGACGTTTGCACTAGTAAGCAGGAGGTCGTGGGTTCGAATCCCGCCCGAGTCGCCTGTGAAGTTTTTTTCCACAGACTGAATGATCTTATGTTATATATCCTCCTTGAATTTCAACCCTATTCCTTTCCTATACAACAGTGTTCATGTAAAAAAAAGGGAATAAAGTTTCTTTATTCATTGTGTGCTTGCGGAATTATATGAATGAGGGTATGTGAAAGTTTCAGTCATGGACTGTTTCACGAATAGCAGATTAGGATGAATAATAATTTATAATGTACAAATATTCGCAATGCAAAATGCTATTTTTTATAACAAGCTTTCAAGACCAGCAAATCTTTGAGACCCCTTAGTCCAAGACTGAGACGAGACAGAGACCACAGGGAGTTGCGACCCAGACCGAGACCGACAGCTACAAAAAGTTTTGAGAACCCAGCCCGGTCTCGAGAACTACAACACTATTGAGAAGACATAAATGTATGCATGAGTAGGTTCAGCTGTACATACTGTCTTCTGATGTTTATGTTTATTGACATACATGTAGGTACAATCATTGTTCAGCCCGAAGCTGTCCCTGACAATGATAGTGACTTTGAAGGGCCCGAGTTCAAAACTAAAGTCAGGAGCAGACGCAGTGTACAAAAAGGTAATTGCATTGTATTTAAATTAATGGCAATATTATTTCCCAATTGTAGTAACACCTTCAGTAAGGTCATAATTCCGCAATTGAATTAATTTTGTTCACATAAACATTATAGCTGAAATGTTCACAGGTTGGTCGTATATACCTTAATTCAAATAATCAAATTAGAGGCTAGTATCCAAAACATGTCTTTGACGCTATGAATTTCTCACAGTCATTTATAACCCTGCTGCACATGGAGGCCACTCCTAACCACTAAATGTCCAATATGTTGTACACGTCATTTATGCATGTAAGCTACACTAACCCTCTTAATTAATCTTTTATGTAAAACTCTGAGGCCACTGGAGACCACTGTAAAAAACTATCATTGGGATTTTCAGCACTTATTTTGTAAACACAGACTTTCTAGAGTAAGCCGCCACTGAGACTGGAACATAATAGTATACTAGTCAAACAAAGAGACGCAAATGTATTTAAAGTGGTATATTTCTGCACACTTGGTAGAAATTGGTATACTTTAGCAATGCGCATACTAAGGAAAGTGACTTGCTTCATTTCCACACCTGTTTGCATTGGCCACGGTTGATTGCACATCGTCAAGGACAAAAAGGTCATTTGGTATGGGCAGTGCAGGACCAGATTACGTAACTGGAAATTTAGCTGTATGACTATCCAAAATCGTGGAGGGGGTCTCGGGCGTACAGAAAACCAAATTCATTATACAGTTAGGCCGTCAGCAGCAATGCCACGACTCTCTGTTCTAGAGCGCGGCCGCGCTGTCGGTATGCTGGAAGCGGGTATGAGACCCAGGGCTGTCGCACGTGCTCTTAACGTGCATGAATCCACTATTGGCCGTCTCAGAGACAGGCACCAGGCCACTGGGGATGTTGCCGACCGACGAAGAAGTGGCCGGCCCAGAGTCACCACCCCAAACCAGGATCGCCATATTGTGTTCCTCCACCTCCGAGATCGGGGCCGGGATGCTGGTCAAACTGCAAGAGAGACCCCAGGCAGGCACAACAGACGCATCAGCGACCAGACTGTGCGGAACAGACTGCGTGCTGCTGGTCTGCGAAGCAGGCGCCCGTTTAGAGGTCTCCAGTTGACTGCACAACGGCGGAGCGCCGTCGTCAGTGGTGCATGCAGCATCGGCAGTGGACTCAAAAGATGTGGAGCCAGGTGTTGTTTACGGACGAGTCCCGGTTTCGCATATCCCACAATGATGGCCGTGTAAGGGTCTACAGGAGGCGTGGGGAGCGCTATGCTGACTGCAATGTCGTAGAGCAGGACAGATGGGGCGGTCCTAGTGTCATGGTGTGGGCCGGCATTGCCGCCAACAGCCGCACCAATCTGATTGAGATTCAGGGCAACCTGAATGGGCAGTGCTACCGAGATGAGGTCCTGGCAGCAGAGGTTGTGCCTTTCTTGCGCCAGCATCCCAATATCCAACTGCTACAGCAGGATAATGCACGCCCGCATGTTGCCAGAATTGTGACTGAATATCTGCGACAGCAAAATGTGGAAACCCTTCCATGGCCTGCCTTTAGCCCCGACATGTCCCCAATAGAACACCTATGGGACGAACTTCAACGGCGGGTTCATGCCAGGCCTGTAGCGCCCCAGAACGCTCAGCAGTTGGCGGCCGCGCTTCAAGAAGAATGGCGCACTGCCTCTGGGGCGGATTAGGCGCACAATCCAGTCCATGCGCCGGCGCATAAACGCCTGCATCCTGGCCAGAGGTGGACACACCAGTTATTGAGTACTTACACTTTCATGTCATCATAATTTTTCTGGGGTGCAATCAAATTTTGTTGGTATAAATTGGCTTCGAAAAAAAAATTGCGTTTCTTTGTTTGACTAGTATATAACCCTGCAATACATCAATCACAAACCACTAAAACCAACAGACATATGAGGTATTATGTTACTATGCAGTATAGCCATTAGGAGCCACTGCCTTCCATAGCAATGGCTAAGAGTGGCTTCAATGGTTTGTTCATGAATTCGCACTGATAGTAGGAGGGTTAATGGACAGTCAGTGAACAAGACAATCGTGGTGATAAATAGGGTCTTTATATTCAGTATTCCTTACCCCGTTATTTACTTTTTCAGAAATTGACATCGAACGAGTTCACTGCACGTCATGTAACAAGCAGGTTAATCATCTGGACTCCCGATCTTTCAAGGCACATCCAATTCTGAAGGTCGTTCTTTGTAGGGTAAGGTCACGTCTATTCTCTCACCAACAATTGTCATTAACCACCTGACCAGTTACCAACGAACATCAATGACTGCTACCAGATCTCACTCGCCAAAGGTCATTTTGTGGCAGGGGGAGCTGACAGTAATTCTAAACAGTGAAGGCAGAAACATTTGTTGTATCTATGTAATGCTAATTTTGAATAACAAATCATGACTTTTGTGTAGCAAATTGTGAGTTTTGTGTAGAATTTTGGTATGTAATACAAGTGAAATTGTTCATTTAATCTATTCATTATGTTACGCCATAATACCAACAATCATCAATGACCCTAAAACCAATTTACTGGGGGGCAACCTAGCTAAGGCCCCCCCAAAAAAGGCTTCAGTTTCTGGTCTCCATGCGCATCGCCTCAGACCTTTTCTCTTTTTTTTTTTTTTTGGCTATGAAACGATATCCAATTGTATCCACAATTGCTGGATCAATTGGAATTCTGCCGCACTGTGTTTGAAATGACTTTTTCACATAGGAGTGTATGGGAAATGTAGTCTGGTTCCAGTAATCCCATATACACGTATCACTCGTTGGCAAAATAAAATTAACAAAAAAAAACAAAAAAATGTGTCACCGTACCGACTTTGAAGCAGACCTATGACCAGAAACCGGATACTTTTTTGGGGGGCCTAACTGATGAAATACTAGTTTCAAATACTGGTTTTCAGTTGTTCATACTGCTCAAATAGGTTGGATTTTGAAGATTTCAAAAAACAAATTATGAACATCTGTTTCAAGGTAGAACATATTGTTCATGAATTGGTCAGTTTGAGATGGCAGGGTTTGCTTTTTATGCAAATTCAGTTGGTGAGCAACACCAACTAAATCAACTAGTTAATTTTCTTAATTTTTATTCCATGCCCCTCCAGACCCCCAAACTTTTCTACTTAGCAGTTGTATGATATATTCCCAGATTACTGACTGGATTACATTTTTTTCTACCCCAATGATTCTTAACAAGAAATACTTGTTTGTCTCATTTTGAACAGAAATGCTCTGACTATTACAAGAGCGGAAAGTTCACGCATGACGATGAAGGAATCGATGAGCAATGCCGCTGGTGTGCCGAGGGCGGTAGCCTCATTTGCTGCGATTTTTGCACCAACGCCTTCTGCAAGAAATGCATCAAACGCAACCTGGGACGCAGCATCCTCTCCGCCCTGATCAACAGTGAGGATGACAAATGGCATTGCTTCATCTGTGACCCCTCGCCCCTCCGTGAGCTGCGGAGGAAGTACAAGAGCGTCATGGAAGGTCTCAACAAATTAAGAGAAGAGGTGGTGACCAAACCACGCCGTCGCCATGTAAGGGAGAGTGCAGCATCTACAGAGACTTCAGAAGCCGACGACGATTCCGGAATTCTTCCCTCAAGCATCAACAAAGTGAGTGTTAACCTCCAAATTAAGCCCAACCTCCCAAGCTTGGAGATCACTTCTAAAGGTCTGAGGTTCTTGAGACCTCAAGGAGGTGATCGGCATGGACTCAAGATGGCGTTATGGATCATGCGGAGCTTGAAACGGACCACAGCTAGGGCGGAGAAAGAGATCGCCAAGAGGCTAGCCGCCAAGCCGGGATCAGACAAGGCAGCGACAATCTCAGGAGGGGACAAGGTGCAATCCGATGAGACTAACAAGTGGCTAGTGATTAATATCGGGAATGGAGCGGTCAAGAAGTCGCAACCCAATGGACAAACTTCCCATGACTCCAAGCCAAAATCTGATCGCTCAGCCAAATGCTCAAGCAGCGAAGAGACACTTAATAAGGAATCCGCCCTCAGCAAAAATGCTGATACACACAAAACAACCTCATCCAAACAGACTAATGAAAAGGATGAAATGGAAGTGTTAAAAGATGACATCCCCGATAAACAAAAACTGTGTGAGGACAGCAATACAAAATTGGCTCAAGAGGAGGAACTTCCTGAAAATTCCACACCAGAACAGAATGATGAAAAAGAAGAAATAATTGAGAAGGAAGAAGAAACTGAGAAAGAACAGCCAGCCGAAACTTCGGAGAAAGGAACATCTGGTCGGGACAGCGATGAAAAAATGTCAGAAGACAATGAGGGCGATTGTTCTCACAGTACAAGGCTCAATGCAAATGAAGACAGAGATGAAGCAGATCTTGATGATGCAGGAAAGGAAGAGGAAGCATCAATGGACGTTGACATGAATGAGGCAAAAGAAGAAGATGTCGAAGAGGAGAAGGAGAATGAAGAACGAAGCGATCAAGACATTGAGTGTGAAAAAGCCCTCATGGATGAAATAGAAGGGATGGCTTCTGACCCCTTGTCGGGAGAAGAGGAGGCGGCCACTCCAAAGAAAAAGTCCAAGACCTCCCCGATCAAGATCACTCCACTCCGTATCAAAATTGAGAAAATGTCCACCACCAAGATGGCAAATATCCGGGAAGGGAAACTCAAATCCCCACGCCGGCAGAAGACCACCCCTAAGAGTTCCAGAAGCAGTTCCCAGAAGTGCTCATCTGATTCCTCAGATGCTGAGCACAAAGAGGAATCTTTCAAGAAGCTTAAAAGTAAAACTGCTTCCAAAGATTTGTTTGATGCCAAAGATGATGAGGGTAGCTCAGATTCACCAGAATCTTCTGATGAGAGTGATTCATCATCATCGAAGGACTCAGATTGGAAAAAAGCGCCGAGACGATCATTAAGAAGGCGGCAACAGGACAGTGAAGAGGACCCATCGAAGGTCCGTAAGAAGGATAAGAAAGAGAAAAAAGTTAAAAAAGACAAAAAGAAAAGTACAAAAAAAGGACAAGAAGAGAAATCAGATTCTGAAATAGACTTCCCAAGGTCATCGGAGCTCAAGAAGAAGACTCATCAGCAAGGTCCTGGATTGGACTCAAGCAACCTTGAGGATGACTCGGATGAAGTTGAACGCCTCATCACTCCAAGAAAGACAACATCTTCACCTCGGGGATCGAAGAAGATGAAGCTGACACCGAAGATGGGTTCCAAGTCCAAGGAAAGTTCCAAGGGAAGGTCCAAGGCTGATGTCCGAGATTCCGATTCATCCAACTTTGATTCCGACCTGGAGAGACAGATCAAGACCTTGTCAAAGGCTCCAAGCAAGAAGAGGAAAGATCAAGACGAAGGGGACGACAACAACGAAGAAGGCTCTGCTCCTGAAGAATCAGATGCTGGGGTGACAGTAGATGACTCGGAATCTAGCAAGGCAGATGCTGAAACAAAACCCAAAAAGCCAAAGGCCAAGAAATCAAAAGCAGCAAAGAAAGACTCTAGTTCAGACTCAGAAAGTGAGGCTCTGGAGAATGAAGAAGACCCATCAGGTGAAGATAACCAGCGTCTGGAGAACACCTCTGACGGTGAACTCGCTCTTCCTGAGGATGGAACTGGAGAGCAAGGTGGCGGGGAAGAATTAGACAGCGACTTGGAGAACAAACTTGCTGAGCAGCAGCTGATGGAAGAAATAGAAGCTGAACTTGAAAAAGGTGATGACAAGGATGAAGACGACGATGAAGTAAGCTCAGAAGATTCTGACCAACCGAAAAAGTCAAAAGGAAAACGAAAGAAGACAGCTAAAGGTAGCGACGGTGACGAGGACTTCGATGAGGAGGATGATGATGATGATGATGACGATGACGATGATGATAATGATGATGATGATGACGACGATGATGACGATGAGAGCAGCGAAGACGATAGCTCTTCGGATGAGAAGTCGTCCAAGAAGAAAAAACATGCAAGACGTCACCGCCTTATGAGAGTCAAACTCGGAGAGTCAAGCAGTAGCAGCAACGAGGATGACACAGACGCAAGCAATTCAGAATCAAAAAAGAAAAAGTTAAAGAGGGGAAGAAAACGGGCCAACCAAAGCTCAGACAATGAATCCGCCGGCGGGAAACCAAAGAAAGGGGTCAAGCGAGGTGCTAGGAAGAGGTCCTCGTCCAACAGTGGATCGTCCTCAAATGAATTCCAAAAGGAGCGCAGCTATAATCGTGGGAAAGGAAAGAAGAGGCGGCGAATCAAAGTGGCTACCGACTCAGACACGGACGAACAGAAAATAAAAAGATCTGAGAATGTAAGTATTGTTGTTAATGTTGTTGTAAAGATGATCAAATAGATCGTCATAGTAACACACTTGTGCTTTTGATAAAACCTTAGGACATTTTGGACACACTTTTATACCATTTAGCTGTTTAACAAGACATCCTCAAATGGAATATACCAGTTTTATACCAGATAAATAATAGCAAATTTATTTTTGATGGAGTTGCATCCCCCCAAAAAAATCTAAAAGGTTATAGCAACCATTTTTATATGGGCATAAAGTGCGATTGGGTGAGTGCAAAAATTGTTTTATAATGCCATATTTTGGAAAGTAAAAATTAATTCATTTCCTTTTCAGGAAGACTCAGATGCTGACAAGGACACGCCTAGCAAACACGGCCGCAAGAAGATCCGCCGGGTGATATCCAAGGGCAAATTGCAGGAGGAGACAGTCAGGGCAGCCAAGGAGGAGAAAGAGCGTCGGAAACGCATCGCCGATAAGCGCAAAACGGTATGCACTTATATATAATATAATATATAATATTGATGCTCATGGCGCATTATTACCCCTGTCATCAGGGCCAGTTATATCATTCCTAGAACCATCTCAACTCCATGGGGAGTATGCAGCCCATGCTGCCAAATGTGTAGCGCAACGAGCTTAATCAAACACAATTACCATCTCTGCCCTCACAGGTCCCCATTTATGCTCCTGGGTGAAGAGAAGCAATTATAGTTAAGTGTCTTGCTCAGGGACACAAGCACCACGGTCGTGGCCACGACTCGGCCACGACTCGGCCATCAGAACACAAGTCCGATGCACTAAACCGCTCGGCCATGACACCCCACTTACAAATGTATGTTTGTAGAGCTTATCCATTGCTAATGACCAGTGTCTCCATATTCGCTCTATGCGCATCGTAGCCCTCTAGTGGTGAAATTGCACCCAGTGTCTTCGTGAAAGTCACTTTGGTGTCAAGTGTTAAATTAAATGGTAGAAAAGTCGACGTGAATACAGAGATGTACATAATGTTGTCATGCAAAACAATTCCTATTGGCAAAGTTTTTCGGGGCTACTTTTTTTCAAACAATTGTCCGCCGCCCCTCGACACATTTCAGGCTACGTGCCTGGTGACTCTAGCAACCATTTTTTGTTGTTGCTTTGAATGTGTTTTATGAAGTATCACTGCATTTTCCATCATTTTTTAAATGTTCTAGTCTCATGTTTTCCCTCTTTGTGATGCCAGGTGACTAAGATTTCTGAAGAGGCAGCTGAGAAGATGGGCACGGTTGACGAGGTCATCTTAGAGCATGACCCCAAGTCCAAGAAGCCGATCCTGGCAGTAGAGAAGTCACTGGCTCAGCAGCTTAAACCCCACCAGGTAATTACTCACTGATCCACAAATATTTAATTGGGTTTGAGCTATGTTTCATTCCCAAATTAAACTGAAGACGATTTTGCATGTCACGATAAGGGCAATTGCCAATAACAAGACTGATGCTTGGTCTTCACAGAGTAACGAGTCACTATATGTATTTGTTCTTCATCTTCAGGTTGAAGGAGTACAATTCATATGGGACTGCACCTACGAGTCCTTGGACAAGGTGGAGGAGAGGGGATCTGGCTGCATCTTGGCCCACTGCATGGGTCTCGGCAAGACACTCCAGGTAACCAGAAGACCAACAAAATAAAATAATAATAATTTGTGAGTTGATTGCCGTATAAAATAAAAAATTAGAGCACAGGCAAATCTTGTGATGTTGATATTAACACCGTAAAAAGAATTCACCCGATGTCTCCATTTGTCAGCCTCTTCTTACTTTTAACCCTTGAAGACAACTTGTACCCACACAAAATGTTGAGCATTTTTGATGAAATTATGCGCGTTGTTTTGTGTACGTGATGCATATTGCGTACAACGTGTTGTCAAACAAACATGCACAACCGCACGCACTCGCTTGGGTATTTTCTCTTATTTGGCATAGATTTGTGTGGTCATGTGATGTGTAGCAATTGCTGTGATTGGCCGTCTTTGTGAATGGCGATTGACAAAGCAGTTTGAACTTTGACCTCTTTGTTTCTCCCCCCCCCCCCCCCCCCCCTTCCAGGTGATCACGTACCTACACACAATGATGAACAACAAGAAGATTAACGTCAAGAACTGCCTTGTGGTGGCCCCGCTCAACACGGTCCTCAACTGGGTTTCCGAGTTTGAGAAATGGCTGGGCAGCGACAGTGACATCGAGGTATTTCATTCGTTATAATCCGGTTCTGTTTTTCATCCCCCTGAAAAAAGAACAACGATCATTGAAAGCACAAGGTTGTAAACATTATGCATGACCAAAATTTATTTTGGAAATTAATTTACTTAAATTATAGCAGCTGGGGATGTTTTATGTAAAACTGATCATTTATGTTTTTTTCAGATTACCACTTGTGTTCAGTGGTTTTAACAAACATTTATGTCTTCAGTAACATGTAGATTCAATAACGTTTGTCTCCAGAGATTTTATTTTTACTACTGCTTCATGTTTGCTTTTATCTAAGGTGTTAGAAATCACAAGCTACAAGAACAACTGGCAGCGAGCGGACGCCCTCAAATACTGGCATGAGAACGGTGGCGTCATGGTCATGGGGTATACCATGTACCGACAGCTGGCCTTGCACAAGTTTGTCAAGAACAAGAAACAGCGGACGATCTTCACGCAGACCCTGGTTGATCCAGGTTAGGCATAATGATTTGTTTTTATCGTTTGTCAACAGATTTATTTTTGTCAGCACTCTACCTGTCCAAAAATGTACATTGATTTACTTTTGTCAGGGCTGTGATTTCTCAGGATTTTTCCTGATTTCAGGATTTTTTACAAATCTCCCTTTGCCTCAAACTTTTTGTGAAAGAAGAGAAGTAGCCACCAAGGAAAGAAAGAAGTAGCCTGTATTATGTCCAAACCTCTAGTTTCTTATTTGTGGGGATGTGGCGAGTCTGTAAATCCTCCAAAATTAAATATTCAGGGGGCTTTGTCCTCTCGATCAAAGGGAGACCAAGGCCCGCTACCCATTTTTCAGGATTTTTTACTCCTGTCAAATTACACCCCTGCTGTAAATTCTCCAAAATTAAACATCCAGGAGGTTCAGGGGGCTTTGTCCTCTAGACCAAAGGGAGACCTATTTTTCAAGATTTTTCACTTTTATCAAATCACACTCCTGTATTTTGTTTGTCGCATTATGGAAAATAAAATTTAAACTGAATTGATTTTAATGACTCCCTACCCATAGGTCCAGACATTGTTGTTTGCGACGAGGGCCACATGCTGAAGAATGATGCCACGGCCATCTCCAAGGCTCTTAACTCCATCAAGACACTAAGAAGGATTTGCCTTACAGGGACGCCGCTTCAGAATAACCTCATTGAATGTAAGTACAAAACATATTGTCGCAGCAAGGTCTTATCATAGTTACGACCTTGTTGCAGACACGGATTTTGCTCAGTGCAACAAGGTTGTATCATAGTTACGACCTTGTTGCAGACATGGATTTTGCTCAGTGCAACAAGGTCGTATCTTTTTACAGAGCTCCAGGATGAACACGCAAAACCTATGGAAGAAGATACAACGTTGTTGCGCTTAATTGTTTTAATGTATGCAAATTTATGCACTATTGCAACATACAAACTTGTTGCAATTTAGATATGACCTTGTTCTTTCTGACAGGACGATATAAAACATGAAAAATTCAATCATGTGATCTTGACCCTATTGCACAATGCTCCTGCATGCATGCAAGTACAAAGGCTGGCAATGGTTCACGGCAAATATTCGCGGCGAAGGTTCGCAAAAGTTGAACACATTTCAACTTGTGCGAATCATTCGCCGCGAATTTGATTTTTTGCTTCGCATTCGCTTTCGCGTCAAGTATGAACCGGGCTTTACAAAAACAAACTGAGAAGTCCTGGTGACGCACATGTCATGGTTGGCTCAGGAAAAAAATATGAATCATCTTAAATTTATTAAAAGGAAGGAACGACATATGTTTACGCTCGTTAATTTCAAATCAAATAATAAAATAACATTTAATAAAATAACCTGTGAAGATTTTCTCACAATAGGTGCTCTACTTGAGAAAACATCACATATATTTAGTTTTTTTATTTATTTGTTTTTAACCCCCCTACTTGAGCTGAACTTTGGTGGCAAGTAGCTATAGTGGTCAAAACCAGTCAACTGCCTGTTTTGAGTGTTGACCCAAATGTGCACACAGGGGCATTTTGGACTGGTTTTTACTGTCATTTTGACCACCCTGAACAATACCAGACAATGCTTTTATCAGTCAAAAAAGGTTGACTCATTTTGACCTGTAAATGTACTTCACGTAAGGTTTGACAGTGTTTGACTTTGAAGTGCACTAGATATACCTTGGCAAGTATATCAACATTTTGACTGATTTTGACCCTTGCAGTCATACGAGGGTTAAAGTTGGTAATTTTGACATAACAATTGATGTTTTCTCTAAGAATGTCAGCATGTTTGATACGTGTACTAACTTTACTCCAAGTAAGTTTTTAGATAATAAGTTGATAATCTGATTATTACCAATCTTGTACCTTCCCTTTCATTTCTCCCATAGATCACTGCATGGTAGACTTTGTCAAACCAAACCTTCTGGGTACGAGGAAGGAATTCCTGAACCGCTTTGTCAATCCGATCACCAACGGTCAGTGTGCTGATTCCACACCGAGGGACGTCAAGATTATGAAGCGCAGGGCACACGTACTACATGACCTCCTCAATGGATGTGTCCAGGTAGGACAAAAGCCAGTGCCATAATGAGAACATGGGAATGTTGGGAATGGGAATAATGAGAGTGGGAATGTTTGGGGGATGATTTGTATTTTAACAGACAGTTCGAGTCATTGACATAAGACTGAAAGAAATACAAACGGATTGTACTGTTGTGTGCTGCAGAGGCCAGCAAGCCTTCGTAACTAACAGAGATTGACAGTTGTTGCGCCAAAACCCTACTCTGTGGCTACAGTTACTCATTGCAGGTTGGATCCAATCAAATGAGCTCAAGATCTGGCATTTACCATGACGAACTGGCCATATGATCAGCATGCAAATTAGGCTTACCAAGTTTACTGAATGCTGAAATTGTCTATTGAATCTTTCCAACAAAGTTATCTTTCATTACATTCCAGCGAAAGGACTACAGCGCCCTCACCAAATTCCTGCCCCCGAAGTACGAGTATGTCATCTCTGTACGCCTGGAGCCCGTCCAGATCAAACTCTACGAGCTGTACCTCCAATCCCAGTCCCGCAATGACAGCGGCGAGCTGATGGAAGGGTCTAGCAAGGGCTCCGGCGTCGGTCTGTTTGCCGACTACCAGCAGCTGATGCGGATATGGACGCACCCTCACGTGCTGAAACTCAACGAGATCCGCCAGGAGAAGATTGTGAGTTTTTGCCCCATCTGTTTGTCCTTATTCCTAATCTCTGTTGGTGTTTTCTCTTTTCAACTAGCACTTTTCTCTTTTCAACTAGTTTTCTAGGATTTCAAAAAAAAATTCAATGCTTTTAAAACAAAAATTGCTGATTAAAATAATAAAAACATGAGCAAGTCCAGCTTCAATAAACTTGTCATTGTTCACTATAAGCAAAACCCTAAACTTGGACCCAATTTTCAAAAGTGACCTCCAAAATTTATTGTGAAAATTAACAATGTTCCCAACAACGATTCAGGATTGTTCTTTTTCTATCAAAATCTACAGAAAATGCTGTATATGGTGACATGAAAACTGGTCCCTCAAACTGGTCCCTGGGGTCAGTTTTTGACCTTTTCATGGCTGTTACGCATTATGGTAAATGCTGAGAAGTTTCGGGTTTTGTCAGAGCGGGTCACATACAAATAGTGTTTTCTCTGTGATTTCCACAGCAATCCCGCAACTACATGTCGGACTTTGTTACTTCCGCTTCCGAGGAAGAGATCTCCGACAGCAACGACAGCCTCCAGCAGTTTGTCGTCGATGGCAGCGACGTGGAGGAGATTGTCATCGACTCGGACGAGCCGACGACATCCTGCGGAACGACTCGGAGGACTAGGGGTATGCAGCAAGCTGCGAAGGAGGAGAAGGACGGGTGAGTGCAAGAAGCCTTAGTGCATGACCACTAGAGGGCGGTGTTATCATGACTTTATGTACTTAGCTGAAATAGAAATGCTGTACGCTTCATTGTAGCTCTCTAGCGGTTACAATGCTCAAATTTCAGCAAAATATGTACAAGAAAACCGGGCTAGTATCTCAAGAATTTTACTTGACCTACTGGTGCCAAATGGTTCGCCATAGGTGTCGTACTGTTTAAATTTGGTTTTCAGGGATTTGGGCTTCGTAACCCCATCCAGAAATCCAGCAAATCAATTGAATATTATGTGATCAGTGATTTTATTTTGTTTAGTTGCTCATTTAATAAAGTAATTAAAGTTTTTAAAGGGAATAATTTGAGTATCTTTAAAAATAATATATCAGTTAATGAAAATCACTAGACTTGTTCCATCTTAAGTGTACTAGACCAGCATTTATAAATCACTCGCCTCAGTACATCTGTGTAGTTGGTGTTTCGAGCCCTGGAAAGCGTCAATTCTTAGTGGATCCATCGAGCCATTGGAAGCGTCAATTCTTGTCTTCATTTATTTGATCTTTCTCGTTCACTCTCAGGGACAAACCGGAGAAGAAGAAGAAAGCCGGCAAGGATTCGGGAGATTCCGACAGCAGCATGGAAATCATCAAGACATGGAAGACAAGAAGCAGGTGCCGAGATCCTGATGATGGTATGAAGGGTAACCGCTTTGTTAACCCTAACCACCCCAAACCATTCAAACTCCAACAGCAGGGTTTGTTGGATTTTGATGGACAATGCACTGTATAGCCCAGACAAGGATACTTTACATGGGGCTGGGTGTCCCAATTCCAGCTAAGCCCAACAGTTGGGTGGTAGTGTTACTGCATGGTGTTGTATTTTGATGGACTCGGTACTGTATAGCCCTGACAGGGATACTTTGCATGGGGCTGGGTGTCCTAATTACAGCTAAGTCCAACAGTTGGGTGGTAGTGTTACTGCATGGTGTTGTATTTTGATGGACTCAGTACTGTATAGCCCAGACAGGGATACTTTACATGGGGCTGGGTGTCCCAATTCCAGCTAAGCCCAACAGTTGGGTGGTAGTGTTAATGCATGGTGTTGTATTTTGATGGACTCGGTACTGTATAGCCCAGACAGGGATACTTTACATGGGGCTGGGTGTCCCAATTCCAGCTAAGTCCAACAGTTGGGTGGTAGTGTTACTGCATGGTGTTGTATTTTGATGGACTCAGTACTGTATAGCCCAGACAGGGATACTTTACATGGGGCTGGGTGTCCTAATTACAGCTAAGCCCAACAGTTGGGTGGTAGTGTTACTGCATGGTGTTGTATTTTGATGGACTCGGTACTGTATAGCCCTGACAGGGATACTTTGCATGGGGCTGGGTGTCCTAATTACAGCTAAGTCCAACAGTTGGGTGGTAGTGTTACTGCATGGTGTTGTATTTTGATGGACTCAGTACTGTATAGCCCAGACAGGGATACTTTACATGGGGCTGGGTGTCCCAATTCCAGCTAAGCCCAACAGTTGGGTGGTAGTGTTACTGCATGGTGTTGTATTTTGATGGACTCGGTACTGTATAGCCCAGACAGGGATACTTTACATGGGGCTGGGTGTCCCAATTCCAGCTAAGTCCAACATTAGGGTGGTAATGTTTGTGCATGGTGTTGGATTTTGGCAGATTCAGGAAGGTTCTTAGCCAAAATAGCTAGGGAGTTAGGGTTAATGGATTTCTATTTGCACATTGCCCATGTAGTTTTTTTTTTAATACGTATCAAAAGATTTTTTTCAATGTGTATGAAATTATATGAAATATGCTTGTGTGTACAAAATTTATCTTTAGTGTATGAATAATTTGTGATTATTTAATTTGATTTTATGTCTTGTCTAGAGTTAAGTGTTAAAATCTTTTGAACATATGTCACATAAATTTGCACTGTAAGACAAAAATTCAGCTACCAATGTCCAAAAATGCTTTGACAGTTCTCTGAAGACTGCATACGTACTTTAAGAGTTCATTTAGATTTTACTCTTAAAAGAATCTGGACACTTTTAGCTATACATTATTCTGGGCGGATATTGCCTGTTTGAAAGTAACAAATGGCAACAGAGGTCATGGCCTCCGTAAAATGCTAGGCCTCTTATTACCAGCTTGACACAATTTCTTACTGATAATATTCATATTTGATATTTTACTGTTCTTCCTACCCTCTCGTTCACAGAGAATGTGACCAGATCGCCGTCCCCGGTCCAGGCGATCCCCAAACCCAAGTGGTACGACGAGTTCATCCAGGAGGGTGACGACACCAAGATTGAGCTCAGCGGCAAGCTTGTCCTCCTCTTCGAAGTCCTGAAGCATGCCGAGAGCATCGGCGAGAAAGTGTAAGTCGTCTTACCGTCTTTAAATGTGACTGGCTCTGGTAAAACCCTAAACTTGGACCCCGATTTTCAAAAGTGAGATTTTGATTCTCTAGATTTTCCTCTTTCATTTGATACCAGATTTGTAGAAATCAGAAAACATTATTTTTTCTGATTTCTACAAATCTGGTATCAAATGAAAGAGGAAAATCTAGAGAATCAAACTATACCAAAATCTTACATTTGAAATTTGGGTCCAAGTTTAGGGTTTTGCCAGAGCCAGTCGCAAAGTTGTACACGTGGTCTTTATTGCAGGTTTAAAGACCCTGAGGTCTTTATCCTCCTGTAAAGACCAAGCATCAAGTTTTTATCCCCATTCATAAATTCCCCAAAATATCAAAATGAAACATAGGCGGTTTAAACCATGTATTTGATGACACAAGAGTGTGTGTGTGTGTGAGGACACTGAACTCAGATTGCCTCAAGCTGTACATCCATAATGATCCAGCCTCAACTGGTCTTATACAACATCAACTGGTCTTATACAACATCAACTGGTCTTATACAACATCAACTGGTCTTATACAACATCAACTGGTCTTATACAACATCAACTGGTCTTATACAACATCAACTGGTCTTATACAACATCAACTGGTCTTATACAACATCAACTGGTCTTATACAACATCAACTGGTCTTTTAAATGGTTGTTCTCAACCGATCAGAAACTTTTTTTTCCCATTAACCCTAAACAACCCCAAATCCTGCAAAATCCTCCAAGGGGCACTTTTTGGGGAAAAATTCAGCACTGTTGGAAACTGGTAGTTTCACCTCTTCAATTGGGGAAAAATTACTACCTGGCAAGAAGTACAGGCCGTAAGTGCTGAAAATGAAAGATCAACGAAAATGCATGGTGCATTTTGAAGATAAGGGCATGTGATGGATTTTGGAGGATTCAGGAAGGTTCCTAGCCAGAATACCTAGGGGGTTAGGGTTCAGGAAGGTTCCTAGCCAGAATACCTAGGGGGTTAGGGTTCAGGAAGGTTCCTAGCCAGAATACCTAGGGGGTTAGGATTCAGGAAGGTTCCTAGCCAGAATACCTAGGGGGTTAGGGTTAATAAATGCTCTCCTCGATTTCGTTTACAAAATTTTCATATTAAGTCATTTGAATTGAAAAAGAGCCAGGAAAAAACGTTGACAAATCTACATATTTAGGACACATTTAAGCATGTGAGTCAGTGTGATGCAAAAATAAACTTCTACACTCTGATTGGTTCAATAATAATAATAATAATAATAATGTCGGGCAATTTAAAGCGCTCTTAAACAAGGTATCAGAGCGCTGTACATTATTACCCCTGCTCATCAGGCGCATAAACCATTCCAGAAACCATCTCAGCTCCCTGGGGAGTATACAGCTCAATTGCTGCCATTTCGGCGCATATGGGCTAATCAAACACAATGGCCAACTCTGCTGTCACAGGTACCCATTTACTATTGGGTGTAGAGAAGTATTGATGGTAAAATGTCTTGCTCAAATACACTAAATACCACTGTCACAGTCAGAATTCAAACCCACATTCTGATGACAGCCACCAGAACACAAATCCAATGCACTAAACCGCTCGACCATAGCACTCCATAATCAATCCCTCGGGGTTGGCCTTATAGCTGTCACGAGATGTGTATTCTTGCTTGTCAGTCTTGATTGTTGTTAATGCATAGGCTGCCAGTTATCGACTGTAAATGCCCCTTCATGTCATCTCGTCTCGTCCAACTGTCGTGGGCATTTATTAATTGATGATATTTATGGTGATTGTGATTTTTTTTTTTGTGGACCAGGCTTGTGTTCAGTCAGAGTCTGTTGTCCTTGGATCTGATCGAAGACATGCTCCAAAGTCTAGAGGAGAAAGCTCAACAGGAACGAGAGGAAGGCAACCAGGACCTAGAAAAACAGGTAAGCTAATCACTAGACTTGTAGTTGAGTACATTTCCATGAGTATGAGTACGAGTACTCCAGCTTTATAATTCGTCGTGTGCCCGGAAGAAGGACGTAACGAAAGTGTGACCGGCAAAAGGTCATAAGCAATTAATGTGCAAAATTGTGTTTCAAGAAAACTGAGTGTGAAAGTTTGGTCGTTTTTTCTGCCATTTTTAAGTCATTGTAGGAAAGTTAATTCCGCATGGGAATGGAAAAACATGTCTCGGGAGAAATTCTAGCAACAAATATATAATAGTTATGCCCTACTTTTTTCAAAGGAGCCATTTTATTGCTTACGACCTTCTGCTGGGACAAAAAAGTTGTACTTTGCCCAGAAGAAGGTCGTAGAGCCTTACGACCTTCTTCCGGGCACACAACGAATTGTACATTTCAATTCCTCTGCCTGTCTGACTCTTTTGTTTTCACTCATCTTTAAACTCTCTCAGCTTTAAACACCGGCTCTCTCTCTCTGTGCCTTCATCTATTCACGTTTTAATCCGTCCTTTGTCCGGTCCCAGCACCTTGCCAGTACATGACCTTTCTTCTTGTACCCTCTTCTTTTGTGTTTCTTTCACGCCTGACTAAACGTCCGTCCATTCCTGCATCACCGCTTCTTCAACAATTACACTGGTTACCTGTTCAAAAACGCATTATCTTCAAGACCGCAATAAATATGTACAAAGCACTTTCGAACATACATCCAAAATACATTTCAGACTCACTAGATCTCAGCACACCTAACCGAAGCGGCCTCCGCTCGGAGCAGAACTTAAAAAATACCTTGTACATACAAACACGCAGGTGACAAGGCTTTCTCTGTAGCTGGACCCAGATGCTGGAATTCACTACCTCTCAACATTCGTACTTGTAACTCTGTTCACCAATTCAAATGTAAACTCAAATCATATCTGTTTTTATCTTAAGGACACTTACCACCTGCTTTTTCATTTCATTGTCTCCTTTTTGCCTTCTCTGTAATTGTTCTTGTACGTAGCGCATTGCAACCCTCGGAAAAATGCGCTTTATAAATGCGTGTATTATTATTATTAGGCAAAAAAAAAAATATGTTGAGTTGCCCTCCACCGACCGACCCAAAAGTGCTGAAATCTCGGGTCGGGTTTTTTTTTTTCTTATTTTTTTCCCGTCATTCATAGGCCTATTTATTAATGAAACTTACCAATTTTCTGTGTATAAAACATAATACGTTTGATTTGTGAAATTTTCCACTTCAAATTTACCGGTACCCAAGACTCAATCTACAATCGAATGGCCCGGCCCTCACATGGTGCACTGCCTTCGCGCACACTGTGTGCCAACGATTGCGACTCAAATCTACACGTTTCCAATCGAATGGCCCTTCACATGTTTTCCACTGGCTTCACAAGACTGTTTTGTATGTCAACGATTGCGACTAAATCTACACGCTTTAAATCAAATGGCCTCACATCGCGTTGTGCACTGGCTCCCGCACTGTACGTGTGTCAACGATTGCGACTCGATCTACACGTTTTCAAATCGAATGGCCACTCACATGTTGCATGTTGAGCATTGCACGCAATATGGATGAATTTGCTGTGTCAATCACAGCGAAAAGTAGATCTATCACACTATTCAGCAAAATATCAAGAATAAGTCTAAATGGATCTTTCCAATGTTTGTTTGAACAACATTTACCAGACCAGTACCAGGGTTTTATTCTTTAGGTACTTGTGCATACTGCTAGATCATTGCCTTTGAAAAACATGGTATGTCGTTTCAGTTCCAATGCATTTCAATCTTAAAATGACAGTCAAGGAGGGAAAAAAAAATAAAATAAAAAAAATCCCGACCGACCGACAATATTTTCACTGGAGGGCAACTCAACATGTTTTTTTTTTTGCCTTATTAAGCATTGTACGCGTGTCTGTTTATCATTCATTTTGCCCTTTCGAACCTCCTAGGTTCAAAACATAAGGCCATTAACTACTATTTTACATTTCAATGATTACGAGTACAGAAAAATAGTTTTAAAAATCCTTGAGTTTTGATGGCTGTTAGCAAGCACTGGTAATATTTCAGGCATTATATTCTTCCTACTTTTGTAGGAAATCCTACCTTTTGATTTTGAAAATCCTACCATGAAACCGGGTTCTGACTAACTTCAGACCATGGAAACTTTCCTTGTGTATCATTTTATTGTAAATACCAAGATAAAAAACAGTTTCCTTGCTATACATGGCTACAGAGGTAAACCACTATAGGCTAGTATGCCCTATGATAATGGCAAACATTTTTCCTACCTTTTAATTTTCTCACAATATCATCACTCTATTTTAAATATAAATAAATAAATATTTACAACAACTTCTAATTCTAATTGTTTTCTCAAGATCGGAGGAGTTGGTTCGTGGGTCAAAGGTGAAGATTATTTCCGCATGGACGGTTCGACCTCGCCAGCATTCCGCAAGACTTGGGCAGAGACCTTCAATATGGAGAAGAATTACAGGTGAGCAAGAGTTATGTTATCACCATGGTTACTGGAAGTAAAGGTAAGGGTTGTAACGAGTCAATGAATAATTTGACTTGAAACTCAAAATACTGAGTGTGCGAGTCAGCGTGAAGCAAAACAAACTCTGTCACTCGCGCGCTTGCAAACTTGCCATAGCTGGCATGTGACACACATACACGTTGCTTTTATTTTTTTATTTTATAAAACCGGTCTTCACCAGATGTTAATGCACCGCGACGTTATCACATTACATCCAATCAGATTGTCTAAACTATCGTGGACATTCATGAATATTCATTTTCATTGTCTCCTCTGTTTTTATCACTCACTTCAGGGCACGACTGTTCCTAATCTCAACCAAAGCTGGTTCACTGGGTACCAATCTTATAGGAGCCAATCGTGTCATCATCTTCGACGCCTCCTGGAACCCCAGTCACGACATTCAATCCATCTTTAGAGTGTATCGCTTTGGACAGACGAGGGCAGTATACGTCTATAGATTTATCGCACAAGTATGTAAAGTTGGTTCTTTGCAAACTCATTTGAAAACTTGTCGTCTTTACTCGAATTTGTTCTGAGAGCAGGGCACATATTTCATTTCAACACTGGCAATCTTGTAACGGCAAGAATAAATTTGAAATCGCACTCCTGCCTTCTCCCAGATAAAGTGATATCTGAACATTTTAGTTTTAAAAATAAGACGCTTTTTTTTGACAATCCCATTTGAAAATTAAATCTTGAAACTATCAAGGCCGAATCAACTTACCAGAAAAATTTGCTTAGTGGATTTCTTTGGTTACCAGCCAAACCTTCATACAAAATGTATGCATTTCTGCTGGTAGTCTATTTTATATTGCTTAGCAAAAATATTTGCTTAGCATAATTTTCTGCTTAGTAGCTCTATGAAATTGGCCCGTGATTATTAAACAACCAAGCAGTGAAATGTTCAGCTTATTACATTGTTTCGTAAATGAGAAAATTGTGAAAATACATTCAGATTTTTGTATTCATTCATACCTGGAATTTAGGAAAGAGTGTTTTTTGGTAAATTCAAATTGGAAATTTTTATTATGGAAATTTTTATTATTGTACCTCGGACAAATTTTGTTTTAGCGAAGTTTGATAACAATCATCTTTACTCCAAGTAAGTTTACTTTCCAGTTGGACTATTGTAAACCTTACCTTTAACCACAGAGCTCTTAACTATTCAAAATTTCCGAACTGCATGGAGAATTTATAAATGTGTATATAGATCTGTATGTTTTGTCATTTAACCCTTCATTTTTCTGTCTATTTCAGGGCACAATGGAAGAGAAGATTTATGAGCGACAGGTAAATAAATTTTGTTAAATATAACAATGTAATCGTGAAACTTTTGACAAAATGTTGATGCATCAATAAGAATCACGATATCTGTACATACAAACTAACTTATGACACTTTCAGCTTATAATAATTTTGTTGTCTTGTTGACGAGAAAATAGTAAAAATGCAGTCAGATTGTTCATGTTCATTCCGACATTTCTGTATTTGGATTTCATTTAGGAAATTATTTTACTAATTTTACTCAAACGAGTATCACCTGAGATATAAATATTTTATGGGGATGTGTCATACCATCATCAACTTTACACCTAGTAAGTTTCAATCGAATAAAAATCTGATCATTTATGTTCTTGAGATACCAATGGTGTATCCTGTTGGTAATTCAACATAAACCATGCCCAGTTTGTTTCTGCCTCAAGAATCACTTTTTAACCAGTTCGCGTCGGAGGCCGTGTATACACGCACATTTTTTTTTGGACAGCGGATCGGAGAGCGTCTAAACACGCCACAGGATTCTCGGGAATATTTGTATAGATTCCTGGTCGACGTGGCAACGAGCCATAAGCATACGGTGGAAGACGCGGTCTCCCCGGTCACGCTCTGGTGAGCACCATTGTTCGTGTTTGTGCGGTAAAAATAAACCCGCCACGGGGGTTCGGAAAAACTTTTTTATTCCCAGTGCGAACTGGTTAAATGTTAAACTCAATGAATTAGGTTTAAGTTCCACACAACGGTACGCCAGCTTTGGAAGCAGAAGTAGTGAAAAGAATGCATGTACTACCAATGCTCTCACGTATTACGTGTCGACTTACAAATAAAGAAAATGCTTCAATATTTCTGTACATAATATCAGACACCAATACCTGATTTTTGTGTTTCATCATTTG
Source organism: Zoroaster sp. YZ-2022 (assembly GCA_029582265.1). Classification (NCBI taxonomy): domain Eukaryota; kingdom Metazoa; phylum Echinodermata; class Asteroidea; order Forcipulatida; family Zoroasteridae; genus Zoroaster; species Zoroaster sp. YZ-2022. Next base: position 3,570,531 of record CM055833.1, on the reverse strand, counting down.
GTTACCTAGGTTACTAAGCAGTCTCTATCCTGCCGTGTGGTCGATGAGCACCAAATAGAACGACATTTCACTGCAGCCGACCTCTCCGAACTTTACACCTTTACTCCGGAGAGACTGGATGACCCAAACAGGCCTGAACGAGAAACCCCTGTCCTACCTAAGGTTCGTTGAGTGCGATTTCAAATTTATTCTTGACGTTACAAGATTGGCTGTGTTGAAATGAAATATGTGCCCTGCTCTCAGAACAAATTAGAGTAAAGACGACAAGTTTTCAAAACTGAAATGTTTGTATTTCTGAGTTCTGTTGAAAAACAGCTTTTCAACAGTACCAAACACTTGGGTCGAACTTATCATTGAAATTCATACTCCCTGATAATTTCATTTATAAAATGTTGATTTTGAAAGACCATACCAGAAATTAACATTGTGTGACTTGACAGTGATATTGAGGGAACAGGTCAAATATGGCTTGCACCATGGAGCAAGTGTTTAACCTAGCCCAGACGTCTTTGCGTACTATGGTAACATCCAAGGTCAACAGAGTTTGTGTTTAACAGGAAAAAAGCTTGTCTAAATTGTAGAAATCATACTTTCCCTTTGTTTTTTGAAAACATTCATCATGACTTATCATTGAGTGCTATGAGGCGGTTTTCTACCTGGGAATTTTTTTTTTTACAGTGCAAAACTCTTCCCTGGTGATTGAGCCAATGCATGTGATAGTACCAGTGATATGCCAGTCTCATGACAGCTGCTGCTTTGCATAAACAGCCCCCTCTATTGGCCGATAAGCATAGGATGTCAGTTGTAATATTCTTCCCCCTCCCCTTCCAGGACTATGTTCTTGCCGAGATGCTTAAACACAAGGAGAAGTGGATCGTCAAGTACCACGAGCACGACTCCCTCCTGGAGAACATCGAGTCGGAGGAGCTGAACGAAGAGGAACGCAAGAATGCCTGGAAGGAGTACGAAGACGAGAAGGAAGGACGGATGCGCATGGTCCTCGACCCCGGCCTCCTTATCAACCATGGCATGGACCAACAGGAGCTGGCTAGGCTACAGGTGAGAGAGGGCTGGGTTGTGCTGGGTTTGTTCTGGGTTAGTGTGGTGGTTGTGTGCTTTGAAATAGGAACTGGGTATTCAGGGAGGGTTGGGCTGCAATGGGTTGTGCTGGGTTTGTTCTGGGTTAGGGTGGTGGCTGTGTGCTTGAAATAGGAGCTGGGTGTTCAGGGAGGGTTGGGCTGCAATGGGTTGTGCTGGGTTCGTTATGGGTTAGGGTGGTGATTGTGTGCTTGAAACAGGAGCTGGGTATTCAGGGAGGGTTGGGTTGCAGTGGGTTGTGCTGGGTTTGTTCTGTGTTAGGGTGGTGATTGTGTGCTGCAATGGGTTGTGCTGGGTTGAGGTGGATAGAAAGTATCAACTGGCCGAGTATCAGGTGGATGGGTTGGTTGGCATGGGTGGGCTGGAAACAAAATTATCAACCCACAATTTTGAATAATATATTTATAAATGCCTAAGTTATCGTAGACAATGTGACTGGATAAAACGTGATCACGTATGGGTGCATTATTGGTAAATTCTGGTCTTATCAAAATCAGATCAGCGTCATGGGCCTGCTGTTACGTTAAGCCAGCATGTGACATGGAATTAAACCAATCAGGTTGACAGAGTTTGTTTCGCATCACGCTTACTTGTGTACTTCCATAAAAAATAAATTTACCTATTTCTAATGGTCTCTTCTTTTAAAAAATAATTAAATTACACAATTTAGATTTAAAAAAAAAAAAAAAATTGATACAGGCATTTATGAATGGGAATACAAGTTTGACGCTTGGTCTTCACCGCAGGATGAAGCAAACTTTTATTCCTTGATTAATTATGTCTTCATCATGATGGCATTTTCATTTCTTTACTACTTTGCAGCAAATGTGGTACTCTGGGATTAATCCGGTAGGGAAAAGTGACAATATTGGTTTCTTTCCCATTTTGCATGAAAACAAAAAAAATGAAAGCCATTTCACTTGTGTACGCACGCACAAAAAACAAATGCTGAAACTTCAAAATTGTTTGGATGACATTTTCTTTCTTTTTCTACGTGTTAAATATTTGCCTGATAAAATGCATATTCAGTGCCAGAAGTGTGATTTGTCCAGATTTTTCTGGATTTCCGAATTTTTTACAAATCGCAATGTTGTGATCCTCCGGATAGATTTTGGTCTCTTTCACATTGCATGAAAAAATCAAATCCATTGTACTTGTGTATGCACGCCCAAATGCTGAAACTTCAGTATTGTTTTGGCTAACATTTTGTGTAAAATAATTGCTTGAAAAAGTGCATATCCTGTGCATCTTTTAAAAATCACAAAATATGTTCTTTCATTTGGTTGCAACGAATGTGGAATTTTACTTTTTCTGTGAGGAATATTCTCAAGGTTAAATGCATTTAATTTTACAAGTGCATCCAGATTTTTAATAGCACTCCATCCATTTTAGTCCCCTGAGTCACCATAACACAGTCCGCTTAAAAAGCACCAGTCTGTTTTGTGAATTTGCCTCATTATGATTTATTCAGCCTTAGAAATCCAAGATGGCGGCGCTATTAAGTATTTTCTGATTACTGTTCTTTGAAAATTTTGTTTCCTATTTAAGTACATTTTGCACATTTCGGTTCATCAATTACGCAAAAAGTAGTAGTCTCTGTTTATATGTGATTTTTTTCCCCCCCTTTTTTTGAGCAACTTTGTGTAAAATATGTCAGGTCTTGTGTACCACTATAATTGGTCAGATAATTCTGCCATTTTGCCTGTCACTTTATAGACCTTGGCCATATCATCAACGTGCAAATTAGGCCTATGAAGTTTTCCAAGTGAAATGGTCTGTGAGTAATAGCAGTGGGTGGTTTTAACTGTATTTTCTTGATTTTACACAGCAGGGAGATTATGTAGTGGGCCAGTCGGTGCTGAACAACCAACAACGTTCTCCGTATCAAATGATGTCCAATATGGTAAGTTACTGATTATATAATAAGAGAAGTCTACTACCTACATGAAGTGTGCCAGCCTGCTGTATTACCCAGTGCATGGCATTATACTCCAAATGTGTGTGCGCACACACAACGAGCATTGTAATGGGTTTGGCTAGATGCGATGTGGCTACAGAAGTGAATCGCACAAAATACATGCACTTCCTTGACATTTTTATGAGGGGGTTTTCTACTTGGAAAATAAGTTTTTGTTCTTGTAAATTTTTGTTTGATTTTAACAGCAAAATATCCTAAAAATCTTCTCTTATGTTGTGATGTCCACAGAGAAGATTTGAATTTGGTACTTTTAAATAAGGCCAACAATCCGGTTTTTGGTCTCCATGTGTGTCGCCTCGAACCCGCGCGTAGGCATTTTTAATTTTCTTCTTTTTTTTAAAACGATGTCCAATTGCAGCCAAAATTGCTGGATCGATTGGAATTCTGCCGTGCTGTGTTGTAAACGACTTTTTCACATAGGGGTATGAACGTTTGCCAGATTTGTGAGGCCTCTCTTAGCCACCATACTTTGTGTATGGGAAATTCGGTCTAGTTCCAATAACCGCGTATACATGTATCACGTCTTTCACTGGTTGGCAAAAAAAAAAAAAAAAAATTACCAAAAAAGCTTGTCACCGCACCGATTTTGAAGCTGACCAATGACCAGAAACTGGAGACTTTTTTTGGGGGGGGCCTAAGGCACTACATTTCTAAATCTTATCCATCTAAAATTCTTTACAATATTTTTATGTTATATGGCAATGTTTCATTTATAACACTACCATAGTAACACTACCACCCAACTGTTGGATTTGGGACACCCAGGGGCTGGAATTGGGACACCCAGCCCCATGCAAAGTCTGGGCTATCAAAATACAACACCATGCAGTAACACTACCACCCAACTGTTGGACTTAGCTGGAATTGGGACACCCAGCCCCATGCAAAGTATCCCTGTCTGGGCTATACAGTACCGAGTCTATCAAAATACAACACCATGCAGTAACACTACCACCCAACTGTTGGACTTGGCTGTAATTAGGACACCCGTCCCCATGCAAAGTATCCCTGTCTGGGCTATACAGTACCGAGTCTATCAAAATACAACACCATGCAGTAACACTACCACCCAACTGTTGGACTTAGCTGTAATTAGGACACCCGGCCCCATGCAAAGTATCCCTGTCAGGGCTATACAGTATTGAGTCCATCAAAATCCAACAAACCCTGCTGTTGGAGTTTGAATGGTTTGGGGTGGTTAGGATTAACTAATTCACTTTTTGTTCTGTTGCAGATGGCAGGGTCAGGGATAGATAGTGGTACAATGATGCAACAGCTTGCAATGCAAGCAGCATCATCCGCAGGCACCTACCAGGTAAGTCTCATGACCTCCACACAGAGGTGTGACGTTGCTATTTTATTTGACGAAAGGAAAACCAAATGCTATAAAGTGATTCATTTCTCAAACATATCAGGAGAAACATGGTTTTACAGGAAATATTTTTGTTTTGTTTTACAGTAAATTAATTTAATGTGGATCCCATCATAAATTAATTTGGGCACATAGTTACCATTAAACCGAGCTTCTGTCAACAAAATAATAATGCATACTTATATAGCGCATGTATCCACCAAACTGGTGCTTTCATAAATCATTCCTGAAACTATCACAGCTCCCTGGGGAGTAAACGGCTCAATTGTAGCCATTTTCTGCGCATATAGGGCTTATCAAACACAACAACCAATTCTGCCCTCATAGGTACCCATTTACTCCTGGGTGGATAGAAGCAATTATGTTAGTGCTGAAGGTCACAAGCATCACGTTCGCAGTCAGGATTTGAACCCACATTCTGACGACTCGGCCATACGGACACAAAAAAACCGATGCACAACACACCGCTCAGCCACGACACTCCACAAACCTGTAAATATTTGACCAACACGTCTACTTGTGAATATGTTTTCATTCTGAAGCAACAACTCCAGCAGCAGATGATGTACCAGCGTCACATGCAGCAGTTGCAGCAGGCCTACCAGAAACAACAGCAGCGCCAGCAGCAGCAGCAACAACAACAACAGCAGCAGCAGCAACAACAGCAGCAACAGCATCAGATGTCTCGCATGACTGCCAACATGAGTATAAACGACCTGATCTCACAGCGTCTCCTGGGCGCCACTGCACCCGGCCAGCAGTTCGCCAACAAGCAGAAGGAACAGGTATTGAAGAATATCAAGACGTCCAAAGGACCTGACGGGACCACTATTATGCGACTGGAAAAGCCCGGCCCACAGGGAGGGGGTGGGTCTTGGGGTGGAGTAGGCGGAGGCAAGGGCAGTCCGGGGCTGTCCTCTAGTGGGACAAAGTAACGGTGTACATTGTGCATATGTCGTGAAGTGCAGGGCTCAAAATTTGACTTTTAAACTCGCTTAATATCGAACGCGAGTGGCCCATCTTGCTTACCTGAAATTCCTGGACTGGAGTGGAACATGTAGCTAAAAGGGAGGATCCATCCTCAAGCAGACCTTTGTAACTGTGCATTGTTGTGCATTAACCCTAACCGCCCCAAATCCTGCAAAATCCTCCACTTTTTGGGAAAAATTCAGCACTGTTGGAAACTGGTACTTTCACCACTTCAAATGGGGCAAAATTACTATCTGGCAAAAAGTACAGGCCATAAGTGCTGAATATGAAAGATCAACGAAAATGCATGGTGCATTTTGAAGATACGTGCATGTTTCCAAAAAGTGCACTGATGGATTTTGGAGGATTCAGGAAGATTCCTAGCTAGAATACCTAGGGGGTTAGGGTTAAAGGGACAATATCATCACAATCAACTGGGCATGGAATCGGAGTGCTAGTTTTGGATTAACTCAGTGACTGAAAATAATACCCCACATGATAAGGTCATATTGCCGTTGCAGCTGCATAAATGAGCCAGTAGTTTTCAGTCACTGTGTTCATCTTAAACAAGGACACCGATTCCATGCCCAGTTGAAAATCTGCTCTGATCGTGACGATACTGCCCCTTTAAGTTGTATGTACAGGGCTCAAAAACTGACTTTTAAACTCACTCACCGAATGCTAGAGACCAATATCATGGCACTGTTTGATGTAAGCAAAATGGGATGTTTAATACCATCATGAACTTTTTACATCAAATAATTTATTTGGGTGGAAAAATGTGATGATTTTGTGTTTAAAGATTACCAGTAGTGTATATTTGCGTTAAGGCTTCATTATGCATAAGAAATATTACCTAAATAGCCATATAACAAGGTACAAGTATAACATAAATCACTCATACCTCAAAAAAGTTAAGCTAGCGCCGCAAAATTGACATCAGTATTTTTTTTTAGTCTTGTTGTATGTAGCACTGCTATTTATTGTTTATGATTTGGTTATAAAAAACAGATTTTCTTTTATATGTTACTTTATATTACTCCAAGCTTTTTTTTTTGGTTATAGATTTTAGATTAATAATAATAATGTTATAATAATGATGGACACTTAAATCGTGCTGTATCCACTAAGTTTGACGCTCATGGCGCATACATACCCCTGTCGTCGGGCCAGTTATATCATTCCTAGAACCATCTCAACTCCCTGGGGAGTATGCATCCCATGATGCCAACGAGCTTTATCAAACACAGTTACCATCTCTGCCCTCACAGGTCCCCATTTATACTCCTGGGTGAAGAGAAGCAATTACAGTCAAGTGTCTTGCTCAAGGACACAAGCACCACGGTCACAGCCAGGATTTGAACCCACATTCTGACGACCTGGCCATGAGAACACAAACCCGATGCACTAAACCGCTCGGCCATGGAACCCCACCCCATCAGACAAAAATGTTACAAAATTCATTTGAATTTCGGAGGGAAAAAGATCAGCTAGTTATACTGCATGGTGTACAATAAACCTGCGTCACCCTCATCACAACACCATGATAAATGGTAAGTTGTGAAGACCAACCAAGTGTGCCTGTGTTGCGCATACATGAGCTACGGAGTATTGACTACCACATGTCGCCCTCTAGTGGTGAAAATACACCCACTTACACCAAGTCTAGGGCATTGTATGTGTACTCTAAGGCTGTGCCGGGTACTGGGTACCCGGATATCCAACTAAAATTGTCATTGCCCTGTTCCATTTTTCGGTTCCAATTACCCATAAATGAATTTTGAAAATTTTGACTGAACATTTAAGCCACACAAATGGAAGTCATTAATTTTTTGTTAACATTTTTTGTGTGGGGAATGGGGATGCTACGAGTCGTTTTTTAATATAGAGGCGGGAAATTATTACAGTAAGTCCACATTTATTATGACTCTCATAAAACAAGAGAAACCTGTGTTCATATTGGTTATTTTATACATTCGGGAGTATTTAAGTGTTTTTACAAAATTGTTTACGGGTACCCGGGTATCCGAAGATTTCCAATTTCGGGTATCCGGTTCTCGAAATAATCAGAAAAGCACATCCAAAACTCCTATATACGCTTAAATCCAGCAACAGCTTTTACCTGGTAACTGTTAACACTTGAATGTAATTAGAGTCAATAGTACACGCTAACCAGTGAAGCTTCCTAGCAACAGTTGCACATGCACATGGGCAGCGCAGATAGTGCTTGTGCAGACAGTGCTTGTGCAGACCACATATTACGTGTAAAATACAAATTGTTTAATTGTGTCGTTGGCGTAAATGTTGCTTATTAATGAGATTTTTGTAAGGGATCTGTATAGAATACACAACTCGTTAGGTGTAGTTATTGACCACAAGGTGATCTGATGTGTTATTGTATTTAAATCACCAGGGGGGGATCCAGGGGCGCATAAAAGGGGCGGGGCAAGATGGTAAAGGGGGTGGGGGCAGACCTTAACATTTGGAAATAGATGGTAATGTTTGAATTTGTTTACCTGGTTGATTTTCATAGGGAGGAGGGCACATCCCATTTGACCCCTGGATCCGTCACTGTAATTCACAATGTATCGATTATAAGTTTTAGTGAAGTTGTGTGCTCATAAATAAAAAATATTAAAAAAATCAAGAGTATGTTTGCAGCATTTTTAAAGATATTTAAGATAATGATGAATATTTAAAGTTTGAGACTAAGAGCAGATAACTTTTAAGATGTTTGTAAAATCATGAAATGATGACTGGTGTTGAGCTTTTCCAAATAGTTCCTGCACGCATGAACCACACAATGGCATTATCATCATACCAAGTTTAAGTGCTTTTAGGTGACATCAGCGTTGCTTGCTTTTTTGTAGTATTAATCATCACTGCAATTTTTGTGTAACACCAAATGCATATTCAGTGATTCTGGTTTGTCAGTTTGCATTGACACCAAGGAAGTAGAAGTAGCCCCGCCCCACTTGGCAAACTACTGCATATTCAGTACAAACTATTGAATATGCAGCAGTTTCGTTTTAATAGACTCCATTGTGTACTACCACATAATTTATGTCTGCATATACGGCAGATTTGTTATCTGTTTCATGCTTCCGTAGTTTCTCAATCCTATGCACACATCATGTACTTGCCAAGCCTACAATCACAAAAATTACAATAAATTTGTAAACTCACTTTTAAATGTTTACTACCTCTTACCACTAGTGCAATCCCACAATGTTCCTAATTGAAGGGAAAGTACATTATTGGTAATGTTCACAAAACTACTTTGTGCTTATACGAGTATACTTACTCTCTGGTAATAATTGGTGATTTAAAATGTATCAAATGTCTCGTATGCTAGCACCACATCATTGGAGAAATATTTCTGTCGTATTTTAGAAGCATTCCACCGAGTTATGTAGACACATAATGTAAACATTGTTCTTAAAAGGTGTATTTAAAGTTGTAGTTTATTTTGAATTTTTCTTTTTTATTCAAATTTGAGTTAATATATAAAGGCTCATAACTCCTATTATTACAAGCCACTGATGCAGTGTGATACAGTGATGGTGTTGATAATTTCCATCGAAACGTTTGAACATCAAAGCAAAATAAAAGCTGTTAAAAAAATATGCCTTGGGACCATTGTCACTGGCCATTATGAAGTCTAATTCCAAAATAATTGATTGGTGATGTTGTATTGCAATTAATCGTAGTCTGTAAATGTGGATTGATTGTTCATTATTAGATGGGAAATACATGCACGCCATTTGTCTTCATTAAAACGAAAGGTACAATGAGCATTTGTAATGTTGCCAAAACTGCTTCTATGAGTTTGCTTCTTTGAATCAAGATACCTTAAAAGGCCTATGAAATTAGGAATTTTTAAACTCGAAAACATTAGTATACAGTGTTTGCGGTGGCACCATGTGAAAATTTTCTTTTGAGTAGTAATTAGTTCTGAAAAGAACTGGAGGTTACAACTCAACATTTCGGTCAGTATGCTCTGATCGTCTTTTGGAGAATGCCGGACTCTGGGTGACGCTGCTGCTTAAGTAGACTGCTGGAGGATTTGCGCTAACACATTCGAAAACATTACGCACAACTCTGCAGCCATGCTGACACTTTTCTACCTATTTAATTGCCAATTTGTGGGTGTTTTGACCACTTTTTAGCACTTTTTGGTCTTTATGCTAATTGAAATTTGTATATTCATGAGCAAATCAGTGATGTCACAGTGGGATGGGATGCAACATCATAATAATAATAATAATAATGTATAGATTTATATAGCGCACGTATCCACCAACTAAGTGGCGCTCAAGGCGCATTATATCATGGGTGATTTGTGCATTCAGTTGACTGAATTCCTCATCTTTTCAAAAGTCAGGGACCATCTTCTTAGAGCTGCTGAACAGACAAAGTTGCTTACCAGAAATATTTGCTTAGTAGATTTCTTGGTTACCAGCCAAACATTTATACAAACTGTATGCATTTTAGCTGGTAGTCTGTTTTATATTGCTTAGCAAAAATGTTTACTTAGTATAATTTTTTTTGCTTAGAAGCTCTGTGAAATTGGCCCCAGTTAACTGAGCATTTGGTTAGCAGTAAACTTGTTGAGGTCATCACATTTGGGGGCAAGGTTTGGGGTTTTGATTTTGTGCATATTCAGTGTTGCTGTGACACTGAGTTTCTGTTGAGTTCCCACACGGATAATCATGAAAACTTTTACAAATTTAACCCTTCTATGACTGCAAGGTATATTCCAAGGTATATCTAGGGCACTTAAAAGTCGAACACTGTTGAACCTTACATATAGTAAGTACATTTACAGGTTAAAATGAGTCAACCGTTTTTGACTGGTAAAAGCATTGTCTGGTATTGTTGAGGGTGGTCAAAATGACAGTAAAAACTAATAATAAATACCCCTGTGTGCACATTTGGGTCAACAGTCAAAACAGTCAGTTGACTGATTTTGACCTCTATAGCTACTTGCCACTAAAGTGCAGCTGTAGTAGTTAAACAGTAAACTCAATCTTAACTTGACATCAAAAATAGACTAATTCCCACGATTTTTTAAAAACTGTCGCATTAAAATATACATAAATATTATAACAATGAATTACATATGACTTGTCACTTGAAATGAGGCTTTTGAAAATAGTTATTGATTCAAAATCTGGTTCTCTGACTCGATTGGCTGCAAGTTTATAAAATGATTTAAATAACCCTGACTACATGCACACTGTTGCAATGTCACATTTGTACAAACCAATTTTGTTAGTCTAGTCTGGTACCCTTTTGAAACACACTTTCATAGAAAACTGTGTATAGACACTGGACTTATCAACAGGTACTGGAGTTTTCACAGGAACTGTGCAACAACTTGCCCCAAATCATGTGAGTACTAAATGTATTCAAATGTTTATTGAATCAAATGATATTTAAACAATTAACAGGGCCAGCTTCATGAGTATAAATGATTTCAAATGGGGAATTTGGCTTTATTGATAAACGGCAAAAGCATAGTTTGCCAGTGATGTCACATAAACACTACTTTTGCCATTAACAATGCACACATAATCTATTTCAGGAAAGAATGTCATATCCAACTGCCACTTTTTAAGGGGGTTTTTGGAATTTTTTTGCAAGCAATAACCAGTTAAAAAATGATTCTATTGATTTTTGGGGTACAGAAAGTGAAAACTATCTTTAAAATCCACATTTATGATGGTTTCGGACTTTATTTGCCTTCTAAAAAAATTCTCCCCTTCAGAAAATAGAAGGATCCTATTATAGTTGCCACTGCGCATGTACAATGACCGTGTTGGTCACTAATGAGAGAGTTGACAAGATCAGACTGACATGACTGAGGAAGTCATCGTATACCAAAAATGCTTGATTTTTCATGAAATAAATATCCTGGAATAATTTGAAGTATATGTCCACCATTATCCATATGTTCTCCACCTTACTGGGTAGGTAAGATATTGGTTATATGAATGAGAAAAAGTGGCGGTCGGATACGACATTCTACCCCTATTTCAATCTATTTTTTCAATATAAGACATGTTGTAGAATAGAGCAATTATCACACAATGCAAAATCAATGAATGGCATGCAATGGCAATGCAAAGTACAAATGTACGACATCACATGTAGCCATTGTCAGCTGGTTCTACACATTATTGTTCTGTGATACAACACCTTGAAAATGGTTCAGTGATTTTGTTAACATGTTGCATTACGTCGTTTCTCAATTGGGGCAAGCAGTCGTAATTTAAAGGACCTAACCAAAGTTTGCATGCTAATACAATTTGCATATTCATGAGCGGGATCAGATGCACCATCATGGTTGATAATGTACATACCAGTTTACTGAATTCCTTTCCTCTTCAAAAAGTCTGTTTTATTAATGTTGTGTGTTGTCTAGTTTGGTTACCTATCAGCAGTAGCGTTTTGAGGTAATTACTGTTTTCTTGGGCAAGGTTTTGTGATTCCATGACAGTGAGTTCCCATTGTGTTCTCAGAAAACAGCGCCCTCATGTGTTAATAAGCATGATAATGCATGCATATTGGTTAAATTGTATCGCTTGTATCCATAGTATCCATAGTTTATGAAGATCACATAATATGTATATAACTTGACCTGTTAAAATTTCAGCTAAGTTACTTACCCAATTTATGACATAAATGTGAAAAATAATTGCCACCAAGGAAAGAAAGAAGTAGCCTGTATTGTGTCCAAACCTCTAATATTAAACAGAGACCCTACTCAATGTAACAATATACTTTTATCATGGTGCGGCCATTTTGTTTTTCTTCCATTCAAATCAATGTAACCAAACCGAGGCTGGAAGGAAAATAGTCTGGTCTCTTTTTATGTTATGAGAATTAGTACTATCATTGTCAATGGGTATACAGGGAATGACAAAGATCTATATAATTAAGTTGTCCAAATGACCAGGCCAATAATGTAAAGCGCATTGGGACATGTATGAAGCCTGCTAAATGCAACAAGATTCAACATTATGGTTAGGGTACAAAAATAAATTCAATACATGGAAATATTGTATCATTCAGTAATATATTTCAAATTTTATTCACTTGAACACAAATCATAAACAAAATCTAAATTTTTACACCAAATAATTTAAAATCTGTATGAGGTCACATCAATAATTATGAAACCATTTTGAAAATATTTCACCAATGCATGACAATGATCGCAGATATTGATTTCTGCCTAACACCAACACAATTGCGGTACCCACTGTAATATAGGATTCTAGCTGGCCTGTCCTCATCCAGCAAGCTCAGTGGTCGAGAGGTAAGACGTCTTGAATTAGTAAGCAAGAGGTGGTGGGTTTGATTCCAGCCCAAGTCCCCTGTCGAGGTTATTTTCCTGGCAGACACTCAGGAAAGCACCAAATATACAGTGCTTCATAGAAACATTGGTGTAGGGCAAAAATTTAATCAATTGTAAAATTCAGACAGTGATATTTGTCATGTATAACACAAACATAGATACGATATATAATTCTAGTGTAGTGTTGAAAAATGTGAAATACAGATCCTCGATCCTCAGTCTGTGTCATTACAGTACTTATTCTTGCCTTAATGCCACAATTTGAAAACGAGTGTGTGTGTTGTCAGAAGATAGTCCCGATAGTCTTCTTTTTTTTTAATTGCAAACTAGTAATACATTGTAGGACGTGATGACTTCTGAAACAATAAAATAACAAGGACCCATACAACAAGTTTAAAATAATAAATATTCACTATTATAGTTGTTTACTGTTAGAAAAGTGATTACAAAAATTTGTCACTCAGAGTATTTATGTACTAATAGTTTTTTACATGTCTTGTGTATGTCGTATTTTAGACCTTCAGACATGTGTGCAACAATATTTAAATAATGTTTTCGAAACATGCGCATACATTGCACTGACACGCATATAAAAACTCGATTGCTGATCAGTTTCATCAGAAAAGCCATTCTACAAAAGTTCAGATATAGAGTACAAGCCTCAGCATTGTTAATAATGAATCGTGCAGTTCGAACGCAGCAGCAGCAGACATCTTGAACCGAGACTTGTCAAGGGGAGGGGGCATTAGCCCACACCCCCTTTGTATCCCATTGCTTGTAAATTTACCATTACATGTACATTTCCATGTGCCACACCCAATGCCCTGTACCTCCCCTCAAAGCCTCGGAGAAAAAAATCAATCAATCACCCTCTAGTGTTACTTCAACTACTTTAATTTCTTCGTCTTGGTCGTCTTTTCCTTTTTCTTTGTCGGTGCCGAGGTGCCACCACCGAACATCCTTGCGGCCATCTCTGATAAATCCGGCATTTCTGTTTTTGAGTTCATAAGGTTCATATTCCTCATCTCCTGCAGAAAAAAATATTACGTGGAAGTTTTAGAAATTACTGGAATTTCATCAAAATGTTGGTTGGGAAGTCCATCAAAGATTATCCTTAGTCACACACTTACATGTAAATAATAACATTGATGTATTTACCTTTTGAATCTCTGGGTCCTGTGTATTAATGAGTTTTGGTAAAACGACGATAAAGATAAGCGGTAGAACCATCATAAGAACCTGGAATAGAAAATGGGAAAAAACGACGTGAGAATTTACAAAACAGTCATTTCTTTGAAAACATTTTTCCATTCATGAAAGAACCATCTTCCTGTAGCTGTCAATTCTCAGAAACTGTTTGTAATGTTACACAATTTTCTTGGAAACTCAGCATACATATAAATGTAGGCCCTGCCCTCATACCATGGCCCCTCCCATTACATTGTATCCTCTCCCTTACTATGGGTCCATCTCCCCTGCTTTTTTTCGTAGCCCCAATACCATACCATCTTCCTCCTCACTATGACCAAAATCCTTGACATCTCTCCTCCCTTATTAAATGGAAGATACAACACTGGCATCTTGAAATGCACATTCCAACCCTCTAGGATTCAAGAAATATATCATAACATTTACCCATGTAAGTTTCATCACAACAGGTGCTCAACTTTTGATATGTTCAGATGTCTACCCGGACAGAAACTGGTTGAAATTCAACATAACCATTCCCCTGTTCTCTAAGATGAAAGCATTTCAGACATCATTTCTTGGTGTCCGAAAATTACTGACCAATTTATTTATTGCAGCTACAACTGTAATATGACCTTATCATGTTGGGTATTATTTTCAGTTAATCTAAAACTAGCACTCTGATTCCATGCCCTGTTGACCGTGACAATATTGCCCCTTTAACACCAAGTACACTTTTAGATAATAATTTGTTAATTACTAATGTTGTACCTTTCCATTAAATTACCACACCCCTTCCCTCGTATCACCCTTCCCTTCTTACCATTGGATTTTTCAACATGTCTGTTATTCTAAATTCTTCCCGCTGTTGAAAATACACTGTGTGCTGTTTGGACTTGAAGCGCAAAGGGTACGGCATGGTGACCACTGCGTTACTCTGGATGTGATTAACCTTCCGGGCGCGCATCTTGCCCTTGGCCGTGATGTCCACCCTAGCCTGCTCAAAGATGTAGGTCGGGTTGGCCACCTCGACCACGTAGGACCCTGATGGGACACCGCTCACCTTGAATGTGCCATCAGCCCTGAAAGATTAATAAATATTTCTCAGTTTTATAGTACCAAGTGGTCTCAAATTTGGATGCCAAGGACTGGCCTTATTTATTGGGCTACCTTCAGTGTAATTGCAGTAAACCCTTTCATGTTAACATGCGCCATGTTTTTGACGGGGCAAAATTCTTCATTTTGAGCACTCATTGCCGTCTGCGACCCGCCGCTCGAACTTTACGCACGCATCTCGAGGTATACGATGACTTCCTCAGTCATGTCAGTCTGATCTTGTAAACTCCACAATTAGTGACCAACACAATCATTGTACATGCGTAGTGGCAACTATAATAGGATCCTTCTATTTTCTGAAGGGGATGATTTTTTTAGAAGGGAAATCAAGTCCGAAACCATCATAAAAGTGGATTTTAAAGATAGTTTTCGCTTTCTGTACCACCAAAAATCGATAGAATGATTTTTTAACTGGTTAGTGGTTGCAAAAAAAATCCAAAAAAGCCCTTAAAAAGTGGCGGCCGGATACGACATTCTTTCCCATTTACTTAATAAGCCTTATCGCTAATAGCAGCTGCAAGGAATTGTGGGATGTCTGTGGGCGCAACAGCGCCACTGCATGCCGCGCGGACTAACAAAATATTATTGACATTACAAAAGCTGCACCAAACAGATGCCCCTTTTTGTATCCCTGTATGCTTTGCGGCAGTTGCTTCAGTGCTAGTATTAGCGATAAGGCTAGTTATATAACCAGTTTTCTTAGAAAACTAAAATATTAAAATATGTCAGTTAACTCACAAACGTCTTAACGAATTGTACTCATTTGAATTGAACTTCACCATGCATGTTTATCGTCCAACTTAATGTTAGAATAGATTGCATGTATTTAGCCATTGTTCTTGTGACATGTCACATATATAAAAATGCCGAGGGCGAAGCCCAACGGAAAATTTCAAAATATAACATTTAAATTAATAAGTAAAAGTACTAGGCCCTATTTCGTTACAGTAACAGCAGCTACCATGATCATGAATGTAGCCTTCTGTAGGCAGGCATAATATAACATTTTCCTATTACCTCAAAAAACCAACAAAATGTCCGCCGTCTAGCAGTATCCGTGTATGCGGTATCCATTCACTCGCCTTCACGCCGGTAACCAACACTTTGCCTTCGACCACGAACGTATCGTTCAGTTTAGCCTCCTCAATTTCCTCCATAAAACATGGCGACGCCCACACCGTGAGCAGAAAAATAATAGTCCATATCATGGTCTTAGATTGAGAGACCTTAGTCTAAATTTTGGGTGGGATAGTCCGTCCGAATCGTTGACGTTGTTCCAGAAGAATTTTGTATTAAAAAGCCAGAAGAATGGTATCCCAACTTCAGTATTATATATAGCGATGAGGCTTTTTAACATATATGGGTACCCGACTATTACCTAAGAAATATCTACAGAGGGCGCGCTTTTTCAAGTTTAGATTATTGTTTTGTCTCATGTGTACGTTTATTGCAAATCTTCTAAAATACATTTATATGCAGTTAAATGATTGAGGCATTCAGATCAGTTAAACATTGGTAAATAACATATTGTTTTCCAACTACTGAGACAGAATTTGTAGTCATGTATGATATACAATTTCGGACTCACTAGTTGGGAAATAAGCAAATATCTTATTTCCCAACTATACTGCTGAGGCATATGATCCAATCCGATCCGATATATAATATGATCCAATCCGATCCGATATATGAACATAGGCCATCCACGTTCCCCGGGCGTAGGCCTACTGGTCCTTGCTCTATGATCGTACATGTACCCAGGAAGGAAAATGCATGTACCCACTGCTCTCTCACCCTGCCTGGCGTTGGCAAGCCGGAACTCAGTGGAAACTTATATCAAACAATCTTGGAGGCCGGGACTAGACTAGCCCCATTCAAGGGTACGGGTCAAGGCGCAAGAGCAAGTACAATACAAAATGATTGTATCTAGACCCGCATGGCTGGGTGGGACTTGAACAGTAAAGAATGAAGATTCGCCGCGCGGTATAGATCGGCCAGTGTTTGAGATACAGTAATCAAACTGGTGTCAAAAGATAACTTCGATTACCCACCCGTCATTAAAAATGTTAATAATTTGTTTAACGCATTTCCCAATACGTTATTCGGTCAATGAATAATAATAATAATAATAATGTGTGGACTTATATAGCGCACGTATCCACCAACTAAGTGGTGCTCAACTTCGGGCGCATTCTTTTTTACGTGCATTACACAACACACGGGACCTACGGCTTTACGTCCCATCCGAAGGACGAAGCAATTATGGTTAAGTACCTTGCTCAAGGACACAAGTGTCACGACCGGGGCTCGAACCCACACCCTGCTGCTGGCAACACCAGAACTTGAGTTCGGTGCGCTAGACCGCTCGGCCACGACACTCCCAATTCCATAGTGCGCGCGCCATATTGTGGCATTCAACCAATTCCTGTAAAAGATGTTTTGCTGATGACTCTATCTGCGATATTTAGCCACTGTGGAAATATAGCCGGCCCAAAAAAGTGACTCGTGTAGATTATTGCCTTCTTACACAGACGCGGATCCAGGAATTTTTTAGACGGGGGGCACATCCAACACGAACATTTTTTCCTATTGTGACGTGAGATGGTGTTCACGTCGCTTTGTCTCACTAAATTAATCTCTTTAAGTATTCCTTAACTATGTCAGAGTGTTACCTTCAAAAACAAACTGTTTAGGGTTCTAAATCATATTTGTTTTCTAAATAAAATCTTGCAGTAGATATGTACCGTCGAACGTACAGCTGCCGCGGCCACTTGACTGCTGCTCATTAATATTCATATTTAGATATCACGTGTACTCTGTGACCATATAAGGATACGTCAATTTATTACTTCTTTTTGATCCCAGTATTACCAATAGCATATTTAAACATGGATTTGTAAATTGTATTATTCTTAAATAGTTTATTCCTTCAAGAATAATTGTTTAAAGTAATGAACTTGTGCATATTTAACTTTTATTTGTGATAATCGTCTGCATTGCAAGCGCGCGAGTTTTGGATGCTGCGCCGCCAACTTTGGGCCAATGAAAATAGTGTCGCTGCTGCGCCGCGGCCGTTGTATAAAAGGCAGTGTTTCAGCTTTCACGCACGATCAGTTGCTGGAAGTTAAGCTCGCTGTATCAGGTTAGTGTTGTAATGTTTATATGAAACAGATTGAACCCACATTGATTGCTTTTAAATTACTTGATTTATTGAATTCTATAAATAACATTGCTTGGATAAAATGTGTGTTTTGCATTATAATTTGTTCTCAAGATAATAGTAAATATTAGAAGAATTTAAGTGACATTTTCTTGGTACATCGTATATCCTCAATTTACCCTAAATGACGCACCTAAGGTTATATAACCAACTGGACGGTAACTTACAAATGAAATTAGCAGTTTGGTGTTTCAGTTTGTTTCAGTGAAGGATTCTCTTGTAAAATGCTGAATTTCAATGCATGATCATACGCGTGGACGTCTTGAGCGCCGTTTTCTGAGACGCACAGAATTGTGGTCATCAGAAAATTGATGTTGGTAGGGCCTATAGGCCTAATGACTCACCCCCAAACTGTTAAAGTTGATGGGGGCAAAGAAAATGTACCCAAGAAGAAAAACAGTTGAAATCATGTTTCATCTTATTCCAGAGGGTTGTAAAATTGTTTTTAATCTTGAAAATGAAAATATTGTTTTCGATTTTTAAAATAAAATGGTATAATTCGGAGAAGCTCTCAAAACTTTTAATTAATATTCTTGAAAGACCAATAAAATGGAAGGTGGTTAAATTTTTTGCAAAAAGTACTTTAAAACTTTGAAATGTGTAAAATTGCTGTTAACATTTTGTCAAATAAAAGATTTCTTTTCATAACCATGATATTAATGTTTCATTTTCTCAATAATTTTCCACTACCGTCGAAATAAACACCAATGAATTAGTCTTCGTTCGCTTCTTCTATAAGGAATGTGTCCATTTTGAGGATCAGTATTTCTTTAAAAAATCATTGCAAATGCAAAGCATTCATATATTTTGGTTTCCACAGACAACAGCTTGTTGACGGCATAGAACAATAAAATCACAGATGTTCGTGAAAATAAAATTGAGGTCATGTAAATCTCTTACTATTTGTATCTAGTAAAATCAGTGGTTAAACAACCTTTTCCACTTTCACAAGCACTAACTTTCCAGTAAATCATACAATTTAATTATAATTTTTATTTCTGTAACAAGCACGACTTAGATAAGTTTATGCAACCAGTAATACGCCATAGTTTTGTAAGTTTTCCGAGAAATGCTAAGCCAAAGGTAGGTGCGTCATTTCACATGTGCGGCGAATTACGTACATGGACGATACATAATTATAGGCCATCTCGTTTACTATCTCCATTATGACTTAATTTCTAATGTCGGGAACTTGACTTATTTATTGAGGCTTTAGTTGTTTAGGAACATATATTTGTGCATATTTATGAGGTAATTATTAGTTGCTGGAAGTTAAGCTCGCTGTAATTATCAGGTTACGTGAGGTTGAGCAGCAACTCCTCCGCATGACTCCGCATCACAACGGGGTGTTTACACTATAACCGGCGGAGTCAAGTTTACGTGAGTAGATAAACGGGGGACTATACTACTACAGTGGATGCGTTCACTGCGATGCCAGTATAGGAGCTTCGTTGTACATCTATCCGGGACGGGCGGAGTAATTTATATTCAGGGGAGAGCTGACGATTAAGACGTTTAACCCAGTCTGGGACTGGCGGAGAAACTTAAATTCATCAGCCGGTAGCTGACGATAACCCAGTCTGGGACTGGCGGAGTAATTATTCATTAGCTTAGAGCGGAGGGCTACGTTTAGAGTATTGACGGAGTTAAACAGAGCACAACATTATCGTATGATTGCTATAATTTTAACATATTTTGAGTTGAGATGTAAATAACTTGTTGAAACTGTTAGACAGGCGTCATTCTTAGTTCTTACGTTGTAGTCCATCTCTTCAGTAATAATATTTATTGGCTGCCTGGTTGTATATTTCAACCCAACGGACTTGGGGAAGATAAATTTATTTGTACCACGGTGATCAGATTGGTAGGAGACACTGGCACTAGAGTTGCAACAGCGCCCCCACCGACCTCCACCGACCGCCGCGTCACACTATGCTAACAATAACATTGTATATTGTTTGTAATCATGTTTTTTTCCCTTTGTTTTCTCGCCTTAAGCGCCCAGCAGGGTGGATATGTGCGCACTACAAATCTTTATTATTATTATTATTATTATTATTATTATTATTATTATTATTATTATTAAATGCGAAGCGCGAAGCCCTTACGGCGTTGGGTCCGGGGCCCGCTTAAGGGCCCCGGAAAATTTTGGATTCTGGATGCTCTGTGGTGCAATCTGAGGCGATTCCTAGCCAGTTTCACCTGACTTTTTTTGCAAAAGTTTTCAAGATTATATGGAGAATATATATATATCATTATTTTAGCCATTATTTTTAGCCATTATTTTAGCGATGTCATGACTACAACAATATAAGTTTCTCCCTCCCCGATTTTTGGCATTTAATTTGCAGTTTTTGACTTCAGTTTTAATTTATCCTAAATTTTTCTTGGTTTTAATTCAGTCCAGTTGAAATTTTCAAGAAAAGGGCTTGATTTCATACTGTTCCTTGTCCTGTGTTAAAACCATCGGCAGATCAGCTGCAAGACTCATCGTACTTCGCAGGTCTATGCGTACTGGCGTAGAATCCGACAGTAAATTGACATCGGCGATTGTAATTTCCACACGGTACCCCGACCCTTCTTCAGACGAAACGGAACAATTTATAGACGTGGAGGAATCGGGTCAAGAAACCAGACTAGCTTGCTTTGCACCCGATCACAGACTACCGATTGCAAACGAAATGTAGACTAATTATTTTTTTCCCCCTTTAAATTTAAAAAAAAAACTTAATTTACCCGGGGGGCACGTGCCCCCGCGGACCCCCTGGATCCGCGCCTGTTTACACGTACTTTCGAATATTTTAGACATTGTATTACAATCCCTGTCAAAAACTTCTGACAGGGTTGTTGTCAACCGGAGCGTTTTGTTGAGTCTTCAGAATAGGCACTCGCGAGTCCAGGGGAGACCCCCCCCCCTTTTTTTTAAATAGTCATGGGTTTAACGGGGAGAGGTTATTCTCACCAGTTGGGAAATAAGCCAAACCGATATGATCCAATCCGATCCGATATGATCCAATCCGATCCGATATATGATCCTATCCGATCCGATCTATGATCCTATCCGATCCGATCTTATAAAGGGGCGCAGACCATCCTCGTCACCAGGGCTTTCGAGCAGTCTCGTACCCACTGCTCTCTCGCCCTGGCCGATGAACATGGCTAGGCGCGGCGGGACTTGAACAGCAACCGTTACAATAAAGCATGAAGATTCGCCGCGTGGGATACCGCGGGGAGTATAAGTCAGTTTTTGAGATACAGTTGGTATCAAAAGATACTCAGCTCAGAGACATGACCCGGGTGTTTTGTATTTATTGTATTTATTTATCTCTTTATCTATTCGGACCAGTATATATTTATGACGCTATGTTGTACTGGGATCATTGTCGAGCCTGGGGTTCAAAATTTTGTATTAAACTATTAGTTTGGCAGTGTACCATACTACCCAATTTATTATACGGAGCCTTGCTGTATAATACGGTAATTTCTGGCTGTGGCGGAGGATTTCTTTGAAAGAAATATAGTCCAAAATTCATCTTTAGAATATAAATGCAATGGGTTCCTATGATGATTGGCTTAGGCCTATAGATCGCCGTCCGAAAGCGCCATTTATATATATTTGTCAAATAATATAATAATATAATAATAAATAATTTTCCATAAATTATAGATGAGTCGCCCGTGTTTATTAGTAATTAAAAATATGTTTTCATTGATAATATTGATAATTTCCTTTTAGAAAGGAAACCAGATACTTTGAAATGTTCACAAAATCGTTGTTCGAAGATTAAGATCAGTCATCATAAATTAATTTCGGGGCATATGCTATTTAGGCCTACTGTAATGTAAAACCATCAGGATTTATATTCACTCCCTCAAGTAAAATGTTCCAGTGAAAAGTAGAAAATAAATGCCCGTAAGTTAAATAGCGAAAGCTACCGATACCGAAAAACCTGATGACACTATCGACAGTGTGATATGCCGGGTCGCGAAATTTATTTCCCCAGCACGGTAAAGGCCATTATTTGCATTTTCGCTTCCTATTGGTTAGGTCTCGTCCATAATGATGAATAATTCATTACATGGATGTGCTTGCAAGAACTTTGTGTTCAATGCAGTTTTGTGCATGCTGCTGACGTGCACTTGTGAGTAAGCGCGTCTTATGCACTGCCCTGCATGCATGGTGAATCTAAAACAATACGGAATTAAATAGTATACTAGTAAATACTATATTATCATGGACTGTGAGTGTGCACGTCTCACGGTAGATGACTGCCCTTATTTGAAGGTAAGAATTGCTTAATTTAAGTTCATAATGCAAAACTAAAGAAGCTCATTAATATATAAATTATAAGGTAACTTTGATTAATTTGAACACGAAGCTGCCTTAGCGATGGGGTGACATTTATGTTTGCAAGCCTCCACATGTACACTAGAAACTCATGCAGTGACTACATAGGCCTACTGTGCGCTTTACAGCCAGTCCTACAGTAATACTAGTAGTAGTCGTATGGCAAAGGTTGGTAATCAATAATGACATCTAGACTTTATAAGAAAGTTAACTTAAGTATATTCACGTCACCCATGGTGGTGGGTAAAAATAGACGTGTAACGTTATGATTATCTTTTGTTTCCACACTTACATGTACTAATAGTAATAATCACACATTTTAACAGTTTGTGTGGATCGCAAAAATCTTATTTGAAATTTAGAGTTGTAACAAAAAATGTGGAACAACAGTTTAATATACACTGTACAAGTACCGTATGCTTTACAGCAACAGCAACAGTGACATCATCATCGATCTAATGAATAATTCACCATAGCGTACATACACGACGAGACCTAACCAATAGGAAGCGAAAATGCAAATGATGGCCTTTACCGCGCTGGGAAAAAATTTTTCGCTGCCGGGTCAGTTTCTATTAACTCGTACCCACAGCCGGCCAACGAGGTAGACTGGGCCGCCGGCCCTGGGGACAAGGCGCATAAATTTACACTTTTCTCACGTGTTACATTTTTTGAGTTATTTGAGTTGACTTTTCTGAGCGGCAATTTTAAACGTCTATTGTTATAAAAAATGTGCGTATTATGAACCAACCTGTTTAAGTCATGAACAACTAAGACTTTATAGCGTATTAGAGGTTCCGTGTACAGGTGAATATTTGTATTTATTTACTCCGCTTTTTAACCATTATATTTTCAGCTCCTAACTTAAGAAAGTTCAAATGTTGTCCAGTTTCCGGACATATGTTAATCTGTAACACGTGTGTTGCAAGCCAAATCAGAATTGAGCGCGTAAGGAATTATGGGAATTGGGCTTTTGTAAAAAAGTTGTAAACAAACGCATGTGTTCGTGCACAAAGTCAGTGGAGGGGAAAGGTGATCTTCAAGATGGTGACAGTTTGGTACCTACTATAGCAAACTTATGGAAACAATTATTAAGAAACCAGTTAATTTTAAAATTAAACATTTAATTTTTTTTTTTTTAATTTTTTTAATTTTTTTTATTAACCCCCTAGGTATTCTGGTTAGGAACCTTCCTGAACTGAATCCTCCAAAATCCTCCAGTGCACTTTTTGAAACAAGCCCTTATCTTCAAAATGCACCATGCATTTTTGTTGATCTTTCATCTTAAGCACTTATGGCCTGTACTTCTTGCCACGTAGTAATTTTGCCCCATTTGAAGAGGTGAAAGTACCAGTTTCCAACAGTGCTTAATTTTTCCCAAAAAAGTGCCCCTTGGAGGATTTTGGTTGGTTGGTTGGTTGGTTGGTTGGATTGATTGATTGATTGATTGATTGATTGATTGATTGATTGATTTTTTAAATTTATTTAATTATTATTATTTATTTTTATTTTATTTTTTTATATTATAAACGGATGAATTCTCAGCTGAATTTGATCAGTGTACTGAGTCTGTGAGACTATTTTGTTCATTGGATGTGCATTGTGCAATACGGTACATTTTTCGGGCAAACTCAACGGCTGCAAAGCCCTTCAGTTAGATTTCCAGACCATATTTTCTTTACGAAACATCCCCATTGCCAAATAAATATATAGCATTTAAATTAATGGTTGGAAAAAGGAGGAAACAGTTCCTGTTATCCTCAACCTTTCTTTTTTAAATTCCTGTTATTATTTATTTATTCATGTTTGTCGCTTTAAACAAAGGCTATAAGTAATATTTAAATATTTCTCTTCAGGGTACTAAAACCGGAATTTCCAGAAAGTCTAATTTTAGATCCTGCGATCCACGCCCTCAATATCTGTGTCCCAAAATAGTTTATTTTCAAACATGGCACTTATTTTTATTTTCAGTATTTTTGTAGATGGTAATTGTCTTTTTCTACCTAATGTCAATTGCAGTAAATTGTGAATAACATCAAACTTTCCAATTATTTTTGACTTTTCTTGTGGCAGTGAGTGATTTCTTTAGCTCTCAATTGTTTTTTCTTCCCACAAAATCTTCCCCTTCCCCCACAAAAAAAAGATTACTTATAAGCTAATGACACTGTTTTAATACTACTGTTTTTGCAGTTTTTCATTTAATCACAACTTTTATATTTGTGTTTCTCTACATGTATGCAGATTCTGTGACAGTCAAAGACAACACATTTCTGCACTTTACCATTTCTGCAAACAATCCTGAATGTTCGGCTACAAGACACTCATCAAGAAGCATACCCTCCAGACTCGTCAAAGAGCTCTTAAAAAGATGACAACAGGACAACTGATCGCTAATGACTGAGTATGCCAAGTGAAGTCATGCTCTAGTTTATGGCAAATTCTTCTTAGAGGTAATAGAACTGTTCATGTTTTCATGTTACTCAAACACAATGGACTTTATGCATTGACATCAGAAACTAAAGGGCGCCCTCGCTCAGATTCACTCTTTGGTTCCACACAGTTATTTATGGTTTATCTTTATTGATTAATTCACTTAGAAAACATTTATTAGTCCCTGGCCAAGGAGATGCCCTAACTCAAATTGTGTAGTATTAAGTTTTTATATTTTAATATTGTTTTTATATCTCAAAGTGTGCCTAAAGCCATGTTGTTTATCGTTCTTTGTGTGATTCAATATTTGTTTACTTCCTAAGTGGTAGCATCAGGAGATCAACGCGACAGTAATTTAGTTAACTTTTTTGTAATCCTACAGGGGTGCTACCTTTGTTTCTGTTTCTGTTAATTTAATGTAAAATTGTGTTTATTTGTTTTTCTACCTGTGAAATCAATAAATGAAATGAAATGCAAGCTGCATGTACAGTAGCCTGAAGATCTAACGTCACGCTTTGAGCTACAAGCACGTGAATTACGTGCGACCGCCATATTTTCCCCGATGTTCAACTTTGACCTTGGTTGGTAGCTAGCGCGCGAGCCTCGAAGCGTGATGTCAAATCTTCAGCTTAACGTATCCAATGAAACTCCTTGCATGGTACACCCGCGGCCTGTCTATATCCTTGATGTAGGATAAAGACAGGGAACCAGTCTACGCATATACATGAACCAAAGAGTGACCTTTTGCCTATGAGTGAGGGCATCATTCAGTTTGTGACATCATATGCATATCTGTCTTTATTAACATGATGGCAAAACTATTCCTAGTCCAATATGGATAATATTATAACTGTAGGCCATATCTACACATTTAACTCAACAGATGTGCTGTAATAATTTACTTTTGTGTGTCTTTATACAGATTCTGTGAAAGTATACAAGGGAAGTGTTCCTGAAGAATTTTCCATGAGGCACTCATCAAGACATCCGTCATCCAACATCTGGAAAGAGGACACTACGAAACATTCCATGATTGCCATCAAACTATTGATGTACTCCAATTTATGGCAACGTGTTGCTTAGACATGGTGGTGATGACTGATGAGAGAAGTAAAAATCTCTTCTGATAGGAGGAGCCAGCAGGATCGAGTCACCATTGGGAACTACTAATTCCATTGTCACCAGATTGACCAGTCAGCCCTCAGAAGACCCAACCATTCACCAATCTGGACACATTCCTCTACATGAACATGCAATATTTTATATGATGGATAAATCTCACAAGGACAGAGTGTTGACATCGACTTAGCAAGACTTCCATAATTTTCACATTGACTTCTTGAGATTTCACCAAACAATCTCCAGAATTCTTCACATCAGCTTATTAAGATTCCCTCTACAACTTCCAGAGTTCTTCATATTGAATTATTGAGATTTACTGTATAACTTCAGAATTTGATGCAGACCCAGTCAATGATAAATTAACCCAGGATCAACACACGGACACAAACTACATGCAGAGATCTCCCTTGATCGTCACTTGAAGTGACTAGAAGCTTGTTATGGACATTGACTCTCACTGTGAACTTGAACGAGACACAACCTTATACATTCTACATGAGTATGGTGAAAGTACTCTCTGTGGTCAGATCTCCACAATTGCCCATTTGAGGGCGCCTGATGTCAGAGGTCATCAACCCACCCAGGGGTTATTTGAGGTCACCTCGGCAGCTGTAGTATTATGGAATATCTACGGAATTGTGATGAGTTGGGGTTTATTACCCCCTGTTTTTTTCTCAAATCAACTCTTAGTCAACCCTCAAGAAAAACCAATGCTATATTTTGCTCAGAATTTCCCCAAAAAATTGTAAAAGTTGATGACCAGGGGTAATTTCTTTTTATTGTTTTGAACTTTTTATGGTTCCAAAATCTTGTTGAGCATTCAGGTAATTTATTCTTGTACAAATTTGTCTAATTGAATATGTACAAATTGAATATATACAAATTGAATATGTAGAAACTTAATCGAAAATGTGAAATTATTCTGAAGAAAATGATTAAAAATTTGAAGAAAAAAAAATATAGCAATTGGTTTTTTTTTTAAAGGGAAGGTACAACATTGGTATTTGGTAACCTATGTAAATTTTAACCTAAGTTCGGTTCTCCAGAAAAAAATATCAAAAAATATTCTGTTAGTTTCAGCACGATAGGTACTCATATTTTTCCGAAAATCACAAAAGAGTTGTTACAAACAATATTTTGTTTATGTTTTTGTAAATTCAACATAACCAATAAAACACATGAAGATGAAAACAATTGTTAAGATGATTGATACGTGTAAAAACTTAACACCAAGTAACTTGTCTATAATTTGTTTTATTTTTTTTTTTATTATTTAAAAATCTGAAGATTGCCAGTGTTGTACCTTCCCTTTAAAATGCAATTTTTAGAATGTTGAAATAATTTATTATATAAAATATTATAAAATATTAATTTATTTAAATATGGGTGCAGGATTGGTACATCATGTCTATTTAATAACTAAATTAGCCGCAGAAAGCCCACTTGATGAATTTCACTTCATTATATGAGAACATTTTTATAACCTCTGGGGGGAGGGGAGGGGCTAGATACAGGTATCTTGTTGCTTGAAACACATCCTATTCCTTAAAGCAAATGTTGACAAATAATTTATCTAAATTCTATTGAAAAGTTAAATTTGTACTTTTCTAGGCCATTTTATCTTTTTTTTAAACCTAACTTTTCGTTATTCCCATTCCTAGGCCCTTTCCATGCAATTTATTCATGTGAAATCTTTTCAAATCTCAAAAAACAACAAAAACACTTATTCTATGATTAGCATCATTTTCTTTTACATATATCCATTATCCATATGGGGAATGGATAAATTATTTCACTATTAGCTTCAAAGATATTAAGCATTTAAGAACATTTATTTCACTATTAACTACCAATCTTGTACCCAACATTGAGTATAATCAGCACTGGTGCCTCAATTAAAAAAAGGGGAATTTGATGATCATTCTATCGAACAAAACAGCAGTGGTCACTAAGTATATCTTAAGATTGCTATGACTTGAACAAAGTTGTATGTAATTCAGTTAATTACTCAAATGTTGAAAATTTTAAAAATTGCATGTTTAATCAAATATGACTTTCCCAGATGTATTTCATTATTCTGGTCTTGTACAATTTATCAATTTGACTTTTGCAGAATCGTTTCTTAAAGCATAACAAATTTCAAAATTATTACTGCATTGGTCTAGCATTGACACAAAAGTTTACATTTCGAAGAAAACGAGCTCAAATAATTTTAAGATTTCGATGCTCCAGCAGTTTGTGCTACATGCACATCCCAGTGCTGATTATACATTTTATTTAATTCTGTATAATTTTGAAATATTTGTAATTAATGAAAACATTGTTGTATTGACCCACAGAAATCAGAATGTATCCCCCCCCCCTCCCGTGCACACGGGGTCCCCCTGGTGCGTGCACGTGTGTTCCCCGTCCGCAGATGTCGACAGGTCGGTGAGTTGCCCGCTATCTGCATTAACTTTGTGATTGGCTGTTTGTGATGTGTACAACCTTCCCAATCTTGTAGTCTGGATGAATCAAGGCTTCCTCGGTTGACTGCAACATGGTAAGGATCTTTTGAGCTTTGATAATCGGTTTTCTTTTCTACAAAGGAGGATGTATCTATCTTCCACTCTGAGGATTGCACATGGAGAGAACGCTTTTGCATCTACTCTGAAATTCTCGCTTGACATTCCAGGAGTTCTATTACATCATGGTTTTGATCCAAATGAATGAAATGTTTACAAAAGGTTACTTGTTGTGGGTTTATCTCTGATATTTTAAATGTTGTAGATATATTGGTAAAGTTTCCTGCCACCTTTCATGTGAATGACGTCTATGGTATTAATTCAAAATTCTCTGCTTCTAGTCATGTTAACTTGTTTCATATACAGAGTGTTTAACTTCCAATTATTTATACCACTTCAGAAAATTTATGAAAATTTATAACTGAAATGCTGTAGAAACTAAACCAGCAACCATGTAATGAGAAAGAATCTATTTTAAGAATCTAGTATTTCAACACATAATATGTATAATTCTTAAGCAGCATGAGCGTTACCCGGTTTTGTAAGCACAAACAGTGATAATGAGTATATCTGCATCAAATTTACAATTCATTTCACAAACAAAACTAAAATTTAGGAAGAAGGGAAGAAATGAAAGAATTAAAAACAGATGACATAAAAAATTCCATGATAAGGAACATTGAATAAACAAGATATACATGTATGTATAAAACACAACTGTGATATAAAGTTGCCATTTGGGTTACGTTATACAAAGCACATATACTTCAGTTCCTCAATTCAAAACTCAGGCAGTCAATTGACTGCCTCAGAGTAATTATTAGTTACAGATAATCAATCGCGGTATTTAACCTAGTTTAAAAATCAAGTAAAAAAATCTATCTGGAAAAAAAAATCAAATTTAAACATTAAATCCTGATTATGAGGCAATATTTATGAGACTCTAAAAAAGAAAATATAAAAATTCCAAAGACAGTTGGAATGAGTCCTTCATGCTGTACATTCATATCCTGTCAAATGATTTTAGAGGATTCAAAGTGCATACCACCAAATATAATCACACTCAAATCAACACGTGTGAACCATTGAAATAATTCATCATCAAGGATAATATTCAGTGATGGATTCCACATTTCTTATTCCACAATCGAGATTCAAGGACAGTATAAATACACTGAATTATCCAAGATCCAAAATCTTTTTCAGTATTTTACGCTTTTTGGAAAGCAAAAGAACTCAAAAATTGCAGCTTTAAAATCATCCAATTTTCAAAATAACTGATGCACAGCTTAACATTCTTCCGATTACCAATGATTCTGGGAATTGTTTAATCCTGAAACAAATGTGTAGGGGCCCTACAGTGTTGCAGTCATAAAAATTAAAAATAATAAGTGTCTGGGGAGGTTGATTTAGTCCCAGTTTCAAATTTCATCTGGACTGCAACACAGGGGTCCCCACAGTGGGGAAAAATGGGAATGACAAGCTCTTGAGACTGCTGTAGAGAGAAGGCCTGGTGTGCCGAGGTAGAGAACCATACTATCCCCTTGGCTTATCATTGGACGATGTGGTGGGAAATCTGTCTCTCAGTATCCCTATAAGAAACTGTGGTGTCAGACACGGGGTACCAGTCCTGTAAGATAGGTCGATGGTAAATTTAATTGAAGTTTGTAGAATGAATTCATGCACTGTTGACAAGTCTATACATCCTTATAAAGTAAATGTGTATCTAATGGTTAGGAGTATCAGGCTTAGTTTAACAATTATGCACATTATAGTCTTCAATCTTAGGCAATACAAAACTGGATTTTAACCTGTTGAATGCTGAAGTAATATCTGCTAACTGCCCACGATGTGGAACTTTCTGTTGCCATGCATGCAGTGACGTTTATATACATCACATGTGGGAATTGTTTAGGAAAATAGGCAACATGTTGGTGACATGCAATCAAACAAAATTGGGTTGTTAACAAGTTAAGAGAAGAGATCTAGGCATGCAATTACTGCACTTATAATTGATGACTATTGAAGACAAGATTATTTGCATACTTGATAACACTACTTGAAAGCAATATAAAGTTATCAAGATATCGGCAAATCACGATTAATAAAATATATCGTGATAAAAAATAATCGCCATTGGGAGTCAAGTAAGAAATTCCATGGAAACAAAATTAGGACAGTCTTTTCAGCTTTCGGAAGTGAGAAACAAAAGCGAACTACTTCACAAGTACATACACGCTGTGCAAATGAATTTGCGATTTGTTGTGATGCTTATAGAGGGGTACATACCTGTGGTTATCGGCTCTGAAGCAATCATGCATGAATGAAAAAAGAATTGTTTGCCGATATATTGTGGATGAAAAAAAAATCGATATTGCCCAAGCTTATTGGTCATAGATAGTAACTCTTTCAGTCCAAAGAGATTTTACAGAATCATTTGATTAGGATGAGGTCGGATTCATCTGGGTCAGTTAATTGTGATGAACTGACTTTCAAATAGCTTTCATGTGAAGCTATAAATAGCTATATAGCTATATAGCTTGGAATCCAAACCGATAGAAGTTGTTTATGCCCAGATGATCACTGAAAAGTGATGATGATAACAAAAGGTTCTATATTCATCTTGGATGTAGACCTGGAAATAGAGTCAATAAAGTTGGAAATATAAAACAATATAGTTAGTGCAAATGAAAGAGTATGGTGTAAACCCTCAAATGGACTTCAGCATTCAACAGGTTGAAATTGGGATCAAGGCATTGACGCATAAATAAAGTCAGTCAAGAATCTGAGAATTAAGTGTGATAGGGTTAATGGAAGTCAGTAAGGAGGTCACTGCATATTGATGAAAATATATTTCATTGATTCATTTTGAGACACTATTTTTAATGGGAAGCTTAATTAATCTTGAGAATAGAGGCCATTATGCTACTGCTTGATGGTCAAACAACATGTTTGCTATTCTTCAAGAAGCCTAAATGTATACAGAACATGTTTGGCTGATAAATAATCTGATGAAGAGTCTTACTTCAGAATAACATGTCATGAATATGGTGACAATTATCTGTCCCATCTTGGGCTTATAACCCTTAACTTCAGCAGACACAGCCCTTACAGATACCCACATGAAGGTTGGGTGGAGAGAGGCTAATCTAGTAATTCGTGTCTGGAAACCAAAGTATTGTTATTTTACTCTTAGCTTGGCCATGCATCTCATCAAGCCGTGTGAATAAATGCAGAAAGCTACTCCTGTGAGGAGATGAGAAAACTTGGTAAATTGTGTTGCCAGATTGGTGTGACTAGAATCTCGAAATACACACAAGTGCAGAAATTTGATAGACTGTAGATCCTGTTTCTACTATTTTCACATACATTCCCAGAGATTGTATGTCCTTTTCTAGAGGATTTTGTTCTGAGAGACTGTCAATGCCTTGATCAAGTTTAGCTGAAATGAGATACTGGGAATGTTCAGTATTCCCCCCCCTACAATCAGAAGGAATTTGGCCTGTGAATTTTCATAAATTCTGCATCCCCGGTAATTTTCCTGAAGAGTTCTTCACCTTTCATTTCTTTACCTTCATATATTTGATATTGTGGCTCAAATATATATATCTTATTAGATAGGATAATGAAAAACTTTACCTGAAGCCACTTCAGCCTGTCTTCATTATCTCTAGTACTAGGCTATATAAACCACATACTGTAATATAAAAACAATCTCATCTCCTCTAACAAAAATAATATTGACATAGGCACAAGATGTTTGTACACTGCAAACTCCATCGTGCAGTCAATTTTATCAAGTGATTCAAATTCAAACTATCATTTTTAAATAATTTTTTCATTTGCAGTGTGATGTGTTGATATTTCAATATTCAACTACATCACATTGCCACAGAGAATTTATCCAGGTTTCTGGTCAGTGTTCAGATTCTAAAATTGTGCAATGAAACATTAAGATTTCATTTATTCACAAAGAGTGAGCTCAAAAAGATTCATAAAGTTTCTTTTGTAAATTTGTAAATTTTAAATACAAATATCATTGGATAACAACTAAATGTTGTACATTGTATACTCTGCATAATTAGGTGTTCGAGCTACAGCGCGAACACCTCTTGTTAAAAGATACTTTTGTCAAAATTTGGCAAAGAAATTTTTTTTAAAAACCTGTTTAAATCCCTTGATCTGGGGTGCCTGCGGGTATACAAAATGTACGTTTGTGTAAACCACCAGAACGTGCCGATTTGATTAACTTATAAAATTTTGCTTTAAATGAATAAATATTGCCACTTGATATCCATAGGAACACCAGGGCTTTGCACCCTGCATCAGACCATCCAATGGTGGCTGATGAACTCAAACCGTCAATACATGTGCTATGCACAGAAACAATAAAAGGTTCACAACTTGTACCATTAGAAATAGTCTACAGGCACTCCTGCATGACACAAATGCTGACCAGAAACCTGGGACTAAGGTGAAGAACTCTCAGGAATGTTACAGCTTAGTATTGCCTTAGATTGAAGACTATCTTGCTCCATGCATGGTTTATTGTATGGCGAACGTGTTATGACGTTGGTCGTATGCAACGCCCAACGTATCATGACGTTGGTCGTAATGCAACAACCAACGTATTATGACGTTGGTCGTATGCAACGCCCAACATATTATGACGTTGGTTGTATGCAACGCCCAACGTATTATGACGTTGGTCGTATGCAATGCCCAACGTATTATGACGTTGGTCGTATGCAATGCCCAACATATTATGACGTTGGTCGTATGCAATGACCAACCTATCATGATGTTGGTCATATGCAACCACCACCGTATTATGACGTTGGTTGTATGCAATGTATTATGTTGGTCATATTCAACCCAACAAACAACAAAGTTCTAGGCTTTTTCAGTAGGTCAGAGTTTAGTTTCTTGAGGCTAAATCAAACGTTAATCAGTAATACGAAACTGCATTAACTACTTTCTAAACTAGAGAAATAGAAAAGGGCTTTTCTTTTTTGTAAATAAACCCATACATGTAGATATATTAAGGTACATGTACTTCTTAGTAAAATAAACATTATAAAGTCAGTGATTGTTTAAGAAATGTATGAAAGTTTCTGGAATGTGTTTGTAAAATTTAAAAAGAATTAATAACAAAATTGTTTTAGTCGTTGATGATCAAAGGTTTTCAGTAAAAATGAAGACAAAGTTCACCTCCCCCCCCAAAAAAAAAAAAATTAGAAAGAAGGGAAAAAATGCTTTAAAATAAATAATTTGATTGGCATTTTGTATGCTGCAGCCACTTTTCATCAAAGTGTACTTCCACCAGTTATTTTACTTAAACTGTTAACCTCATTTCGGTTACAGCTTTGGTAAAAAATTGCAATAATGCATTCAAATTAATTATTCACTCAACAAATGCAATATCCTAGGTCCCTGTTTTTCTCTAAAACAGGATGTGAATAGTTTCCATAAACATTCACTTAAACATTCACTAGAATCATTTTGGACAATTTAGAGAGGTATGGTTTGTATCTGTTAGCTTAGATGTGGACACAAGTGTTCATCATAGCATTAGAAGGTTATATTGTAGCTACCATTTGAGTTTATAATAATCTTTAAGCCTCTATACACTATTGGTAAATGGTAAATTGTTTGAATCCATGCTAATAATTGAGCTCAGTCAGTCTTCATCAAAACAATATTCAATAGAGGGCAGTGTTCTTTCATGAAATGGCCAGTGCATTTCAACCAGCCAACCATGCATTTCAAATTTTAATGTTAACAAGTGTTAATTTTGTCTCCTACAATTTAATCTCTTAAATTCTTAAATTAAAAATACATCAGGCAGAATTATTTTCTAGAATGTTTGATACCATCACCTACATTTTCTTTCAGGTAAAACTGGACACATTTCATTTTTGAAAAACTACCAATAGTGTTTTGAGGCTTTATTAAAACTCTAACCCCCTAGGTATTCTGGTTAGGAACAGTCCTGAATCCTCCAAAATCTATCAGTGCACTTTTGGCAACATGCCCTTATCTTCAAAATGCACCATGCATTTTCGTTGATATTTCATATTCAGCACTTATGGCCTGTACTTCTTGCCAGGTAGTAATTTTGCCCCATTTGAAGAGGTGAAAGTGCCAGTTTCCAACAGTGCTGAATTTTCCCCAAAAAAGTGCCCCTTGGAGGATTTTGATGGATTTGGGGTGGTTAGGGTTAATGGGGACAATCAAGGATCACTTTTTCAAAAGGCAGTTTGTACAACTTAGTGTTTTTATTCAGACCAAAGTACAACATTGGCAGAATTGTCACTATACTAACCTTTGAATGTCTCTTTAGAATAATGTAAAAGCGAATCATGATAATAATACATGTAGTTATGGATATGGTGCATGTAAATTATTAACCCTGATCATCTGGCCAGTTTAAATCATTACTCGAAGAAATATCTCATCTTCTTGGGAAGTATACAGCCCACGTTGCCAAATGTTTAGCTGCTGAGCTAAATGAAACACCAGAGAAACCATTTCATGATTTTTTGAATGGAACATTCAAACTTGGATATCTTCAAATGTAAAAGTCTAGTAAAAATGGTAAAGGAAAACCTAGCTTTTTTAAAGTTGCACCCAGGTGCTAGATTAAATATAATGAAATAATATTCGAAAATACAGTGTATCAGACAAACGTTAACTTTCATCATATTAACCCTCCTACTACTACAAGGGTCAAAATCAGTCAAAATGTTGATATACTTGCCAAGGTATAATCCGGTGCACTTAAAAGTCAAACACTGTCAAAACCTATGTGTAGTAAGTACATTTACAGGTCAAAATGAGTAAACCGTTTTTGACTGGTAAAAGCATTGTCTGGTATTGTTCAAGGTGGTCAAAATGACAGTAAAAACCAGTCAAAAATGCCCCTGTGTGCACATTTGGGTCAACAGTCAAAACAGGCAGTTGACTGATTTTGACCGCTACAGCAACTATAGTAGGAGGGTTACTAGAACTTTGAACTAAGTTCATATTAGGAAAAATTTTGATTTTATTTATTAAAAATGTCCAATGTTGTACCAAGGCTTTTAAAACAAATTGTACAAACAGCCTTTTGAAAAAGTGGTTAAGTTTGCATGTGAGCTTCACATGTGCATAAAATCTGTTGCTATGCCTACACTATATCATTAGATACACATAATGAGGATTTATAGTCAATTGTACAGTGCATGAATTAATGAAAACTTTAATTAAATTAACCATGGATAAACTTGAGACAGGACTAGGTAACCCTGTGTTGTGATAGGCACCTCAGTTTCTGTGGATACTGTGGGGCAGATTGAAAGGGGGCGGATCCTGGATCTTAAGAAAGGGGGGGGTCTCCTGAATGGAAGTCCAGACAAGGAGGTGGAGGGAGGGGAATAGATCCAAAAATATTGTTCCACTGTAGCAACAATTATGTCAGGAAATATTGGAAATATTGAAAACAGTTAGTAGTGAGCAAGACACCTGAATAAGTTTATTGGAAGTCTACAAAATAACCAGGCAGTTATTTATTTGGTTGCCAAAATAATGTCAAGATTGTTTGGAAATGTTGAAAGTATAAGAAATATTCAGGAAATGAGCAAGAAACGTTTGACTTAAATAAGTCATTTGGGCTAGAGTAATGGAAATCTAACCAATACCAAATACTGGTTGGTAGAAACATGTTCACTTGTCACTTGAATTAATCATTACGAATATTCAGCCAATACAAAATATTGGTAGTTAGAAACACTTTTCCCAATCTGAGTTACTAACTTGGAGAATATTGGACATTTTAAAAGTATAATATGGGCTACAGTGATGTTCATTTGGAACTGTTATATGGGCTCCCTCCCCACCTGCCCCTCCCCCCCCCAAAAAAAACCAACAACAACAACAAAGAAAAATAGATGGGGGGTTCAAAACCAAATGGTGGAATCCCCCAGTGGATCCGCCTCTAGGTTGCTACCACATCGTCCAATGAGCCACAAAACAGTATGGTTCAATAATGGCACATCAGGACCTTATATAATGGCAAGAATTATGCCACTCAAAACAATGCAGTGACCTGTATAAATGCAGTAACTGAATATTAAATCGTATGAGAAACATATACAGCATACAAAGATTATATACAAAGTATACTAAGTGCGTATCTTAAATAAGTAGAACATTTATACAAAGTGTACTTATTTACATGTAAATAAATGTATACACTGAATACTAAACATGTAGACTACACAATTATACTATAGTGTGTGTAGACAAAAAAGAAAAAAACATCTCATCTAAGGGAATCATTGAAAGTAATACAAAACAAGACACAAATACTGCAAAAACTGCATTGTTTTGAGTGGCAAAGAAGAGTTTGTCATTGCCAAAACCTAGATGGGGGAGGGGTTGTTGAAATTTGTACAATAAGGAAGAAAATTTACTGAAAAAGATTTTAAAATTGCAGAAAAAGCAAAGAATATGGCAGATTCTTGCACTTTCCTTTTACAGTATACCTGGTCTATTAAATTGCCTCAATATCAGGATTCATGTTGCAAAATCTTCACCTTGCTAATGCTTAATTCCAATAATAAATCGGCATAATATATGCAAATAAAACTGAAAAGTATCCATTAGTATAAACTTAAATATGGTTATATACACTTGCAAGTTTGAAGTTTTTATGTGAATTTCACTTCACTTCACTTCACTCAAACAAATATATCCTTGAAATGAATATAGGTACTTGTGTGTCTGGAAAACACTTTTATAAAGAAAATATTGCATCAAATAACAAATATTACACCAACAAATTGGTGAACTTATTAATGGCACAAAGAAACATGGACCGTTATCACATTGCATCCATTATTGTCAGGTTCCCTGACAGCAGTTAAAAAGCACAATGAAAAGAATTATGATTTGAGAGGCACCAGTCTATTGTGGACATAAGCCTCATTTTGATTCTCATAGACTTGTGTATTATGAAACCAACATGGCAGCTCCTTGAAAATTTATGATCTGGATGGTTTGCCATCCAATTTGACACATTACAGCAATTTTGTACAAAGTAACTTGTTGAAGTTACTGGTAACTTTTTTCTCTTCCTATTGAAAATACACACTGAATTTTTAGAAATAATTTGCAGTAAATACCCAGGTGACTTAAGAAAACTAGTATTTGTTAAATGCAAATAATCACTGTTTGTGCTTACATATCGGAAACCATGCTTGCTTGCAACCAAACACAAATTGCTTTAGATATATAGCACTTTTTATCTAGTGACTTCTAATTTAAGTCATTAAGAGAAAACATGAGTAATTCTCCAAGTTGCAAATTTGCAACGCTTGTTCATATTTTGCCATGCCATGGCTTAGCAAATGTTAAAACTAAGATAAAAAAAAAAACAATTCTGGAGTCTGATTTTGAATCGAGGCATCATTCATTTACACTCTGTATTACTAAACTGGTAGAGGAACATGTTATGTAACAGATGGTAGAGATACGAGTTTTACTGTAGGAAGTTAGCAACATGATCTGTGTGGCAGGGTCTAACTTACTAAAAATCTAACAGCATTGACAGATATTCAAGGAAACTTGCAACTGTAACCTATTTGTTATACATTTCATTTGATTGGATCAAAACCATGATGTAATTGTAACTTCTGTAATGTCCAAGTGAGAATTGAAGAGTATGTGTGAGGGCGCTCTCTCAATGGGCAATCTCTGGAGTGGTGGATAGATACATCTGACTTTGTGGTTAAGTGAACTGATTGTCAGAGTTCATAAGATCCTTATCCTGTTGTGGTCAACAGAGGGCAGCCTTGATCACACAGACTTACAAGATTGAGGGAGGCTTGTATACATTACAATAGTCAATCACAAGTTAATGTAGATAGTGGGCAACTCACTGGCTTGTTGGCATCTGTGGATGGGGAACATGCGTGTGCGCACCAGGGGGAACATGCGTGTGCGCACCAGGGGGAACCTGTGTGCATGGGAGGGGCGTTTTTTTTTAATTTATAAAGTTTAAATAAAACAAAGTTGACACTCTTACTTCTTGTCTATGAATCTTTATTTCACTCTCCTCTATAACATATACCAGTTTGAAATTGCCATTATAGGGTACCGCCACCTAAATTGAATGCAACAGCGCCCTCTAGTGGCAACTTCAAACTTTCAGATTTGAAACCACCACTAGAGGGCGCTGTCAAGTTCAATGACAACACTTTAGTGTTGATTTCAAATTTGATATTTTGAAGTCACCACCAGAGGGCACTGTTACATTCAACTCGTGTGACAGTGCCCTCTAGCAGCAATTTCAAACTTGTAGCCCATATGTTAGACCATGTGCACTCTTACACTTTAGGGACAGCTGTGTATATGGATTGCGGTAATTTTTAGCATTACTTACAGCCAGTGTCCAAATCCACTTAATTTTTTTCCCCATGTTTTGGTACCCTCGTCACAACCCTACACTTTTCAGCTGTACCCCTCAGTTAAGAGAGACCTCACATGATCTTACACAAGGGCTTTATCCATGTTAATGCTAATGTCCAATACAAGCCGTGGCTTAAGCCAATTTGTGAAGAAAAAAAAAATTGTTTTTGTTAATTGCTAAAAAAAATGAAGGTGGATATGGGTCAGTGTAATTTATTTCTAGTGTGTAGGCAATAACAAGAAACGCTATTTTTTTTATTGGCCTAATCAAGACAAAGTTTTTTCTAAGTGGCTTGTATTGGACTTAGCAGTAATATGGAATTCCACATCATGACATCATATCACTGACTGCACAACCTTGGGCCTAAATCTCATAAAGCATTGCATGTACCCATTTTGTTTGCATTCATGTTTTTAAGAAGCAAATAGAACCATTATCTAAACATTAATTGAAAGTAATAAATGTCTTCACACAATAAAAAATAAACAGTTTTGTTGATAAATAATTTCAAACTTATTTCAAAATGGTGACTCCCCTCCCTACATTGCTAATGCTTTATGAAATCCGGCCCAAGTGCATACATTTCAATGATACAACATACATGACCAAACCTATGAACACACTGCACTTCTGTTTTTAGATTTGTTTTGATCAATTCATTTCAATTACTTTGTAGTGCACCACTTTTTCCTGTACATATTTGGGTGCTTCGGGATACAAACTTTTTCATGTACATTTCTTACAGTTTTGAGTAATTTCATTATTCATGGTTACCAAAACAAATAGTCAAAGTGCAGTGTGTGTGTTCATAAAACAATGCAGTAAACACCATGGATCTGCCATCTATTTCAACAAACTTTGCAGCAAATTTCTATAATGTACGAAAGATCCTAACATTTTATTTTAAAAAAAACTAATGTTTCCTTCTCAATTTGCATAGTGAGGGTTCGTTTTATAATTGTATAATTTCATTTCATAGGGTTTTCTTAATTATTAAATGGTGACCCTTCTGAGGCAAACATTCATAATTTAAATGCAACCTTTTTTTTCTTCTTGTAACATCATCTGGAAGTAAATTTGGTACAAATTCATATATAGACAACACTAACTTTTACAAAAGGATTTATCAGATTTTGCTGCAAAATTGTGAAATAGACAACAGACACATTTGAAATAAATTCAGTCCACAAAAGCAATAACCTTTATTATTCATATCACATTATATACAATCTACAATGCCACATCAAATTTCAGAAGTTATTTTGAATTTGATTTATTCTTTATTTACAATGTATTTTGATCAAATCTTCCATCAGTTGATGACTTTTCTTGATGAAGCAGCCATCTTGGATTTTCAACACAACTCTATGAGCATCAGAGTGAGGCTCAAGCCCAAAATAGACAGGTGCCTTTGTGTTGAACCACTTCTTAATGGTGGCAATGTTATGAACAAGACTCTTTCCACTGAAGATTGGTGATGATGACAATAATTACTAGAATTTGCTGATGGAAATTATTTAAATATGATGTGCAATTGTAGATTTGTACATAAATTTAAATATAAAAATCTTACTATAAATTTCAACATAAAAACCAGGCACATGTTGAGAAATGTCCCACTTTTTTTTCTTTGCTGATCAGAAAATGATCGTCTAAGTTAATAAATTTGGCCTCATTTTGAATTAATCCAAAATTAGGTTTCAACAGCCACTAAGAAAAAACCAATACCACAAAACTGTCTTTTGAATTCAATGTAAATTATTCATTGTTCAAGATTGTTAAAAATACAATTTTTTTTCCATAAAATATATAATTTTACCCTCGATAATGTTAAGACATTTTTCCTCACTGACATGTGCCTGGTTAAAATGGTTGTTTTCTTCTGAGAATGATTTGAAATATAGGGATTATTCTTGGCCCATGACTTGTGTCATCAGATCCCGTTTTCTAATTAACCATCAGCCAATCTTAAATTTTTAGTTTAATATAAATGCTGACATATTTAGATTTCATATTTTTCAGATAACTTATCAAAGATTAAAAGCTTGGTAACACTTTTGGTAATGTCTTTGTATTCATTCATTTATAAATGTGGGGGAAAAATAGAAAACATCAATAACAGTTTCTGCTTATATTGTTATGTACATTTCTGAAACAAAATCTTATTTATTATTTCTATAAAAAGGACAATACAGTGTGTATTTGTATCATTTCACCAAAAATACTTCTGTCTAATAATTTCACACCAGTAATCTGGAGAAAGCAGGTTTGAGTCTTTCATCAGTCTGTTTGTTCCAAAAATTGCAATTTTGGACAAAAACCAAAAGTGTACCACACCCTTACGGTTGGAAATATGTTGAGTTCAGGTAAAAACATTTTTAAAAGTTGTTCCACTTTGTCAAAAGTAAGAATTCCTTGTTGAAGAGTCAAGAACTCCCATCGTCATCAATGTGCTTCTTTTATTACAAGAGGGATGCGAGAGCCACACCGATGTCATCGATGGAGTTGGGATGTGCATGTCTTCAAATTCACTTCAATCTGGGAAAAAGATAAACAAAAGACACACATGAAAGTACTAGCAAAATGCAATTTAAACAGGACACAGGATAATGCATGTATTGACCCTATTCACACTAAGTATTTTATGTTGTATTGCCTTAGTGTATGCAGGCAGTGACCAATAAAATGAGCTAGTCATTCATGTTAGACAGGTCGACAGATGGTGTGTGATGTACAACTTATACTAGGACCAGTATTAAAGTAACATTGTGAAAGTGATAGTATTTTACATGTCAGGGCTGTCAGCCTCACCTTAGAATCTCACAGATTTTTAGGTGAAATATTTGAGACAGCTGAACTTTTATTACAGACCTGTCAGGATTAGAATATATATTTTTTAAACAATTGTGCCATAAGTTTTGCTGCATGCTTTACAAAAGTTAAAGCATTTGTGTGAATAAGGTCAAATACATGTCAATACATCAGCCTCTGCTGTATTTCTTGATGTATTTTTTCCCTTGATGCTCTTCAAAAGATAGCCAAGTGGACAAACAAGGCGGGCCTGTAGCCACCCAATATTCACAATGAAGACCACTACAGCAAAGGTGAGGGCATGGTTTGGAATCCACATCATTCAAGGGGGTTAATGACTGGTCAACCAACCCTGGCCTTCCCTAGTGGCATCGACCATAACCAGGGGAAGGTTTGACCACCTCACTCAACTCTTGGCCTCCTCCAATCCTGCCAAAGGTCCCAAGAAAATCAAGGGCAAGGAGTGCTATTTCTTTAAGAAGAGCCATCCCTACAAATCATCTGGGAACACTGTCGCCTCAGCCTGCCTCAACAATTACAATCCAAAGAAGGAGCTCTCCTTGGATGAGACGTTGGATGTTAGACGCTTCTTCATGCCCTTGAAACCAACCAATATGGGCTTCAAAATCTACGCCATCTGCGAGGCCACTTCGGGGTATCTTCTTCACATGTTTGTCCACTCCGAAGCTGGCCATCTATAGACTCGGAAGCATGCAAGGCAGGAGACATGGGGACTACAAGCAAATGTCTGGACAAAGTGACACAAAAAGCGTCCACTCGGCAAAAAATTATACGCATGGCTGACACTAGTGAAGGGGGTCAGATGGCAACAAGATAAAGAAACATGAATATGATTCACCATCTTTGACGAGAGTCGCCCTTTTGTGATGTCATCAAGCCCATCATTTGCATTATTTAGGTCAAGATGAAGACTGATTCTTCAAATACACCTATGGATGGTCTTTAATGCAATTTAATAATAAATTTTAGACAGAAGAAACAAGGAGTACATAGTTATCTATTAGAAGCCATGTGGAACAGGCAAATGGCATTGGGTTCCAACAGTTCATAAACAAATGTGCGGAGTCTTCTAGAAACAATAAAGCTGGTGGTGGAGGAAATGTTGAAGGAAGAGTTTCAAGTTACTAACCAGGAACTGGCTTTTCTGTGGTAATCATTTAGAGTTTTACGCTTAGATCAACTACTCATTCTCCACTCCAGAATATCAATCGTCAGAGTAGGAAAGGAAAATTGAAAACACAAAACCAAAACATGATGGTTGAAAGAATACTTTTAATTAAAAAAGTCATATGAA
The DNA here is from genome assembly GCA_029582265.1 of Zoroaster sp. YZ-2022. Taxonomy (NCBI): domain Eukaryota; kingdom Metazoa; phylum Echinodermata; class Asteroidea; order Forcipulatida; family Zoroasteridae; genus Zoroaster; species Zoroaster sp. YZ-2022. The sequence goes on along the minus strand of CM055833.1, from coordinate 3,527,247 downwards.
ACATCGTCTGAAAAACACTGCATGCACATCAGCTGACACCTTGCACAAGCCTGCAATGCATGCAGGTTTCCAATTTCACAAAGGACAACTCAGGATGTATCAGGATGTATCAAGATGTATCAGGATGTATCAAGTATATCAATGATCAAAGTAGGAAAGGGCACCAACATCTGCTCACATCTTCCACTATGATATACAGCCTGCAAAACATCCAAGATACAAGACATTTTTCAAGAACAAGGACTTCTGGAGGGAGTGAGTCCATGCAGAGTGGGAACAGAGGTGATATTCATGTCATGGGCACACAGCATGAAGTACATTGTAACTCATAATCAAGTTGTAATTTGATTGAAAGACAGTACAGCCAAACCAGCCCAATAGGGCACTACTGGGATTTAACCATCACTTCTGTTTATTACTACGTGCGCTTAAACTGATTTATTTTACTTTCCACAAATTTCAAGATTATAATTGCAGCACCTAGTCCTACTGGGGGATAAGGGGGTTGCAACTCATGTACATCTTTGATTTTATACCTGCAGTTTAGAATGCAGACACTGACAAAAAAAATTGTTTTGAAAAATACTTTTTTTTTTTTGGAGGGGGTTAATACGCCTTATACTACTTTGAGAATGACAATTTTGGATGACCCTTAATAAATGAGTACATCAAACACCACAGGAAAAGTTGAACTACTAGATGTGGAAAAGAGATTCAAATAGCACTTATTCCAATGAGGCGGCTCTTGACTAAAATTTGAGTCGGGAGTATGCACATGAGTCAAGCTACAGATAGAGGTGAGATATGAATATTCATGAGTGTACAACTTGTTAAATCAGAATAAACACGTTTGAACCATATCAATATCAACACGTCACCACCCCCCCCCCCCCACCCCCCTTAACCTCCAGCTTATTATAAACTCTCAATGGGGGGCCCTCTATTTGTTCCAATCATTTTGTGAAAAAACATTCATTTACAACTCTTATTTTATGATTTGAAAAAAAAAAAAACCCTTGGATTTAAAAAATAAAAATAAAGTTGTCATTTGTTGCTGTACCCTAAGCTTGGGCGATATCAATTTTTTTATCCACGATATATCGGCAAACAAATATCGCGATTTTCGATAGTATCGCGATCATTTTTTTCATTCATGCATGACTGAATAAATTCTTTTACATTGTGTGTATGTACTTTTGAAGTATTTCGCTTTTGTTTCTCACTTCCAAAAGCTGAAAAGACGGTCCTATAATTTTGTTTTCATTTCTGACTTGACTCACAATGGCAATTTATTTTTAATCGCAATTTGCCAATATCTCGATAACTTAAAAAGTTTTTCAATATCATAATCAAATAAAAAAGGTATCGCGATATTCAATATTATCGTGTTATCTATCGCCCAAGCTTACTGTATACCATAAAACAGATAAACTGTTATCACAAAATCTTTTCAAACAAAAACATGACTGGGTGAAATCTATGACAAAATTCAATCAAATAGAATGTTTAGCCTTTTAAAGAAACCATACTTTCATTATTAGTTTTAATTGAACCTTTTAGGGTAACAACCATTATGCAATGTTGATAAATAATCTGACTCAGGCAGCATTATCAGAGACTGATTGATGTAAAATGTAGATCTTGTCTCAAAGACTCAGGCAATGGGTTCATACATGTATGTGAAGAACAGTTGATGTATATCATGGTGGTCAAGACTTAGACCCACATTCTGATGACCATCGCCACAAGAATCTGTCCAGCTGACCACCCAATCATTATGTATCCAATCAAGCAAACAATCCACCAGATTTGAAGTTTAAACACCGATTAAACCATATGTGACCCGCTCTGCGAAAAAGGGTATTAAGGGACGCTATGCTATTACCTGTACAGAGATGCCAACATACACGATTTGGGCGTAGCAAATACGATTTTGAGCCGTGAATACGACTCTACGATAATACTTCATTGAAATACGCTAAACAAGCCGCCCCAGTATAATTGTATATAGTTACAATACAAACAAACAATGAATGAACTATTAAGTGGAAATAAAAATGATGACAAATAATTTTAAAAACAACCTTTTAAATGTAAACCGCAGTGGTGGTAAAAAGCGACAATAGCGGGATTAGCGCGACCACACGATTATGTACATATCACACACAAGCGCGAGCGCGCTGGATTCGACTGCCTACCTACCACATGTACCCTGTACATATATCTGTACATTATTTGCAAGATCGTACCCATTGATCTGTATTACATAATGGGGAATAATGAGCATACCCGTGGGGAATGAGGTTGTCTGTGAGGTAGCTTGTGTGTATACGTGTACATGCGCGCATAATTGTGCTCGCGCACGTGCATTACCTTTTAATTTCTCGAAGCTTCTTTGCAAGTGCGACCTCAGTGTCAGGCATGCAGGCACTGCTTACTGCGGAATTCTGCGCTTAGGGCGCATAGAATCACACGCTTTTTATGGCGCCGTAAGCGCAGAATTCTGTGGTAAGCAGCGCCATGAAATTGGGCCCAGGTGAGCTAGGGCTAGGCCTAGCTAAGGCTATCAATTTGTTATTTGCCTTCGAGACTCCAAAGAGAACAGTTAGTATTAATAATCAAAATTTCTAACGTGATTGATGCATGGATTACTAATTCGGAAGATCATTATTGTGAGCTTTTTAAGATAAGATACGTCTAGCATTGTTATAATTTCATAATTTTTTCATTGAGTATTGTCCTCCAATTTACTCTGCCCCTGGTCCCTATACCGCCAGCGGGGTTCACACCGAGTGCGGCGCATGATATTGCCCAAAATCCGGACATGCATTTTTTAGCGTTAGATTTTTGCGTTTTTTTTTTTTTTTTTTTTTTTTTTTTTCAATAGATGCTACTCTTTTTTGGAATTCAATGTTGGCATCTCTGCCTGTAAAGGGCTGTTCTATGTAGAGAGGGTGAAAAAAAATTCACAACGTGATTTTTTTATGTTGGTTTATTGGCTTCTATTATATCAATACTTTCATAATTTATTTACAGAAATATTATTATTGATAAGTAAAGATGAAAAAACAAAAGTTTAAATTTTACACATTATGCAAATTAGCAAAAATATACATAACAGCAAAAGAAACGTCACCCCCTAAATTTTGTTAAGTAATTATATTATTAAACATAATAAATATACAATGTTGTGGGATGGTTGGCTGCCAGGTCAACCAAATTTGCCACATTGTGTTCGTGTTACACTCCATACTCATAATATTCTTCATTAAACAAATTATATTAATTATAAAATGAAAATAATAAATATTTTTAGGGGTGACGTTTCTTTTGCTGTTATGTATATTTGAAAAAATACTTCAAGATGCTTGATAATTCAAATTTATATTGCACAAGCATTCCTAAAGGAGCTCAAAAGGAACATAACTGTTGCTATGGGCATTCAAGAGAGTTTCTTCTTAGCTCATTTCTTTTTCCACTTGCTGTGTTTAAAGGGCTGTATCTCTGAAGGCACTTCCGTTAATTTGTACAATATGAATATGCAAAAATCAGTATATCTCCAGAATGCAAAATGCCACAGGGTTGAAACCTACACCAAATTAAAGCTTATAATGTAACCAATTCAGCTATGTATGTAACTCAATTTTTTAATTTTGTCCCATAATACCCATTTTTGTGGAGCTGGTCACATATCATGGAGGTCAAGACTCACACCCACATTCTGATGACCATCGCCACAAGAATCTAGGTCCGGCTGACCACCCAATCATTATGTATCCAATCAAGCAAACAATCCACCAGATTTGAAGTTTAAAATACTGATTAAATAATATCCTGGTGGTCAAGACTCACACCCACATTCTGATGACCATCGCCACAACAATCTAGGTCCGGCTGACCACCCAATCATTATGTATCCAATCAAGCAAACAATCCACCAGATTTGAAGTTTAAACACAGATTAAATCATATCATGGAGGTCAAGCCTCACACCCACATTCTGATGACCATCGCCACAAGAATCTAGGTCCGGCTGACCACCCAATCAAGCAAACAATCCACCAGATTTGAAGTTTAAATACTGATTAAATAATATTCTGGTGGTCAAGACTCAGACCCACATTCTGATGACCATCGCCACAAGAATCTAGGTCCGGCTGACCACCCAATCATTATGTATCCAATCAAGCAAACAATCCTCCAGATTTGAAGTTTAAACACTGATTAAATCATATCATGGCGGTCAAGACTCACACCTACATTCTGATTACCATCGCCACAAGAATCTAGGTCCGGCTGACCACCCAATCAAGCAAACAATCCACCAGATTTGAAGTTTAAAATACTGATTAAATAATATCCTGGTGGTCAAGACTCACACCCACATTCTGATGACCATCGCCACAAGAATCTAGGTCCGGCTGACCACCTAATCAAGCAAACAATCCACCAGATTTGAAGTTTAAAATACTGATTAAATAATATCCTGGTGGTCAAGACTCACACCCACATTCTGATGACCATCGCCACAAGAATCTAGGTCCGGCTGACCACCCAATCAAGCAAACAATCCACCAGATTTGAAGTTTAAATACTGATTAAATAATATTCTGGTGGTCAAGACTCACACCCACATTCTGATGACCATCGCCACAAAAATCTAGGTCCGGCTGACCACCCAATCATGTATCCAATCAAGCAAACAATCCACCAGATTAGAAGTTATACACTAATTAAATCATATCATGGCGGTCAAGACTCAGACCCGCATTCCGATGACCATTGCCACAAGAAGTCCAGCTGACCACCCAATCATGGTGCATCCATTTAAGGAACAAATTCAAGCTAAACATACAACTCTCTCTTTGACTTCTTTGCCATTTTCAACCAAGCACATGAACTTGTACATTACTGGTTGCATCAATCCAGTGCCATTGAAGCCATTCATTGATGCTCATTGAGTTCATTTGGCATATCTGTGACTACCCATAACCCTGGGCAGGGCCCATGGACCAGGTACTACCACCCTGGGCCGAGGTGGACCTGGGATATTGAATGATGAGCAAGGGTACTAGACCCTTAAGTCGACCACCAAATCTTTCCTCCGACAGTTTGTTATACACATATAGGTTGTTGATTTCTTCAGATACTAACTGCACAAGCTCCACACATTCTAAACATTGTACGAGATTCTCCCGGTTATCGCAAACCTTTTGGCTTCAAAAGCCACACAACATTAATTGAAAATACAGTTTTAAAGGCTTTCCTTTAAAAAATTGTAGTAACAGTTTTAACATTAATATTTTGAATATTGACTGATTTTTTTTTGACAATTGTTTTCTTTCAATAAAATTAAGGCTTTTTTGAGAGTAAGACACTCCACCCCCCCCCCAAAAAAATGTCTCTGTTTTTTGCCCCAGAGCCGCGCGACGGCATTGTTAATTTTCTTATTCTTTTGCAGCCAAAATTGCTGGATCAATTGGAATTCTGCGTATGAATGTTTGCCCAATTTGTGAGGCCGCTCTTAGCCACCATACTTTGTGTATGGGAAATTTGGTCTGGTTCCAATAACCACGTATACATGCATCACATATTTCACTGGTTGGTGAACAAAAAAAGAAAAAAAAAAGCGTATCACCACACCGATTTTGAAGCTGACCTATGACCAGAAACCAGACTTTTTTTTTGGCCTAAGGTGATAACAGTTTTAAATACCAGTTTTCAACAAATCAAATTATCATTTTAAATAGTTTACAATGATTTTAATTTTTTTTGAAAAAGCTGTATGCTGCACTGTAAGTTTTTTTTGAGTATGCATTTCTGATATTTTCCAGAAGTGTTGGAAATATTTCAAATGATACTGAATAAAACTCTGTTAAGAAACTCGAACTGTCTTAGAATTAGAGGTTCGGGGAAGGGGATTAAGCATTTAAATCCAATATATTATCAAGCATAACTGGACTAGCAGTGCATTATTATCTTGTCCACTTCAAAGTGTTTTTCTGTTTAAGGACCATCCAAAATTGTCAACATTTTCACAATAATAATAAGTAATAAGGTTGGGAGGAGATTAATCGTCTACTGGCACGTTGTGAAATGTTGAATTTATATGTGCAGTTCAGAATGCACAGAGTAAACAAAATAAATAAGTGGGAAGAAATACCAATACTCTCAATACCACCATGAAAATGTGTACAACTGTCGATAGCCCTTCAGGCCAAAAAATTATTATTCAAATAAATAGAAGCGATGGTCAACATCCCAATGGTATTTTAACAATTGCTTCCATGATGTAAATAATTTATTAAGTACGAAATAACAAAGTTCCCTTACAATGTATCTCCATGCAAATCTATACTGCTGAGGCGCCCCATCTTAAAACTTGGATCCAATGAAAGCCAAATTATGAAACTCATTAAATTTAGCCAATGATAGTCTGACAGCGTGCAAGAAGAAAAGAGTGTGTGAAAACACCTTTCGAAGGGGCAGATGTGCAACAAATTCAGAAGTCTGCACATGATCGTATGAAGCAGTGAGAACAGATGATTGAGTTTCGCCTAGGGCAAGGAAGATTTAGAGAAAATTCATAATTTTAACAAGAAGTAGGTGGACTCTTATCACACATGAAAGGGGCTACCAAAATGTGCCAGAGTGTTACAGAATGTTGACTGTTCATACACCCTGATAAGAAATTCATGGAGGCTTCCCAAGATGCACTTGTTAAATGGTGTCACTGTAGGAAGGATCTTCTTCAGGTCAAGTGCCCAAGAAGCATCGCAACTGAGACACCATCATCTGAATAAAAACCATGCGTACTTCACGCAGGCACATGCAGACACAACTTGCGTGCACACTCGAAGATTGGTGCGCTATTTTCACTTACACAAGGGATTGCACTTAGGAAGAATATGCGTCGATTCTGATGAATGGATCGTCGCACAAAATGAAGTTGAGAAATATTTCATTCAAGTTTTTTTGTGTCACCTAATCCTGGAAACAATGGCACCTACATCAGCTCCAGTACCACTCACAGCAGACATTAACCCTCCTACTATAGCTGAACTTTAGTGGCATGTAGATAGAGTGGTCAAAACCAGTCAACTGTCTGTTTTGACTGTTAACCCAAATGTGCACACAGCCCTGGGCATTTTTGACTGGCCTGTATTACATGAAATAGTTGTGGTATAAAGATGGTTTTGGGCTGAAAACAAGTCCCTCGTCCCCTCCACCAATGCATGCCTTGCTTGACTTTTGATGGAGAGAGTCACATATAGTGCTAGACTCACCTGCTGTAGGTTGTCCAGCATCCAGTCAGAAACCACATCACAATGGACTGCATCTACATCAACCATCAATGCTGATCATCTACCATCTAACATTTGTTGTGGATGATGATTGGGAGTTCTCCATTCTTGGAAGACACTGCCACTCTTTCAGATCCCTACGTCCAATTCCTTTTAAAAAAAAGGAGGAAAAGATTGATTATTTCTCTGTAAAAATGTTTTCTTTCTGTTGATTATAAATCTGCAAATTTTTCCAATTTGAATGCCTGCTAATGACATTACAAGTGCCTTAAAAATGATTCCATAGACATTCTGTTATTCTAACGGTAATATCCTTCACTCAGGAAGTGACCTTGCCTCCACATAATAAACTTCCTGACATTGGTTTTCAAGACTTTAATATTGAAAAACAATACACTTTGCACTATGTCATTAGAAGTAACACAAGACTCAATATTTGTATGTAATATTTCAATAAAACCAAAATGAAAATTATGGACTACAACAATTGGAAATGTCGGGGAAAAAACAAATTGTAGTACAAAGAACATAGGTTCAAAAACAGCTTAGGAAGGAAGACAACAAAACAACATTAGATGAATGCTTTAAAATTAATTTCAAAAAGTCAAAATGTGTACATTAACCCTAACGTCCTAGGCATTCATTTGGGGTCCAGTACACTGTACTACAAAATACTACTCAATTCTCATAGACCAGTGTAGTAAAAGTACTCCATACTGCAGTTTACTCAAGTAGTATTTTGTAGTATTCAGTGATGTTTGGGTTAAAATGTGAACAAAGCAAGAAATTCAGTCAGAAAATGTTTAGCAACAAGAAATGCTTACACGTGTTACAACTGCAGCTTATGGACCAGCCATTGCATATCAATATCCATTAACAGCCACTGATATAATGACGTCACTGATGTATTCATGTCACTGATGTATTCATAATGTCACTGATGTATTCATGATGTCACTGATGTATTCATGATGTCACTGATCAGCTCAACAGCTTCAGGTATCAATGTTGCCTCATTCTGCCCTCTCATGGTTGTATTGGAATTTCTGTTTAGTAAACTGGAGAAATAATACAAATTATTACAATTTACAAAGAGCATAATTACTGTGAAGCTCTATTTCACATCTCCCTCCATTCCCTCTCACCCAAGATCCAGCCAGACTGAAATGAACTTCATGTTCACAGCCATTTTCCAGTAATTAATAAGTCAATATTTGACATTTTGACTCCAATACCAAAACATGCTATTTTGTCAAAGTTTCCGTTCGGGCTTTTTAAAAATAATAATTTGGATTACGGACCCAAGTGGTTAATAATATTTTTATGATACAGTGTTTTACACTTCACCTACCCGTTGCATGTGATATGTACACAACATGTGTTCTCTTATTTATGGAGGTGTGGTCCCTCCACACAATCAATGTGTGTGCACAACTTAAGGCCATGAGAATGAAAGTCATAGATTTGCGTCCACCGCCCGCATGTCCCGAAAGCTACCGCCTAAATTTTTCATTATTTGCCAAAAAAATCATTATTTGCACAAAAAGGTATTTCCACCAAACAAATTTAGTTCCAAATCATCCACATCAGTAAAACGAAGTTTTTACCAAATTTCCACCAGTATCATTAGCATATGTTCTCTTACAGTCTTAGTCCCGCGTACGTCGTTCACAAAAAAGGTCGCATCGCGCTAAAACTGTATAGTAAACTCCGTCCAATCCGCACGTGCAACTGTACTGCCTTCACATGCACAACACGTTTGCTGTTGAGCCTTTGTATCTTATGCCTGTGTGTGCGGCCTGCACGTATATAAATGATGCACGTCTTAATCACCAAAATTCTCCTTGTTACTCCTCTTTTACCCTTCACCCTTCCCTCTCTCTCTCTCGCAGGTAGAAAGCATGTACATAAAGTGATTAAGAATACGTCAAATTAGAAGAAACATCTTGTGATTGCGCTGTTATTAATGATCAATGGAAATAATGAATAATGAATAATGAAAAAAAGCCTCATGTGTTTTCGAAATTTCCCGGACGCAAATCTATGACTTTCATTCTCTTGGCCTAACTGTAAATTATTGCTTTTTGGTTGAGCTTCAGCCTTCACAAAATATAGGCCTAGGCCAAAAATTCTGAAAACAACAGAGTTCCAGCTAGGAACAGAGGTGAAACATTCATGTTGCCATAGCTTGCAGACAAACATTCAAGAACAAGTAGGCTAAAATTTGCTTACAAAGTTTGAGCATGTGCACAGTGCTTTGAACAAAATGGCCGCCGTCTTAATTAACTCCACACCACTCCTATCCCTGAGGCAGCACTGCCAGCAAGTCAGAGCAAATACTAACTCAATAACACAATAATTAATCATTACGATAATGATTGGTTTGAACTAAAACTCACCAACGAGCGGCAGAAGAACAATAAATGAAAACTCAAGAGTCTCCGCCAAAAATGAATGACATTTCTGCCTCAAAATTGCACAAGAATCACAGCAAATTCTGGCACACAACTTAACTGGAGCTCATCCACGCCGCCGCCGGCAAGAAAGAGAGATTTAATTACGTCACAGGCGAAGTGCTCGTTAAAGAATAAACACTCAGGAATTACTTTATTTATATACAAATTAATAAGCAAGTAATTGTCCAGTGTTATCCATTAATTAAACTGAATTAACCAACTGAACAAATCTGAACAATCAATACACTTTTAATAAACTTGAGTTTTGAGTTTAAAGTGATGAAAGAAAGAACTACATTTTTGTAGTTGCACGTAGATGACAACACGCCTGGCGTGCTAAAACTAGGTCACATGCAAATAAGCTTACAATCTTGAGGAGAGATGTCCATACCGCCACACTTTGGTGGAAAATAGATTAATTGATTTAATTTGCCCCACCTAAAATAGATTGAAAAGTGTTAAAGTTATGCCGACAAATTTGTAACCATCTAAAAGCTTAAACAGTTCCCCCAAACTGAATTTGGATAATTTCCTCTCCACTAAAATTTCCGCCAAAATCACTGAGCCCTCTAGAAACAGTGGTCAATAGAATAATAATAATAAGGGGGGGGGGGGGGGATAAACATATTTTATTGTACTTTAGAAATTTGTAACCCAAAGGACAGCTTTTAGAACAGCATTTTACACAAAACATTTATCAAATCAATGGACCAAACAATGTAAACACAATGCAATAAAAGTATTTTTATCATTTATTTATTCTCAAACTGGACAAGGTTTAAGCTCCCCTCTCCCGATCAGCACTGTACAAAAATAATGCATATAAACAAGTTTGCATTAAATGTTAACCTTAATAGCCTGGCTTCCATTAAAAACATATTAGCACAGTTTATATTTAGATAAAAGATAACATACACACATCAGCCAAGCTATGTAAGAATACAATAATTATAGGAAGATAACGTGTCTTATTGTTTGAATTTTGAAAACTTTCTTTAACATACAAAAAGGACGTTCAGTAAATGAATAGTATGTACAACATCAGCTAACGAGCAGATGAATATATCCACAGCTGTTTCTAATAAAAATTAGCGCCATTCTATCAGATATTAGTTACACCAAGTAAAAAAAAGAAGTAAATTGCATGTAAAATGCCTACGGTTAATGAGTTGTTGCAAAGAACACATTAAACTGACATCAACTTTAAAGTTGCAGTCTACAGTGAAATAAAGATAAACATATACACAGACATAACAAAAACAGTTGTTGCAAAGAACACATTAGAGTGATATCGACTTTAAAGTTGCAGTCAACAATGAAATAAAGATAAACACATACATGAAAATAACACAATTTTAATACTGCTAAATTAACAGTTAACTTGGAAAGATATATTGAAATAGCTCTTAGATAGCAGACGAGCAAAAATGTTATAATTTTGTTTTCCGGAATAAGCAAAGTTTTAGTTTGTTTTTAATTTTTTTTAGCAGTAAAGCAATAATATTTGGTAAGCGTTATAGGTGACAATCAGCCATACATGTCTTGTGCATTTTTTGTTGGTAACCAATGAAATATACTAAGCAATTTGCTAAGCAAGTTATGTTGGCACCCTGTAACCTGTATTTAAGTGATAACAACATCATTTGTCTACCCTGAATGTCCATCACAGTGGGAAAAGAAACAACTAGAATGTTAAATATTCAATACTTTGTCTCAACCAAATTTTCCATTGTCACAATTCTGATGTTACAGAAATCATTGTATAATTTGTTTTATTCAATAACCACCAAATGGGGCACAAAATTTGTTGTTTTAAACTAGGACACTGATTCCATGCCCTGTTAAAAGTCTGCTCTGATCGTGTCCCTTTAAGTGATTGTTAACAGATTAAAAATTAGAACTTTATAGCAAGTCACACAGAATAATAAAACATGTTTATCTGCACTTAAGTATATCTGCACTACTGTCTGTAATATTAACTATGAGGTATGTATAACAATATCTAGTTATAAAAATATTATTTACCTCTTGTCCACATTCGTTGGGCTACTTAACAATGTTTTTTGTTTACATCATTTTCATGATGAATATTATAAGACCAGAATCGTTAACGAATTTTGCCTGCACAATTTTGTCTTATATGTTATTCCAAGCTTTATATCACAAATAATGAACTAATCTTTCTAATGGCATTTTTTGAAATCTCTTTCAAAAATGATTGTCATGCAATTTATAAAAAAAAATTTTTTTTACAGATAATAAACTAATAAAAAGTCCTCCTAAAAAAAGGGGGGAAAAATAAAAAAGAATCAAACAGAAAGCTTTCATGTGAAAGCTTTCAAGTTCATGTGTAAAAAGCTACATATTATGAATGAAATTATATATTTGGTAATGATAAAATGTATGACGATACCTCGTTGTATGCCCGGTATTGGAAGTATATTGTCAGCTTGTGGAAGCAATATCGCCAAACCACTCTCAAACCATGTTGTATTTTGTATGTTATTGTCAAACCTTCAATATATGGCCACCTTGTCAAAGAGGCCACCAGCTCATTGCAGCCACCCGTTGGCTGGCTGACAAAATACATATTAAACATGATAACATACTCAACATGTAGTCGGGCTACGAGTCCATTGTGGACAACTTCGCAAATAAATATGCACGCTTTGCATCTCGGTCTAGCTAGCGACCAATTTTCACATTTCCCTGTATGTTACTGTGTAGTTCATAGTCGAACAATCTCCGTAGTTGCGTTATTAATATGAACAACCAATTGAAGAAAAGCATGGCCAAATGTTGTTCAGTGTGGTTGTAACATTGAAAGAAAGAAAAATATGAGGAGGTAAGGTCAGTTTTTGCAGTATTTTGATCATTACCTAGACCAGCATGCATATTGTGCACATTGTGTTATTTGTGAAGAAGTTCATAGATCTTCTGCGTGGCATATTTACATATGAACAGGCTTGACTGTAATACAAAAAGGTAAGATATATATAAAATCAATAAAGGATGGAACTATGTGTACATCTAATAAAATACTGAATGATTTTGCATACAAATACACTTCTGCATAAAGCCCTCTCATAATGCTGTCTCATGATCTATTACATAAACTTTATTTGTAAATATTTGTTACAAAGTTGCATTTGGGTAATTTTACAATAGATTCAACTTCTGTTAACCGTTTCAAATGACCCTTTCTAGAATTTGTGCTTGTGCTTTTGTTAAAAGTTGAATCAACCAAAAGTCACTATTGAGGAAAGTGATATTCCCCTAAGTGATTATAGCTATATTTTATTTGTTCAAAATTATTATTTTTTTTTAATTTGGTAAATTTCTGATTCTAAAATAATTTTAAAAAGAAAGAAAAAAGTTACTATTAAGATAAAACCATGGTTTATCCTTACTTTTACTAGACTTGAACGGTTTGTGCAACAGAATAAAATGCTCAATGATCAAACATTTTATCCTTTAAAACTGCACTGAAAATTGTTGTCGACTTATTCAAAATTTTACCACTAATCAAAGCTGAAAATGGTAAAAAATGTTCTAACAAATTTATATCAATTAACATAATAAGTGAAGGTGGTAAGTTAATAACAAACAAACAACTTATCTCCCTTCATTGCATGATTCATTGTTTAGAAAAATTATTACACATAATTATATCAATATTCACATTTTCTAAATCATGCTCACTTTTCATGATTTGTTTTTCATTGGAAAATGTCCAATCTTTATAATACATATATTATGTACATGTTTTGTAAAAAAAGATTACAAAAAGATTTAATAATAATATAATTAATTTATGCTAATTACAATCACCTAATTCATTCAACTTAAAATGGTTTCATATATGGCACATCATCTTTGTATAATAAAGTAAATCTTTTTCGAGTTGTAAATCAGAAACTGTCTCTGCCAATTCCAACTGATATATATATTCTGCAGAGGACTTGTTCCTTAAACTGCGGGAGAACAGTGCAGTAGGATCAGGTTTTGCAGTTAGGTAGGATTAGTTTGTAGGGCTCCCCTCCATGCCTTGCCAGGTGTCATTTCTCTAATTAGTTTAGTTCAATTGAGTTCATTCATGTATTCATGTATGTCACCTTTGCATAATATGTTTATATTTATTCTTCTCTTTTTTCTTTTACTCTGGTCTGCAGTGAACCATTTGATTGGCCGATCAGATGACCTCTTTAGTCATTTACTGATGTGGCTATTGTTCACAGTTGCTTTTATATATAAAAAAAAGAAAAAAAGAGGCCAACTTCATAGAGCTGCTTAGCAGAGCATTTTGCTAAGCAATATAAAACAGACTACCAGCCAAAATGCATACATTTTGTATGAAGGTTTGGCTGGTAACCAAAGACATCTGCTAAGCAAATTTGTCTGGTAAGCAATTTCGTCTGCTAAGCAGCTCTATGATATTGGCACTGGTTTATGATTTGATCGCTTGGAATCCTGAAGGGGACTACCGGCACTGTGTCAATCACTGCCCTCTAGAGGTGAAAATGATCCATTGGTAACCTCGAGGGCTGTCTAGTTTCCAGAATCAACTTCACACTGTTGAAAATGATACAGGTAGCTCTTCTGGGGGTACCAGTCTAACAACTTGGGTCAATAGAGCCATTGTGTATGCAGAAGAACTCAAGGTGTGCATATACTTCCGACAGCCAATGATTGCTTGAGAATTACAAACACATATCAACTGAGCGTGTTATCATTATCAAACGGGGAAACTAGCCACTATTATCTGCTCACATTCTTTCAGAGAGCAAAATGCGCTAACCAGCACGTGAGGGTAAGTGCTGACAAGTTTATTACCATGATCGCTTGGAATCCTGAAGGGGACTACCGGCACTGTGTCAACATACATTTTGAGACCTCTCCACGTGTTTATGTGATGCAGCATGATCATGTTGATGCTTATCCCACATTCACCAAATTTCATCAGAATACGTAAACTCCGCTTATTGCGATAAACAGTTCTTGAGCTGCCAACCTCCTCAGACTATTTCTGGCAATGATCCTTTCCCAGTTGATTTCTCTACCAATAACATGCACAAAAGGTGTGGTTTAACCATTGGTAAATCCAGACGTCTGTTAATAGAATAGCGATCATTAAACAAAAACCCTGGTAAATCGTAGCAGATGTGATAAGCTAGTGAAGGAAACAGAAATGGTTTCCATGCTTTTGTTGAAATCCACTCCTTGGAAGACCTCTGGAGCACACGATGGGTACTCAGGTAGCCCAACAGACCAGATTGTGTTGCACATAATGTGGGCTGTTAGGGCTAGGGAACAAAAGGTATTTTTTTGGCTTAAGCTTTTAAAACAGCACTTCTAAGATTATACATTAAACTGGAAAGACACCAACTGTTTTCTTTCATCCAAGTCTCTTCTTTTCATTTCAGTCTGGTGTCTGTAAATTTTCAGGCACTCTGAGTAGTCTGATGGCGTTACCATCAAAAGCGATTTCTGGAAAGACCTCTGGATCCAACGCGTAATGACCCTCGTACCCAGTTAGAAAGCCGTTTTGTAAAAGGTTTGTCCTCTCTGACGCGGTCCAGTTTATTGTACCGCGGCGGTTGTTCAATATTTTCAATTTCTCATTGTGCCATGCTTGGGCCACGGCTATGTCTTTAGCTTGGGCTAGCACCATAGTTCTGGCGGTGTCTAACGTAATGCCATACATAAATTTCCAGATGATGTGGTCTGTCTGCAGGGTGATGATTGTGACGTTGGCTTGCGGCGAGGAGCGAGCGGCGACGATCATGCTCCCGTCATTCAGGATCATGTTCAGACTCGCGACCTCCGGGATGAGATCCAATGTATCCAGGTCCTCCTGCGCAGAATTGGATTTGACAAAATAGCGCACATCTCGGCCGTCCTCTGTATGACGCAACCTCTCTAAGATTTCCGCGCCTGTTACAGTGGAAACAAGTTTCTCCGTCGTATCCCCCACGGATCCGAAGACCTCCACTCCGACCTGGTCACAGTTCATTGTGAGCAGAACATTCCCTCCGATGAGGGCGGGGCTACTGGTGAACTCAACAGGGGGCAGGGATGGCGTTCTGGAGTCAGTGGCAAGGTGGTCGACGGGGAGGGATTTGAAGTTGGTGTACATCAGGTCCATGTGGAGACCTGCTTGGCAGTCCAGGGCAGTGGAAGGCTGTGGGTTCAGAAGAAAACATTGTATAAGATTAGAACAAATTTTGCAGGATGAGAGGAAACAGGAAGATGGGTAATAAAAAAACATGTTTGGAAAAAGAAAAATGAAGAAGCTCATGAAACAATGTTTTACAGACAAGAGGGAGAGAGAGATACCAAGCCTCTTTAAGGAGAGAGATACCAAACCTCTTTAAGGAGAGAGATACCAAACCTCTTTAAGGAGAGAGATATACCAAGCCACTTTACGGAGAGAGAGATACCAAGCCTCTTTAAGGAGAGAGAGAGATACTAAGCCTCTTTAAGGAGAGAGATACCAAGCCTCTTTAAGGAGAGAGAGATACCAAGCCTCTTTAAGGAGAGAGAGAGAGATACCAAGCCTCTTTAAGGAGAGAGAGAGAGATACCAAGCCTCTTTAAGGAGAGAGAGAGAGATACCAAGCCTCTTTAAGGAGAGAGAGAGATACCAAGCCTCTTTAAGGAGAGAGAGAGAGATACCAAGCCTCTTTAAGGAAAGAGAGATACCAAGCCTCTTTAAGGAGAGAGAGAGAGATACCATGCCTCTTTAAGGAGAGAGAGAGAGATACCAAGCCTCTTTAAGGAGAGAGAGAGATACCAAGCCTCTTTAAGGAGAGAGAGAGATACCAAGCCTCTTTAAGGAGAGAGAGAGAGATACCAAGCCTCTTTAAGGAGAGAGAGATACCTTGCCTCTTTAAGGAGAGAGAGAGATACCAAGCCTCTTTAAGGAGAGAGAGAGAGATACCAAGCCTCTTTAAGGAGAGAGAGAGAGAGATACCAAGCCTCTTTAAGGAGAGAGAGAGAGAGATACCAAGCCTCTTTAAGGAGAGAGAGAGATACCAAGCCTCTTTAAGGAGAGAGAGAGATACCAAGCCTCTTTAAGGAGAGAGAGAGAGATACCAAGCCTCTTTAAGGAGAGAGAGAGAGATACCAAGCCTCTTTAAGGAGAGAGAGAGATACCAAGCCTCTTTAAGGAGAGAGAGAGATACCAAGCCTCTTTAAGGAGAGAGAGAGAGAGATACCAAGCCTCTTTAAGGAGAGAGAGAGATACCAAGCCTCTTTAAGGAGAGAGAGAGATACCAAGCCTCTTTAAGGAAAGAGAGATACCAAGCCTCTTTAAGGAGAGAGAGAGAGATACCAAGCCTCTTTAAGGAGAGAGAGAGAGATACCAAGCCTCTTTAAGGAGAGAGAGAGAGAGATACCAAGCCTCTTTAAGGAGAGAGAGATACAAGCCTCTTTAAGGAGAGAGAGATACCAAGCCTCTTTAAGGAGAGAGAGAGATACCAAGCCTCTTTAAGGAGAGAGAGATACCAAGCCTCTTTAAGGAGAGAGAGAGAGATACTAAGCCTCTTTAAGGAGAGAGAGAGATACCAAGCCTCTTTAAGGAGAGAGAGAGATACCAAGCCTCTTTAAGGAGAGAGAGAGAGAGATACCAAGCCTCTTTAAGGAGAGAGAGAGATACCAAGCCTCTTTAAGGAGAGAGAGAGAGAGAGATACCAAGCCTCTTTAAGGAGAGAGAGAGAGAGAGATACCAAGCCTCTTTAAGGAGAGAGAGAGAGAGAGATACCAAGCCTCTTTAAGGAGAGAGAGATACAAGCCTCTTTAAGGAGCGAGAGATACCAAACCTCTTTACGGAGAGAGAGAGATACCAAGCCTCTTTTAAGTGGAAAGACAAAAAGAAAGACTGGCAAACAGATATACAAGTAACCATATATACATAAAAAAAGGCAAAATATAAAATAACAATAACAACCAAGCAGAAACACACAAGAAATCAAAATTGTGGAGTAATAGTTAGCAGGGCAATATCTACTAGAATTATAACAAAAACCAGAAAGACCACTTACTTTGGCCCAAGATGTGACCACGGCACTGTCCTTCCAGGCTGACCGATGGGAATCGATCTTCTCGATCTGTCCATTGCGGTTGAGCTGTGGGATCATGTTGTTGATGTCGTAGCCTAACACAGGGAACCAGCTCCACAGATCTTACAGGAACAGAAATAAATGTATTGTAATTTTAGATTGGAATAATGTTTATAAAGCAATGAGTGTGACAAGATTTAAGGAATTTACTAATTTTACTAAAATGATAGCAGTTTCATGTAAAACTGTGATCTTTTATAACTAGCTGCAGTTTAGTGGGAAGTAGCTATACAGGTTCAAAACCAGTCAACTGCCTGTTTTACACACAGGGGCATTTTTGACTGGTCATTTTGACCACCCTGAACAATACCAGACAATGCTTTTACCAGTCAAAAACGGTTGACTCATTTTGACCTGTTAATGTACTTACTGCACGCAAAGTTTGACAGTGTTCGACTTTTAAGTGCACTAGATATACCTTGGCAAGAATATCAACATTTTTGACTGATTTTGACCCTTGCAGTCATAGGAGGGTTAAGAGTCATAATAAATGATAATAAATGGTACAATTTAAGAAAACCAATTGTGTAAAGGGTCTTTGAAGTGAAAATACATTATCATATTTGTTGATATTCAAACACATTTGTGTCATTGCCAGTTGTTTAGCTTGCACAAATTATTCAAGGTGAATATGATCAGCTCTTAGTGGGTAAAAGTTTAAACTCACCCGACAGGTAGTGGCTCTCCGTGTCACTGCCAACAAAGATATTTCCATTGAAGGTGTACATGTTGAAGGCTTTAGTCCGTGTAATCTGAGTGATATTTTTGAAGAAGTTCAGGTCAGGCGATGTCCAACGTCCGCTCACTGGATCGTAATCTCTCCGGTCGAAATGGACCAGCCTCGTCCAAGGGTCGTAGATGCCCCCCTGGAAGCCGATATGGAGGAGGAAGTCTGGGTTGGAGTCATGCAGGACCTTACCTAGAGGGTCCAGCTTGATTTCTTTCAGGATCTCGCCGTTGGCGTTGAAGACGGCCAAGGGAGAGCCGACGTGATTGGATGCGACATACAGCTGTGTTTGTCCCTGGCGAATGGCGAACAGGAACCCTTGGAGGTCGTATTCTAATGAGGTAATCTCGCGTGCAACGTGGTCATAGATATGCGTGACCCGGGTGGGATTGGTGATGTCACCGTAAAAGAACTGAATCTGGCGGCCTGTGTGGTCTTTACGCCAGATACGACGACCAATTCCATCATATTTGTAGCGGACCTCGTACGTGTGTGGTTTGTATGCATGCACTAAGAGGCAGTTTGAGTTGTACTCAAAGATTTCCTCACCCCTCTGGGACAGAATACCATCAGTGTCGTGCTGGTAGTCTAGTGTGCCGATCCTTGTGATGCGGTCCTGCTCATCGTAATCCAACGTCTCAATGGAACCCTGGTAGCTTATGGAGGCGATGTTGCCGTTATCATTATATGCGTATTTCCACATCATCCGATCGTCAACCCAGACCTCTTCCAACTGGCCATTGGCGTCATAGTAATATTTCGTCTCGTGGGATGCATCGGGTGTTGTTAGCACACGCTGACCGATACGTCCGGTCAAATGATACAAAAGGGACATACTGACGACAGTACCCACGCTACAAAGCTGGTAACTCACGTCCTGAAGCAATGCATATGCGCCGTACTGTTTCCTCAGCATGAGGAACGAGTCAGCAATGACATGTGTCACCGCATCGGGATATGTCACCGAGAAGAATCCCATCTGCTTCACTCGTCCCGTTTCGCCGTCGAATATCATTTCCTTGAGAGGCAGCACGGTTGTGTTGAACTCGGCAGCCATGGAGGATGCACGAAACGTCGCTTCGTAGACATAATCAAACCGTGCGTTCATCAATCCCTCAAACCCAGTGGTACGAACTAGCATCTGCTCCACTAACGGACCATTGTGAACAAAGCGCATCGAGTTGCGGAACAGGCCCTCTTGCAGTTCAATGGTCTTCACCTGGTCTGTGTTACTGTGGTAACTGTACTCGACAGACGTTTCCCCGAAGAGTACATCGGCCATGCGATCCTTGTTGTCGTAGATGTACGTGACTCGGCGTCCAGTCCCGGGGAAGAAGGTTTGCAGCAGGAAACCTGATTGGCTATGGTCCTGCATTACCCACGGTGCATTGTCCTCACTGGAATGAATGTTTCGGGTGTAGCCTGGGGAGACGATCGTCTTGACATTATGGTGTGCTCCTGTTGGCATGGTAACCATCCTTAGATTACCAGAATAGTCGTACTGCATTGTGTACTGCTGGCCATTAGGTAGAGTGGTCTCTGATGGCTGAAGTGAAATAGGTATAAAAAATAATGAATTTTATATCTACATCTTTAACTTCACATTTATGTCCACATTGCAACACACAAAATGAATTATAAAAAAAAACAATTTGGAAGTTTGTACAAAAGTAAACAGTAGATTATTAAGGGAGAAAAAAAAATTGTACGAGACAGAAGCAAATATGGAGGCACATTCAACTGAGGTACTTTGTAAATTTTACATACAAACTACAGGATTTGAATTTCACAGAGACAGCAAAGGCAATTTTCTCCATTGCCCCAGGTTTTTTAAATGTTCCCATAGACATACTGAATTTTGAATAGAATTGCCTTTTACCAAGGGTAAATGCCTTGCCCATTGTAAGAATGCAATTCAAGGCTGATGTTGTGGGTGAAACATTGTCAAGCATTTGCTGTGTCAATCTTACCTGCACAGCTCGGCCGTATGCAAAATTCCACACGCTGTCGTTACCATGGCGACGTCCAACCAACCGCCCCTGGTCATCGTAGAAGAACGCCTCGAACATCAGTCCCCTCTGCCAGCGGATGAGCCTGCCCAGCGTGTCGTAGGTCGCGTTGGTGGGTTTGAGGCCGTGGGTCGGGAGCCACTCGATGGGCAGTCCCGCTGCATCGTGGGTGATACTGAGTATTGGGATGCCGTCGGCATTCTGCAGGGTCTCCATCTTGGCGAAGCGGTTGTACTCCAGTGTGAAGACGTGCTCGCCGTTGATCTGAGAAAGAATATAAGTGAACGTTCCTTCAAATATCACCTAAAGTACTCTTCAAAGACACTGTTAAGCTATTTGAATTGCGATGAAATCTCATGACTTTTTCATTTCACTTTTTCATTTTCTAATACAAAAATCAATGCAAATTTAAAGAGGTCAACAAAATATCTTCACTTGAAAAAAAGTTAATGTGCATCTTCATGTTGGCTACATGCTGATGCGCTCATATAAATTGCGCTCATATAAATTGTTGTGCGAGTTACAAGTTGCCTTTAGGGTGTTACAAACTACGATAGGTCAATAGTGCAAGTCACTGAGAATTCCTTGCTCACTCACCCTTAGTTTCCTCCCGATGATCAGGATCTTCTTCCTGTCCTGACCGCCCCGGCGGCCGTAGAACCGCCAGTCCAGCCGGTTGACCAGGTCCTCGGGCAGGATGATCTTGCGTTTGGTCACAACGGCGTAGGGGTCATCCTCGTAGACGGGGTGGGAGTCTCGCTCCAGGAGGACACTGACCCCATTGGGGTAGCTGAGGGAGAACTGACCGTCATGACGGGATTGGATGATTGTGGCCATCAGGTCCGCTGTTTTGATTGAGGTGGGAAGGGTGGAAATTGGCATTAAAATCTTACTTTGTAGAAAAGGTTTTTTTGACCTCAAGTTTAAAAACATTTCAGCAGTAATTTTAAGTAATTCGTATACCATCTAGATTGCATTGTTTTGTTCTAAATAATGAGGTGGATATATCGAGAGCTTGTGTGTATCCAAATACAGCAATGTATTCATTGAGAAAGTTCTTAAAAAAAAGACTCTGCACTTCTGGTTGAATATTTAATCAATTTACTGGTTTGTCTGACATGTAAATAATGAACATCATGATATGGGCTCATTATAAATTACAATTCAATATTTTCCAAAATTCACTTAAATCTTTAATTATTATTTTCCCTATTTTCTTTGTAATCAACTTTTTTTTGTGCAGATGCCAAAGACATACTACCTTGCAGAAGGGTCTGTTCCGTAAGCCAAGCGTGCTGTAACGTAGAGCTGATGAAATTGGCCCGTCCCGGTGCGGTCATCTCAACGATGGAGTGGGAATCATTGGTCCTTGATCGCAATCTGGTCACCTGACCTGTCGGCCAGGTTACCTTGTCCAAGAGTCCTTGATCGTTGTAACTAGTGATAGAAAGTTTTAACAGACAAATTACTGAAGGCTATTTGGTACTATTTAATACTTTAGGTTCCTGGCATGGAACACTTTTTTGTTAAAATAAAATAATGCATGAGTACTTATAGGTGTTAAGGAAAAAATGATAACGAAGATGTTGACTTTGACTGTGATTAAAATAATAATGATAATGATGATGATTAAGATGAATATGATGATGATGACGATGATGACGATGATGATGATGATGACGATGATGACGATGATTATGAAGATAACTACTAGAAAGGAACACTCACTCATAGACATGTTGAAGCACATTCCCGTTGTATTTAGCCATCAGAAGACCTTCGCCGTCATTGTGATACTCCAGTCTGGTAACCCGACTCCCATCTCCATTGGCGATCCCTGTCAACATACCCTTACTATTGATAGTTAACTCGACGGTATCCCCACTTGATGGGACCAGTCTCAATGGGGTGCTGCTCTCATCACGAACAACTGACAGGACATTCCCGGGACCATCGGAGACCGATTGTAGCTTCATGTTATTGTCGTAGGTGAAATTGAGTGACACAAGCTCTGTGAGGGTGTCTCGCGTGGTCAGGTGGAAGCCACGCTGGTTGAAGCGGTGGATCTCACGTCGATCCGGCGATGAGAGCTCATACATGTTCTCCTCGTTGAGTTGAGGAATGTCCAGGGTGACTTGTCGGATGCGGAGATTGCCCTGATCGGCTACGATGAGGTGGTCATCGGGGGTGACAGCCAAGGCAATGGGAGTGTGGAGGTTGGCGTCCACGGCGAAGAGCTGATCCTGATTGAAGCAGACACACTCCACATCGTGGCAATCGCATTCCGAATCCCGACCGGCGAACCACGAGATGATCCCGTCTGTGGTGATATGCCGGATGCGATGTAACTTCAAGTTGTCCGTCTCAGCAACAAAGAGATCACCGGTGTTGGAGAACGCCAGGGCACTCGGGAACATCAGCTCCTCTTGAGTGGCAAGCTTAGGACCTGATTGGATGCCGCTGATTATATGGTCATCGTCCGAGGGGCCTAACTGGGGGGAACCGTTAAAGGGGCAGTTGTTGGGGACACCAGCGATGACCGATGCGAGGCCGTCTGTTCCAATACGGAGGATGATTCTTTCATCAGTAACATAGATAGAATCATCAATAGGATTGATTGCGATGTCTGTAGGCCACTGGAGCTTAACCTGAGTAACAAAAAAAGGGGAAAAAAAAGCACATTTGAAATGGAAGGTTTAACATTGATTTTGTGGTAGCATACGTTTCTTCCAAGAAATAAATCATAAAACTAACCTGTGAGAGTTTCATCAAAATAGGTGCTCACCATTTTGTGGGACGATGATGTTTTTTTATGTTTTTATTTTTTTGGCCAGCACGTTTTTGCAGATTGGTAGAATAATTTGACTTTTTTTACCTGGTCAAAAGACATGGAATCGGAGCATTTTGGAAGCCTAGCTGGTCCGATTTGGGAGTGGGAACCAACGACTGTGCTGATGACGCCATCTTGGATCTTTCTGATGACGGTTCCATCCACAAAGTAGACTGTGCCGTCTCTACCGATGGCGATGCCTGCAGAAAGGATAGCATCAATCATTGTCAAAAGAAAGACATTTTTTGTAAGAATTACAGATTGCCAATGTTGAGATGATGAAAAAAAAAAAAGTAAAGAATTTCCAAGTGGTAACTCACCTTTTGGATTCAACAGTTTAGCATTCGTTGCCTGTCCGTTATCACCACATCCCTCTGGGTCGGCCGGGAGGCAGGGCGCCCCCGTACCGGCGACCAGGATCAGGTTACTGGAGATGTTGGGGATGTTTTTCAGATTCCTGATCTGGTAGATCTGTCGCGTCTGTCCATCCGAGAGATAGAGGGTGCTTGTCAATGGGTTGACGGCGAGGTAGTACTTATAGGACGGCTCGTAACTGAAAGGCAGCCGCAGAATTTGTGTTTTGGTTGATATTACAATTTTATAGGTGAAAGTTGAAATTCATCATATAAAACACAAGGGAAAGACTATTTATTATTCTTATAAATGTCGTTCCTTAAAGGGTCTATGAAGTGTGTTTTTGTCTTAATTTATTTGTTATTGTTATTTTATCAGTTGATATGTTTTATGTCTTGAGTGGATTTTTTTATTTTAATTAAATTAAACAAAAATTGTTTTAAATTTTGCACGACACGAGGTGGCGCTATTCGTGACATACACCTGGGCAGAGAACAAAGCAAACAAAGGTTTTCATTGTTTGCTAGCATGCCTTTTTAACCCATCATTGTTGCCACTAGGTAATAAAACTAGGTCATGAACTGCTACCAACGTGTGTACACACGACTTATGTAATAAACATGTACTTAAGTAAAACTTGCAGCTTTGCATGGTGAAGAGGATGAGTAAAGACCGTTGACATTAAAAACTTAGTGAAACTTCGATAGTAAAGCATGACACAGAGTGCTATGTAAACACGGGCTAGTGCTAAAATCTCCCAGGTATACGTCACAGATTTTATGTTAATAAGGGAGGAGTGCGGCGCCACAGTAAATTTAGAA
The DNA here is from genome assembly GCA_029582265.1 of Zoroaster sp. YZ-2022. Classification (NCBI taxonomy): domain Eukaryota; kingdom Metazoa; phylum Echinodermata; class Asteroidea; order Forcipulatida; family Zoroasteridae; genus Zoroaster; species Zoroaster sp. YZ-2022. Next base: position 3,502,627 of record CM055833.1, on the reverse strand, counting down.
TTTTTTTTTTTAATTGTACAAACGGACGCAGAAAAAATGGACAAAGGGCAAATATATTTTCCAATAGGCAGACTTTATTGTTTACACTGTTAAAACGGTCTATTTCATAGACCCTTTAAAATGTGCCTCACCTCAACTGCAATATAGTGGTAGCGTTCCCATGTTGGTCAATTTTCCGCACAAAATTGAAGTCGCCGATGTATAGTTCTCCCTGGGGGCTGCTGGCCAGTGCCATGGGGGCCAACATGCGATTATTCTTGGCTCGGCCATTACAGGCGGAGCAGTCGCTGCTACGCTGGCGTCCGTTCCCCATGATGGACTGGATCAAGGCCGGCTGGGTGTGGTAGTAGACTCGCTGGCCGTTGCCGAGACTGAGGATACCTGTTTATGAGGTGAAATACGATTTGGATTAACATTAAAAACTGGTTCTATGCATACTTCAAGATTGTCATAAAGTAATCATGAATTTACTACCAGCAAATTCAATGATTTGTACTATTTTTGACACAACATATCAAGGGCTTAAAACCAGAACTGGTTATGTCCAAAATTGGCATTTTGAAAAAAATTAGTTCAAAAATGTGTATCTTTCTGAAAAATCAGAAACTCCCCATAACACATTTTAGGCAAAAGTGGACATAGGCCCTACCCAGTTCTGGTTTTAAGCCCTCGGTAGTAAAATGCTTTCCCAATTTGATTAATAAGCATGTTGACTGATTAATTTCACAGGTTTTGTGCTTCTCAGTCATCAGAAAGTATGCATTTACTTATTAAAGACACTTTTCCGATAGGGTACTAAGAGATTTAATGACTAGATCAAACCGAGTACAAACATACAGAATGTCCTACCTTTCTCTGGGTTGTAGTTGTGGTGGACAGGCAGCTGCCATCCTCCAAGGTGCATGGATCCCCAGTCCGGTGCATCGATGGGCAGACGCTGTTTCCGCCAGATGATGTGATCACATCCTTGGTACTCATAGCCAACAGAAACTGCACGGACAGACATAGACAAAGCAAGCACAAAGTCATATAAACATTGCGGCAAAAACACGGACAATAAACAGCAATCATCCTGCTCTACTTAGCCAATAATTCTAACATAAAAGGTTATTCATTATTACACTTTTTTGTGGCACTTTAGGGAGAAAAACAAATCAAAAGAAATACTCTTCATTTCCACCTGTCAATTGTTTCAACCATACAAAAAAGGAAAATGTGTTGCTTTGACCTGAGGTTTGACAATACTGGTACCCTTTTCTGGATATTTCTTTTTCAACTCTTGGGATGAACATCCATTTGTTCTCAGTTATTAATCAGTAGAGGTAGTATTATTTTTCGTATTTATCCCTGGTAGCCTGATCAGTGATTATCGCTGGTCCCATTCCAAAGGATGCAGGACTGTAGATATTACACACATGTCTCTCTGACACCAGACACATGTACGCATACATCTCAGTCAGCTAAACGCTTGTTTACAATACCCCAGCCAGCCTGCATGGTCACCCAGCCAAGTACTGACTTGAGGTCAATTTTGCTTAACTTCGACAGCGGACCACAGCTCTTCCAACTGAGCTAACTGGATAGATTAATTGAGCTACAACTCAAACATTTGCTCATCTCAAAGAACGGATCTTAATTTGCTCCTTATTAGTTTCTCCCCACACAGCAAGAAATCCTTTTTCCGCCCTTCCCCTCCACCGAACATATTCTTATCAACATAACCCTAAATCCTCACCCATTGCGATAGCTCTCCCATACACCATCTGTCCGTACACGTTTCTTCCGTCCCATGTCAACGTGTACTCCATCCCTGCCTCTGGAAGGAGAACTTCCTGGAAGATCCTGCCCTCCAGGCTGACATTGACGTGGACCATCTCAAGGTTCTGGGGCAGCGAGGGTGGAGTTAGCTTGACGGTGAGGTGGGACTGCTGGCCCGGGGCATGCTGGCTGAAATAGTCCAGGGTCAGCGTGGTGCCGGAGATTGGGACTTGCTCATGAATTGCCTGGTGGTCAAAACAGAATAGGTCATTCAAACCAACAAGGACCGATGTGAAGTGCATCAATTAATTAGAAAGCCCTCCAGGTTTATCCATTGTGTATCAAACTGGCTGGACCATCAGAAGCTACCTACACTAAGTGTATATACATGTATGGTAATGAAACCAAGGTTTTCTAAGGCCAATAGCACTTGTAAGCTGAATCAAATCTATAGACAGGCATGGTTCTACTATAACCCTTCCCCCCCAAAAAAAAAGAAGAAAGAAGTGTTTATTTATTAACCCACCTACTCTAGCTGCACTTTAGTGCTAAAGAGGTCAAAATCAGTCTACTGCCTGTTTTGACTGTTGACCTAAGTGTGCACACAGGGGCATTTTTGACTGGTTTTTACTGTCATTTTGACCACCCTGAACAATACCAGACAATGCTTTTTACCAGTCAAAAACGGTCGACTCATTTTGACCCGTAAATGTACTTACTACACGTAAGGTTTGACAGTGTTCAACTTTTTTTGAAGTGCACTGGATATACCTTGGCAAGCATATCAACATTTTGACTGTTTTTGACCCTTGTAGTAGCAGGAGGGTTAATTAAAATAGATACATGCAGAAAAAGCACCTGTCCTGTCTCCACCCCCTTTCATTGGCAGATCTAGAGGGGCGAGGGAGGCCAAAGGGGTGCAGGAGCTCCTCCTTTTTTTTAGCTTGTGAATGAAAATTTACCCTACTTTTCTTTAATACCCACCCATGTTTTTTCCTTCATGCTCGGCTGGACTCGCCCCTGCCACCTTTTAAAACTATTTTCAAGGTGGACAAATTTGAATTAAACATTAGAAAAAATACTAGCTCCGCCAAGATTAAACATGTTTAAAACCTACCCTCTGATCAACAGAGAATCCCTCCTCACGACAAGTCCCTTCTTCGCTCCCGACGGTTCCGACTTTCTTGAAATCGGGCAAGGGGAAATTCTCCCCAGCGCAGACCTGGACGTCCCGCCCGACGAAGATGTTGCTGTCCGCACCGACGTTGGACGTCGCTGACAGCGTGATGTCGTCAACATGGATGAAGCTTTGTTGGGGGACGTAGATGGACTTGACGGCTTGGTGGTAGGGTTGGCGCTCTAGGATCAGACGGATAGAACCTCCTCCTCGGACCATGAGATCATACCTGGTGGATCATACAACCAATGATTCATAATCATGACATTTGACAAATTTATTTGTAATTTAAAAAAAAAAAACATACACAAATGTAGGCAAAGGGCTCAGACCCTTGTAAATGTTTTTCATCAATACAGATAACTACACTTGTCTGCTGGCAACAGATAAATAATAAATAGAATATAAATATCCATATTGTGATAAGTAATATTTGTAACTTTGCATGGTGAAAAGGATAAGTAAAGACTGTTTACGGTGACACCATGTAAATTTCTCACTTGAGTAGTAATTAGTTCTGAAAAGAACTGGAGGTTACAACTCTTATATTATGATTGCAAAATCAGGCATTTAAAAAGAATGGGAATAAACATTTGATGCTTGGTATTTAATAAGGGAATACAAGTTTGTCGCTCGGTCTTTACCCCGGGATAAAGACCTGAGCCACTACCCCAAGATGCACTATAAACTCACATTCCGTCTTGTCTGGTGTAGGTGTATCCTAGCGTTGGTTGGCTCTCCACATGCACCCTGGCACCGGTGATAGGACCGGCATCTACACCCACTAGCCTCCCATGAATAACAGCAACATGACTGAAATAAAACAACACAACAAATTATACAGTCTGAATATAGACACTTGTTTTTAACTTATAGAATTGGTAAATCAAACATAACAAAATGGTTCAATTTTAATGTAAAACTTTTGAATCATTAATACGTAAAGCTGATTAGGGTATAAATCTTCCCTTAAGGCAAAAAAGCCTCCAGTTTCTGGTCATCGGTCGGCTTCAAAATCGGTGCGGTGACACACTTCTTTTTTCAGCCATCTTTTTTTTTGCCAACAGGGAAATACGTGATACATTGTATACGCGGGGACCAAATTTCCCATATACAAAGTATGGTGGCTAAGAGAGGCCACACAAATCGGGCAAACGTTCATACCCCTATGTGAATAGTCGTTTAAAACACAGCACCGCAGAATTCCAATCGTTCCAGCAAATTAAAATTGATCCAGAAAATTTAAAATGCTGATGTGTGGATCTGAGGCGACGCGCGCAGAGACCAGAAACCAGAGACTTTCTTGGGGGGGGGGGCCTAAAATATTATTGACATAAGTACTGTAATTTTTAGGAAAAGTTAAATAACTTCAGGTTCAAATTTAGAAAAGAGTAATCTTTCATAAATTCTTAAATGTTAGATTGACTACAACAAATCTGAACGCATTTTCAAAATTTTATCGCAAATACAATGTTATAAGCTGAAACATCCACAGGTTGAGTTTTGAGTTTTTAATATAGAGAGTAAGTATACTCGTAGAAGCAGTTTTTCCAACATTGCTAATGTTTCAATCAACTTTCCCCGTTTTTCAGGTAGTATTTTGATCAGAGTACAAAGGCTTTACTCCGGACTCACCTAGGGTCAACGTCGTCCAGCAGTGCCCCTGTCTGAACGCTGTCACCCTCCACCAGAAACTTGTAGCGGTCGTAGAAGGACAGAGGTGGAGTGATGAGGGACATGACGTCCCGACTGAGGATTGTTCCAGGATCGGGCGATGTCCTACAGAGTGTGCTTGAGGTACAGAAGTTGTCATGGCAACAGTCGGGGTCCAGACAATCCATAAGGGTGTCTGATGATATCGGGGATAAGAAATCAAACAAATTTTAATGATTTTATATTTTGAGGTAAAAAGGAGACAGACTTGAAACAAGATTTACTGCAGATTGGTCTACTCAATTTTTTTAGTTAATCACTGTGGTATTGGGGAATTAGCAAAATCTTCAAAATAGAACAAAACTGTTTTGGTTCTGGCATTTGATTTAATTTTCAGACAAACTACCTCCGTCGTTGTCGTGGCCGTCAGAGCAGGCCGTTTCCATGGTGATCTCGCAGGCTTTGCCGCGGTGTGAGCCTGTGCAGACACACTGCCACATCGTGTCCACGTACTGACATTCACCGTGGCCATTGCAGCCATCCGGACAACCCTCTGTTGGGGGACACAAGAAAACCAAAACTTATTAAATGTTTTTCCTGAAATAGAAATATTACTGTGGTTGATTGATTGAGGGTTGAAAACCTCTTCTTCGTATTTTAGTTCCATGACATATATCGAGTGTCTGGAGCACAAACATGTTAAGTGCATTTTTGGCGATTTGGGGGTTTTAGCATAAATTACATAATATTACACTCTGTAGATGATTCACACATCAGATAAATGCCAATGACATCCCTTGTTGGGAAGATCATCTAAACAAACAAACAAACAAACAAACAAACAGAAACCTGATTATTTACAATGGTCCAAACCTCATAACTCATAACTCTCATAAAAAATGCACTTAACATATTTGTGCTCCAAACAATCGATATTCTAAAGTTATTTAGCTATTTTTGTTGTTGCTTTTCAATGCCTTACATATTTGTTCAGTACATCAATGAATAATGCAAGTTTATAAACAATTTAATGACACAACACAATGTATCTCTAAGTGACACCATGTGAAATTCTCAAATTGAGTAGTAATTAGTTCTGAAAAGAACTGCTCGACGTTTTCGATCAGTATACTTTGATAGTCTTCAGGAGAAACTCCAGTTCTTTTCAGAACTAATTGCTACTCAATTTCACATGGTATCACCGCAAACAGTCTTTACATATCCTTTTCACCACGCAAAACTACAAATAATACAATATATCTCTAGAATTGTTTATGGTATTTTCTTTATCAATAATGTTAATTTAGAGAAACACTTCTTACCAAGTCCACACAGCCTGCCGTTCCATCCCAGCTCGCACACGCATGCGTTGTCCACACAGCGCCCTCGTGGGGAGCACGGAAGGAGGCAGCTGGCTTCCTGCGAGCAGCGCTCTCCGGTCCAGCCTTTCTCGCAGCGGCACATGCCAACATCACACCGGCCATGGATGCCGCAGTCGGTGTTGTTACCGCACTCGTGCACTTCTGTTTAGCAGCAAGAACACAAAAGGGTTTACATGATTACAAGTGTCTCCTCTGGAAGAAGTGACGGCTCTGAGAAGAGCTGGTTGGTTAGTCCTCAATGTTTTGACTAGTGTGCTTGAGCCATCGTCAAGAGACTAAAGAGTGCATGAATTATTTGTAAAACAATTTTGACTAACCTTCCTCACAAGCTTGTCCGATGTAACCCCTGGAGCACACGCACTCGCCCAGGACGCACTGACCGTGTCCACTACAGTCTGGCACCAGGCACTGGTCACTGCGGACGCTGCACTCTGGCCCCTTCCAGTTGTTAAAGCACTCACAGTAACCATGCACGTACTGACCGTGGCCGCTGCAGAGTACCGGGCAAATTCCTAAGGCGAGAGCATTCAGTTTAAAAGCAATTAAAGTTACAATTAAGAAAGAACACTAAAAATCCTTAAGGGTATAAATTTGAACATGAATTTTTAAACATGTTTATTTTAGGGAGAAAACACAAAATCAAAACAAAAAGTCGGCACAGCATAAGAACAGACCAACAGAAAAAGGCGCTTGTATTGTAACGAAGAAATGTTTTGATGTTGTAACAATCGTGCTATCGGAAGGTATTTGGTTATTGGATTCTTCATACTAAATAAAATACATTGGTATGACATCCACATCTTTGTCACCTTGAATTTACATCGCAGATACAGCACCAACAAAAAAAAGAGCACGGAAAAACAAAACTTTAAGGGAAAAAAACTTTAGCAGAAAGAAATATTTTGTCCTACCTTGTGAGCAGTCTTCTCCAACGTAAGCTGGCTCACACACACACTGGCCGAGAACACACTCTCCATGGTTACTACAACCATGGGGACAACGTTGGCCATCATCCCAAGTATCTGTCAGGGCGAGATTAAAACAAAGGATAAGGTGGTTTTGCGAAATAACTTCCACGAGAACAATGAACAATGAGTGCATATTAGCCATCCAAAAACTTCTTTCTTTTCCTGTAACTGTAACTGAATGACACATATCTCACATATATGTAAAGTAAAAACCCATTGATTCATGATTAATTAAATTATGATACAATTTTGTATGTAATTAACACTAGGTACATAGTTCAACGTGAAGATGTTATCCACTTAGCATTGTTTTTCATATTAAATTGTTTAATTATGTATTTCAGTCTAATTTTTTGTACGAGTTGGATCCAGCTAACTTACCTCTGTCAGATATTTCCAGTTCCACCTCTTCAAGTGATTCCCCGTCGTTGTAAACACCTATAAACCACAGACCAGGCACCATTTCCTCGATGAAAGACAGAGTTGTGTCAGGCAGAACATTCGATCGCTTACTCCTGTCAATCCCATTTCGGACAACGTCAGCACGCTTCATCTGAAAAGGATCAATGCTTGATCGCCTGCTTCGTCGCTCGTTGACAAACCGGTCGTTCTCTCCATGTAAATCTCTCTTCCCGCGACCAGTATCGTGCCACCGGCTCCCCGCGTGCACCCGCACGAAGTCGTACTCCGTGTGAGTTGGAGGTGCCCTCCTCTGCCCGAAGATGGCAAAGTTTGACCGCAGCGGTATGGTCAGGTTCAATTGCACGTATTGATGGGTGTTGACTGGAAGCGCGGTGACCCAGAAGTCGCCCGGTGGGATGAGAACCCGCGCCGGGGTGTTGAGGACAATGGCGGATGGCTGGGTGGGTATGGGCGGAGTCTGAACTGCAGTCGTGGGGCCTAGGGGAACAATTAAAATAAAGTAATAAAGTTATTATTCTGCATTGTTTACACAAACTTTCAGAATATTATAGAGTGTAAAAGTTCTAAACTATAATAGTCATATTACTGTGGCAGTTGTTCTACACATTCTTTTTTGAGTTATTGTTCTATGATGCAACACTTACATCATAGTTTGATTTTGTTAACATGATGTCATTACTTTGCCTCTCCAATGAAGTGACTTTAAATTCTTCAGTTTTGCGAGTTACACACAACCTTTTATTTTCAATAAAGATAAACGTTTATTTCCTTAAGCAATAAATTTGAGTAATTCCAGAGTCAAACTTCAAAGATTACTATGAGCTCCGTGCACGTCAACATCATGTTGTGATAGTAAATATTTATCAGTGAGAGATGCCCAGCCCCATTAGCATGAATTGCATTTTTGGCATCAGCAGTTTATGAAGGGGTATAAGCAGTTATTTTATAATTCATCCCTTCATCCCTCGACCCACAAGTTTCCTCATACCCAGGATACGCCCATGGCACTTACGTTGTGTGGTCTTTGCGGTGACTCTATTTGTGCTGGGTAACATGGACGTTGTCTTGCAGTCATCTAGAATATTCTCAACTGTCTCAATGTGGCATTGGTTGAGTGAGATGCTTACTACTAAGGACAAATACAGAAATGTTACTTTTTGTATAAAAATCAAACAGTGGGTGGGGGAGGGTGGTCTTAAAATTGAATTTATCTGCGGCCAATTTCATAGACCTGCTGAGCAGACCTGCTAAGCAATTATTTTTGCTAAGCAAAATAAAACAGACTACCAGCCAATCTGCATACATTTTGTGTGAAAGTTTGGCTGGTAACCGATGAAATCTGCTAAGCAAAACTGTCTGGTAAGCAGCTCTATGAAATGCCGCCCCCCCCCCTGGCTGGGACAATGGAGACAAAGTCTACTGTCAACACTGTCATTGAACGGATGAATCTGTTTTCTAAGGGGAAGTGGGTGCACGGGAGAGGGGATGCATTGTTTCCCTTTGAATTTACCACAACCACTTTCACATCAGTCATCACACTGCGCCCTACAAAGACCCCTACAACAATCTTGTTTAGTTTTTGGTTCTTGTATAGGAAGTGCTGGGCTTCAGTCAAGAAGTAAGGCTGTGCGTTTTTGGTTATTTCAGGAACCGGATACCCGGAATTGGAAATCTTCAGATACCCGGGTACCCGTAAACAATTTGTAAAAACACATACGTACTCCAGAATGTATAAAATAACCAATATGAACACAAGTTCCTTTTGTTTTATTAGAGTCATAATATATGTGGACTTACTGTAATAATTTCCCGCCTCTATATTAAAAAACGACTCGTAGCATCCCCATTCCACACACAAAAAATGTTAACAACAAAATTAGAGACTTCCATTTGTGTGGCTTAAATGTTCAGTCAAAATTTTTGAAAGGCGTTTACGGGTAATTGGAACTGAAAAATGGAACCAGGTAATGACAGTTTCAGTCGGGTACCCAGGTACCCGGATACCCGGCACAGCCTTATCAAGAAGCCATCTTACGCAGAATTTACCGTCTTAACATTTTTATGTCAGAAGAATATTCTACACAGTGGTTCAAAATCTCAAACATGATTAACTGGGGATTGAGTGATTGGGGAATGATTGATTCAATGATTCATCATACTGAAACAGCTGCCAACTAGGTAACTACTGATCTATTTCTAGATACATGTTCTATTCAATTGTGTGGAATTATTTAGAAGCCGAACAGAAGACAAACTCTGCATGCATTGAGATGCTGTTTACTCTTAAAGGTTTAAGTATACAGCATTGGTAATTCAAAAAATAACATTATAATTGAATTAAATTGAGAATTAGCTGTTACAAACTGCTTACCAACCTAAAGGACCTGTAGTTTAAATGCAAAATAATGGTTATTGGCCCTTTCTCAAAGGCAAACAAATTTAATTGTTATGTGAAACTTACTTAGCGTAAAGCTGATGATTGTATCAACCTTCTCTAGAAATAATTTTATCCGAGGTGCTGTCACTTTTGAGGAAAGTGAAATTCCTTTTGAGTTTTGAGTTTTGAGAATGAACACTATTTTCTTGTAAACGACTGAACGTAATAAGCTCAACTGGTTGTTTAATGTATATCTTGATTCAAAAAGTATAAGCGTACTCGTTGAAGTAGTTTGGGCAACATTACCGATGTTGTACCTTCATTTTATTTTTTCTTTCTACAACTTCATAGATATCTGCAAGGTTCTTCCTCACACGCGTGATGCACTTTACCGTATGCGTACTGTTATACATAATATACATTCACATTAGACTTACAATTTAGCCCTGTCATGACATATCTGGCTTTTACTTTATATCTATGCTCAATTAACCGAAAATTGTTATTTTCCTTTAACCCTCCTACTATAGCTGCACTTTAGTGGAAAGTGGCTACAGAGGTCAAAACCAGTCAACTGCCTGTTTTGGCTGTTGACCCAAATGTGCACACAGGGGCATGTTTGACTGGTTTTTACTGTCATTTTGACCACCCTCAACAATACCAGACAATGCTTTTAGCAGTCAAAAATGGTTGACTCATTTTAACCTGTAAATGTACTTACTACACGTAAGGTTTGACAGTGTTTGACTTTTAAGTGCACTAGATATATCTTGGCAAGTATATCAACATTTTGACTGATTTTGACCCTTGCAGTCACAGTAGGGTTAATGATGAACTAATCTAGATACTGACCTGCTAAATAAATTACTGTGGCTAACAACGCACAGGTGATAACTGCTAATACAAGTGCCACGCACTTCCACGAGCAGCGCTCTTTCAAGCCGTTTTTTGCGTGAGCCACTCGTCGGTATTTGAGCTGGGCGGCGTTGCTGTTCGGTCTCTTGTCGTTATAGACCTCTGTGAACCTTGGGACAGGGGGAAGGGTGGAGTGAGTGCCGTTGTTTGGGAACTCATAGAAACCTCTGGAATAAAAGAAAACATTGGAGAGAAAACAGAGAAATGTTTTAAAGGATCTAGAAATATGTACAGAAACCAACCTAATGGGGGCTCTTTGGGGGTTTTAGGTTTTTTGTTATGTACACGTACTTGCCACTCTGGAGTTGAAACGTTCATATTTCAAGTTGGTTTTCAATACATATTACTAAAATATTGTATACATGTTTGGCAAAATTGCCGTCTGTAAATGCATCCGTGGAGTGTCGTGGCCGAGCGGTCTAGCTTACCGGACTTAAGTTCTGGTGTTAGCAGCAGAATGTGGGTTCGAATCCTGGCCGTGACACTTGTGTCCTTGAGCAAGACACTTAACCATAATTGCTTCTCTCCACCCAGGGGTTAAATGGGTACCTGTGAGGGCAGAGTTGATTGATTAGCCCTATATGCGCTGTAATGGCAGCAGTTGAGCTGTATACTCCCCAGGGAGCTGAGATGGTTTCAGGAATGATTTATGAGCCTTATGAGCCTTATGAGCAGGGGTAATAATATAATGGGCCTTGAGCACCACTCAGTTGCTGGATACGTGCGCTATATAAGTCCACACATTATTATTATTATTATTATTATTATTATCCATACTTAATAAATAAAAGAATCAAGAGATATGTATAAAAACCAACCTGTGAAAGTGTCAGCTTAATTTATTGTGTTGTTCATGAGATAATAGTAATAATGCATTCGGAATTTTCATCTCCAGAATTAATTCGGGAAATAATTTGATGAACTGTACAAAAATAATAGCACCTGACACATACACATTTCAAGTGATGTTTGATACCATCATCAACTTGAACACATAGTAACTTTGATGTAAATCTGTGTTTATTTATGTTTATCTAGAATACCAATAGTGCATCTAGGGTGGGGCTTTAATACTCGTGAATTAAAAGGGTACAATGACATTATAAGGTCTTAATGTCAATCCCAATGCACTCTTCAGGATTTTCATTCAGAGTCAGCTAATAAGGTCACGTACTTATCCATTTCCTCCATACTTCCGACAACTACAAGTTGAATAACATCAGGTCTGGAATTTCACGGAGGCCCGCGGCCTCCGTTGCCCTGGTCTTGGCATTGGTGGCCCTTAAAAAATGTTCCCACAGACATTCTGATATTCTAACGGCAGTGCCCGTTACTCAGGCAAAGTGATCATACCCAGACAAGAATGAAATTCCAGACCTGTATTAACGGGACACCATAATCACGATCAGAGCAGACTTTCAACAGGGCATGGAATCGTTGTCCTAGTTTAAGTAAAACTTGTAGCTTTGCATGGTGAGGATGATAAGTAGTTGAGATTCCACATGGTGTCACCGCAATTAGTCTTATTGTCCTAGTTTAAGATGACTGAAAATTACTGGCTCATTTATGCAGGAGCAACGATAATATGACCTTATCATGTGGGGTTTTATTTTCAGTCAGCGAGTTAATCTAAAACTGGCACTCCGATTTCATGCCCTGATGATATTATCCCATTAAACATCATATCGAAAGATCAACCTTGAACTAGAAAAGCCCTTTTCAAACAAACCAAGTCTGAACCGCACTACCTCTCCCCAGTGTACAAACCTTGTTGTTGTGTTTTGCCTTGAGGAGTTGATAGTACTGTACGAATGAGGGGGCATTAACGTATCTTCCCGTCTCTGAGCGGCTGGCTGGAAGTTGTTCATTCTGGAGCCATGGTCAAGGTTGTTAGTGTTGGGACTCGATGGGATTGATGGAATCGCTGAAATCGAAAGGTGCAATTGGATGTAACAGAAGAACTATACAATACACTGTCAATACAAATTACATTGCATATTAGTTGCAACGGAGGGGGGGGGGGCCCCCCTAGCATGAAGATGTGACATCACGCTTTGAGGCTCGTGAATTACACCAGATACTGGCTACGACCGCCCAGCTGTCATGTTTTTATTCCCCCCAGAGATTCAACTTCGACCTTGCACGTGATGATGGTCATCCATGTGCAATATCTCTAGCGATATATGGATGGCAGAAGTATGCGTACACATAGTAGTGTTATTCGCACGCAAGCCTCAAAGAGTGACGGCAGATTTGTGGCTCAACTTATCCAATGAAATCCCTTGAATGGTACAGCCGGAGCCTTGATAGAATAGCAACTGGAGGCTTTTGAGACATTGGTGGCAGCAGATTTGCCGGTCCATTGTTTACGCGATTCTGAGCGTGTGTACTTTATTGAGAATAATGGAAATTAATGAACTGGTAATTATGTTGTCATCTGACAGGCTATGGTGTGAGAGTATTATAAGGACATGGAAGAAATATGGTTATCCTGAAAAAATGGGTAGCGGGCCTGGGTCTCCCTTTGGTCTAGAGGACAAAGCCACCCTGAACCTCCTGGATGTTTGGAGGATTTACAGACTCTCCACATCCCCACAAACAAGAAACTAGAGGTTTGGACACAATACAGGCTACTTCTTTCTTTCCTTGGTGGCTACTTCTCTTCTTTCAAGAAGATTTTGTGGCAAAGGGAGATTTGTAAAAAATCCTGAGAAATCACAGACCTGCAATATGAAGATATGAACTTTGACCTACCCCTCATAGGCATCGTTGCACCTATCATGGGTGCACTCAGCATCGGGTTCGTGATCACATGTGTGGGCGGCATAGAGTTCACCCCATGGAACGTCGTCTCCGCCTCCCCTTCACTACGCTCCAGCGTGTGGTAGTAGGGCGGTATCCCCATCCCGTTGTTGTGGGGCGTTGGGTTGTAGTGCACACTCACGGAAGGGTGTAGGGTTGAGCTGGAAGTGGGGACGGGCGACGGGTATGGGGGTGCTTCGTGGAGTGTGGGTTCCGAGGAGGTCAGGTGGGGTGTCGGGGCGACTTGTTGCATGGGAATGGATTGCTCGTCAGCTTTTGGCTCCTTGGGTCTCTTTGATGCTTTGTTGGCTGTGGGGAGGGACAAGAAATGCACAGAAAAACAATGAATAGATTGGGAAAAAAGACAATTTGGGGAAAAAAACAAATTGTTGATTTTAGACCTGGTAAAGGGTTTGCAACTACAAACAAGACACCTTCTTGTTGTAATAAATAAAAATTTCAAAATATGACTTGCCAACATTTATTTGTTGTATTTTGAGTTTGTTTTTGTCAGTAACTCAGCATGTTAGTTTAGCAAATATCTACATAAAATTACATTTCATAAGCCCATGAAGCATGCACTATATCTAGTACACAGGAATAGCTTTTTATCTCTTCCTAAGGAAGCAGCCCCTTTATTCATAGTAACGTCCACTGTATACATGTACTACATTTGTATTTACAGACATGATGGCACCAACATTCACAAGTGCTTAAAATGGTCGCCCATCTAAGTACTGAACTCTGGCTCTCAAGTTTGTCTGTCTGTCCTACCATTTGTCTGTCTGTGCTGGAATATCAATGAACCATGTAGTCATAATTTTAAATATTCAATATTCAAATGATAACATTTACATAAATTTGACCAATTTGATACGGATGTCAAGTTGAATCAAACTTGATTGTAAACTAAAGGTGTTCTCTGCCAATTAAGGGATTGAACAACTCCCTTCACGGTTAATTTGGCATTTTTAAGGTCATTTTTTTTTTTTATCAGAGGAAGCAAGGTCTTCCTTGGAGGAGATGACCACGCCCGACCGGAACCCGTGGAGCTGTCTCTGTTAATGAATGATTCATGTCATGAGGGCTAATAAGCACATTATGCGTGTCACTAATTATTTAATTCAAGGTAAATTAATTTCCTGTTGTAAATGTAACGCCCGTGTTTTCTGCTGTTTTACCTGAAGAAAGCAAAACAAATATTTTGAAATGAGCGATTTCACAAAATAACAGTCAGAATCATAGTTTACAAGTAAAAAAAGTGCCTTAATTGAATTTACGACTGGACCTACATGTACATATACCATCAATTAATTTCAGGAGATTTTTAATTATAAAACTATAATTCTCATGAATATTTAGAAAAATGTGTCATTTTGATTCATTTAGTATCCTTTCCTCAAGTAAAATAACAATGTTCTGATGAAGAGAATTTTTCAGAAAATAGCCAAAACACGACACATCTTTAACATACATCTATAGTGATACATAGCTTTAGCAATACATCTTTAACATAATTATTAGAGCCTATAATAACTAGTACACATAAGCCATTGATTTGTTTTAATAAGCTCAAAATAATTCATAAAAAGATATTCACATGTAGAGAAAATGGGGAAGCAGAGCTTATAAACCTTTCCCTATGGACAGACAAAGTTCCCACATTCAAAGAAATTGTTCAAATCTTTCTTCATGGGAATATTCATGAGAACATATAAGATTGTTTTCAAGTTTTAAAGAACACAATTCCAGGCTTGTTTTTATAGTTTGTGACTGCTGAATTAAAGAAGATTTGAAAATGTATGAACTTCCATGAAACTTGGTGACTTCTGTCACAAGATTATGTGTGCTCTCACAGGTAACCAAATAGTTTAGAAAGATTGGAGACTGTTGATGTGCGGGGGAAGTGCTGGAATGGCCAATCACAGCACAACAGACAACCGTTTGCTGTGTTTAAACAGATACACAATAACAGGTTACCATTTCCTGTCTTGTTTTCTTCTCAATACCAGAGGATGTTGACTTGTACAGCTGAACAGGTAACAGCGGTATAATTACAACATATACTGCAAACATATGTAACCACTGACTAACTCCCAGGATTGTTAATCCCCACTGGTGATTTGGGTTTAAGCCTAAATTCAATAAATTACCACTTCAATTTTCAGGGGAGGGAATACTTTCTTGAATCTGTCACGGGGATTAATTTTGTGGAATTTTACTGGATGGAATTGTTTTCTGACTGCAGATGGTCTTATGAGTTAATCCCCCTGCCATCTGATATTAATGGTGTTGTCCATTTCTTTGAAGGTGGTGCCCAGGAAAAATCATGGTATCTGATTGGACAGGAGTGCCCTGGTGCTATGAATAAACAACACATGGGCTGTGGCATTTTTGCCTCAGGGAAATCAAGTGTAGGGAACAGGAAGAGAATCATAAATAAGAATTCAACTTTCGTATATTTCTCTGCTTGTCATGCAGTTTATATTACTCATACGACAAGGGACCAGCCTCTAAACAATGATATGTCTTGCCTAGTGGCATGGGCAAAAAGTGGATTTGGTTGTGGGTATACCGACCATTTCATATCCAAAGATATGATCCATGAAATAAATTTTGATTAATGCCTGGATAGCTCTTAAAGGGAAAGTATTCCATCGGCCATCTTCCATTCTGCTGTGATTATTAATGCTTTTTGAGAATACCTATTGAAGGTATACACTGCCTTTATATTGCATTTCAAAAATGGTAAAGGACTAGCGTTCTTTAAAAAAAATTAATAAAAAATAAAAAATAAATCAATTTTAAAAACCCTCAAAGGACTAGTGTTCTTTAAAAAAATTAATTAAAAAAAAAAAAAAATCAATTTTAAAAACCCTGAAATTTTTTACTAAGTGGCTTGAATGTCATTTATATAATCATAAATAATCATTCTTATTGTCGTGATCATGGACAATAATCAAGAAGACTTATGATTTTTTTCTCAAAAAGAAGATGTTTCAAAAAGAAGATGTTTCAAAAAGAAGATACCCCAATCCTTAAAATCTTAAAATGTTCATACCTGAACCAATGTCTCCCTCATATCAAACAATTTTTTCATAGACATTTTTAGAATTACCATTAAAATGTATGATGTCTGTACCATGACAAAAACCCATAACTTCCTATATTTCATCACTTAAACGTTTGATAGTTAGTGTTCCTTCATCCTGAAAGCCTCATCTGTTTACAAAATGTTTCTGGCTGGTTATTTTTTCAGAGGACTTCCAGACGCTTACATAAATAAACCTAGATGCTTTTATATCACAGCAGGGATTTCTGATTGATAGAAAAATCTGTTATGACATGGCATCATAAGATAAATCATCCATTTTATCATAACAGTCAGGGACTTAAAAAAGACAATGCATGGAAATGACATAAACAGAGGGAGATAGAGGGACCCTTCACAGCTTTATACATGTACATGTAACAAGGTTTTTTTCCTATAAGAAAATGATAGGTTTTAACTTATGCATCAAAAAGTGGAAATGAAAGACAGCAGTTAATGTATACAAATTGGAGCGCTGTTTAATTTTGGGTATTCCAAGGCACTTAGTAAATTGCTGCGCTACATCGAAAGCAATGGAACAGTATCAGGAAAAATGAAAGAAAAAAAAGAAGCACTTTGGAGAAGGAATAGAAAAGTAAAGCTGGAAAAATGTCTGATTCTTGGTCAGAAATGCAAAGACAGGATTTAAGATTTATGTATTGGTGTGCTGATTGGCTTTGAGTATTCACAGTGCACTTTGTAAATTACAAAAAAATATTTTAAAAAAGAAAGAAAGAAAGAAAGAAGAAACTTAAAAATTACAGCACGATTTTACAAAAAGGTGAGCATGTACATATGTACATGATGTAGGTATCATAAACCCCAAAACTGTATTGTTTTGCCTTTTAATGGAACAATGAATTCACTTGTAGACATTTGTGAAAATGTTGTTTTTGTATTTAGAAGAGAAAAAACACAGAATTGTGAAGAAAACCACACAAGGTTAAGGAGAGTACTGAAACCAATCAGCACCTGTGGGATTTGAACCCAGGTCACTGAGGGTGGAAGGTTTGGAGAGTGTGACTACACAATCCTGACCACCCATGAAGATAAAAGAGCCGGCCCTGCTACGTTGAAAATGATGACAAAGTTGGGCAGCTCTAAAAAATATGTCACATTATCAAGAGACACAAAGTGCACTATTATCCACCACAGGAGTATACTTCTTGTTTGAGCCTTTGCTAGACCGCGTTTACACTAGATCCGGCAAGGGCGATCAACGGAGGATCAGATCCTGCAAGGGCGATCAAACTGATCGCGGACGCGTTCACACTTGAGTCTGATCGTGCATTGATCCCCCTAGCCCGACCGTCGGTTCAACGGAAGTTCCACACTGCTCGTGTGACAGGTCAACTGAGCAAGGTCATTGATTGTGCGCACACGCAGGCACACGCGTTGCCCGGGGTGATGCATGCCGCCATCTTAGCTTATGCTTCGTTCGCTAATTTTACAGACCCCGTACAACAGCAGCAGCTTCGGCCATGTCGTACAAGAAATAACGTAAACAACCACCAACAACACTAAACCTTAAGTGTACTATAATACTGCGACAAGAAAATACAAAATGTGGATATACAAAATGATTTTCAAATACTAATGAAAACCGTGGTATTATGATAAAAAAACACGAAAGCCTGATGAGAAGGAAACTGGTCGATGCATAGAGGTAGAAATGGTCGAAGCATGTGGTTCGTCACGCACGGTTGTTGCATGCAGAACAGGGATGCAAATGCCAAGTACCATTCAAATCGTAATGTTCTTTTGTGCACAGAAATGCTGTGTTACGTGTTGGAACCAGTGTAATAAGGGGCGCTCTCATTGCATAACCAACACTGGTTGTTTACAAGCTTTCGCGGTTTATTTTTTCAACTCGCTCCAGTCTGTTTGATTAGACCGGAAGTCGGTGGGTCAAATTGCGGGGTCTGATCCTGCGTTGCGTTCACACTACGTTTTTGATCCACCTTGCAGGATCAGATCCTCCTTTGATCCCGCAATAAAGGGGGATCAAAAAGGAGGATCAGATCCTGATCGCTCTTGCGTTCACACTAGCTGTTGATCGCCCTTTGATCGCCCTTGCAGGATCTGATCCTCCTTTGATCGCCCTTGCCGGATCAAGTGTGAATGCGGTCCTAGTCTTTACACAACTTTGTTCAGGAATGGTTTAGAAAAAATGTGCATGCATCAGGGGTATGAATTGAGAAAAGTAAAGAATCGTGCTAAATGGGTAGCGGGCCTGAGTCTCCCTTTGGTCTAGAGGACAAAGTCCCCCTGAACCTCCTGCATGTTTAGTTTTGGAGGATTTACAGACTCTCCACATCCCCACGAATAAGAAACTAGAGGTTTGGACACAATAGAGACTACTTCTTTCTTTCCTTGCTAGCTACGTCTCTTTCAAGAAAATTCTGAGGCAAAGGGAGATTTGAGAAATCACAGGCCTGGTGCACCATGTCATATCTCTACTGAGTTGTGTTTTGGATCCGAGAACTGAGAAAACCTGATGGTTTGACAAGTCCACGTTTCAATCAGTAATACTCTGATCAGTCTTCAGGAGAATGCAGGAAGTCATTCCTGCAGAATGCCACTCTGCGTATAATGTCGAGTTCCTACAGTCGCCTTGTATTTCCTGGTTGACAAGTTGTGGACACGGGGTGGGTCAATGCTAACTCAAGTTCACAAACTTACAAGCATAGTGCATTTTAAGACATGAACACGGGAAACATGATGTGATTTGAATACAGTATAAACTATCTTCCCATCTAAGCTCAGATCTTTGAACAAATCAAATCAAGATATTAAAGGGTTTTTCAATTTCATAAGATCATTTAGAAACTGATCATTATAATTACAGATAATGCTTTGGGAGATCATCACAAATTTAGAAAGTTCCATCTGAAAATTTGCATTTTGTCATCCTATAAATATGCATGTATGTTAATTTGTTTATCTGCTTGTTGACTTACCTTTTGCCTTGTGTTTTCCTCTGACCCCTCTCTTCCTGGCTGGAGTATGCCTGGGGCTGTCCTGCTCGTGTTCTGTCTCGGTCAGCGTCAAACTCGACCCGTTGCTCTCTGTGCCGACAGAGCGATCGTCCGCCTGCGCCAACAACCGCGATCAAAGAGAAAAAAGAAACAAAGTTTGATTCGACACAGTAAAGTCTTCCTCGCTTTGTATGTAGATCAAACGCTGGAAGGATTCATCATTTTCTTTTGTCAATCCCCTCAGGGGTATGATGCAGCTTTCCTGTCTGTCGTTACAAGACGTGTGAAGGAATAGACAGGCTTACCCCCTAAAAAATAATGTTTCCTTGTATGATTTATTGCACACGGGTAATTAAAACAAATGGGTCAAAATTAACGCTTACATAAAATTAACGTCTTCCTGCAGTTAGCACATCAAGATTTTTCTCAGAAACATTGAAGATAAGTACTCTAGGCTATACTTAGTATTTTTCCCCCCTCTCAAGAGTGCTATCACAATGCATTATACCATGCGCGATATGCGGCAGAGTGCCCCCCCCTCCCAAATGTCTCTATACACTAACACACTGTTGCTCTATTACTGATGGACCTCCCCTCCCCCCCACCACCCCCGAAATCCTCTAAAGAATTCCTAAGATTCCTGGAACACAATGGGGGGGGAGGGGGTGGCACTCTGCGGCATATCGAGCATCATATGCATATGCATCCATATTAGTTTGGTTCCCTGACAGCCAAGTTTGAATTATCATAACATTATGAATGGTACCTGACCATTTTGGACATCTAACCTCATTCTGATTCCACTAGACTTGGGGGGGTCCTTGATTTTATTATTTAAAAAAAAAAACTTTTTCTACTTGAGGTACAAAAATCCAAGCTATTTTCCATCATTTCAATATTTGGCACTTAAAAGAGCCAAACTTAAACTTGCACCGTCATGTGAGAAACACCATGGCACATTTTGTGGCCTGACACATATAGCTATACTAGGAAGTTACATTTGGCAGGGAACTATTAATTGACTGTGGTAGCTACTGTCTGTCATTCATGAATAAAGCTACTACACATCACAATAATCCATCAAGGGTCAGTGACCTCTTGAGTCAGTGAACCCCCCCCCCCCCTCCCATCTGGAAAGTTAATCTTTTGTAAAGGGAAACAGAGGGCAATTTGACCTCTTGGACTTAATCTGAATCAGCTCCAATTTGAATCAGTTATTAATTTCTTACTCAAAATATATCAACCTGTAATTCAGAACTAGATGTGCAATTTTGTCCATTGAAATAGAAAATGTCAGTTTGAATTTGAGTTTGTGAATTCACAAATAATGGGTTATTGTCCGGGTCAAGGTTGTTACTTCACAACTCTAAATATTCTACAAGTGTTCTTTTTAAGAAAATTGTGCAGGGGGTGTGGGGTGACTCAAACATTATTGGAGAGTTCTTATGCGATTCAAGGGGAACAACGCTTCTCAAACAGCACTTGGTTATTTTTATAGCAAATAAACCCCTCTATTTCAAAAAAAGGTTCAGAACTTTAGACACTTCAATTACCTACCTTAATATTCTTTAGGCCTCAGGCTTTTTCTAAGTATATGTACACCAGACCATTTTTTTTACAAATGTTTATGAAACTTGACATGAGACATATTTCATTATATCAGAAATGCACATAGCAAAAGGATGAAGGACTTTAGAAATACCCAGCAATTTCATCTTGTGAAATTTTTTTCAAAGAATTCTTGGTTCGGTAGGATTTGAAGCTTTGCATGGTGGAAGTACAGTACGTAGGTGTCAGGTTTGCAGTATAACCGTGTAACAATCTCTAAGGAGTTGTAATAATTGTTGGTTCTGAGAAGAACCGGTGGCGAGATAACTTAGAGTATACTGATCGAAACATTGAGTTATCTCACCACAGGTTCTTTTCAGAACCAATAATTATTACAACTCCAAAGAGATTGTTTACATTGTGCTACTGTAAACCTTACTCCAAAAGTTTGCTTTTGTTTTTTCGTGTGAAAAGGGCTTGATGAAAAACCATGGAAACAAACCTGGAGAAAATGGTCGGCTTCCCTGATGAGTTGATCTGCACAGGTCCCGGTGACACTTTCCGTGTCTCCCTCGTTGTCGGAGCCAAAGCTAGGGGGTCTGACGTAGGGAACTTTAATCTCCTCACCTTGACTTGTCAGGGAGTGATAACTTGCAGTGTCTGTAGAAAACGCGAGAAAAAGGATGGAGGGAAATTGAGATATAGAAATACAGGAAATGTAATAAATACAATTTACTTGATCACAAGATAAAAGCTGTACACAGAAGTAGTATTTTTTTATCTTTAATAATTTTGTTTAATTTAACTGACTGATTGAAGTAAAACAAACTTGGTCATGAACAATATCAATGCACAGCGTATAATTAGCTGTGCTTTTACAGAAACCAGTACTTGCATATATATTCTAAACCTACATGTATTTTTTGTCAAATACAACTTTAAAACAGATGGTATATACATGTAGGAATATACAGCATTTACAACGAGAGATTAACCCTAACCCCCCTAGGTATTCTGGCTAGGAACCTTCCTGAATCCTCCAAAATCCATCAGTGCACTTTTAGATATCTTCAAAATGCACCATGCATTTTCGTTGATCTTTCATATTCAGCACTTATGGCCTGTACTCCTTGCCAGGTAGTAATTTTGTCCCATTTGAAGTGCTGAATTTGGAGTACCTATAGAACGCAGGGCCACATTTTTCCCCTTTTCTGAATTTGACCAAGGAACCGCAGTTGTGTATTTTTTGAGTCAGATTACATAAATTTATAAGAAGTAAACTTCGGTGTGGCCCTGCATTCTATAGTTGTTCCCTGAATTTTTCAAAAAAGTGCCCCTTGGAGGATTTTGTAGGATATGGGGTGGTTAGGGTTAAGAAGTAGAACAAGTCAAATAGTCGTGCATTCAGAACATTTAAAGGGTAAGTGCCCTGCAATTCAGTGCCCTTGCCCTCCATGTAGTTGTACCCTTGGTTGTCAATAAACATACAGCATGGACCTATATACATGTAGCACAGACATCACTTATTGGCAAAATAGCGTCTGTCTGTAAATTCACAGGCTTGTTAGTATTTCTGAACTGAATTTTATGTAAGTAAATTTACCCCCAAACAATGTTTGTCCCCCACTCAGAAAATCCTGGCTATGCCACTGACAGACACTGAAAACAGACTGAAAACAAACAAATTTAATACTGGTATTAATTAAAAGTACAAGACAACAGTGTTTCTACTGAAAGGCAGGTATTGTACCATTAGACCATCCAATTCTTAAAGATAGCTCTGAACGTGAGTTCATGCCCTGCACAGGAAAACAAATATCTAAACAAGAAATGACTAGCCCAACTTTATCTTAACAAAAATCTAAATTGTTCAAATATGCTGATCTTACCTGATATATGCCAATTATTAAATTTCCTCAGGAAAAGAATGCCACAGGACAAAATAACCTTTGGAGGACAAACGGGCGCAGACAATTCTGGTAGTTCACAAAGCGTGTGTCCATCCGGCTATGTCAAACCAAGGAATCTGACTTGCTCATGGTCCAACTAAACAGAGTGTGCAAAATCTGTCAGCTTCCATTGAAAAACCAATGATGCTCAACCACCAAACCACAAATTGTTTGTCAATAAACATTGTGTTCAGGAATCAAAGAAGTCAAACACAAAGCTCACTCAACCAAGAGTTTATCTCTTTCCATTTACAAGCTTAGTTCAAACACCTGTAGACTGTAGTGGAAACTATTGTCCCCCACCAAGTGCCAGGTAGACACACTTCAGTGATTTAAGACTCTAGGCACACAATACAAGCTCATAAACTACACCAATAAACTGTGGGTCCTTGCTCTATGGTTTGTAAGGATGTGAGGACCACATTGACAGCAGAGTCACTCACAAGTTTCTTGTTATCAGGGCCAAGGGACCAATCAAAAGTCCTGATATAAAACAGCATGCCATTGGTTGGGAGATCCCCTGTATAACACCTCATACATTTAGGTTGCTCCTAAGTCTAGACTTACATTATGTGTGGGTCCAGACTTCCATACATACTGTTACTATGTTTTTGGTACACGATCCATCACTGCACTATCTCCACATTAGCCATTATCCCAATCTCATAGTAACACCATCCTGAACCAAGACTAAGAGGCAGCATCTAAAACTCCATAGACCTACCTAAATTGTGTTCAATTTTTACCATGTATTTTCATTATTTTCTCGATATTAGGCACAAAGTAACTTTCAGAAGTCGGTTGTTAACCCTCCTACACATTAAATTCTGTTCTTTAGCAACCTTCAGTACATACATGTACAAGCCTGCTGTCCTTTCCAAGTAATCTTACAAAATCAACTGTGTGCCACCCAAGGCCACTGTAAATGTTTGAACATATTAGTATGGCCTATACAATGTATCAATGGGAGACCACCTTACCCTGCAATCTCAGTGGTGTGACAGTGCACAGAAGGGTGACCATAGGAGGCCACTGGCAACAGCTAATGGCTTGGAGTGGCCTGAATGGGTTGTTTCAAAAATTGCACTGATTGTAGGAGGGTTAATGAATATCTTGATTCAAGGAGAGTAAGCACACTCACAGAAGCAGTTTTACCAACATTACCAATGTATACCTTCCTTTTAAGACAAAATTTGCATTTATATGTACACAGGTTATTTTTGTTGGTAAGACGTTTACAACAGCTTATCTTTATTTATTTCCCTAGAAAAAAACCCAGGATCTAGACCAAAACGTGATGAAATGTAAGTTAAGTGGGTATTCATACATGTACCTGAAAACACAAGGTAAAAACTCTAACAAAACAGAACATGCTTTTAACATCTTGTTGTCTACTATCACCAAATTTACAAGCAATTTGCGTAAGATTACAACACTGGCCAGGTGCAGTCATTGATCATAAGTTTATTTGTACAGCACAGTCGAATTAATCTGAAGTGCGAACAACAGGGTAACAATCCAACTACAAACAAGATTAACCCTAACCTTCCCAAATCCTCCAAAATCCTCTTTGCTAAAGTGATGGATTTTGAAGGATTAAGGTTACATGCTACATTCTCTTTGCTAAAGTGCGAACAGGGTAACAATCCAACTACAAACAAGATTAATGACAGGTCTTGTCAGCTTTTCACAAACTTTAAATGCAGTGTGAACAGTGGCTTTATACAACCATGGTACAACAAATATTGACAGTATGCATCACTGGTTGAGTCCTCATCAGAAGCCCCAACATACTACATGTATTGGTAATGTTGAAAAGCATAAAATGATCCAAGATAAACACAAATGTTTCTTTGGTGTAAAGTTGACTAATAATAATAATAATAATAATAATAATAATAATAATAATAATAATAATAATAATAATAATAATAATAATAATAATAATAATAATAATAATAATAATAATAATAATAATAATAATAATAATAATAATAATAATAATAATAATAATAATAATAATAATAATAATAATAATAATGTGTGGACTTACATAGCGCACGTATCCACCAACTGAGTGGTGCTCAAGGGGCATTTTATCATTACCCCTGCTCATAAGGCTCATAAATCATTCCTGAAACCATCTCAGCTCCCTGGGGAGTATACAGCTCAATTGCTGCCATTACAGCGCATATAGGGCTAATCAACCAACTCTGCCCTCACAGGTACCCATTTAACCCCTGGGTGGAGAGAAGCAATTATGGTTAAGTGTCTTGCTCAAGGACACAAGTGTCACGGCCGGGATTCGAACCCACATTCTGCTGCTAACACCAGAACTTGAGTCCGGTAAGCTAGACCGCTCGGCCACGACACTCCACCAATGAAATAAGCTGAAACTTTCACAGGTTGGTGTATAATAATAATAACAACGGACACTTATATTGCACCGGTATCCAGTCAAGTTTGACGCTCATGGCGCATGAACACCTGTCATTGGGCCAGTTATATCATTCCTAGAACCATCTCAACTCCCTGGGCAGTAGGCCTATGCAGCCCATAGATACACCTTGATTCTTATAAAGTATGGATATACATGTATTTTTATAGACATTTTACCAAAGCTATATAGCCTGAAACTATACTAGTCTGAATAGTTGCTAGGCATTGTTTCACTTGAACATAAGATTACAATAGGTCAAACCTTACCTTCCCCCCCCCCCCCCCCCCAACTCTTATCCCTGCCATGTGTCTTGCTAATCCCCGGCCTGGCCGGCCAGTTTGGTATGCCAGAAAGGGCCAGAGGACACTTCCCAACATCCAGCCAAGCCTCATGCCATAGGTAAGGGAAATGAATTGGGGGGGATTAGGGCAGTTGCCCCTAGCAATGGTGACTAATGAGACTGGAGTGAAAACTGAGATACCGGCCGGATTAGATGAGGTTCTTGGCGTCTTGAGGCGTCTCCTTGATACAAAATTTTTGCAAGAAATCGGAGATGGACTGAGACTTTTGTTTCCTTAATTCCCGATCGTGACAGATACAAGATAAACAGAGACAGGAGTGTCAATGAGCACTACTGCCGCGGTTCTAATGCTAAAGAAGAAATAATTAAAGACAGTGGGACAAGTTTTTGTAAAAATAAGCGAAAACAAGGCTTTGATTAAAAAAAAAAAAAAAGTCTAACTCCAGAACAGAAATACCTTCAGTCATTTTGACCGAGACGGATGGATAAGTGAGAAATTGCAGGCCAGGGTCTTACGAGGAATTTGCCAAGCCGGGAAATAGTGGAAGGGAAAGGGTTTAATGTTTATGAACAAAATGCCTGGAGATTGGTTCAATGATTGGCAATGCCGGGCATTAAAAAGCAATTTATACTTCTCTTGCGTCATGAAAGAGACGGAGGAAGAATGAGTCTTTTGCAGGGCTTCTTATTAAAGGCCATGGCATTGAAATCGTGTGGAGTTTTTTCATCAGCTGCACACAAAAAAAACAATTCAAAGATCTGAACCCTAGATATGTAGGTTGTCCCGACAACAACAACAGATTTGGAAAGCACTATTACTTTTATAGGGAAGGTACAACTTTTTATTGAAAAAAAAAGATGAAAGTTTACTTGGAATAAAGTTAATGATGGTATCAAACATCCCTTGAAATATTTTTGTCTGAAAAATTATTCCATCAATAGAAAATAAATATGCACATTTAAAAAAAAAGGTTGCCAGACGGTAACTCTTTGCTCCTGTAAAAAATTATGAATGCTTTTTCACACATTTTTCTCATGCACTAAAACTTTGACAGGTTGATTGGTTTAAAGGGACAATAATGTCACAATCAACAGGGCATAGAATTGGAGTGCTAGTTTTAGATTAAGTCAATGATGGAGTGCCATAGTCAAGCAGTTTTGTGCATCGGATTTGTGTTCTGATGGCCGAGTCGTCAGAATGTGGGTTTGAATTCCAACCGCGACCGGGGTGCTTGTGTCCTTGAGCAAGACACTTTACCATAATTGCTTCTCTCCACCCAGGGGTAAATGGGTACCTGTGAGGGCAGAGTTGGTTGTTGTGTTTGATTAGCCCTATATGCGCTGTAATGGCAGCAATTGAGCTGCATACTCCCCAGGGAGCTGAGATGGTTTCAGGAATGATTCATGAGCCTGATGAGCAGGGATAATAATATAATGCACCTTGAGCACCAGTTTGGTGGATACGTGCGCTATATAAGTCCACATTATTTCGCGTTAGCACAACATGAAAAGAAAGATCTTGTTTTCCTTTCTGCCGGTTACACCTCGAGTCAAGCTACGTCCCGTAGCCTTAGATCTCGAGTGTCTTTCGCAGAATCCTTGCTGTCCCTAAGAGCGCCGCCTATCTCCTTGAGATGTTTCTCCAACGCCTTCGGGATTGTACCCAGTGCTCCCACTACCACAGGAATAACCTTCACCTTGACTTGCCACAGCTTGCGAAGTTCTCTCGCTAAATCCTGATATTTCTGTACCTTCTCCTTCTCCTTCGAAGCTACTCTACTATCACCCGGCACAGCTATATCAATAAGATGACACATCTTTGCATGCTTATCCAAGACAACAACATCCGGCCGTCTATGTTCTATAACATGATCTGTCTGGATGTTGAAGTCCCAGAGAATCTTGACATGATCCGTTTCTTCAACATTTTCCGGCACATGGTCGTACAACTTCGAACTTACACAGATCCCAATGGATCACCTTGGCCAACTTGTCGTGTCTGCCTTTGTACTCTGTCTGAGCATGCACTCTGCATTCGCTGACAATGTGAAATACAGTCTCCTCCGCCGCATTGCACATTCTGCACATAGAAGAGACATCTGACTTCTCGATCCTTGCCTTCATCACATTCGTCGGCAGAGACTGGTCTTGCACTGCAGTAATCAGACCCTCAGTTTCTTTCTTTAGTTCTCCTCTCCTCAACCATTCCCAGGTCTTGCTACTTGCCACTTCTTCTGTACATCTCAGGAATCGGCCGTGAAGTGGTTTTTCCTGCCAATCTCGTGTTCTTTCTTCTCTTCTTTGATTCTTATACTCCTTTGGACCTAATTCGTCTGCCTTCATGTATTTCCGCGCAACCTTCAACAACTTTTCCCGAGTACTTCTTACATGACACTGCAAGCTCCTTCTCTCGATGTTAACGCTGTCTGATACACTAAGTAACCCTCTTCCACCCTCTGACCTTGGTAGATAGAGTCTGCTGACATTCGACCGTGGATGTAACATACCGTACATCGTCATTTCCTGTCAGCAACATCTAGATCTGCCTTAGTCCACTCGACAATTCCCGCACTGTATCTCATTAGTGACACAGCCCAAGTGTTGATCGCCTTTATCATATTCCCTCCATTCAGGTTGGACTTCAAACACTTCTTCACTCGTCTTATATACTCTTTCTTAAGTCTCTCTTTCGATTCCTCGTGCAGTACATGATCTGCTTCAAGCACTCCAAGATACTTATAACTTTCTTCTTCACCCAACGCCCTCAATTGTGTGCCATCTGGTAAAGCAATTCCATCCGAATGTACCCTTTTACCCCTCTTCATGGTCATCGCAGCACATTTCTCCAGACCAAACTTCATGCCGATGTCATCGCTGAAGATCAGTACAGTCTGCACCAAGGAATCAATCTCTTTCTCGTTCTTCGCAAACAACTTCAGGTCGTCCATGAAGAGAAGATGATTAATCTTGCATCCATCCTTCGTCATCTCGTATTATTATTATTATTATTATTATTATTATTATTATTATTATTATTATTATTATTATTATTATTATTATTATTATTATTATTATTATTATTATTATTATTATTATTATTATTATTATTATTATTATTATTATTATTATTATTATTATTATTATTATTATTATTATTATTATTATTATTATTATTATTATTATTATTATTATTATTATTATTATTATTATTATTATTATTATTATTATTATTATTATTATTATTATTATTATTATTATTATTATTATTATTATTATTATTATTATTATTATTATTATTATTATTATTATTATTATTATTATTATTATTATTATTATTATTATTATTATTATTATTATTATTATTATTATTATTATTATTATTATTATTATTATTATTATTATTATTATTATTATTATTATTATTATTATTATTATTGAAAACAATTCCCCACATGATAAGGTCATACTACCGTTGCTGCTGTATAAATGAGCCAGTAATTTTCAGTGACTGTGTTCATCTTAAACTAGGACACTGATTCCATGCCCTGTTCTGATTGTGACGATATGGTCCCTTTAATGTATGTGTATATCTTGATTCAAAGAGAGACTTGGCATACTCATAAAAAAAAGGTTTTCAAACTTTACAATGTTGTACCTTCCCTTGACCTGGTAAGTGGGGAAAAAATGTGAATATTAAATAATGAGATGGGATAGAAAAAAAGAAGTAAATTGAGCCTCAGTGCAGGCTTCATGACTACATGGGGGAATTGATTTACAACTAGTTTCAAGTCCAGCAAATTGCTCTCATTACGTTGTCAGTGTTTTCTGCGTGTCTGGATCGGTGCCGGATGATTTATGATGGCAGCCGCAGCACCATAGCAATGGTATTATCTTGCGATCAGGTTCTGCACGGTCTGATTACGGACTCTGAATGACATGGAGTCTCGTTCCACGCACACGCAGAGGGTCATTGATGCAATATGACTAACATCTGTTGAAGGACAGACAGAGATGGGGTGGAGGGGGGGGGGTGGCGGTTAGAAGAAGATGGGCAGATGACTGGCGCTTGATCCACGGCTGTCGAGTTTATGAATGGACCGTCTCTGCTCCCTATGTAATCAGAGCTGCCCACTTTTATCTATGATTCAGAACCTATCCTAGCTTCAAAGGCTGATGCACTTACTGTATACATAAGAATGTATACATTTTTAGTTGGATTCCATTAATTAGCATTTGGAAATTCCATGCATGGTCATGGTCTGAGGGATTATGAAGTCAAAATGGTGACCGTTTAAGTAATGAATCCACTTTCAACATAACAATACAAAATACGCTACTAATTTTCTTCAAAGCCCGGAAATCAATTGTAAAAGCTACATAATTCCTGAATTTCCTGGACTTCTGACGGAAAATCAATGACAAAATAATATTCACTTTCAAAGATAAAATGCTTTTTTTTTTTTTTGCCCTGAATTCTGATTTGTCATCTACCAATGGTTTATACAATGTGCTCACATTAGCTACAAAATTATCTACAATTTTTCTGCTACATTCTGCGAAACTTTCATCATATTTGGTTCTCTAGTTTTGGAAATAAAGGCAACTACGTACATGTAAGCAACTGGCGCCGTTCCAAGTTCATGAATAAAATGGAACCTGCATTTGTTCTTATCAGCAGAAGTGATTCATACAATAGTCTTTTTCAAAACACAATGATACAAATTTGATGAAAATATCACTGTAGGGTAGAGAAATTATAAAGCATCATATGTTTTGGAATATATATGTGAATTATCTTGTAATTCTTATATTTCATTACAACCAAAAATGGGGAAGGGGGAACAGACCACACACTGTTCCTGTCTGTTTCCAGTCATATTGCTTAAGCATTAACATGGTCTCTGGAGCTTAAGTCGTGATCTGAAGTTATGACAAATTAATACACTCAGAATTGGCCAGGTAATCTGCCCTTCCTGTTTATAGAGTCCACCACATCTCTTCCCCAATTGATCGGTGAGTCATTTCTCGCAATCATTCTTTGGTCATTTCTGGCTCACAATGAAAATGGTTTGCGAAGATTGAGATGCGTTTTCAAGCGAATGTGTATTCCATTAAGCCTCAGTCACACATTCAGGATTTTTACTGCCGTCCTTGATAGGACCATTCCCGATTAAAATTTGTCAAAAGTCTGATCAAGATCCTGTGATTCGTGGCGGGAAATTCACAAATTTGTAAAAACATTTATTTAATCACGACAACAATCAGATATTGTTCAGGAAGCGTCGATTCAGCCCGTTTCCAGCCGAATTAGGTCGATTCTCCGTTCTCAATCCGAATCTGATCCGATTTGTATCTTCAGCATGGTAAAAACGACCGAATCTGTCCCGACAGCGTCCGATTCTCCGAATGCGATTCGACAGGGATCAGACAGTGACCGGACAGGTGAACCGGCGCTGACGGAAGACATCGGTTAGAAAACCGTTAGTCACGTGATAGTCCGGTCCTAAAAGAATCGGGTGGAAACGGTGGATTCTCACTCCAAATCATGCCCGTTCATCACGACAGCGACCCGATCCACAGGACACCGTCCAGACACCGTCCAGACAACACAGGACAGTGTTACGATTTTGATCCGATACAGCATAATCTGTCACGACATAGTCACGATTGTAATCCGACTAGACAAAATCGGCTGAGTTTCCCGAATGTTACGGGGCGCACCTACTGTCGGAGTGCTTGGCCGACCTCTCTGGACCTTTTCCCCCGATCCGTGGGACTCTGTTACGAACATTATCGACTGCGTTCAGTCAATGATAGGACATTCAAGATCATTGAGGATAGTAATCCGACTTTTTCACTTTTCGTGTCGTAGCGCTGTCTGATCTCAAACGGGAGCCATAATCGGCACTGTGTGAACGCCGCATTAGATGAATGTAACTGGCTGATCGGCCTAAGTCCACCCAAAAGCTTAAGAATTTATGATTGATTTTTTTCTTTCTCCAAATTTGGTGATCAGCATTTCAAACCCAAGTACTGGTGTATATCATTATTCTTGCTGGGTTTAACGGGAAGGTAAATGACTGGTATTTATCCGATTACAAAATTACAAAATTTGTCTTCAAAAACTTGACGTGAAGTTGGTAGAGGTAACAATCATCCTGAATAATTATTTTGTCTGAAGTTCTCTCATTTCAGAGAAATCACCAAAAATTTGCACATTTTCAAAATGGTTGCAAGACTTTTTGCTCAAAGTAACAAATTGCTCCGTAACAAATGTTGAATGCTTTTTTCACACTTTTCTCATGACTTATATCCTTCCACAGTACGAGGTTGTTTGATGTATATCTTGATTCAACGAGAGCATGGAGGAAGAATCTTCCTCCATGAAGAGAGTAAGCATACTCATAGAAGCAGTTTTGCCAACATTACCGATGTTGTTACCTTCCATTCAATGTATATCTTGATTCAAAGAGAGTAAGCATACTCATAGAAGCAGTTTTGCCAACATTACCAATGTTGTACCTTCCCTTCAATGTATATCTTGATTCAAAGAGAGTAAGCATACTCATAGAAGCAGTTTGGCCAACATTACCGATGTTGTTACCTTCCCTTCAATGTATATCTTGATTCAAAGAGAGTAAGCATACTCATAGAAGCAGTTTTGCCAACATTACCAATGTTGTACCTAAACGTTTAAGAGTTTATGATTCATTTCTCCAAATGTGGTGATCATCATTTTCAAAGCAAAATGCATTATATGATAATACTAGCTGATGATTTGCTTTGTTCGTGCTGTGTGGCAGATCTACATATGGGCACGGTTATAAAAAATAGCGGTATCCCCTAGATTTGCAGGGGTGGATCTAGGATGGCATAAAAACAATAACAGGAGTCACATGACCAAAAAAGGGAAAGGAGAGGGGGCACACAACCAGAATATATGGAACTAAAGGGTCGATCAATTTTGATTTTTTTTTTAATATTGTTGATTTTCTGAGAGGGGGCACATTTCCCACTTTAAAACACTCTTTAGTTGTCTTAAAACCCTAACCCCCTAGGTATTCTGGCTAGGAACCTTCCTGAATCCTCCAAAATCCATCAGTGCACTTTTGGAAACAGGCCCTTATCTTCAAAATGCACCATATCTTCGTTGATCTTTCATATTCAGCACTTATGTCCTGTACTTCTTGCCAGGTAGTAATTTTGCCCCATTTGAAGAGGTGAAAGTACCAGTTTCCAACAGTGCTGAATTTTCCCCAAAAAAGTACCCCTTGGCGGATTTTGATTGCCCATTTGTTCCTGCTGTCATGGTTGTTGTTTCATATACATGTAGATGGGTTTGGAGATTTGCATCTGCAGTCGACTTTAAATCGTTGGCTCCTGACTGACTTGCCGTCTCTGCATTGTCACGCTTCACACAGACAAAAAAGTCCAAGGAAAAACCAGCAGGACCCCAGGCCTTATAAACAGGGGGATTATGGAAGTCAGATAAAGTGCAACGGGGCAAAAGAAAGAATTGGTTATTACTGCCAGTGACAGGAGTCAAGAGAAAAAGGGGTTGGCATGAATTCCTCAAACATGTGACAAAGATTGAACACAAGATAAAGCTTAACCCTATTCTTGATTAATGGGTTACAAGGCTGGCAAACATTACTGAAAGGTGGTGGTAAGCTGTACTTTCCAGAGAAAGGTAAGGGAACAGTCAAAAGAAGTAGGAAAATTTGCATAGCTGGAAAACCTGGAACAACTTAATTCACATTATATTAAATAAAGAGAAGATTGAAAAGGAAAGGTCCAGCATTGGTACTGTTGGCAAAATTGCTTGTAAGAGTTTGCTTAATCTCTCTGAATCGAAATAAACATTAAACAAGCAACCTGTAAAATTTAATGATGGAATTTACTTTCTGTCCTTGTACCTGTCTGACTGGTAAATGCACCAACACTTCTGGCAGGAGGACGGGTGTTAAGGTCCACCCCTAGCCATGGGTGATAATGGACTCCACCTTTGGCTCGGTCCATTATTATCACCAGTGACCACACCCCCATTGGTCTATATTATACAAATATTGGGTGCCTTAGAGATCCAATGGGAGAATTGATTATATCACACAGTAACATCTGGACTGTTCCATTTTCACTTCCCTTTTCAGCGAACAGGGTAGTATACAGACAAGTGGACTAGACAAATTTGGGATCGATGCTGCTCGAAAGTAATGGGGAAGATGATGATCCAATTATCCAAACTATGATTGAGCGTCTCCCAGTGTATGTAAGATAGTATTTACTATAGGAACTCTCTTACATGAATTATCTTACTATATTTTGGAGCTAAAGCCCTTTTCACATGATAAAAAAAAAAAAAATTCCTTGAGACAAATTTTACGAGCGATTGTTTTTGCAAGCTGTCACATGAGAGTACACACATTATTATCGATGATCCGATACGTTCATCAAAAATTGCCACACACAAATCTGTGCCGACAAAAGACAAATTATATCATAACTCTAATTCTGTAAAAGAACTGACCTTAACATTTCGGAGTTATGAGGTCAGGACCTCCGACAAAATATCTCAATGTTGGTGAAAATTTCGCAAGGAATGAAGGACATCTCAAACATTGGTGTCCTTTCACACGAAGCTCATTTTGTAATATTTCTCAAACACTGAGAAAATTTCTCAAGGAATGTTGGTTTTTTTCATCGTGTGAAAAGGGCTTAAGGTGCAAAGTGGATGACACTTGATGTGCGTTGTACCAATCTAATGAGAAGGATCGTATAGATACCAACCTGCTTCGTCCAATGTTGTGCAACTGTTCATCCTATCTAGACCTCTCTTGATTTCGCGCTCGTATATTCTCAACGCCTCGTTGGATCCGTAGCCCCTATCGCGTGAGTCTTCTTCCACGGACGACGTGCTACATGTTGTGGTGGGCCGCTCGTCACGAGGGGAGCATGCTGTGGTCTGATACTCGACCTGGTCGGTGGCGCTGTCGACGGTTGTTGCCATACAAATTTCGGGCAGCAAAACAATCGGAGAATGATCACGTAGACTTTGGTTGACCGTTATTCTGTAGACAAGAAAGAATAATTCAAGGTGTTGAATAGGTATTGCTTCTTTCATGCATGAAGGATAAAACAATGTGATTCTATACGAACAATCAAACAAAGATGGGCGGATTAAGTAAAAGGATTTTTGCCAACATTTCCAGCTGGTTGGGAAAGTACGTTTGAAATAGTTTCTTGCCTAGAGTCTCCACAACAGGTTTTTTTTGCTCGTTCACACTATTATTCGCACTTGGAATCCAAAATCTTTGTTGCTGGACCAGTGGCAAGCACTGAGAACCTGTTTCTTATTTGCACAGCTCAGTTTTGTCTGAAGGCAAACATGCACGTATGTAAAAATCGATGATAGTATCAAACATCCTGAGAAATTATTCTGTCTGGGATGCACTTATTTCATAGAGAACACACCCATCCTAAATGTATCTCATTTATTTTTTGATGGGCAACACTGCATTTGTCCATAAAAAAACTGCATTCTATGGAAACAACACTGCCCTCTACTGACCAGTGTAAGAAACGGTTCATGGATCTTTCCCAATGGGGGCAGCAAACCTACCGGTCCTTTCCCCATAGTTTATGTAATCCTGAGCATGCGCACCATAAGAAGAAGAAGAAGAAGAAGAAGAAGAAGAAGAAGAAGAAGAAGAAGAAGAAGAAGAAGAAGAAGAAGAAGAAGAAGAAGAAGAAGAAGAAGAAGAAGAAGAAGAAGAAGAAGAAGAAGAAGAAGAAGAAGAAGAAGAAGAAGAACAAGAAGAAGAAGAAGAAGAAGAAGAAGAAGAAGAAGAAGAAGAAGAAGAAGAAGAAGAAGAAGAAGAAGAAGAAGAAGAAGAAGAAGAAGAAGAAGAAGAAGAAGAAGAAGAAGAAGAAGAAGAAGAAGAAGAAGAAGAAGAAGAAGAAGAAGAAGAAGAAGAAGAAGAAGAAGAAGAAGAAGAAGAAGAAGAAGAAGAAGAAGAAGAAGAAGAAGAAGAAGAAGAAGAAGAAGAAGAAGAAGAAGAAGAAGAAGAAGAAGAAGAAGAAGAAGAAGAAGAAGAAGAAGAAGAAGAAGAAGAAGAAGAAGAAGAAGAAGAAGAAGAAGAAGAAGAAGAAGAAGAAGAAGAAGAAGAAGAAGAAGGTGGACTTATATAGCGCACGTATCCACCAAATTGATGCTCAAGGCGCATTATATTATTACCCCTGCTCATCAGGCTCATAAATCATTCCTGAAACCATCTCAGCTCTCTGGGGAGTATACAGCTCAATTGCTGCCATTACAGTGCATATAGGGCTAATCAAACACAACAACCAACTCTGCCCTCACAGGTACCCATTTACCCCCTGGGTGGAGAGAAGCAATTACGGTAAAGTGTCTTGCTCAAGGACACAAGCACCATGGTCGCGGCTGGGATTCGAACCCACATTCTGATGACTCAGCCATCAGAACACAAATCCGATGCACTAAACCGCTCCACCATGGCACTCCATATTAAGGCAACCGGTAAGTCTTCTGTCATTTATAACGTCTCAAATGTCTCCCATTGTTTCAGTCATATACAACCCAATTAAGAATTAACTTTGACGTTGACAGGTTTTTAAATACTAAATACATTCTCTGATCCTCATGAAGTATTAATACATAGAAATTTTCTTTTCAAAATAATCACAATTTTTTTTCAAAAGTCTGTGCTAAAATCAATACTTGTTGCAATTTTTTTTTTTTAAAGTATCTATCAAGAGATCTATCAAGAGAAGTACAATGTAATGTACAGGTATAACCATAGTATTAGCCAGCAATACCTTTGGGTATCTTTCGGATGCTCTGTTTGCTTAATGGACAGCCTATTTGCTAAATGGACACCCTGTTTTATTTAATAATAATAATAATAATAATAATGATAATGTGGACTTATATAGCGTACGTGTCCACCAAACTGGTGCTCAAGGCGCATTATATTATTACCCCTGCTCATCAGGCGCATAAATCATTCCTGAAATCATCTCAGCTCCCTGGGGAGTATACAGCTCAATTGCTGAAAGTTAATTGAAATATAATGCCACTACAGCGCATATAGGGCTAATCAAACACAACAACCAACTCTGCCCTCACAGCTACCCATTTACCCCCTGGGTGGAGAGAAGCAATTATGGTAAAGTGTCTTGCTCAAGGACACAAGCACCATGGTCGTGGTTGGGATTCGAACCCACATCATGACGACTCAGCCATCAGAACACAAATCCGATGCACTAAACCACTCGACCATGGCGTATGTAAGTTGGACACCTTGTTTTTCAAAGAATAACAAATTTGGATACTTTATTTCCAAACCCTGGCTTCTACACTCTGTGTACATACAGGGGCAACCTATGATCATCGGAGGAATTGTGTGTTCGTTTCCATAGGATTGAACTGATGTTTGTGTGAATATTTATAATTAGAAGCTGTATTTTGAGACATCCCTGAAAGTTAATTGAAATATAACGTGTGTGCGGTCCACAGATGGGCATACACTGTACAGATGGGATGGATTAGCAAATGATCTCATCTCAAAGTTATTGCTTTATCTGCCGTCTTCATTATGAAATTCTATTAATAAGTCTTCAAATCCATAAGAAACTTCTCCACCATATTGGTTGGAAAAATCATGAACATATTAGGAAGTAGTGAAACAAATTTGTTTCACACATGTCGGTATAGGGCAAAAATTAAAATTAAAAAAAAATCAAATTTGTGAAACATGTTTTATTTCCAGTATTAGGAACTCAACATCAAATCATGTGCACAGGATTGGACAAAAACAACTTTTAACTTATCAGATGAACAGAAATAAAAGAACAATTTTTCTAGTGACATTCCTAGTATCACAAACTTTGGACTTTTAGACGTATCAGTCTGCGATCCATCATCAGGGATTTAGGGATTTGAAACTTGACAATGCGTTCTTGAGAAGATGGAGTGGTTGAACTATCAGTCAAACATCCACGATTTTGGAACATTCCTGATTATCTAACTTTCCACAACTTTCATGGATGTGTCAAGAACTTGAGTAAAACCAGTCTTTTTTTCACCCTCTGCAAATTAGCAGACTTTATACTGTTAGACAAAATAGTGTGCCCTTCTTTCAAAAACAAATAATTTGCAACTTGAACCAGGAGGAAACCTTTGACATCAAGTAGGTACCATAAGTCCCCTCCCCCATTTTACTGTGTACACTGCTTTTTTGCCACCCTGAAAAATCTTCCTAACCACGTCTTTCTCAAAGATAATAATAATAATAATAATGGACACTTATATTGCGCCAGTATCCGTCAAGTTTGACGCTCATGGCGCATGAACATTATTACCCCCTATCATTGGGCCAGTTACATGTATATCATTCCTACAACCATCGGAACTCCCTGGGGAGTATGCAACCCATGCTGCCAAATGTGTAGCGCAATGAGCTTAATTAAACACAATTACCATCTCTGCCCTCAAAGGTCCCCATTTATACTCCTGGGTGAAGAGAAGCAATTATAGTTAAGTGTCTTGCTCAGGGACACAAGCACAAAGGTCGCGGCCAGGATTTAAACCCACATTCTGACGACTCGGCCATCAGAACACAGGTCTGATGCACTTAACCGCTCGGCCATGGCACCCTATTATATATAAAACTGGTCTTTTTGCGTTTGACCAGAAATGCTTTGCCCACCGGGAGCTGAACATGGATTTCTATAAGTTTATTTAATAGTAGTTATTCATCAGTTAGATGCAGTTCTATTATTTGTATGTCTGGGGGCAATGGCATTACGGTATCCTGGGTTATCTCAAATGGGTTTGAAGGATTTGAAAGGTGATCTTTGGTTCTTAGCATGGTTCTTAGAGCCCTCATACCAGACTTGATTAAGGTGTCTGGTTAAGGAAAGTCAAGTAATATTGGTTTTCATCTGTCATTCACTGTGAGACAATGAGTAGTGTGTGCTGACGAATTCCTGTTAAAGCCCAACATGCACTTAAAACATATGACCTTGGGCATTATTTAAAAAGACAAGTTTTTACATTCACTGTAAAATCATTTTTCTTAATGGTGCATTTGTTTAAAAAGTAGAGGATTAAGGTGGATTATCATAATCCAGGGATTTGGGAAGGTGCGTCTAATTGGTTTCAGTATGCCATTTTGGAATTTCTTAACAATAACCAGATTTTTTAAAGATTTTTTTTTCATATGTTGAAGCTAGATCCTTATTGCCTGTATATTCCTATCCTCGCAAAATCTTGGTAGATTTAGAGGTCAACTCTCACGCTCTATGAATGGCATTATAACGTCTTGCAACCTCAGTATTCCTGCAGTTGTTTTCCTAGAAAATTGTTATCCCTTCTTATAAGAATTGTAAATGAACTATTGCTGTATCTGTGTCACTCTTAAGATGACTCACTCCGCACATTTTGCCAGCTTCGGCTGGAATGCAACATTAAGCTTGATCACTGGGTGTGAAGGCAGACTAATTTACACAAGGAGGAAGCCGCCATACCCATTCATTAATTAATTCCACAGTTCAAAAGTTTTCCTGTGATTAAAAGCTATTTATCATTAATTGTTAGCATGTACATGGAGATGAATGTGCCCCAGTCACAATGGAACATTAAATTAAAAATATAACATAAAGATGACCATGTGACCTTTAGAGTACTGGGGTGATTTCCTGCCGGGCAAAACTGTGTGTATTTGTATAAAGAGTTTGTACATTTTGTAATTCTCCACATAACAACAAGAATTGTTTTAATTTTCAGACGAATAAGATTTGAGATGTTAGTCCCTTAATATTAAAAATAAACTAGAGCTCAAGTGTTTGTTGTGACAAACAAGGTATTCGCGAGAACTTCCAGTTCAATCAAAAAAATCATTGATGATGTCACAATCATATTTTGCAAATATGGATGTCTTTTTATTAACATCAAGAATTGTTTTAGTTTTCAGACGAATAAGATTTGAGATGTAATGTTAGTGCCATGATATAAAAAAAATTAATCAAATTAAGAACTTTCTGCTGATATCTCACAATATCAGATTGTATGGTTTCTTGTCAGAGGCCAGTGTACATTTTGAGCCTGGCGCAAATTTACATTTGGGGCTCTTTTGTAAACATGTGATGTCATTGGTCACATCTTCTATAACAGAGTTGTAGTCGAGTACTTTCTCAAGAGTACGAGTACTGTAACTCTACTGTATAATGTATATAGCTACACTCTGTGTTCTGATCAGACCATGAACATTAACTAGCCAGTCCGGAAGTTAACTCTATAAAAAAAAAAAGAGTCTTCCAGCCCTACGTTGAGTTCCAAAGTCACAACTCAGTGTGGAACTCACAAGTATTTGGCCATCTGCCAGAGCTTTACTTGAAACTTTTGATCCCCACAGGGTCCGATAATTTTGTAGTTTTACCTGCCAGACAGCAAATTTACCCACCTCTGGCAGATGGGACAGGTGTACTGTTAAGGTCTATCCCTTGTTCTGATGCATGACTTGCGATATTTAACCAATCCAGTCAACATTAAAGGGAAGGTACAACATTAATGATGGCCCGATTACAAAATTACAGAATTATGACCTGAAAGCTAACTTGATGTGAAGTTAGTAAAAGTATTAAGCAACCTAAACAAAATTATACTGTTTGAAGTGCTCTCATTTCAGAGAAAACACCCAAAATAAAAATCAGAAAGTTCCTAGGCAGCAACATCTTGCTTTGAGTATTTTCAATAGAAGAATTGTGAATGCTTCTTTACAACTTTCTTATGACTTTGGACTCTGCATTGAGCTGAAACTTTCACAGGTTGGTTGTGTTTACCCAAAAGATGGTAAGCATACTCATAGAAGCAGTTCTGCCAACCTTTCCAATGATGTACCTTCCCATTAAAACCCTTCTACACATGGAGGCCACTCTGATCCACAAAATTCTGTTCTTGAGCAACCTTCAGTACATACATGTACAAGCCTGCTGTCCTTTCCAAGTAATCTTACAAAATCAACTGTGTGCCACCCAATGCCACTGTAAATGTTTGAACATATTAGTATGGCCTACAATGTATCAATGGGAGACCACCTTACCCTGCAATCTCAGTGGTGTGACAGTGCACAGAAGGGTAACCATAGGAGGCCACTGGCAACAGCTAATGGCTTGGAGTGGCCTGAATGGGTTGTTTCAAAAATTGCACTAATTGTAGGAGGGTTTTAACAATGGATACATTCTCTACTTAGTCTCAAAAACTTACTTCTTCACTGGGTCGACCTCTCTTGATATCCGAGCCTGTAGAAAGCTCTTTGGGACAGTGGTGGGATCCAGGGGTGATGGTCCCTATTACACAGGTTAGGATATACGACTAAAAGCGGGGGAACAAACCCTTTATTTTTGATTTAGTTTTGGAGATTTATTCATCCACAAAAAAAAATTAATCACTATTCTCTGGGGACCAATCTTAAAGGTTAAGGAGGAGGGAGGGGTCACCCTGGCATGGGGTTGATTTGATAGGGTGTGAAGAATTTAAGCTCATGTACTTGTACATGGTAGAGCACGTAGATTGATTCATGGGCCAACGCAAAGTTCAGTGGTAGCAGAATTTATCATCAAGTGGAAAATGTTGGGCCTTGAGCTCAGGGGGTTAGGCAAACATGATTGAACATGGATAGATGCCCTTGCAAAGTACAAATGATGAACACACTCACACTGCCGATGCATGTGAATGTTTAAGGAGCATGGCTACGGCCACCTTTGTCATGTTCCCTGTATGCGCAACAATCCGATTAC
Organism: Zoroaster sp. YZ-2022; assembly: GCA_029582265.1. NCBI lineage: Eukaryota > Metazoa > Echinodermata > Asteroidea > Forcipulatida > Zoroasteridae > Zoroaster > Zoroaster sp. YZ-2022. The sequence goes on along the minus strand of CM055833.1, from coordinate 3,461,046 downwards.
AGCACTGATTCACAATATAAAAAGGGGCCAGACTATTTATTCGTTCCAGCCTCAGTTTGGTCTCATAGATTTGTATGGAAGAAAAATAAGATGGCTGCACCAGGATTAAGGTCTTGCTTGTGGAAATGATAGTGACACATCAGCTACATACAACTCTTGATGAATTTCAATGTACATGTTCAAATGGTTCCAGCATTATACAAACGTCAATTAAAAGCCCAAGAAGATAATTGTAAACCCATCACAAATTAACCAAATACAACCACCAACAACTGCATAGTTTTTACCTTCAAAGCCAAAACAACGTTCCCTCTTTATGAAACTTATCACCTTGCTTTTCATTTATTTTGTTTGTTAATTTGAATACGTTTCTTAATCATAAATGGGACAGACATTTATATTGAATTTTGAACGTAAACATACTACCAGAAGTCTATTACCTACATGAAGTGTGCCACTCGTGTACTAACCTAGTCCCACGGCATAGTACTCCAAGAACAATGGATTTGGGCCGTTCATGACGTGTTCTTCCACAGACTGACGAGCAAAAGAAGCAGTGCTGTCTGGGAGACACAGCTGAATGGTTCGCTGGCGTCTAGTTCAAGATTGTGTCTAGTTCTAGGAACTAGCTTCGCACGTCAAGCACCTTATCCCATGATGCCCCACGGCAGGCCGGGCAGGGTAGCAAAACTCGTAGCCATGCTCGTTGTGCGTGCGTGCACGTATTTGGAGTACAATGCCGTGGAATGGGTTACAGCAGGCTGGCACACTTCATGTAGGTACATGTACAACCAATGTAGACAGTTCCTCTTTAATGTAATTAAGAGAATATATTGCATAGATGTTGTGATTTATTGTTCACATGAGTTTTACCATTGAGGTTTACCCTTGATTTATTTCATGAGCTCTGACAGTAAGAATCAATTAGACTTGACAAAGTATCGCCATAGTGAAAAGCTATGGTATCACTTACACACATATATACATAACTGCCCACATACAGGTCTAAGATCATGAACATAAAGTTGATTATGTTGAGAAGGAAACCAAATGAGTGACAAAACAGTCATTGTTGAATTGAATGTGATTGATTGATTATCTGTTATAAGGCCAAAAAAAGAAGTCTCCAGTTTCTGGTCATCGGTTGGCTTCAAAATCGGTGCGGCGACACGTTTAAAAAAAAAAAATTTAATTACTTTTTTTTTAAATAAATTAATTTTTTTATAAGCTTTAAAAAATTTTTTTTTTGCCAACCAGTGAAATACGTAATACTGTAAAACTGGTAATTTATTTTCGCGCTTTTCGCGTAACGATTAGACAGCGCGAATTTAAAAACACGCGATTTTATTACCCGCCCGGTGGATTGGTAAGTTACTAATATTTTCTTTGTTTACCTCTACCCCCGGCCCCGTAATGAAGATGTACATACATGTATATAAGCATTGTGCATAGCACCGGTGCACGACTTCAGCACTATAATTAGGTCACCTTTTGAAGTGGTAAATTACGTGTCAACCACATCGTGTGCATTGTACTACAAGTCAAATATTTACCGTGCGCGAAAGCAACAACCCGCGAATGTGTCGGTAGGGTGGATGAGCGCGAAACATTACTCGCGCGAAAATTACCAGTTTTACAGTACATGTATGTACACAGTTATTGGAACCAGACCAAATTTCCCATTTATACACAGAGTATGGTGGCTAAGAGAGGCCTCACAAATCGGGTAAACATTCATACCTCTATGTGAAAAAGTCGTTCAAAACACAGCACGGTCGAAATCCAATCGACCCAGTAATTTTGGCTGCAAAGGTATATATATATATATTGCCTTAAACACAACTGAAGTTTTCAAGAGTAAAAAACTAGGTATTTAAAACTTCATTTTCAAATGTTTTCTTTGAATGCGGAGACCAATTAGCAGAGTTTATGGTACAGTATTTTGTTGCATTTTAATTGAATGTGTTCTTTTGATTAATGACAATAAAACTGTCACTGTTGAATAACTTTCGATTGATTCATCATCCGCAAAATGCAAAGCTGAATTAAGTTTCGGAAGCTCAGATTTACCCATTTATTCTCTTTGAATCTTTGGCCAATTAGCAGAGGTTTTTTGGCCAAATAATTTTTTTTTTTTAAACCTAGGTAGAAGTTTCAGTGATTTGTGGAATAGGGAGAAAAATGTTGTTGATTCAGTTCATTCAGTGATGACAGATTTATTATCGAGAAGTCGCAAGGGTGCATGGACAACAGTCTGAGAATTCATAAGTACTATATCATCAGATCCACTTGACGAGGTGTCAGTATTTATAACACTGATACCTTTATCTTTAGTAATGGTTACATGTATGTCAAGTGTGGGAGGCAGGGTGCGAGACCAAAACAGATCAAGAGTGAAATGTGCTAATGGAGTTTGTATCGTTCCATATCTGATAATGCATTGCATATGTGTGAGATATGTTCGCTTATTCTCGGTTGCCAATGATGTCAGGGAAATTCAGAGTGTTTAAAGGGGCAATATCGTCACTATCTACAGGGCATGGAATTGGAGTGCTAGATTTAGATTAACTCAGTGACTGAAAATAGTACCCCACATGATAAGGTCATAATTACTGTTGCTGCTTCATAAATCAGCCAGTAATTTTCAGTCACTGTCATCTTAGGACACCGATTCCATGCCCTGTTAAAAGTCTGCTCTGATCGTGACGATATTGTCACTTTAATACGTGTTAAAGCAAGAATCAAGAGATAAGATTTTTGTAGTATCGTTGTGGAGAATATAGTGAAAAAAATTTATTCATGGACATAGACCATCAGCTGATACGGAATTTTTTTCAGATTTTAATTTTCACAAAAATGTCAGTACCAGATATGTGTGATACTCAAAACCAAATACAGTGTAAGCATTTAGATATTAATTCAGGCAGTTTCTTTTCAGGTGATTACCTGTGATGTACAGCCCCCATTAAAGACAAATTTTAAACCCCAAGGGTAACCCCAAGATTTCAGGCCTGCAGAATGGGAACAAGCAAGTTGACAACAAAACACCACTTTCTCCAAAAGGCAACCCCTTTTTCAAACCAACCTAAGTGCCACAGTTAATAATAGTTTATCAGTGTACCAAAATGCGTTTGCACTACAATAAATGTACACAAAATGGTGTCAGAAACACAACACTAGAAGACCACATTGAATTGAATGGCAAAATCACTTGCGATCAAGCCAGATGTTGCTAACATAACACACACCCTGACAAATCACACCTCTACAGGGACTGATTATACTTTGTAGATCTATCTGATAACACAATCCAGAAAATATCACATCATCACGGAGATCCCAGCTGAGAATTACTGCGAAGAAACAAAACCAGATCATGTGTGTAGCATCAAGTATGATTACTGTGACCTTGACATCACAGCCCCAATGCTCGGAATGACATCTCAAAACCCCTTTTCTTTCCTTTCAGTATGATGTCATTCTGATATAATTCTAGGTCAATAGTTTCATTGATATTGACTCATACCGATATGCCCTACATTTGGTCAATGAGGGGACGAAAACTCCTTGGTGACTGAATGATACATTGTGACTGGCGATTTTTGGAAACCTTTGTTATCAGAGATACGATCATTCTGGGCCGAAAAGTCTAGAACTTTTGATTGAACTTGGAAAATGGATTTGATCAACTGCAAGAATCGGGGAAATAACATCTACGAATTCAAATCCATTTGGAAAGATCTCTGATATTAAAAATGGGAACAATTATTCTGAGGCAAATTTACATTTGATATTGGGGAAACCCAACTGTAAATCTATGCCAGCAATCTGGTTACCATATTGTTTGTTACATGTACAAGTGCTCAACAAACTGAGCCAACTAACCCTACGCATGTTCACTGTGTGTGTACATACATGTTCACTGTGTTTCCTCAAATTACTGTTAAATGCTTTGCTTGGGCAAGTGACAACTTAGGCAATCCCTGTGGCCAGGGATCTCCATGCTCCCTCTACCAATCAAGGAAGGAAGAGTCAAATATGATCCATGGTGAGATCAATATAAGTATGTGGATTCAGGAAGAGAACAACATGTGATAAGAGCATTTAAGCCTGTATACCACTATTGGTTATTCTGAAGAAAAAAAACATAGATGATCACAACTTGGTGTAAAAATTAAGATGGTATCAAAGTCAAACACGCCTTGAAATATTTTTGTCTTGGATGCTATCGTTTTTAGTAAAATTCACGAAATTATTTCCAAAATGAATTTCTGTCATCCGAAGACAGAGATTCTATGTTGGAATGAATCAAACAATTGGAATGCATTTCCACTATTAAAACCCTCCTACTACTACAAGGGTCAAAATCAGTCAAAATGTTGATATACTTGCCATGGTATATCTAGTGCACTTAAAAGTCAAACACTGTCAAACCTTACGTGTAGTAAGTACATTTACAGGTCAAAATGAGTCGACTGTTTTTGACTGGTAAAAGCATTGTCTGGTATTGTTCAGGGTGGTCAAAATGACAGTAAAGACCAGTCAAAAATGCCCCTGTGTGCACATTTGGGTAAACAGTCATAAACAGTCAGTTGACGGGTTTTGACCTCTATAGCTACTTCCCACTAAAGTGCAGCTGTAGTAGGAGAGTTAACTCATGAACAACCGAATGCAATTTAGCAGAAAAATTCATAGATTTAAAAAAAAAATTTTTTTTAATCTCGTGATTCTTATAAAGTATGGATGCATTTTACATGCATTTTACCCAATATGTGTACTGGCTTTAAGCATAGGGTTTGGGTTATGTTTATTTCAATCACCATGAATGAGTGACAGCCTCCTTTTAACACTTCAATCAAGTCATTTCAGTACAACTTGAGAAAGAAAGAAAATACCCACACCGGTGAACATTAGCCACTTTGTTGAACTACTCCATTACCTCATAAAACTTTCCACTGCACCTACATATTCTTCACAGAAGCCATTAGGAGGGGGGTCGCTCTCTCAGCATGGAAGAATGTTTTCCTAACACGCAAGGGCAATTTATTGAGAGAACATTTAAATGTTGGTGATGGCTCCCATATGCTAACTGGCTAGCTGGCAAGTGAGTATTGGTTGTGGGAGTTCAGAGCTGAGGCATGGCAGTCCAGTCGGGCTAATTCATCATCGATGACAGGTGTGGTGTGGGAAGTTGATTGAGGCATAGAGAAAGGTCCTTTCTCTATGATTGAGGTGAGCTTGACACTCGACACAGGGGGACTGATGAAAAAGCGCAGAGGAAACCCTGCTCATCAGGGCGATGGGAACAGCAGAAAATGACTTTGCAACAATTCAAGATTTCTTTGCGCATGCCTATTTCATCTTCAATTGAAACTCTGATAAGTTAATTACAGAAGTCAGCCATTGTGAAGCACTCCCACATCAAGGACCACCAAAACGACTGGTAGGCAGCTCAACTCATCGTACCCATCAACACATGGCATCCCAGGCCATCGAGATCTTCAAGCATAACACTGTTCTACAGGACATCGGTTTCTAAATCAGCAATATATGGCGACCCCTACTATGGACTGAAGGATCTTCTATATCCAAAGTCAACATCCTACCCCAGACTGAGGGATCTCCTAATCCTAAGTAATCCACCCTCCCTCCCCCTGTGCTTGTTAACAACTGATTCAGTTCAATAAGCACACTCCTCTCCCCCCCACTCCTAGGATCCTAGTCCTGCACGCTACAACGCACTAATCCTCCAGCATGCAGTCATCGTGCAAATCCTCCAGCAGCCTACTTAAGCAGCAACGTCTCTCAGAGTCCGGCATTCTCCTGAAGATGATCAGAGCACACTGATCGAAATGTCGAGTTGTAACCACCAGTTCTTTTCAGAACGAATTACTACTCAATTGGAGAATTTCACAGTCTTTACTTAATTTAATCATTCTCAAACATATGTATACTTGTATTAGGACATTTTTAAATTATACATTCGTCAACTAGCCTTTGACTTACAATGAATGAGGTGTCAAATAATCAAATACAAATGATTGCAAATCTGCTTTTTTTTTTAGTATGCTCTCTCTCACTCTGAATCAAGATAACCATTTTTGAAACAACCAGCTTGTCAAAGTTTCAGCTCAATACATTTGGATGTTTACATCAAAATAGTGAATATGAATTCAGATTCATATTTTTTTCTTATGTGGGAATTCAAAAAGAGTACCCTTTCAGTTTCCCCATTTTTCATATTTTCTATAATTTCACTTTTCTAAAAAAAATTACAGCACCTCAGAAAATGATTATTCGTTGTGAAGATTGCTACCATCATAGCTCTACATTAAAATGTTGCCATCTGTTTATTATATAATTACTAATTCAATTCTGTACCGTATCATTAAACAAAATGTTTATTTTGATCAGACTTCAGAAAGATAATATATTGTAATTCTGATGGATATATTGTATAATTGCCATGTTAACATACAGAGAATACATTTTTTAGGTCCATACATCCATCATTCCAAATTTCTTCAATTACTGACAATGTGTCACGCAAAGCGTCTCTGCAAAGACTCTGAGAACAAGATCCTTTGTTTGTCAAACTCTTTCTATGGCTGACTGATGACGACAATGATGATGATGATGATAATGATAATGAGAATACCAGCCTAGTCAGAGTGTGAAACATGACACCAGTGACTTATTTTTACAGAAGAGTTACAGCTTCATCTTTATCACAGAGAAAGGAAACCGTTTTTTTTATCAATCATTGGCCCAAAGCATTGTGGAAGTAATTAACTATGGTACAATCCCAAATTCAAAGTGTAGTCTTGTGTGGCATTTATTGTTTTGATGAGGATATGATTTGGATGGTATCCCACTTTCATTCTAATGTGGAATTTAGGAAAGAGTATTTTTACCTAAATTACAACTGGAAATAATGTCACTTTTCTTAGGATCTCAGACAAAATTATTTCTAGGGAACATTGATGCCAATATCAGCTTTAAATCAAGTGAGTTTAACACTAAAATTTGACCACATGTTCAAATGTACATTGTTTGAATTCTACCTCCATGGTTTGAATAAGCTTTCTGAACAAATTCAAACAGATGATAATGCAGACTGATACTGATACTATACACATAAGTATGCATTTGCTGTATCTGTCAAAATTACCATGCAAAAATATGTTTTATCCTCCATGCTGATTCAAATGGACGACTGCAAGAGATCATGAGGTCACGACTACGAGAGATCATGAGGTCACGACTATGAGAGATCATGAGGTCACGACTAGAGAGATCATGAGGTCACGATTATAAGAGATCATGAGGTCACGACTATAAGGATCATGAGGTCACGACTACGAGAGATCATGAAGTCACGACTACGAGAGATCATGAGGTCACGACTACGAGAGATCATTAGGTCACGACTATAAGAGATCATGAGGTCACGATTACAAGAGATCATGAGGTCATGTCTCATAACCTTCATCATGCCCTAGTTACATAAAAAGAAAAAGAAAAAAAATTGGCAGTTCTATGGTACATTACATTCAATTACTACAAAGTGATTTATGGTTTATTGACTGAATTTCATCATGCCCTAGTTACATAAAAAGAAAAAGAAAAAAAATTGGCAGTTCTATGGTACATGTACATTACATTCAATTACTACAAAGTGATTTATGGTTTATTGACTGAATTTAGTTATTTGTTTTGGACAAAGAAAAGATTTGATGGCAGATCGAGGGGACTAAGGGGGGGACTGAGGCCAATAGGATGGAAAGATCAATAACATCTAAGGTACTCCAGTAGCCCCGGGGCGAGTTTCTATCTCCACGCTCAAGGTAAATAAAAACAAGGGGGATCAGGCAAGTCCATTTGGGGACCGCCTGTCCTGCGTGATGAAATACTGGTCACTGATGGCTTCCACATTGCATGCCTTGCTGGTAACTGTGATGAGTGCGGGGCAAATGGACGATTTCAAACCCTGATAAATTGAATTGGTAATTTCCTAAACCTTCACTAATCAATAAACATTGAACTGTAAATGTTGGCGTTGTGGGTATAATATTCAATTGACAACCGCTTGTAAAGGGAACATACAGCTTTGAATTTGCCCAGTTACAAAACTACTGAATTATTAATCTAAAAAATTACTTGATGTGATGTTGGTGATGGTACCAAGTCATCCCAAAAAACTATTCCATCTGACATGGAAATGTATTACAAATTTGAAAAGGCTCACAGATGAATCCATTTCTACTATTTTCTCACTAATGACACAACAAAATATGCTGAAACGTTCATAGGTTGGTTTGAACTGTATACATCTCTCTTAATCCTCCTACTATAGCTGCACTTCAGCGGGAAGTTGCTACAGAGTTCAAAATCAGTCAACTGCCTGTTTTGACTAGTGACCCAAATGTGCACACAGGGGCATTTTTGACTAGTTTTTACTGTCATTTTGACCACCCTGAACAATACCAGACAATGCTTTTACCAGTCAAAAAACTCATTTTGACCTGTAAATGTACTTACTACATGTGAGGTTTGACAGTGTTTGACTTTTAAGTGCACTGGATATACCTTGGCAAGTATATCAACATTTTGACTGACCCTTGTAGACATGACAAGTGCAGACATTTTACCCTATAAAGTGTACACTCCTAAGTGTACAAATTCTAAACCTCAAAAACTTCACAATCCTGCATTTACATGTACTGTCAGTAGAGGGCTCCACGCTGACCCATTAAGTGAATCAGCGCATTGATCAGAGGAAGGTACGTCCATCATCAGTGCGTTAGTGAAAGGAACCTTACCAACTGCAGACTCATGAACAATGGACTAAGAACTAAATTGTATATTACAGTACATGTACAAGTATTGTCCAAGTATTGTCAAATCATAGGGGAAAAGGGCTTAGACTTTTGTTGTATAATTGTAGGTAAAACTTGTAGCTTTGCATGGTGAAGAGGATAAGTAAGACTAATTGTGGTGACACCATGTGAAATTCTCTATTGAGTAGTAATTAGTTCTGAAAAGTACTGGAGATTACAACTCGACGTTTCGATCAGTATGCTCTGAAGACGATCGAAACGTCGAGTTGTAGCCTCCAGTTCTTTTCAGAACTAATTACTACTCAATAGAGAATTTCACATGGTGTCACCGCAATTAGTCTTACTTACTTGTATAATTGTACATGTACAATGTATGTCTTCCTTGGAAGAGTTTACAAATAAACATTCAGGTAATTAACATTCAGGTAATACAGCATGTATTAAACTTAAGTATTACTGGCATGTTATGAACACACTAGTCTCAAGTATTAAGGCTGTTGTGATTTATGGCACCATTCAAATCAGGTGTGTGATTTGACAGTAAAAAATCATGAAAAATGGGTAGCAGGCCAGGGTCTCCCTTTGGTCTAGAGGACAAAGCCCCCTGAACCTCCTGGATGTTTAATTTTGGAGGATTTACAGACTCTCCACATCCCAACAAGCAAGAAACAAGAGGTTTGGACATAATAGAGGCTACTTCTTTCTTTCCTTGGTGGCTACTTCTCTTCTTTCAAGAGAATTTTGAGGCAAAGGGAGATTTGTAAAAAAAAAACTGAGAAATCACAGACCTGTCAAATTGATATTCCTTTGAGCAGTGAGCATCTGAGATCCACTGGTAACAATTAAGCCAGTAGAAACATTTCTTACTGTTTCTTACAGCATTCATTCTGTCATGACTGCCCATATTGCATTGGGGAATCGGGTATGCGCAATATGCAAAAAGTGCATGCAATTATAAAGACATAAGTAGCAACCGTTCAGAACCAAATGGACCCTCAACGGCCAAGGGACAGATCCAACTAATAATCACATCGTGTCATCACAAACCTAGGTATTATCACACATGATGATAAATCCGTATATCTATTAGTTATTATTAATTCATCTACATGTACATGTACATGTGATGTCAATTAAAATTTCATTTAATTTCTACAATGGTTTGTACGTGACTCTCTGCATTCAAACAACCATCCGACATTAAAAACAATAAAAATGTCCAAAAAAAAACCAACACAGCATCCTACATGTAGATGTTGGTGAATCTTTATGTAAATAGCTGTTTGGGAAATGGCAACCCCCCCCCCCCTCCCCCAATTAGGCTGTCATTAAAAAAAAATACATCAACTCACCAATTTCAAGCCCTAAATATGAGGCCAAAAAGTGGGTTTGAGGCTTAGAGCCCAGTGGTTTCTTGACTTCATGCCTTTCAGGAGACTCATCTCCCCTACCCCTTCCCCCGCCCCACTGGCCCAATCTTCAGCTCCACCGCTGCACTGCGCACACCGAGGTCAGAGTTTGACTGGTGCTCACCGCTTGTGCTTCATGCTCCAGCTCTGCAACACTGATTCTGATCCATATCTCCTCCTACCACCTAATAACGACTAATTACAACCAGGGGCAAACACCGCTTTTTATTTAATATCACATTATTAGAGCGTGTCCAATTGTAAACAATGGCTGTCATCAGGCAAACACGCTACGGTTCAATGGTAACAAATCTGCACTTGGTAATTGTTCACAGGAAGGCAAGAGTGGGTTGGATCCCCACCCAAGTCCCCTCTGGGTTTTCCTAATCAGCAAAGGCCAATTAAAAGGTTAGAGGAGAATTATCCTATTTGTTATAACCATGCATGTCCATATACCCCAATTTTTTTTCATACACCCCCCCCCCCCCCCGGCAGTATGTACTTCCCTGTTTTTGGCTGTGCCCTCTCCCCTTTCAGCCAACCTAAATCCACCCCTATTTGTCAGAAAGCTCGTTACACAGGTACCACAACCATGGGTGTGTCCTGAAAAATGGGTTACAGGCCTGGCTCTCCCTTTGGTCTAGATAGAGGACAAAGCCCTCTGAACCTCCTGGATGTTTAATTTTGGAGGATTTACAGACTTCCCACATCCCACAAACAAGAAACTAGAGGTTTGGACACAATACAGCCTACTTCTTTCTTTCCTTGTTGGTTACTTCTCTTCTTTCAAGAATTTTTTGAGATAAAGGGAGATTTGTAAACAATAATAATAATAATAATAATGTGTGGACTTATATAGCGCACGTATCCACCAACTGAGTGGTGCTCAAGGCGCATTATATTATTACCCCTGCTCATAAGGCTCATAAATCATTCCTGAAACCATCTCAGCTCCCTGGGGAGTATACAGCTCAATTGCTGCCGTTACAGCGCATATAGGGCTAATCAACCAACTCTGCCCTCACAGGTACCCATTGAACCCCTGGGTGGAGAGAAGCAATTATGGTTAAGTGTCTTGCTCAAGGACACAAGTGTCACGGCTGGGATTCGAACCCACATTCTGCTGTTAACACCAGAACTTGAGTCCGGTAAACTAGACCGCTCGGCCACGAAATCAGGAAAAATCCGGAGAAAACACAGGCCTGCACAACTTACATGTAAGCTGTGATCATATTTTTTGACGTCATAAACTTTTTGACTTCATAAATGATTTGGGCAAGTTGAAACATGTTCAAATTTTGTGAATCATTCATTTTGACATTTACTATTCTCTTCGCATTCGTGCTCACTTTAAACTGTCTTTCATCCTACAAAGTTATTCATCCCTGACGAAGTGCTCTCTTTCAAGAGTAAATTTAACCAGTAGGTTTCCATACTTTCTTGATCCTATGAACTTTGAATGCATTCAATCGCCTTTCACTAAAACTGATTTCGGTCTTTGGCATCAAATCTCTCCGGTACACGATTTTATGAAATCAATTCCATACGATTGCGGCTTTCCCCATGCGTCCAAGATTGCCCTCATTAGCTTGGGATGACGTTGTAAAGCAGTATCCATGGTTATAAGGACTGATTTGATCCAGCTCAGGTCATGGGTGCCATAAAACATTCAACTCTGAAGATAATTGGCAAACACAAGTGGACATCCCTGGGGTGCATTAAAGACCCACACACATACATATTAAATGCATTATTTTTGTACTGCTTACATATGCATGTCCAGTGTACAAATTTGTGCATGATTGTCCTAAAAACTTGTACATATGTAAAGCCCGGTTCATACTTGACGCGAAAGCGAATGCGAAGCAAATTTTACGTCATCAAATTCGCGGCGAGTGATTCGCTCAAGTTGAAATGTGTTCAACTTTTGCGAACCTTCGCCGCGAATATTTACTGTGAACCATTGTCGACGTCACGAATTTCGCTTTGCATTTGCTTCCGCGTGAAGTATGAACCGGCCTTATAAGACTGCAAGTATTCTCTGATTGATCGACACAAAAAACAAAGCCAAGATTTGAATCTTGCATCCGGAGTTAACAATGTAATATCTCCCTGTACACACTGTATCGAGCTGAATGTTGCAATCAGGTCTTTCATTTGTACAAAACATTTCAGAGTGGGGGGGGGGGGGGGGGTGGGGGCTCCAACAAGTTATTTTTATGGTGAATATACTGACAAAATACCTAGGGGTAAAGTACGTAGTCAAAAATAAAAACATTTTGTAGATAGATACATTCTGACTAACAAGTTGAGGGGCAGCCATTTCCTGTACACTTTTCAACTAAAATTTCCCAATGCCAGATCACATACACAGAACATTTACGTACGTATTACTGTAGTTAATTTGAGCACAAGTACATGTATGGTATACATGTCAGGGTTGGGCAATAAGGCTAATGAAAACGGAAAGAAATCCTCAAAATCCCATCCCCATCAATGAGACAATTTGGAAAGTAATTAGGCCTACTATGGAAAATATGGGTCATCATGTACAATATGAATGTATAATAATGCAGTTCTCAAGACCGTCTTTTGATAATCTTACAAACCAGGTTGATGTAGTTGACAAAAATTTGGGTCAGCATGTATGTACAATAATGCAGACTTCTCAAAACTGTCTTTTGGAGATCTAACAAACTGGGTTGATGTACAGCAGTTGACAACATTTTTGAAATTAGTATTTGTTAAATTTTCTAAGTATCTTATTGTACATTTATATGGAAATACATTCATGTGGTTTAAAGCCCTTATACTAGATAGCTAATCTCACAAAATGACAACGATTAGAGCATACTGATCGAAACGTCGAGCTGTAACCACCAGTTCTTTTCAGAACTAATTACTACTCAATTGAGAATTTCACATGGTGTTACCGCAAGCAGTCTTCACTCACAATATATAACACTGGGGAACAATTTTGAACATAATTTCTGTTGAGTTCGATTTTTCACTTGATTTAGACTAAAATTGGCATGCTGATTTCAAAACTACAGTCAGTTTTCTTCTATCACGTCAAGTTTTTTCTCTACAGCTTACCCTCTGAATAAGCAAAATTGTATTGTTTGTCCGTAAGTAATAGGACTGGTCAGCTGATTGCTTTTATTACCGACGCGAAGGCACTAAGATTTTGAAATTGAAGATGACTCAGTTCGTAAGGGATTCGATCAGCATGAGATGAATGATTTGGCACGAGATTTGGGACTATCAAAAATGGCTTCAGAACTCCTAGCATCAAGACTGAATGAGAAAAACTTGCTTGAAAAAGGAGCGAAGGTATCCTACTTTCGATCCAGAGAAAGTGCATTTCTGCAGTACTTTCGAAGTGACAGTAGCTTTGTGTATTGCCATAACATACATGGTTTACTGGAGGAATTGGGAATTCCGATCTACAACTCAACTGAATGGCGACTGTTCATCGATAGCTCAAAGCGGAGCTTAAAGTGTGTCCTCCTCCACAATGGCAATTTATTTGGTGCAGTCCCAATTGGGCATTCATTTTGTCTTCGTGAAGAATATGGAGACATAAAGAGAGTCATTGAGTTGTTGCAATATCACAAACACAATTGGATCATCTGTGTTGACCTTAAAATGGTATGCTTCCTTCTTGGTCAGCAACGCGGATACACCAAGTATCCCTGTTTACTGTGCATGTGGGACAGCAGAGCTCGAGAGAAGCATTTGTTGGAGAGGAGTTGGCCTCCAAGATCTGACCTCAAACCTGGTGATCCCAACATTCTACATGAGCCACTTGTTGACAGAAAGAAAATTATATTCCCACCTCTGCACATAAAACTGGGTCTCATGAAGCAATTTGTTAAAGCATTGCCAACTGAAGGCGACTGTTTCAAGTACCTCATTTTGGCATTTCCTGGCCTGTCAATTGAAAAAATCAAGGCCGGTGTGTTTGATGGTCCACACATTCGGCAGCTCATCAAAGATGAACATTTCATCGGGACAATGTCAGAACTTGAAAAGAATGCTTAGTTATCATTCAAAGACCTTGTCAAGAACTTTCTTGGAAATACACGAGCAAAGAATTACACCGAAATTGTCCAGAAACTATTGGAGAACTACAAAACGCTTGGTTGCAACATGAGCATCAAGTTGCATTTTCTGCATAGCCATCTTGCTAACTTCCCGGAAAACCTTGGTGAAGTCAGTGATGAGCAAGGTGAACGATTCCACCAAGATTTGAAGGTCATGGAGGAACGGTATCAGGGTAGATGGGATGTACATATGATGGCTGACTATTGTTGGAGCATCAAGCGAGATTTTCCACAGATTGAACACTCCAGGAAAAGCTATAAGCGTAAACTACTTGCACACAATTTGACTTACAGTAACAATATCCTTTGTATGAACAAAATAACTTTAAACAAACATTACAGTCAAGCAATTTTTTTTATTTTCCATTGTATGTAAATTTTTTAAACATTCTATAAAATAAGCACAAATTTGTTAGATGCGGTATTTTTATGGTTTTTGAGACAAAGCGAGGGTATCCTGTAGCTCAAAAAGTTGATGTGATAGAGAAAAACTGGGGTCATTTTTGGATTCAGAGGCCAAAAGTTAGTCAAAAACAAGTGTCAGATCTAACTCAACGAAAATTGTGTTCCCCAGTGTAATTGATGTGCATAAAAATGATAAAACTCACTTAAACCTGTAAAGTTGATGATATAGAACACTCTTTCTGTCAAAGGTAAAAGAAGGAACAAAATTCCCAAATAAATCTTCGACTTCATGAGATGAACAAAAAGTTAGAATAAAAAAGTGACAATATCGTCACGATCAACAGGATATGGAATCAGAGTGCTCGTTTTAGATTAACTCAGTGACTGAAGATAATACCCCACATGATAAGGTCATATTACCATTGCTGCTGCATAAATGAGCCAGTTATTTTCAGTCACTGCGTTCATCTGAAACTACATGTACATGAAGGACTCTGATTCCGTGTCCTATTGAAAGTCTGCTCTGATCTGATATTGTTGGCCCTTTAAGTGCAAAACCGAAATTCAATGAAATTAGCTGAAACTTTCGCAGGTTGGTTTCTATGCATACATGTATCTCTTGATCTTACAAATTCTGGATGCCTTTTACAGACATTTTGAGAGTATGCTGGCTTTGCTTTTTAGCAAGGAATCCCTGGGGAGGGCTTAACTGAGCTGGTTCACAAACTAAAAATGTAGGTGTTGAGCTGTCACAAATAGTACTACCCACAACTGCAGGAATGGCTTAACCCCAGTCAAATCATGGATCCTCGTGGTCAAATCAATTGAGCGGCAACTGTTTGTGAAGCAAATAGTCTTAGAACCATCACACACAGTATCTGGAAAAATGATATAGGAGCTAAGCGTACTGTGCATCTATAAAACATCTGTGAACTTTCTAATGATCTGAGTACTTTTCAGTGATCTGTGAAGTCTCCTGTGATCTGTGAAATACAAGATCTCAATGAGCTGAAACTTTCACTTGAAATGCTATTATTCTCGTAAAATAATTATACATTGCATACACGTAATGAGATTTGATGGAGCGACACAGGGTGGATCTTAAAGGGGACAAATATTCATTCTGGCTCACTTAAAGGGGCAGTATCGTCATGATCAGCAGGACATGGAATCGGAGTGCTTGTTTTAGATGTGGTGTCACCACAAACAGTCTTTACTTATCCTGTTCACCATGCAAAGCTACAAATCTTACTACATGGTGTCACCACAAACAGTCTTTACTTATCCTATTCACCATGCAAAGCTACAAATCTTACTACATGGTGTCACCGCAAACAGTCTTTACTTATCCTATTCACCATGCAAAGCTACAAATCTTACTACATGGTGTCACCGCAAACAGTCTTTACTTATCCTTTTCACCATGCGAAGCTACAAATCTTACTATGTGGTGTCACCGCAAACAGTCTTTACTTATCCTTTTCACCATGCAAAGCTACAAATTACACAAGTTTGTGACGCTTTTTGGAGAATGTATTACCAAAGGTAACCACGCTGCCTTTAAATTCTGATTTTGATAACTCCTTTTGAGGAGCATTCCCCAATGGTGTATAAATAAAATATGAGTACTACAGTGGTAGCCTACATGCACCTTGTAAAGCTTTATAGGGGTGAGATGACCCTAAAAGTGTCTCAGCTTGACTACTTATGTACTCTACAAATACATGCAGGGATCCATGGTACCGACAAGTACCACATTCACTGACCTCTTGAATCTGGATTTTCTCCCAAGTTTTGAGTATTCTCAGAAACTGAGAGTTTAAAGAGGCTCTCGTCACATTTTGTGTGAGCTTTCACAGAATACTATATACATTTTAATGAATATTTGATCACGGCCAAGATCCATTTCAAATTTGTAACATATTTCACTTTTTCTAAATAATGACAGCATGTCAAGACAGAACAATTTATTAGGGCGTTTGGTAAATCACCATGGTTACAACAAGTAAATTTTTAAATTATAATTCAGTTGTCTTGGAATCAAGTAATACACAATGGTGTGCATTCCTTACAGGGACAATATCCTCATGATCAGAGCAGACTTTCAACAGGGCATGGAATCGATGTCCCTAGTTTAAGATGAACACAGTGACTGAAAACTACTGGCTCATTTATGCAGCAGCAACGGTAATATGACCTTATCATGTGGGGTATTATTTTTAGTCACTAAGTTAATCTAAAACTAGCACTCCGATTCCATGCCCTCTTGATCAATGACAATAGTGTCTCTTTAAGCATATGTGACCTGTGTTTAGTTTCATTCCATTTGGTTTACTCTTGAGAGTACAATAGTTGACACATGACAATTTTTTTCTAAGACTGGATTGTTTCTCCTGAAACAAGTTGACACTTCCCCATGTATTTACCCATGTCTAGCACAGTGTTTAAAACGTGACCCAAAACAGAACAAATGAACTTCATTATTCACTTATGAGAGTCTCCCAGACTCAAAAAGTCAATACTAGAAGCAACATTCCCCAGAGTCAATCAGTAATCGGTATCATTCATCAACATCCCAAGAAGTTGCCCTTTTCCTACCAGAGGTTCAAGACAGTAGGTCTAGCTGCGTGACTGAGTGTTCAGCCAAACAGCCAGGAAAAAATATTTTCTTCAGCAGGGAGTTTGTGCAGTAGGCAAAACCGCAAGGAAACATTTTTAAAGGAGAAAAGCAGGTTACTATACTAACAATTTAGAGTTCGGGTCTGGGTTAAAGGGGAAAAATGGGGTGATGCACTTGCTGTGACTGTGCCTACATCTTAATGTGCGAAGGGGTCCATCTAGAGATGGTGTTTTTACCTTTAAAGGGAAAGTGCAACATTGATAATTACATGTACCTGATTGTAAAATTACAGAGTTATAATCAGAACTTGATGTGCAGTTGGTAAAGGTACCAATCATGTTAGTAAGTGTAAGCTCACCTTTTTTTCATTTCGGGATGTAGAATAAAAGTTTTGCTGAAGTTGACCTCAATTTCTGTGCGGATTTTCAAAGCGTAGGTTTACACTTTACATACATAACCATAACCATCTCCATCAACACTCAGAAACATGCTCCATCTGTTCAATCTAGTGTGCTAACTGCCCACAGCCATCTTGTCAACATGCAACAATGTCCAATAATGACACTGGTCCAAGTTGTGATAGCTTCCCTTGATAGAAGTCAACAATTTATTGACTTACAGGTGCTCTTCAAGGCATGCATTGATTTCTCTCAAGGATGGGTAAAAACATAAAACTCACTCATCACTCTTATAGTCTTAAAGGCACCTGGCAATAGGTTTTTTATTGATTTAAACAATAAAGTATATGTGTATTAACAATAAACAAATTGTTTGAGTGATTATTTGTCAGGATTTATATGTTTAAAAACAATATGAAGTTGTTTGGAGGGTGACTCCGCCCATCCCTTTTTGTGACGTCATTCGAGGAAGGATTCGCCGCTGATGGAACATCGACCCCCTCGGCCCTCGAGAATTGCCTGTGTTTACACGTGTGGTTTGGTTTGTTATAAAAAAAGGCATTTTTCCGGCATTTTCCCAGCAATGCCGACCAGGTGTATTGCTGCTGCATGCAACAAAACAACTAAAGATGGGGTCAGCCTGCATCTGTTTCCAGCTGATCCCAAATATAGGCGGTTATGGGCAGCGAAAGTCAGGATAACGAGGGCAAAGTGGTCCTGTCCGACGTCGCTTTCAGCGCTATGCAGTGACGCTATGCAGTTTCGTAGCACTAGCGGCATTGCTGCACCTATATCGTGAAAACTTGCATGCTTCCCTTGGGCCTTGTTTTACGTTGTCGTTTCATCTGAAACTAGGTTACAGGTTAGGCATACATTTTGTACCAAAGAACATATTTTATGGTTTTCACTATTCCAATTTTGCATATTTCGTTTCCTTTTGCGTTTGAATGAAAGAGTTGCCGTGTACGGCAACCTTAACGCTGCCGTATAATGAAACGTTGCCGTATTCAGCAACTCAAGGTTGCCGTATATAGCAACGTTGCCGTATTTGGAGTTTTCCGGACTGAATTGATTCGCTTCTTTGCACTAGCATGACTAGTAGTAGTACAGTAGTCATATATATAATTCTTCATATTGCTTTTTATTCATTTAAAATATGGAAATGGTTTGAGGCTTGATTGAGGTTTCTCATTGTCGTACTCTCGGATTCGGTTACTCGGATTCGGTGGCGCATCGTGCCGATCAGGTACCCAGACGTAATGTATGGGGCCAGACTACTCATTTTCTCTTCAAATATCCCCGCCTCGAATGACGTCACGAACAGCGCCACCATGTGTCAATGTAAAGGGGTGGCCTATTCTAAAGTCGTAAATACAATAAAACCAGTATTTCTGTAACCTTAGTTACTTGTTTATTCACATTCCACTCATAAAAATGTATATATTTATGACAAAAGCTACATTTGGACAAAATACCAGTGCCAGGTGCCTTTAAGAGTTACGGACATTCATTAAAACCAATTTAATGGCACTGCATTGTTTTCAACTCCTTGAGTGTATGTGAAATTCTGAATGCTCGAGGTTTTTAGAAACCCATTTAGAAACCCATTTCTTGAACTCTTGAACAAACACGCTTAGTGCAAACCTCTTGTTTCCTTTAAATATATATTTTTTTTTTAATGCAAATCGCCCCACACAAGGCAAATGGCCAATCCGAGGTGGGGGCTACTAAGTCATTGAGTTGTTACGACTCCACACTGAAGAACAATTCTAGTAAAAACCTCCAAAGTTAAGCTGCCTGTAAATATCAGACAATGACTGTGAAACTAGACATTGATTCTTTATCAAGCAGGCTGTAACTTCATCACTGGTTCCAGTATCGAAATAAACATTTCTAAACCATCACTGATCAAAATTCTAACAGCGTGACTCATGGGATATCTAAATGTAGATTTCAGAAAGCTATGAACATGATAATACACATTACTAGTAATTTATCTTTCTATTTTATCATCCATAGACCTCATTATCGTCCTGCGGTCATTTTCGTCAGATTCCCTGACTGCAATACAGTGATAACAATGATGGTTGTTAGCTACATATCAAAGGGACCAACCTATTTTCCTTTAGGCCTCAGTTTGGTCTCATGGACTTGAATGGAAGAAAATTCAAAATGACCCCAGTGTAAAAATGTTCTGCCCCAATCCACGATTGTTATTTATAAATGTCCAAATATACCATAAATCATATAAGAAATGTGTTTCATAAACTGTTTTAACTGCACTCGACATGTATATTAACCCTAACCACCCCAAATCCATCAAAATCCTCAAATTTTTTGGGAAAAATTCAGCACTTTCAGAAACTGGTACTTTCACCTCTTCAAATGGGACAAAATTACTACCTAGCAAATCAGTGCTGAATATGAAAAATCAATGAAAATGCATGGTGCATTTTGAAGCTAAGGGCATGTTTCCAAAAGTGCACTGAAGGATTTTGGAGGATTCAGGAAGGTTCCTTGCCAGAATGCCTAGGGGATTAGGGTTACTATGTTTGTGTTGGTTTATAAACCTTAAATCAATCAATTATCATTTTGACAGAAATTAATGTAATATTATACTGCAAAAACACAACAATAACCTTGAGCAGTTCTTTTGATCAATAAAACAGCTGTAATATACAAATCATATACACTATGGATATAGATTAATAAACTGGATGCTTATCTCACCCATTATATATGCACTTTTATCAAAGCCACACTAATTATTCCAACATAAGCAGTCTAAAAGTGAACCAATAAAAGTGCATCTGAAATGAACAAAACATACTATTTTTCTCTGAATCTGGCTGGGAAACAACTTAGCGACATCACTAAGACTATGCAGAAAAGGTTACTGAGTGCATTTCTAACCACATTGCAAGGCTGGTACGACAGAAAATCATATCAACAGCAGCTATTATAATGCTAATTATGATAGACAATGCAGTTATTATTATCTGTGGAAGTCATGTTCTTATCTGAACTGAAATTATGCAAAGTGAAAGGCTGTATACACCAGCGAAACAGATCATACACGAACATTTATTAAATGTATATTGGTTTCTGTGTGTATCCTTATCACTGGTTATTTTCCCTGAATCGGGACTTCCAAAAATCCAAAAAGTTATTTGGTGTGAAACCATACTGAAGAGTTATTTTGTTCGAAGTAATTTCATCTTAGGGAACAAATTTGGGTTCCAGAAGTCTCTCTTGAACAAAGTTACCATAATGACTTTTGAAAAGTTTTTCCCCTTTAACCAGTTCGCGTCGGAGGCCGTGTATACACGCAATTTTTTTTTGCACCACGGATCGGAGAGCGTCTATACACGCCAGAGGAAACTCCGGAATATTTGTATGCATGCTCGGTTGACGTGGCAACGAGCCGAGTGTACAGTGACATGCTCGGTAGACGTGGCCACGCGCTGTGGAAGCTTCCATTAACGTGTTTGTGTGGGGAAAAGAAACCCGCACAGGGGCCCAGAAAAACTTTTTTATTCCCGACGCGAACTGGTTAATGGGAAGAAATACTTTTTCTCAGACATTCAAGGTCCAATTCCTGAAGTAGAAATTTTCATTTCAAATTTTGCTAAATACTATTTTGATTCTTGTACTTAGGGATTAAGGGATTACCTGTAGGTCCCCATGGATTAAGGGATATTAAGGGATTACCCTGTAGGTCCCCAGGGATTAAGAGATTAACTGTAGGTCTCTTTACGCTACACACAGTAATGAATTGGTACATGTAGTTAGTACTCTTTAAGAGTACAGACTTTTATGAAACTTGCCTGATGTAAAGTTGATGATGGCATCAAACAGTCAAAACAGAAATTCCACGTTGGAATGAATACGTACAATCTTGATTCTTATAAAGTATGGATCCATCAACAGCATTTCACCAGAAGTGGTTTGAATGCATCTTCTCAATAATTTAATTATGACAGGATACGAGAGGGCTTTAATCATTTGGTAAGAGTCAAGGTTCTTATCTTTATATGCTAGGGTTCAAGTCTCAAGCGGCCGTTCACAACTAAGGGATGTTTTGCTGCTCACTTCTGGTTTATCTTCCAAGTTATTTCCGTCAACAGGGGCGATCACTGGCGTCCCTTCTAAGCCCTAAACCTATCTTATTAAGATTTAAAAATACGATATGATAACATTGATGGTTTAGCCTCCCTTGTGTATAGAAAGGCGTTTTGATTTTCAACCTACATGGGGGGAGGGGGGGGGGGACGATGTCAAAACTGAAATGATCAAATTCATTTGATGCTGCAAGCATATTGCATCACCAGGTCTGTGATTGTATGCGAAGGTTATCCACCAGGAAACGGGTAGTCAGAGAAGAGTTAAAAAGGGTTCCTGTAAACTTGTGTGAATTTTCTCCAAAAATGTAAATATAACCCCAAACTCAAAAGTGCTCCTACCCCTGAACCATGTTTTAAGTTTTCCAAAAATTATTATAATCAGTTCAACAAAAACTAGCTAGAACCACCCTCAATACATTAAGTGGTTTGAACGTTTTCTTAAATTTAAATAAATGAATTTCATTTTTGCTAATGCACATTTTTCTATAGGGGATGGAAATTTGATTAATTTTAATGTTCTCTGAATGTCTGAAAAGTCTGGATGCCTGTTTTCTAAGTTTTAATGAAATGTTTCAAATTAACTAGTACAATGTATGTCAAACCTGTATTTTATTTTAAAACATTTAAACTTTCTTCAATACAATCAAAAACCAGACCATAATAGTCCCTGGAGTGAACATTTGAAGAAATGTAATTAAGAAACTCAAGGATCTCTTTTCCAGATATGACAAGTCATGTTCAGAGTGACAGGAAGTCCAATTATTACAAGGGAGAAAGAAACATAGGAAATTGAATAATTCATTGTTGGAGATAAACATCTGTGATGTAAATACAGAGTGTTTGGGAGGGATTATGAGAGTGTTATGTGTTATGTGTACATGGAGTGTGCCAGCCTGCTGTAATCCACACCACGGCATTGTACTCCAAATGTACGCACGCACAACGAGCATGGTTACGGGTTTTGCTCCCCCTGCCCGGCCTGCCATGGGGCATCATGGGATAGGTGCTTCCATGCGAATCTAGTTCCTAGAGAACTAGACGTAATCTTAAACTAGACGCAGGCGAACCATTCTATGTGGCAAACAATGGTCGCGTTCGATAAACACTAAGGTGCGCGTGCGAGATACAGTTCTCTCACATGCCGGGTAAGTCTCCCAGACTGCACCGCTTCGTTTTGAGTCCTGGCGCATCAGTTTGTGGAACAAAACGTCACGAATGGGCCAAATCCATTCTTCTTTGAGTATTATGTCGTGGACTAGGTTAGTACACGAGTGGCACACTTCATGTATAGACTTCTGGTGTTAGTCAATTCATAAATATTTAAAAAAAATTTTTTTTAGTGTATTTCCCGACATACAATAATGGATAATCTAAACAAAAAGACAAAACTTGCTTGATGTTAAGTAGCTAATCAAAAATCCCCAAAAATCTTTTTGAGATTCTACTATTTTCTACTAACCATTTTCCAACTGACTATTTGTCCTGCAAAGTCCGAATGCATTTTTATTACTTTCTAAACAACGACACAACATAATAAGCTGAGCCTTTCACAGGTTTGTTCTTAGATGTATATATCTTGATTCAAAGAAAGTAAGGGTACTCATAGAAGCAGTTTTGCCAACTTTACCAAGAGTACATAATGGCTTTTAGGTCACAAAGGTAGTTTGCAGCATTTCACTTATAAAAAAAACAGAGTGAACGAAAATGGTGATTGCAGATGGCGGAGAACGACACTCTGATCAATCAAACTTCTCAGACATAAAGCCACTGTGTGCCGACAGCTAAGAAATGCATCCTGCCTTTTCCATCGCTGAAGCCATGATCTGCAACAATCTTCCTCGCAACATCAAATAAACCCATGCAATATCAATGTTCAAAACTTCACTCAAAAACCCACCTTTTTTTCAAGAGCTTACTGTTACGGCGCCATCAGCAACGACCATTGGAATGGCATCTTATAAATACGATTGATAGAATGGTGATTGATCAGCTTCCAATGATAGATATAATAACGATTCCAATTTCAGAAACCTGACAGTCGACAAACAAGCAATGGTTCTCATCACACCTTTGCTTGTTTACACCCACATCCATCCTAAACTTCCTGAAGACAATGCCAAACTCACAAAGCCAATCCATTTTCCTCGAATATTTTCGTCGGCACCTAATTATCCTTGGACCAGGAAGAATGCACAGCCATTTCTCATCTTTTAAAGTTACAATGAATTGTTACTATTATTTATTAGGTGCTGAGAGAAATAGGGGGGAAGATATTTATTTATTAAAGGAGGTTAAGATATCATGGAAGTTTAATTGTTTATTATTTGGAGAAAAAAGTGTGAGCCAATTAATTTGAAAGAAATGTAGTCTTGGAAAAGACATGAATTGCTGTAATAATGAGGAACAAAATGATTAATTTCTTTGTTTAGGCAACAACTCATGGTAGGTCACTTTGAACAAACAGATTTGTGAAGCAGGTGGGAGGAGGGGGGGGGTAATATTTTATTTAAAGAGAAGGTACATCATTGGTAATTACCAGATTATCAAATTAACAAATTACTATCTATATATAAGGTGTAAAGCTGGTACAGTCATCAATCATTTCTGAGTAATTATTTCGTCTGAAGTACTTTCGTCTTTCGAGAAAAAATTTACAAAATTCGTCCAGCAATTTCTTTTTAAACATAAACAAATATTCAGGTTTTCTTAATTTTATCTCAAAAAATTGTGATGAAACTTTCACAGGTTTGTTTTAAGAAATATTTCTTTAAAAAAAAGATGGTTAAATTGAACATTCATCTACATTCATCATCCATTCTACTGCAATCTTTCATTACCAGTCCTTTGAAAATGTGCACAGTTTAGAAATTTGAAACAAAACAGGACCGAAAAGAATATTTTATTTTATTTTTAATTTTCATAATTGTTGAATACCTTTTTGGTTATTTCTCCCAAACTGAATGATTTACATGTATGTGTTGACTTATCCAGTGGGCAGTAAAGTGATTTGACAATAGTAAAAAATCCTGAAAAATGGGTAGCGGGCCTGGGTCTCCCTTTGGTCTAGAGGACAAAGCCCCCTGAACCTCCTGGATGTTTAATTTTGAAGGATTTACAGACTCTCCACATCCCCACAAACAAGACACTAGAGGTTTGGACGCAATACAGGCTACTTCTCTTCTTTCAAGAAAATTCTGAGGCAAAGGGAGATTTGTAAAAAATTCTGAAATCAGGAAAAGTCCTGAGAAATCACACAGCTAGTGTATACACAGTATTTTATTTTTTTTTTTTATAAAATTTGACAATCCAATTTCTGGTTGGTTATGATATGTATAGACATCTGCTGTTCAGTGAAACATCTTGGAATTGATTCAATAATAGAAAAAAAAACCTCTTTGATAAATAATTTCAATGACTTACCAATTTATTGTCACCAACAGCGTAAGAATGATCCTTCCTTTCAGAAAAGTTATTTAACTTCCAAATACTTCACAGCGTTTCCTGAAACGAGACATAAAGGCAAAATTTGTCCGGTTCATTTTCATATCAAATTACAGTAGTTATAACAATCACAACTAGAAACACCCGTAGCTTTGGTCAAATACCATCGATGTAATGAAATCATGCTCATGATCAGCCACAGACATGGTAAAAAAAAAAACAGCTTTCCTTCATTGTTGCAGACGCTCATATATGGCTGACTGCGTTTTCTCTTGGCAAAAACTATTGACTACTGATGGTGAATGAACATATCACCCAAAAATCCTTTGGATATCGGAAGTTTCTCGATGTAAACTTACAAGAAAACTATCATCCAGAAGTTGAAACAGTTGAAGACCCCACATTCACTGTACTGCCATATGGAATCTTGCCGCACTAAACAACTTTCAATTGTTTACACACTTCCACAATTGTATTCCATTGGAACAAGCAGTCAACTGTTAGCTCTAAGATGGTGAAGCAATCAGTCCAACAATAGCCTCCAGAAATCCAAGAGTTAATTATTTTGGGCAGTGATGATGCCACACTGGTTATAATTAAAAACTACATGTAAGTACATGACAAGCAAGCAAAACTACACTGCCCAGCTATTTTGATTGCAAACATATTATTACACTAGTGATTGCGTGAATGCAT
Source organism: Zoroaster sp. YZ-2022 (assembly GCA_029582265.1). Lineage (NCBI taxonomy): Eukaryota > Metazoa > Echinodermata > Asteroidea > Forcipulatida > Zoroasteridae > Zoroaster > Zoroaster sp. YZ-2022. Next base: position 3,435,007 of record CM055833.1, on the reverse strand, counting down.
AGTGATTTCTGCCTTACACAATTGGAAATCAAGCAGACCTCATGATACCACATATCATGCATATCACAACTTATCAGAGCTAGTTTCAAGTCCCTTCTCCCACATGTCTTCCCCAAAGGCAGAGTGGTATCATCCAAGAGACTGTCCAAGCGGAATGGTTCATTTCAAATCTGCGGGGTGTTGAACCATTTTGAAACCCAATAATGTGTGATAACTTAATTTAGTCTCTTCATCAAGACCTGGTTGGGTTTTCAATTTGGACATCCAAAGTAGAGCCACACCCGTAGTTTAGAGTGGAGAGATCCATTACACATGCTCCGGCGCAGTCCACCGTCCCCGCAAGGGGGTGTTCGAATCACTGTGTGGCTCCAGTGCCCCCTCTGGTAACCTGAAGGTCACTCCACAACCAGCACCCAGTAGGTGACGACAGAAATATTGCAATGACTCATGGGATTGAATGGCCAGTTTCTACAAAGTGCTTAGTAACCCAAAATTCATAAGACCCCCAAATTGGCCACAGCCAACCACCTCCATCCTTTTGCCCATAAAACAAGAGAATAAAATGCAGCAGGGACATTTGGGGGACATTGTCTGTCCTTTAAGAGATAAATCAGGGGATGCAATTTCTCTTTTTAGGTTTTTGTGGAGGGGGGTTCGTGCCGGGGCGGTGACAGATTTGCGAAAGGGGACATTCTTGGGAGAGGATGTCATCATGGGAGGCGGGAAGCGGTAACCAAAATTCTGTGAAGCGGTCGATGTGGACACGAAAATTGGATGTAAAACTATGAATTTATGACTTTTTTGATTTATATACGTGGAACAAAAACTGAGAATTTTAATTATCATTAGAATGAATCCACATAAATACCTGTGTAAATGCCAATAACATAAACTAGGTAAAACTTGAAGCTTTGCATGGTGAACAACATAAACCTCTTCTTTTTTTTGTGCAAAAGTAAGTAATTATTATCCACAAGCTAAATTTCAGCTAAAATGTACCCATCATCCAGAAAAATTAATGTTTTCAGAGAAAACTGGGGGGAAAATGAACATTTACAATAAGTTTATGGTACCTTTTTTCTGTACAGATTGTGAATGCCTCCACAATTTATCATGAGTTATCTGCTTTGAGTTGAATAAAGTAAGCATTCTCATAGAAGCGGTTTTGCCAACATTACCAATGTTGTACCTTCCCTTATGTGTATATCTTGATTCAAAGAGAGTAAGCATACTCATAGAAGCAGTTTTGCCAACATTACCAATGTTGTACCTTCCCTTTAATGTATATCTTGATTCAAAGAGAGTAAGCATACTCATAGAAGCAGTTTTGCCAACATTACCAATGCTGTACCTTCAGTTTAATGTATATCTTGATTCAAAGAGAGTAAGCATACTCATAGAAGCAGTTTTGCCAACATTACCAATGTTGTACCTTCAGTTCAATGTATATCTTGATTCAAAGAGAGTAAGCATACTCATAGAAGCAGTTTTGCTGACATTACCAATGTTGTACCTTCCCTTTAATGTATATATCTTGAGTCAAAGAGAGTAAGCATACTCATAGAAGTGGTTTTGTCAACATTATCAATGCTTTGTACTTACATTAACGCTGTAGTCAACTGCCAGTATGTAAGCATGATGTACATTTAAGTTACTAGTGGTTTGCTGTTGCATAGCCAGGATTATCAGAGTGGGAGCCCTCAAAAACCATCTTTGGGTAATTTATAAAAATCACTTATTTACGGAGATACCCATTTAGACCCTCCAAAAACAAGTGGAAGTGGGTATGGCGTCAACCCCACTCCCTACCCCTTTGAACAGGTATCTGGAGGCTTTGCTCCATTTGAAAATACATTACAGTCTACACATAACAAACTTCAAATTGTCAAAATAACTCCACAAGTGCGCAGATGACCATAAATCATGAGCATTCCGACTGCATACACATGGGTACTAGCATTGTAGATACACCTTCATGTCAGATGGGTTTACACCACACTGTTAAACTACAAGTCCCACCAAGATTGTCAATGGTTACAGTTTCCAAGTATATACAAACATGTATAAGAACTTATTCTTAGAGTCCATGACATCAATATTTCTTGTTGTTGCTAACAATAAATGTCTAAACTGTAAGCCTTCATAACCTTATTCCCCCAGGTGCCAAACCAGTCCATCACCTCATTTTCACATTTGACAAGAATGCTAACTTGATAGCCGCACAATTACAGTTTTGAACATTCATGGGTCTTGGCAGATATATTTCAGCATGTGAAATTCTTTTTCATGGCCACTGGGATGGCTAGAGATACACCTGTCATCTGGGCATAACAGGGGGATGTGTAAGAAACAGGAGGTGACTGGTCTTATGCTTCATTACCTCTGAGTTATTCATGGCTTAATTGGCTTAGAAGCGACCTGATTGGGTTACTGGGTGACCTTATTAGAATTCATTGAAAGTGATGTCAGGTGATGATTGACAGTTATGCAAATGAAGAGAGGGATGGCTCATTATAGATGCTTGATTGGAAATGTAGGTGTAGCATTATGACATCAGAGGTTATTCACCTCATGCATATCGTAGCCCTCTAGTGGTAAAATGCACTTCAGCTGCGAGCTCTGGGCTTTATGCCGTTCCATTTACGGCCTCTTTACCATACAGACTTATCACAACAGTACGGTCATTATTAAATGGACAGTTTCATCACGATCAGAACAGACTTTCAACAGGGCATGCATGAGTTTAAGAACATAGTGAGTGAAAATTACTGGCTCATTTATACAGCAGCGACGGTAATTATGACCTTATCATGTGGGGTATTATTTTCAGTCACTGTGTTAATCTAAAACCAGCACTCCGATTCCATGCCCTGTTGATCATGACGATATTGTCCTTTTAAGTAGTCATTTTATATGCAAACTGGAAATTCTCACTGCTGAATTCCATCCTCTCACCCACAACCTTCCAAATATCATACCTTTTCCTATGTTTTTTAACCTCTTTCTGCACTTATCATTAAGTACAAGTTTTTCTACCTGAAAAAAAAGCAGATCTCAGTGGCCATTTTGTTAGGAATTTTCATGGTGAAAAACTCTTCCCTGGTAACCTTAAACAGGAGCCAGGATAGCGCATGTGAACTGGTTAACCAGTGTCACAACCCAATATGTCACAGCCCAATATGTCACAGCCCAATATGTCACAGCCCAATATGTCACAGCCCAATATGTCACAGCCCAATATGTCACAGCCCAATATGTCACAGCCCAATATGTCACAGCCCAATATGTCACAGCCCAATATGTCACAGCCCAATATGTCACAGCCCAATATGTCACAGCCCAAAGCACAGAGTCTAGGGATCAGATAATTCTGTAATTCATTACAGAAGGGAAATACTTCCCTGAAATGAAATTTCCTTCAACCAAGTGTTATTAATTAGTGTTAACCAAGTGTTAACCAATTTGTTATTACTGTTGTATGGTTAGTCAATTCATATACATTGTACATTGTACATACATGTGTATGTGAATTAGCATTAATTATATAGCAGGCCATGTGGGGTACAGAAGGTTCCTTGTGGATCACTGTAATACACAGAAACCAGTCAGTTGTGGTACAAGTGTTTTGTAAAAATGAAAATTGTGTTGCCAATTATGTACATCCCCCAACCCTCCTGCCTTAAGCCACTGTCTGTCCACTGCCTTACAGATGGATTATAGGATCTAAAATGACCTTAAGTATGAATACACTTCTATGTACAAGTGTGTGTTTAGAGCAAGGACCATTCAATTTGCTTAAAAACCTCCAGTGGTTCAACCACACCAAATGGACATTTTCACCACAAAGATGTGTGTGTTCCTCCTACCCAAGTACAATAACCCCGGATCTGCCAATGAGAGAGTTGTGCAGATGGTTACACTGGTAACCTTGATCATCTAATCACAGCAGGCATGCTTAACCAAGGACAGAAAGCGGCACCCTGCAGCTCTTAACCCAAGTCTGAAATTAAATTGTCTGAAATCGGAATGTCATTCTGCATGATGAATCAAAGATCAACCCAGAAAAACATGTTCTCATTACTTTACAAAATAGCAACAAATCTATACACAGCTACAGGTGTAAGTTTTCCCCCACATGTTTCAAAAATGAAGGTTTCATCTGTTGTTAAAGGGACAATACCACATACCATCACGATCAGGTCAGTTGTTTTATCAGTTTATTCACTTTAAAGGGGCAGTATAGTCACGATCAGAGCAGACTTTCAACAGGGCATGGAATCAGTGTTCTAGTTTAAGATGAACACAGTGACTGAAAATTACTGACTCATTTATGCAGCAGCAACAGCAATACCTTATTATCATGTATTACTTCCAGTCACTGAGTTAATTTCAAACTAGCACTCCGATTCCATGCCATGTTGATCGTGACGATACTGTCCCTTTAACTTTAAAGCCACTACACTATTGGTAATCTCAAGAACATAAATGATCACAGTCTAACATAAAACTGATTTGGTGTAAAGTTGATTAAACAACCCTATCAAGCAACCCTTGAAAAATCTTTCTGAAAATCTAACCATTTCCAACCAAAAAATAAGTAAAATTAATTTCCAACTGAATTTTCAACTTTATGAGACCCAAATTTCATGTTATAATGAATAGGAACAATCTCAATGCAATTTCAATATTCTCGATATATACATAACAGCAAAAGAAACGTCACCCCCTAAATATACAATGTTGTGGGATGGTTGGCTGCCAGGTCAACCAAATTTGACACATTGTGTTCGTGTTACACTCCATACTCATAATATTCTTCATTAAACAAATTATATTAATTATAAAATGAAAATAATAAATATTTTTAGGGGTGACATTTCTTTTGCTGTTATGTATATATATATATATATATATATATATATATATATATATATATATATATATATATATATATATATAATCCCCTCTTTGTTCACTTCTGATACTCCTATTGGCTTTTTCTAGACTGATGCTTATCTTTAATTGGTCACTATTTTCCCGCCTTTTTTGGATCCCGCCCCATGATCCTTTGCTTTCCCTTTTCCCTATAAATGGATGAGTTTTTATGTTGTACTTTGTCAAAGCCTCTGATGAAGGTCCGGATTGGATCGAAAGCTAAGGCCACCCTCCCGATTTAATTTATATATATATATATATATATATATATATATATATATATATATATATATATATATATATATATATATATATATATATATACCGGTATATATGCTCTGTATGCCCTATATATATATGCATCATGCATCATGTGTTTCTTTTGGTTCTCATAAAGAATGGATTCATTTACATACATTTTACCAATTTAAGTGAACACTAGTTTAAATGATTAAAGGGACAATATTGTCACGATCAACAGGGCATGGAATCAGAGTGCTAGTTGCAGATTAACTCAGTGACTGAAAATAATACCCCACATGATAAGGTCATATTCCGGTTGCTGCTGCACAAATGCGCCAGTAATTTTCAGTCACTGTGTTCATCGTAAATCGGTGTTCACCGATTCCATGCCCTGCTGAACGTCTGCTCTGATCATGAGGATATTGTCCCTGTAAGGAATGCACACCATTGTGTATTACTTGATTCCAAGACAACTGAATTATAATTCAAAAATTTACTTGTTGTAACGATGGTGAGTTACCAAACACCCTAATATTTGTAATAAAATATTCTGTTTGACATGCTGTCATTATTTAGAAAAAAAGTGAATTAAATGTGAATACAATGAATACATCTTTATTTATAAATTATTTTTAATCTCACAACAACATATCCGAATGATTATGTCTACACAAATATTATTCGTTTCCATTTAAAAAAAATAAAAAAATAAATAAAAAAAGGCGTTCAATGGCCTGATTAACCTCGTTATGGTGTCAATGAATTTACGTTGTCACGGCTGATTACATATTTACTGAGTGATAGAAAATATCATACAACAAAAACATGGAGTAGGCCTACAAGTAAGTCACTTTATTTATAAATTATTTTTAATCTTACAACAACATATCTGAATGATTATGTCTACACAAATATTATTCGTTTCCATTAAAAAAAAACTTTAAAAAAAAACCGGTTCAATGGCCTGATTAACCTCGTTATGGTGTCAATGAATTTACGTTGTCACAGCTGATTACATATTTACTGAGTGATAGAAAATATCATACAACAATAACATGGAGTAGGCCTACAAGTAAGTCACTTTATTTATAAATTATTTTTAATCTTACAACAACATATCCAAATGAATATGTCTACACAAATATTATTCGTTTCCATATCAAAAAAACAAAAACAAAAACAAAAAACAAAACAAAACGGTTCAATGGCCTGATTAACCTCGTTATGGTGTCAATAAATTTACGTTGTCACGGCTGATTACATATTTACTGAGTGATTGAAAATTTCATAGGCCTACATGAAAACCGCAATATCTACTGAAGCCACAAGTCACAGGGCAAAGTGCAAAAAGCACAAATATGAGCATAAAGCAAACAGGTTTTCGCCTTGGTTTCACTGTTATGAAAAAGGAATGTCCCAGTGTATGTAAATCTGTCCACACTGTGATTAAGTTTGGGGAATGCTGGCTGGCCATGGCTTTTCCCAGTAATTTATGGTGAGTCATTCAGTAAGCACAAATTGAGGGCAGGTTTGTGGGTGGGGGGGGGAGGAGGTGGTGGTATTTCCTCTTTGTTTATGACCTTGTTATTAATATTACAATTAGATTTCCCCACCCCCTTTTTTTGCAGGGGGGTTTCTAGGGTTGTTTGTGGGGGTGTGGTTTTGGGAGTGTACAGACTCGATTCTCCTCACCCCCCCCCCCCCTCCAAAGGAGAACATTCTCATAGCATAGTTTTGTATTATGTTGTCATTTTTATGTGAAGGGCTCATTGGTAATATTGGCAATACTGATTCGACCTCACAAAATAAACAGCCAACCTGTGAAAGTTTTAACCTTGTGCTGTTAATGTGAATATATACATGCAGATTCTGCATATTCCATATTATTTTCATATAAAGATATCAATTCAGTTGGAAATAATAATAATAACACTGCTATCACCAACTTTGCACAAAGTAAATTTTTTTCTGTTAAACTGTGATCTTGTTTATTTCTGATGTAGAGTGGTTTTGATAATAAGGGCAAATTACCCATTAAACCTTCTGTGACTGCAAGGGCCAAAATCAGTCAAAATGTTGATCAAGTGCACTTAAAAGTTTAACACTGTCAAACGTTCGTAGGTACATGTACGTGTAGTAAGTACATTTACAGGTCAAATTGTCAAACTGTTTTTGACTGGTAAAAGCAATGTCTGGTATTGTTGAGGGTGGTCAAAATGACAGTAAAAACCAGTCAAACATGCCCCTGTGTGCACATTTGGGTCAACAGTCAAAACAGGCAGTTGACTGGTTTTGACCACTATAGCTACTTGCCACTAAAGTGCAGCTATAGTAACAGGGTTAAAGGAGAAAAAAAACAAGTTGTATTGTGTAGTATGCAATGTTTTGTTCAGTTAAAAACACTGTACAGTGCATGCACGGTTGTTTATGGTGTAAACCGAGGACTTCCTACCGAGGACTTCCTAATGCTCTCCTCTTTTGTTCCCTTTTTTGGCATCTCCCATTTCATTTGTACACATGCTTTTCAACCGAGGATATTTTCAAACAATAACCACCCTTAGGCCAAAAAAAGTATTTTTTTTTTTTGCCAACAGGGAAATGCGATACATGTATTCCGTTGGACCAAATCTCCCATATACAAAGTATGGTGGCTAAGAGAGGCCTCACAAATCGGGCAAACGTACATACCCCTATGTGAAATAGTCGTTTAAAGCACAGCACGGCAGAATTCCAATCGATCCAGCAATTTTGGCTGCAATTGGACATCATTTCATAGCAAAAAAAAAAAAAAAAAATTAAAAATGCCGAAGCGCGGCTCTGAGGAGACCAGAAACCAGAGCTTATTTTTTTCTTTTTTTTGGGGGGGGGGGGGGAGCCCTTAACCGAGGACCCAATATTTGTTATATATGTCATCAATTTACACCATAGACAAACCCATGTGTACATGTACACAATCACGCTTCATATACCTAACCCTACCACTAAGAAAATAATGCAATCAAGAAACAGGCCATATAAACACTTCAATTTCATCCAAAGCTTTGGCCTAGAATGGTGTCTGATTCCAGGGTTTTGTTTGGTTTGTTTGCTTTCCTCCAGTGGACAGGTGGAGACAGGTGGAGATGAATTGACATATTCACACTTGATACTCTCTATCAATCACCATCACTCAAGCGTTCAACCAATGACATGGAAGCTGAGTCACCTGACCAGATATTATGTCATGCCACATGTGATCCAACTAATGTATGATCTGCTGATCATTCCATCTGCTGATCATTCCATCTTCTGATCATTCCATTCAAATGGATGAGACTAGGAATGACTAATTATTGTTCTATTATTAAAGTCAGTACACTACAGGGGTGTAATTTGACAAAAGGAAAATAAAATCCCCTCTGCCACCTTCATCCCCTCTGCCACCTTACCCCCTCTGCCACCTTCAACCCCTCTGCCACCTTCACCCCCGCTGCCAACTTCACCCCCTCTGCCACCTTCATCCCCTCTGCCACCTTACCCCTCTGCTACCTTCAACCCCTCTGCCACCTTCACCCCTCCCCACAGCCTCTTCAATTCCAGTATTATTTCAGTGATAGTTTTTGCAATGGGGAAAAAGGAATTTCATTGCCCTTAAATTGTACCAATTAAATACAAATCAATTTAGGGAATAGCCTCCTTTGATCTAACATTTGGACAAGAATACATAAATTATGTAAAATATAAAAACATTTCAAACAATCTTAAAAATGTGAGAACCTACTGTGATGAAACTTCCACAGTTTAGTTTTATGATAGATTTCTTGAAAACTGGAGGGGTGAAATAAAACTAGATTTCCAAAAACCAACGTTGTACATTCCTGTTAAGTACATACCTGGGGTGTGATTTGACAAAAGTAACAAATCCTGAAAAATGGGCAGAGGGCCTGGGTCTCCCTTTAGTCTAGAGGACAAATCCCCATGAACCTCCTGGATGTTTAATTTTGGAGGATGTACAGACTCTCCACATCCCCATAAACAAGAAACTAGAGGTTTGGACACAATACAGGCTACTTCTTTCTTTCCTTGGTGGCTACTTCTCTTCTTTCCAGAACATTTTAAGGCAAAGGGAGATTTGTAAAAAATCCTGAAATCCGGACAAATCCTGAGCAATCACAGGCCTGATAGTAATATTGTTCACATTTGATAAAATGTTTGCCATATAAATTCATCCATACTTTACACACACAAAAATACAAAAACCTTGTAAAAGGAAAACAAACAAGATTCAACATATTTTGTTGTACTGTTATGTATGAGTACAAGTCAAACTCAAGCACAAGTTCATGTATGTGTACATGTACGTGAGTTTATGACACCTGTTCAACCCAAACCAAGGTGTTGACTGTTGATTGGTGTATTTGCATGAGGCTGGGGTCAGAACAAATTTCACAGACAGAGACTGGAATTTGTCCCTTGTCTCAACACAGCATTCATAGAATTAATGTATGTATTTGAAGGTCTAAACATATTTTACCCAGTCAAATACCCATGCACAAGACAACAAGTTCATGTCCATATAAAAACAATGTACTTACCTAAAACTAAATGAAAATACATTTATAACCACTGCTGTAATAATAATAATAATAATAATAATAATGTGTGGATTTATATAGCGCACGTATCCACCAACTAAGTGGTGCTCAAGGCGCATTATATTATTATCCCTGCTCATAAGGCTCATAAATCATTCCTGAAACCATCTCAGCTCCCTGGGGAGTATACAGCTCAATTGCTGCCATTTCTAGCGCATATAGAGCAAACCAACTCTGCCTTCACAGGTACCCATTTAACCCCTGGGTGGAGAGAAGCAATTATGATTAAGTGTCTTGCTCAAGGACACAAGTGTCACGGCCGTGATTCGAACCCACATTATGTTGCTAACACCAGAACTTGAATCCGGTAAGCTAGACCGCTCGGCCACGACACAAGTCAATGACTGGATTCAACTTGACTGGAGTCAGGATTTTCAGTGGCCCAATCGCAAAAGGACTCATCTTGACTCGAGTTCCTGCCCTGGATTGGATTTGACTCAAGTCAAAGTCTTGAGAAAGACTTGAGTCTTCAAACTGCATGATCTTCATCAAGCATGGTAAAAATTCCATACGCACAACACACTTTACTGGATGCACCACTTAATTTCCACTATAAATTTTCAGCATTCTCTGGCGCACACTTCGCCAACAAAGAAATGACAACTTGTCATGTCACAGCACACAAAAAAGAAGAAGAAAAAAAACAAATATAAACTACATCGTGCATGGATTCCTTGGGCAGCAAGGCATGCCAAAAACCACGCAATTCATCTGAAAATAATTACTTTGTCTAAATTGTCTGATGACGACTGATCTGACGTGGGCAATTGGCTAATTTAGCTGACCAAGAAACGAGGGTGACTGTTTCTAGAAATCTTGACAGCATGACATCGTTTACCTTCACAGTTTATAGTAACACCATTGGGGCATGGTTTGACCATAGAGTAAGGTTTGACTGATAGAACAATGTGGGGCTGTACATAACTATATGGTTTCTTAAAATTTAGGGCACTTCAATATCAATTTTAAATACATGGTATTTATTTAATGAAAAGTCTTTTCTGTGATTTATAACTTTAAAAAAAAAAAAAGTTTCATGATAACATCTATTAAAGATTATGGATAAATTCTCTGAAATTGTACGCCTGTTGCCAGTTTTTGGAGTGTCGGAGTGGAGGGTATGAATCGTATTAATGGTGAAACTTTCTGCATGGCATAAATGTTGCTTTATTGTTTGAGTAAAAAACTAGAACTTTTGTTTATCAAAGTTATTTTAATCACTACGACTGAAATAAATAATGCCTTGAGTTTTAAGTCTGAAATTGTTTCGGAACTTTCACACTCTTCTGAGCAAAGTGTGGAATAACTGAGCTGAAACTTTATTTGAAATGAATTAATCAGTGTTTAAAGCCAATTATTCACTATTGGATATGTTGGCCAATAATGTTTAATAGGGGCTTTAAATGGATAATATCGTCACGATCAGAGCAGACTTTCAACAGGGCATGGAATCAGTGTCCCAGTTTAAGAGGAACACAGTGACTGAATATTACTGGCTCATTCATGCAGCAGCATCGGTAATTATGACCTTATCATGTGGGGTATTATTTTCAGTCACGGAGTTATTCTAAAACTAGCACTCCGATTCCATGCCCTGTTGATCGTGACGATATTGCCCCTTTAAATAAGGATTTGAAAAAAAAGTGTCCAAATTTGCCACTCATTGGTAATCCGGGTGTCTGTAAATGTATGTTTAAATTACAATACAAAATCAAATCATGTATCAAACAGAGTAACCAAAAGACATCCAAATGTACATGTTGTTGTCCTCTTTTGGCTGCTCCCGTTAGGGGTCGCCACAGCGGATCATGATCCGCATTTGATTTGGCATAGGTTTTACGCCGGATGCCCTTCCTGACGCAACCCTCCCATTTATCCGGGCTTGGGACCGGCACTAAGCATGCACTGGCTTGTACATCCCCAGTGGCTGGGTTCAATTCGGCCCTCGCAGCAATTATGGTAAAGTGTCTTGCTCAAGGACACAAGCACCATGGTCGCGGCAAGGCTTCGAACCCACACACTCTGACGACTCAGCCATCAGAACACAAATCCGATGCACTAAACCGCTCGACCATGGCACCCCACATCCAGATGTACATGTACTGCTGGCTAATAAATACTACATTTGAAATTTAAACAAATATTTGAAAATTCTATATTTGAAAATATTTGAAATTGTTTCTGTATTTCTTGATCGTCTTCAAAACTTAAAAATACATTTTCACTATTAAAAAGCATACTGAGGCTTTAAAATAACAGTGAGCTATTTTAAGATTTAAGGCTGCAGGCCTACTTGAATGAAGTTGTTCTTGTTTCCTCTTAATATGAAGGACTCAAACATCAATCTTAAAATAACTTCATCCACTGACCTCATGTTAAGTTGAACCTGATACTTGTCTGGGGGCTGTTTTTATACAAAGTTGTGTTTTAACAGCGCTTTTGTGTATACATCTTGTTAAAAGCTTACTTGGATAAAAAAGTAAAAGCAAGTCACAGAACCCTTGACCTTATAGTTGAACACATGTCTGCCACTGGCAAGACAGACTATGGAGGAATGAACCAAAAAAGCTTGGTTCATTCTTGGTCATTCCATGGTCTGGTTGTTTTCTTCCTCCATGGGTTAATGGAGAGCGTCTTTGGCTAGGGGAGGTTGAAACCGTACTAACTAAACTGGCACCCAGGAAGCAAAGGGGAAAGATTAGACAATACAGCGGCAGGGGCATTGCCTGGAGGGATAGAACTCCAGAGATTCGGTGTGCATTTGGGGCTCATAAGGGTACATGTACATAGAGAGAGACACACCTGGGAAAATACAAGACAAAAAGCGTGGGTATGGAGAACAGTCTTGATAAAGCTGTACTCTCTGTTTAATAAAGGGACGATCAGACTTTCAACAGGGATGTGGAATCAGTCTCCTAGTTCAAGATGAACACAGTGACTGAAAATTATTGGTTCGTTTATGCAGCACCAACGGCAATATGACCTTATCGCGTGGGTATTATTTTCAGTCACTGAGTTAATCTAAAACTAGCACTCCGATTCCATGCCCTGTTGTTCATGACAATATTGTCCCTTTAAGTTGTGCTGCAATATTCATTTTCACAATGATGCAATGGCCCTTTTCTGTATAAAAATATAAAGCTTTCTTACATATGAATATGATAGTTACCTTAAATTTGCAGCTAACATGTATGTGTACGTATGCAGGTAGGCTTCATGCAATCAGATCTGAAACAACAACAAAAATATTCCGAAAAAGGTTATTTAAGATTATTTAAGGTTACTGAAGTATTATTTATTAGTTGACTTACAGGGAAGGTACAACATTGGCAATTATTACTCAAAAGCATGAGCACCTGTTGTGATTTCACAGGTTAGTGTTGTAAAAAAAATTTTTTTTAATATTTGAAAACTAGAGGGTTGAAATGTACATTACCAAATACCATTGTTGTACTTTCTCTTTAAATAAATAGAGGAGTACTCTCCAGTTTTGTGGATATTTTGCACCACCATGTTTTCACCAAGTTTTCACAAGTTTCCAACGGTACCCTGCTGAGCAGGGAGGCCGTTTCTTTCCTCCGTGCTTATTTATATACCCAAATTGACAGTTGCCAAATTGATCTTGAAGTAGTGGAGAGAAGAATTTATAACATCACACACCTTAACATGAGAATCAATCCATTTGCCATCTGTACAAATAATTTTGTATCATACAAGATTCTGTATTTATTCAGGAAGGCAATGACAGTACATGCATTCCTTCAACTGCTGAATGAAACTAGCAGTGATGACAGCTTTGTGAAGACACATGATAGCTATCCAAACAAACAGCAAAATCATAAAAGATGGTGTGGCTATTTGGCGTTATTTTTTATGTCACTTATTATGATGGTGTGTATTGATAGATACATGCAATGTATTTATGTAGTTTGTAAGGTAACTGTTTGTAACATCCAGTAACTGTAGTCGGAGGGAGGTCAGACATAGTGTCACCCAAAGGGGTGTCTGGGTGTCTTTTTGGACACCCTGTTTCAATTTTGGACCCTGTTTCATCTGTCATTTACATGTACAAGTATTGTAAGTGAACAATTTGGACACCCTATTTCATCTGTCATTTACATGTAAAAGTATTGTAAGTGAACAATTTGGACACCCTGTTTCATCTGTCATTTACATGTAAAAGTATTGTAAGTCAACAATTTGGACACCCTGTTTCATCTGTCATTTACATGTAAAAGTATTGTAAGTCAACAATTTGGACACCCTGTTTTGAAATGTCCGGAAAATTTGGACACCCTATTTCTAAATCCTGGCTAACACCTTAGAGGCAGGGCATGGTCCTACTTGTCAGCCCAAAACTCCAGGTACGTGCAACTATAGAATGCAGGGCCACACCGAAGGTTGCTTCTTATAAATTTACGTATATCTGACTTAAAAATACACAACTGCGGTTCCTAGGTCAAATTCAGAAAAAGGGAAAAATTTGGCCCTGCATTCTAAAGGTACTCCGGTTTTGAACCCTAGCAAGGTTTTGAATCCTTTCTGAGCAAGGTGTTAGTCAGGATTTAGAAATAGGGTGTCCAAATTTGCTGGACATTTCAGGGTGTCCAAATTGTCCAAATTGTAAATGACAGATGAAATAGGGTGTCCAAAACTGAAACAGGGTGTCCAAAAAGACACCCAGCCACCCCTCTGGCTAACACTGTGATTCTGAGTGGTACATTATAACAACATGAAGCATGTATGTCCATGCCACTATTTTACTATTTTGTTCCAAGTTGGCAGGACCATATAGAGCAAGGAACTTGCTCTGTACATGGCAGAACTAAGGCTGACTCCTCCCATCACAGAGCAAGGACCAGAATATTCTGTATCCTTTTTGAAGATTACCTAGTCCCTGTAGCTGGAATTTTCCGGGTGGGGGTCAAATGTTTTCGATGAATACAGTATATTGTGTACACCAGTAGCGGAACAAGAATGTTAAAAAAAAAATTTAAATTTTTTTTTTTTTTTGTTCTTTGGGGAGGGGGATCCGGGCCCCCCCCCTCCGGGCCGGGGGACGGCTGCCCCCCCCAGCCCCCCTGACGGTCCACCACTGGTGTACACGAATTTACCAACAGGGAGTAACTATAGAATGCAGGGCCAAATTTTCCCCTTTTTCTGAATTTGACCTAGGAACCGCAGTTGTGTATTTTTAAGTCAGATTACATAAATTTATAAGAAGTAACCTTCGGTGTGGCCCTGCATTCTATAGTTGTACCTTAAATGGTAATACTTCTGCATGTGTTTTACAAACCAAACAGGGTGTCCATTTAGCAAACAGGGCGTCCAAAAGACACCCAAAGCTATTGCTGGCTATTGCTATTGCTAAAGCTATTGCTATTGCTGGAGTGTCGTGGCCGAGCGGTCTAGCGCACCGAACTCAAGTTCTGGTGTTGCCAGCAGCAGGGTGTGGGTTCGAGCCCCGGTCGTGACACTTGTATCCTTGAGCAAGGTACTTAACCATAATTGCTTCGTCCTTCGGATGGGACGTAAAGCCGTAGGTCCCGTGTGTGTTGTATAATGCACGAAAAGTGGATTGTCGTGGCCGAGTGGTCAGCGCACTGAACTCAAGTTCTGGTGTTGCCAGCAGCAGAGTGTGGGTTCGAGCCCGGCCGTGACACCTGTGTCCTTGAGCAAGACACTTAACCATGATTGCTTCTCTCCACCCAGGGGTTAAATGGGTACCTGTGAAGGCAGAGATGGTTTGCTCTCTATGCGCTAGAAATGGCAGCAATTGAGCTGTATACTCCCCAGGGAGCTGAGATGGTTTCAGGAATGATTTATGAGCCTTATGAGCCTTATGAGCAGGGATAATAATATAATGCGCCTTGAGCGCCACTTAGTTGGTGGATACGTGCGCTATATAAATCTATACATTATTATTATTATTATTAGTAATACTATGAAACCTACTGATGATCCATCAAGAACAACAACAGAGAACAATGAAACAAAGTTGTATAAAAAAAAAACCAAGAATACATCTATTCATGTATGTGTATGCACATCATTATTACCTACTGGAATTCCTGGTCAGACACCAATGGTTTGGGAGTTACTTGTAAGAATCCAAATCACCTCCTCTCCTGGTAAAATACACTCCACTTATATGAAGGTACACTGAATGAACAGATGATCTGTTTCCATTAATTATATATCCTCCAGCTTTGAGTAGCCTTGCCTTGAGAATCCATTGGGATGTAAACAACTATTCTACCATTTCCTGCTTCTCACATCTGTCTCTGTTTCTCCCTAAACTTGGTGTGAAGGCATCCACAAACCACACATGGCATTTCTCTCTGCAGACTGAGAGTAAAACAGGTGATAAACCTCCCAAACAGGTCCACTGCTTGTCAAAAACAAAGTACCTGCCCCAATCTCTCCCCGTTCATTCAGACACTCAACACTTGTGAGTCAACCTGCCAATCAAAATCTCTGATCTCACAGTCAGCCAATCAGCACTCTACCTACTATGCTAATGACTTGAGTCCACCTGGATTGGGCCAGGTGGGTGGGGCTTAACACCACAGGCTTCATTCATTGAGTAATCCTCCAATAGGCCCAGACTTCCTGTGTTACATCAAGGGGGCTAAACTTGATTAATGTTTAACCTTTAGTTTGTAGTTTCCATATGGTTTGGCCATGACTCTTATTAGAGTTTATTTTGAAGGAAAAGTAACATAAGGAAGTAATTAACACTTGCTATATTAGGTAAAAGCTATATTAGGTAAATTAGAATATGACATATTAAGATCACTTCCTGTTTGATTTATCCTCATTTGTCATTCTTTAATTCTTGTATATTTCTTGTATATTTCGTCAACTGAAAAGGAACTAGTAAAACTCGTGGCCGAGCGGTCTAGCGCACCGAACTCAAGTTCTGGTGTTGCCAGCAGCAGGGTGTGGGTTCGAGCCCCGGTCGTGACACTTGTGTCCTTGAGCAAGATACTTAACCATAATTGCTTCGTCCTTCGGATGGGACGTTAAGCCGTAGGTCCCGTGTACTAGATTAAGTAATGCACGTAAAAGAACCCAGAACACTTATCGTGGAAGTGTAAGGGGTTTACCCCGGTGTTTCTGGTTCACATTGCAAGCGCCCTTGTTTACAGGTTTCCTCAGGCTTTCGAGCTTACAGTGCTTAAGTGCGCTTTTCTGAGGCATCCCTTGGTTTCATTACCAGAAATGATTAATAATAATAATAATAATAATAATAGTAAGATGTCTCTTAGTTAAGATTTCTGCAACTTACGTAAATGTTTAAATGTCAAAGTTGCTTAATTGTAAAGCCCCTATACACTATTGATATTCTCAAATAATGATCACAGATATACCTGAAACTTACTTGTTGTAAAGTTGATGATAGTATCAAATATCACTTGAAATATTTCATTCTGAGGTACTATCATTGTAGTACAATTCTTCAAATAATTTCGCATATGAACTTTTGTTCTCCAGACGCAAAAATACCATGTTGTAAAGATTATGAAACATCTGAATGCATTTTCACTATTTTCACGTTAACGACAGAATGAAATAAGCTCAAACTTTCACAGGTTGGTTTTCATTCATACTGATCTATCAAAAGTATGGATGCCTTTACAGACATTTAAAGGTGCAGTATCATCACGATCAACAGGGCATGGAATCAGAGTGCTAGTTTTAGATTAACTCAGTGACTGAAACTAATACGCCACATGATAAGGTCATATTACCGTTGCTGCTGCATAAATGAGCCAGTAATTTTCAGTCACTGTGTTCATCTTAAACTAGGACACCGATTCCATGCCCTGTTGAAAGTCTGCTCTGATCGTGACCATACTTTCCCTTTAACCAGAAGCATGTTTGGACTTTAAGATGTGAATCAGTAGACAGTGTGTTGATTTTTAATTCATGTTGACATCATTGTATTAGCCAGCAATTCTCCTGGGTGTCTGTTGGACTCCCTGTTTGGTAAATTGATACCATGTTTTATATATGTCATACTTTACATGGAAAAGTATTGTAGTTTAAAGGGGCAAGATCGTCACAATCATCAGGGCATGGAATCGGAGTGCTAGTTTTAGATTAACTCAGTGACTGAAAATAATACCCCACATGATATTGTCATATTACCGTTGCTGCTGCATAAATGAGCCAGTAATTTTCAGTCACTCTGTTCATCTTAAAATGGAACACCGATTCCATGCCCTGTTGAAAGTCCTGCTCTGATCGTGATGATACTGTCCCTTTAAACATTTGGACACCCTGTTTTTCAAGGAATAACGAATTTGGACACACTCAGGTTTCTGAATCCTGTCTAATAATAATATCTAAATAAGTCAAACTTGTAGCTTTGCATGGTGAAGAGGATAAGTAAGACTAATTGCGGTGACACCATGTGAAATTCTCAAATGAGTAGTAATTAGTTCTGAAAAGAACTGGAGGTTACAACTCGACGTTTCGATCAGTATGCTCTGATCGTCCTCAGGAGAGTAATATCTAGCATGACATTGGGTGGCTCCAAATAATATTTTGTGAAAACAAACCTTAGAAGATAACAAAGATTTAAAGAAACAGAAAGAACAGTACTTTTGTACCCTATAATTTCAGCAAAACAAAAGCAAAACATAATTTAAGATTTTAATAATGTACACAACGGATTTTTTAGGATGTATAATTGGAGAGAAAGTTCAGTAATCATGTCTCAAGAATAGAGGAATGCTTTATAAAGCTCAGAATGTGTGTAATACAAATGGAGCACAAGTCCAGATTCAGAATACAGCATAACTGTCTATGTAGACTTTACATACAAATTAATAGTGACATGCAGATAAATCAAGACTTCCTGACCTCAAATTTGAGAGATTAAACGATGTGCCATTGTGAAAGACACAATTTTCATCATTCATTTTGTGTGTACAAAATCTCTGCACAAAGCAATTTATTTTTCGCAGCTCTCCCCAGAAATCACTGATCTGCAACTAGTACATGGAAAGGTGATCTCTGTAATTACCTTGTCTTCTTATGGCAATAACAGTCAGTGGTGATGTAACATCTAAACTATACACACTTATCTCCCATCAGGGGTCTGTGTAATGAGTAATTGTGTACACAGTAAGGAAGGATTATAACTTGTTGTTTATCCTACACCAGTGGTACTGTTTGGCAATAAGGACCATGTTTACCAACAGAACAAAGGGATTTATAATATGGGTTGGGATTTACTCATGGATAACGGGGAATTAAAAATGCGGCTGCTGGCAGACAATTGACATGTCTGGCTTGCATTGTAGTGGAGGAATTCGTCCCCTTGGCAGCCTTGGTGTGTGTTTTGTGGAAGTTGATACCAGCGAGATGTAAATTAAGATAATAATTACTGATGGGTATCTAGTTAGACTCATGATGACTATGTTGTCGATTTGCTGTTTTCCTTCCTCCATGATTTGTCTTACCACCGTTTGAAAAGAAATATGCTCAGTGGACTAAAATGGGTAATGTGCATTTTAGGCCTTAAAAATGATCTGTGTTTTACATTATTTTATCAGTAATGAAAGGACGGGCAAAGTGTAAGACTGGTGAAAAACATTTTTGTAAATCTACTCAATTATTTCAAAGAAACAACTTTTTAGCCCTCATGAAATGGAATGAATTTAAAATCTGATGATTTTTTTGGAATAGCTGGTCCTCGCTATAAGACCAGCCACTATAGTGAACATTTTCTGTAACAATTTTGGCTGACAAAGTAATTTTTGCCTTCATTCTTTCCCAAAAGAGAATTAGAGTGAGACATAAGAGGCTAATGAATGTCAACCTATCAACCACAAATTACCACTAAAAATCTACTTTTTAATAAATAAACAACCTAGGAGACTGTAAATTTGTCCAAGAACATATGAAACCAGTGAGTATTTAATTGCTATGGGGTCGAGTGGCCTAGCTCTTGTTCTCTGCCAACATGACCCACAAATGTCACAGCCATTTTCTGGCCAATAGGTGTTTGACTTCTGTGGCCATTGTGGTTTAATTGATTGATCTCAAATGGTGCTTTATACTCATTTTATTGGGGGGATAATTATTTACAACCTTTCTGCTGTTTTTGTGTGAAGAATTTTATGCTTTATTTCATTTTGACGACCGTCCTTTAAAAGGAAGGTACAACATTGGTAATTTTGGCAAAACTGCTTCTATGAGTATACTTACTCTCTTTGAATCAAGATGTACATTGAAGGGAAGGTACATGTACAACATTGGTAATGTTGGCAAAACTGCTTCTATGAGTATGCTTACTCTCTTTGAAACAAGATGTACATTCAAGGGAAGGTACAACATTGGTCATGTTGGCAAAACTGCTTCTATGAGTATGCTTACTCTCTTTGAAACAAGATGTACATTCAAGGGAAGGTACAACATTGGTCATGTTGGCAAAACTGCTTCTACGCGTACTCATTTACTCAACCAAACTTTGAAAGTTTCGGCTAATTTTACATTGATGTTTACACAAACAAATCCATTTATTGAATTCATTCTAATTTGAGAAAGAATAAATTTACCATGTTATTTTTATTTTCTTAAAATTGACAACACAAGATAAAATTACATTGTATTACTAGGGAAGATTGATACCATCATCAGCTTTACACTAAGCAAATTATTTGATCATTTTATATACCTAAGTATCATTAATTCAGTTCTTTAAATGTCATTTCTTAATGAGGGAAATATTTTGGAAACCTTCACCCGAAGAAACATCAACAAAATGAATCATAAAAGGGAACATTTGACAATGACTTTTGTGCTTTTTGGGTGATAAATCTTTGCCAGGATTGTGTGAAAATGTTAATACTTTATTCAATGATCAACCTTTAATGGCACATTAATTCAAATCACATTTCGTCAAGTAACCAAACTGAGGCATCATAAAAAGAACACCACTTAATTTGATTGGGTTGGCTCAGGGACTATAATGATAATGGTTATAGGCATCGTTCGTTGTCATATTTGTCTGGGTCACTTACTTTATAACTAGTAATATAACTTGTATAACTTCAATTTGTAGAATCAGTACATTGTGTGACATCTATTCCATCTACTGTGCATATCTGTTGTGTCTGTTTGTTTGTTTAGTGTTAGGGTAATGATTGCTTGTTGTTTTTTCCATAACTGCTCGTCTATTTTCAGTTTCATAATGGTATTACGTTGTGCTATTTGCTAGGACATGATTAGTCTGCTTCCCTGCATGGTTCCGTTCCTGTTTTTTGAGTTTTTTATTTTCAAAGTTAGGCTTTTAGGCTTTGATATTATTTATATATATATATTTATTTTTTTGGGGGGGGGAGGGGGTAGAGACAATGTACACTCTAAAAATTTAAAGTGTCGCATCAACCGTTTTTAGAGTTTGGTCAGTGACAACTCTTAATAAATTAAGTTGAATTTACATGTAACTTTTCAAACAAATTATAGAATTGACATGTATTATTAAGTTATATTTGACTTTACAACAAGTTAATACAATACTTTCATGGAGTGCCATGGTCGAGCGGTTTAGTGCATCGGATTTGTGTTCTGATGGCTGAGTCGTCAGAATGTGGGTTCAAATCCCAGCCGCGACCATGGTGCTTGTGTCCTTGAGCGGACACTTTACCATAATTGCTTCTCTCCACCCAGGGGGTAAATGGGTACCTGTGAGGGCAGAGTTGGTTGTTGTGTTTGATTAGCCCTAGATATGCGCCAAAATGGCAGCAATTGAGCTGTATACTCCCCAGGGAGCTGAGATGGTTTCAGGAATGATTTATGAGCCTGATGAGCAGGGGTAATAATATAATGCGCCTTGAGCACCAGTTTGGTGGATACGTGTGCTATATAAGTCCACATTATTATTATTATTATTATTATTATTATTATTATTATTTCTTTGAGTTAAATTTCACTTTATAAAGAGTTGTCACTGACCAAACTCTTATAAGGTTGATTCAACACTTCTGTTTTTAACAGTGTACCGCTGACACCTACCCTTCTCCCCTGTCCGAACTTGAAAGATTGCCTCTCTGGTTTTCCGACACAGAAATGCTTGTAAGAATGTGCATTCCAAAAGAAAGAGAAGAAAAAAAAGTAAGACATCCTGAAACTCATAAAAGACAAAGTTAACGCCACATGATGTGGCCACAAGCGCAAACTCATTGTTCACACCTCGTATGATTTCTGACGTTTGCTGTTCATCATTCCTCAAACTGTTCAGACAGATCTTTCCTCTCCAGTCCGGCAGGAACCTAGCATGGCTTAACCTGCAGCAACTTTACCATGTGGCATGAATAAAAGAAAAAAACCCGGCCACAGTTCCCAAATGTATAGTGTAACTTTTGTGAAGGCAGATCATCTCTCTAGTTTCATATGTAAACCAACAAAATTCAGCAAAGCTGAATACAGGAAGGTTTGACTCTTGGTATAACTTACGGTACTATTATCAAAATTAGACGGATGTATATTTAGTGGGAAGGATGTTGAGATACAAAATATCTAAGTATTATTTCTGATTCTGAAATACTCTATTTTAAAGTGAAAACCATAAACTATTGAACACAAAATGTATAATCAATCAAACTTCAAAAATGAACTTTAACAGTTGTTGTGACTCAATTTAGCAGAAAGTTGCAAGATTAGTTTTTATTCCTTGATCTTCCCGCGGTATGAGATATGTAGGATTTGAGGCTTTGCATGGTGGAGATAGATACATGTATTGTAGAGTCCTTTCGGGTACACCATGTAATAATCTCTTCTTGGAAGAAGTGATGGCTTCGAGAAGAGCCGGTTGGTTTGTTCTCAACGTTTCGACTAGTGTGCTCTAGGTCTCCTGATGACGACTAGTTGAAATGTTGAGAACAAACAACCGGCTCTTCTCAGAACCATCACTTCTTCCAAGAAGAGCTTATTACATGGTGTATGGTAGTACCCGAAAGAACTCGACAATATGTATGAGATATGAATGCACAAAATTACATTTTACCAATGACTGGCCATATTTGAAAAGTTTGAGGATTTAACCTGAAAGTCAACATGCTGGTAAAACCGATGAACTGGTCTGTAATTATTTGCCCTCTTTCAGTAATGTAGATTTTTGGGTCAGAAACTGAAAAAAAATAGAACTAAAATGTTCAAGTGTCAGTTACACTGTACATTGTACTTTATAAAATAACGCCTGATAATATGGCTTGTCTGTATTCATTCTAACGTGAGGTTTGGTATAAAAGGCTCTTTCCTTCATTCAAACTGGAAATTATTAATGTAGGGCATTTTTAAAGCGCTCTTACACAAGGTATCAGAGCGCTGTACATTATTACCCCTGCTCATCAGGTGCATAAATCATTCCTGAAACCATCTCAGCTCCCTGGGGAGTATACAGCTCAATTGCTGCCATTTCGGCGCATATGGGCTAATCAAATACAACAACCAACTCTGCCCTCACAGGTACCCATTTACTCCTGGGTGGAGAGAAGCAATTATGGTAAAGTGTCTTGCTCAAGGACACAAGTACCATGGTCGCGGTTGGGATTCGAACCCACATTCTGACGACTCAGCCATCAGAACACAAATCCGATGCACTAAACCGCTCGCCCATGGAACTCCAATTATTTCACTTTTCTTAAAAATTACAGCACTTCAAAAAAAAAAGAAAAAAGATCTTGGGAAGATTAATACAATCATCTGCTTTACACCTAGTAAGTTTTACATTTTAATTCAACCATTTGGTTATTTTTCAATATTAATTCTATACCTTACCTTAAATTTTGACCTTTTCTTGTAATTCCCTGATCCACTGACGAAGAAACAAAAATTCTACAAAAACAGATTCATCATTTGTCACAGGGGCAACAGACCTAACAGCCAACAGCATTAATACCACGGTCAGACAGTCCTTCATTGCTTTCACAGATGACCCACAAATGAAATGATTCAATAAAAATCAACCAAGACATTAGGGATTTATTCCCTGGTACCTCGCCCCTTCAACGGCTCACGTCATGCAATGCTAAGATACAGGGTTATGGTATTCTAACCCCCATGGGAAAACTTCTCAAGAAAATGTCCAACAGAAGGCAAGATAAACACTCGTCATGTCCGCACATGGCTGGTCCGGATGATTGAAACACAAGGATTTATATGAGATATCAAAGACACTTTTTTCCCCATGTTTGGTTGGATTTATACACCCCCAGTTTCTGTTTGGACAGGGAAATTTCATAGCTCCGCCAAAACTGAAATGTGAACTTTTTGGGGTTTTTCCAACTTAAAAGATTAAAGAAATGGAAGTGGCAAACGGAGAAATAAAGGAAGAAATCGAAAACTGAAATAACATACATGTACATGTATGTCAACTTAGGTTTCTATTGCTTTAGAATACATGACAAACAGACCAAAAGGAAATAAAAATCGTGAAAAAAAATTGAAAATTTACAAGTTTGCTGTCAACTTTGATTTAATCTATTGTACCAGACCTCTGGTATCCGTGAGCATATTTTATTGCATACATTTTATTTTTATACTAAGAATGTATTAAAAGTACAATATCATGATCAGAGCAGACTTTCAACAGGGCATGGAATCGGTGTCGTAGTTTAAGATGAACACAGTGACTGAAAATTACTGGCTCATTTATGCAGCAGCAACGGTAATATGACCATATCATGTGGGGTATTATTTTCAGTCACTGAGTTAATCTAAAACTAGCACTCTGATTCCATGCCCTGTTGATCGTGATGATATTGCCCCTTTAAAGGTTTGCTTTCAAAATTGTTTTATACTCTTTGCAATGTAGATAGGCTTGTCACCATTAAAAATAAAAACATTTATGGTGCAAGAAAATAAGTTTTAATGATAACACTATGTGAAATAATCTCTTCTTGGAAGAAGTGTCTGTGGTTCTAACAATCTGAACAGTGTGCTCGGTTCGACTTAATGAGTAATAGGGCTTACTCTCGGAATCTATTCACTCAGATTATGTTAGGACAAGGAGGTAAATCAAGTGAGGCACCTTTAATGGGACAATATCGTCACGATCAACAGGGCATGGAATCAGATTGCTAGTTTTAGATTCACTTAGTGACTGCCATAATACCCCATATGATAAGGTCAAATAACTGTTGCAGCTGCATAAATGGGCCCGAGTAGTGTTCAGTCGCTGTGTTTATCTTAAAATAGAACTCCGATTCCATGCCCTGTCGAAAGTCTGCTCTGATCATGACAATATTGTCCCTCTTTAAATACATGTATGAAGAAATTACCTAAGTTGCATATTATGCAGGGTCACACAGAGGCGTGCACGTAGTTAAAACAGGTGTGATAAACAAGGGAAAAAGGTCCTTCTCTGACTGGTCTGACACAATTGCATTCCCCACACCCCCATAATAACTCAACCACAGGAAGCAGGTGTACAAGAGAGTGATTTTCTCTAGCAACTCTGGAGGTACTAGCTCGCAGGTATCCCCTTGATGATTTATGACAATTCCTGTAGACATTTTCACTGCAAGCTTATGATCATTTCAGCGGGGTTGCCTCTTTTAATTTATGGGTGCCAATTTTCACAATATTGTGTTTCTGTAATTGATAACATCTGTTCTACACCAGAAGTTATGCAATAAAACTTATTCCCTAGACCCCAGTGTCTATTGTCAGTAAATTGGGATTTTCCACATTTTTCTTAAGCATCAACAATCAGGACTTACACGTAGAATGCTTAAGCGAAGGTACATATACAACATTGGTAGGGGGGGGGGGGAGAATGTGACACCCCCCAATAATTTTTCTCAGTCGGCATTTAGAGCCTCAGTCGGCAAATGAAGCATCAAAGGTACTAGAACAAGGGTAGGTCCAGAATAAATTTGCAGTCAGCAAACCTAGAGCTATGTGTTTGCCTACTGCAAATGTATCGTGTTTCTAAGGACTGAAGATATGCAGAGTTGTTTGTTATCAGTTGTTTTTACTTTGTAATACAATGTATTTTACTCACGGAAAAAACAAAGTACATTTGTATCTGGTCATATTAGTGTAGTGTCCGTAAATTTACCCACAAAAAATGTTTGCCACTGATGTTAGTCGGCAAACTGGCTTCCAAATCCCCCCAAAGAAAATGCCTTTGCTACGCCCCTGCAATTCAGATGAAATTCTTTCTTATGATGATTGATTCTTGTACCGACTTAACACAAGTAAGTTTTAGATAATAATTATTTATTTTATATAAACTGGAAATTAACAATGTTGTACCTTTCCTTTGAAGAGAAATGAGTGATTTAAAAAAAAAAAAAAAAAAAAAAAAACAGAAATTACCAAAAGAATGATACAAAACACAGCAATACATCTTTAAATATTACACTTGAATCAAAGCATTTTAGCTCCTATGTACAGTGCAGTTGCCATAGAATTGTCAGACCTTTCAAAACCTTTCAAGTTTGCTGGACTGAAGGGTTTTGAAAGGTGAGAAAACTGTCTGACAAAAGGGACCTAAGGTTTCGAAAGGTGAAACAACTCTCTGAACAAACTGGTGTTGCAATGTTTCAATACCTTTCAAAGGGTATTGAAAGGTGTGGTAGTTCAGTAGCAACAAATTCTGGAGTGTTTTAAAGGGTTCATAATTATTGATAGCCATTTTGCCAGTAAGCAGATTTTGAAAGGTTTTGAAAGGTCAAACCATAGGAGGGTTAATGCTTTTAAAAAATAAGTCAATTACATGTGTCAAAATAAATTTTGAAATGGGGTAGTCTAGGCTCATCTTGAAATAAAGTTTTAGAAACTGATTATGACAAAGTTCATGTCACTCAACTTTGACCTCTGAAAACAGATCTGCAATCCAAGGACACTGCCATAACTCACAAAATATAAAAGATTTGATTCTCCATAAAAGTTGCCCCTGAACCCAACTGCCCATCAGAAGGAAACACAAGGGCTTCTGTTTACTTGTTGATGATGCCAAAAGGAATACACACTTTTAGTCACTAGGGTTGAACTGAAGGGGCTTGGTAACCTTGTTGGCTTTTTGACTGATGGCACAGCCTGACACATGATCATCAGTGGTCCCCATCAACCATTCTATCTGACATGCAAAGAATCAGATAAGTGACTCTGGGTGATATTTATTTCAAGATCATGGAATTTTGTACCGCTGGTAAATCACGAAAGCAAATCTGCAAACAATGAATTCCCAGTTGTGTGGGATTTTGGAAGAATATATAGTTATCAAGTAATATGTGTCACCCATAATAATAATAAATAATAATATTTCATTCTTATAATTTACATAGCGCACTTCACATAATGTCCCAATGCGCTTTACATTATTACCCCTGGTCACTAGGCCAATATCATTCCTATAAACTTTCTCAGCTCCCCGGGGAGTATACAGTCCATTATGTGCAACATTTTAGCACTACAGGGCTAATCAAAAACAATAACCATCTCTACCCTCACAGGTACCCATTTATACTCCTGGGTGAAGAGAAGCAATTACAGTGAAGTGTCTTGCTCATGGACACAAGTACCACGGTCGCGGCCAGGATTCGAACCCGCATTCTGACGACACAGCCATCAAGTCCAATGCACTTACCCACTCAGCCATAGCACCCCATGCATTGTATTTGGCATATGATTTTATGTCCACTGACATTATTGAGAGAAATAAAAACCTGAAGCTCATTTTCTTGTAAAAATCATGTTATGTTTTAATTAAGGGAGTAACTCAAACATTTTGGGCCAACAACCATATCGTATAGCCATTGCTCCAGTGTTGCAAATTTGATAACAACAAATCTTCAATGGAGATCTATGTATACTACCATTATGCAATATCTTTAATGCTTTTTGTGAACTTTGACCCCTATGTTTCTCACTGTGGTCAAATAGCAGTTAAAATGTAGTATTTGCGGGAAAAGCTCACACAATAAATTACTACAAGAGTGCACACAGTCTTTTTCCGTAATTTTCCGTAATACACTCGCTTTTAGACACAGTTGTGGGGACCAAAAATGCTATGGGGACATGAAAATGTCCCCACAGATACGGTGTTCTTGCCTACCCTTTTGTTATAAGTCCCCACAACCTTGCAAAGGCCTACCCATCTTTAACTGACTTTGTTATTCCACCTTTGTGAAAGTGAAAGCAATTGAGAAATATTAGTCGGGGAATTTGTTTCCTGAATGGATATTTTTTGTCTGTCATCCCAGTCAAAAAACTAAACGACAATCGCGATACATGTACACCGCTGGTGATCAGGCCATCAGGCAATACACACGCAGGAAGCTACAACTGTCATGACCAGATTAATTAAAACATGCATCCTACCTATCCTTGATCTTGGTTTGATTAAACTACGCTATCAAGTGATACCTTTCGCTTTCTAGAATCATCTCAATTTGGTCTTGTTATCTCATCATGATAATGCTGTCAATACAAGCTTTAAGAAATGCATCCCAGCTCTGTTTGATTAAAATGAAGATATCAAGTGATGCGTTTCATGTTCATCCCAACTTTTCTTATTACATCATCAGCATCCGCTTTGGCCGGTGCTTCTTCATCAAATTCAGAGCCCTAACTGAAGTAATATTTATTTTCTCTGGACTGAAGAAATAATAATCCCCGCTCCACTAGAGCCTCTCTGTGCATGCTTGAGCAATTAAGCCATGCCGGTAAGATGTTGATGATGTGTATAGGCTGAATACCAATGTGTGCTGGGAGAATGGCTGGTTTCTAGCGTGATTGTCATCATCAGTCTCTTGACTCAGATGCGGACTTGGTGAGAGATGCTGGGCAGAGTTCTGGAGCAATTAAGCCTTGTCCAATGGTTGGAAGATTTTTTTTTTTTTTTTTTACTTGGACACATTGGGAGATGGGGAGGGGAGAAAGGCCTTGAATATGTAGGAGGTCAGGAGGGGGACAGAAAGGGTGAGTGGAGCTATGGAGAAATTAAGCATTGGGTTTTGTCCAATGGCTGGAAGAGATTCTGTTGTTTCATTGTTTTGCTACAGAGACAATTGAAGACAGGAGGAGGAAAAGTCTTGAATTTATGGGAGGGGTCAGGAGGGGGAGTTCAGATGAGTGGAGTTCTGGAGCAATTGGCCTTTGGGTCTCGTTGGATGGCACGAAAGATTCTGGTTTTTGGTCTCAGACATATTGGGGACAAAGAATGGGCAAAGTGAGAGGTCAATAGGGAAAGGTTGAGAGGGGGACTGGTAGGGTGATGAAGAGTGGTATTTTTGTAAGGAGGGAGGGTGGATGGATTGAGGTTTTTAGCCCCTGACAATAACATTTTTGGTAAACAAGAAAGGTTGGTGGGGGGGGGGGGATGGGAGCAACATTGATTTTATGGAGGTCAAAAGGAGGGATGGGTAGGGTGATGGAAAGGCAAGATATGGAGCAATTTGTATAATTTGGTCTTGGAAAGGGGGCCGGATGAATTCTAGTTTTCGATCTTAGACAAGATGTGAAAATACCGATATTGTATCATTGGGCTTTTGCAAATAATTTGTTCACCAAATAAGTGCAGAGTTTATCCGAATGCATGCAGTTTTAAAACAATATTTACATTATGTGTACATTCACACCTGTGTGAACACATGTAACTTGCAGGAGACGTGGCATCTACTATGCCTGTGTTAACGGTAAATATATATCGCACCCGAAGCGCCCCCTAGCTTCTAGTGTGAATGCCCCCTTTACTGTCAACACACGTTAGTGGGGAATTGGGCTTTAATTTTGAGCCCTGTCCCAATCTTACAAGGGGATTTAGAAAAGCAAATATCAAGGGGAAGACTGAACCGAAAAGATGAAAGATTAATACAGGCAGTTTGGGCGAGATGATGAATTATCTTCTTCTTTTACCGTATTTTCTTTTTTCCTTCTTCATAGAGACATGTATAGATGTGATGACAGGAAATTTTGATGGAAAGTTGATTGAATGGTTCCGTTGCAATTAGGCGTTCGATTCTTGAAGTTCTCATCCCACGTATGAAGTTATGTTTGTTTGTTTGTTGGTCGCAGGGTTAAGGACGAAGCACGGACGACAAAAATGGCCAGGAGCAAGTCAGGTAATTAATTACATACATCACTTGGAATTATAAAACAAGCATTTGGTCACACAAGGAATGTTATTCAATGTTGTTGAGCAGAAACTTGTTTCAGAGTTTCTGACGCCGATTTTTTGTCAAACTAAGGCTTTCCCAACTCAGGCGTACCTGAGAAATGCCTCTGTGCATTATCACCAGTTCGGCTAGTTTTTCCCTCCTTTTTATTAAGTTTTAAATCAATTGTATTTTTAATTTCATTGTTATCGTTGATATTGTCAAATGGAAATCAATGTTGATCAGGTCTTTGAGCTGTATGAAAAATGCTTACCGTGTCCAGAAACTGTTTTGGCAGTTTGCGAAGACTAACTACTCTTAAACTTGAATGTTTCTATAAATTATATAAGTTTTTTTTTTTTTAATACAAAACTACCAATTACTTTTTGGTTCACGTTTGGTCGGAACAGTCTCGTGATTACAGCACAACCGAGCTAACAAAAATGCTCAACCAATGACAAAAAAAAAACATGTTTCTGGTCAGTGACAACTTGTTCATTGGTAAAATCTTTCTCTTATTTTTTTTTTAAATTTAAAATGAGGGCAAAAAAAGAGGAAATTTTGGAGGCAATCCCAGGCTAAAGAGTCAGGTATTACATGATGTTTTACGAGCCGTGCGGTGTCAATAAAGACATTCTGTTTCTATATATGGCTCCCCCAAGTCTCATTTTTTATCGCTGCTACGACAGATTTACGCACGCTCTAATTTAGATCATGACAACTTCCACTAAGGCCGCAACAAAATTAATGCCTGTTTAACAGGCCTGACGGAATCAAAAAGAACACAATTTTTATTTTTTAATTTTATTTTGGGGAGTTCTGGCAAGGAAAAAGGGACAGTACCCCAAAATAACAAAAATATAATTTGTCAAATCAACTGAAATCAGCCGGTAATGTTCGCTTAACAAATGACAGAAATTTTAGCATTTTATTGTAAAAAAAAAAGTAAACTTAGTGAGTACTTGGTTGACACTACTTCCCCACCCCCTCTAAGATTTGAATTAACTTTTTTTTAAATTTATTTTTTGAAGCAAACATATTATTGCTAAATATTTATGCAATAAATGAATCAATAAAATGAAATAATATTTGTAACAAAGTGAAAAAAAAAATACATTTAAAATATACATACTCTCAGCCCCTTCAACATAATTTTTTGTTCAGGCCTTACCAATGAAAAATTTGCAAGGTATATGCAGAAGATGGCATTGCGGACCATGACTGGCCGTCCGTAATTGGATTTCAGTTTCCTTCCCAACAGATTGATAAGTTTATTGGTGACAGCTTGGTTTTATGTCAGTAACGGTACGATTTTCAACTAGCCCAGGTATCAGAAACAAATGAAACACAATTTATGACTGTTTAAAGAGAAAGTCATTTTCATGCATGGATGTTTACACATAGTAGACTATGTGTGGATTTAGACATCAAAAACCATGGTGAACCAGTATGATGAATAGTTTATAGTTTTTCTCTATAATTACATTAAAATCCTACAATTAAACAAACTTGTTTTATGTCATTTTCTAGTAAAATGGCACAACAAAGTCAAATCAACTAAAACAGATCAAATATGGTAAGGCCAAAAAAAACCTCTCCGGTTTCTGGTCTCCGAGTGCGCCAGCATTTTTGGTTTTCCTATGTCCAATTGCAGCCAAAATTGCTGGATTGATTAGAATTCTGCCGCACTGTGTTTTAAACGACTTTTTCACATAGGGGTATGAATGTTTGCCCGATTTGTGCAGCCTCTCTTAGCCACCATACTTTGTGTATGGGAAATTTGGTCTGTTCAAATAATCATGTAAAAAAAAGAAAAAGAAAAAAAAGAAGCTTGTCACCGCATCGATGTTGAAGCCGACCTACATGTACGACCAGAAACCAGATTACATGTATGTAGAATACGTACTTTGTAATTATCCTTGATTAATTAATTGAGACAACTGAACTTCCAAATAAAAACTGGCGCGAGGTTGAAGATAATTACATGCATGTTTAAGATGACACCGAGGCCATCTTGGTATCAAATACTACTCATCATATTGACCTCAAGAATGTGTCAATGGCAAGGAAAGAAGATGGCATATAATCACAGTGTGAAAACATCAGCTTGTCGCCAACAACACCAATTTTTAGTTTTACTAAAAGCTAAATTGAAATTTTGTTGTCAGGGTAAGACAGACCATAGAAATTTAATACAGCCGAGTGCTTTTATCCAATGTAAACACAGTGCAGTAAGTATACAATGTATATGGTCCAATATAAATATGCAGAGAAATCTGATATATATACATAGGGATCATTTTTAATTTATACAAACTATGATATAAAAGTACATCATAACCTGAAATGTTCATAATTGTCCACTTATGTCTAAAGAGCATTTTGTGAAAATGAAAATGTTTCAATTTCTGTCTAAAGAGTCCATGCCCATTTGATTTTTGAACTCATGTGTCATTGTTCTCATTTGAATATTATTTTTTATTAAAAAAAAATGTTTTGGGGGGGGGTGAGGAAGGAAAAAATTAAAGAATTTTATCATCTAAAAATAACAATGGAACTAAAACTACATCAATTGCTGACCACAGACTACCTAATAATAATGCAAACGACTTCCCACTGAAAACCAATAAACCTGCCGCAACTTCCCGGTTGCCCGCAGAGTAGTGCCCAGCATGACGCCTGTACTACTGTCATAATATCAGGGACGGAATTGTAAGGAAAATGTCAGAACTGATTAGGACGGGCTCTAGTCGGACAAGAAACATGGCCCAGTTATTGTGCAAGAAACTTGTTTTTCGGCATTCTTTGTCTTAAATGTTTTTTTGTTTTTTTTGTGGAAAATCCGGTGTTTGGACAAGGTTAAATCTGGACGCAAAGTGTGAGAGAGGTTCAGTGACTTGTGTTATTAATTAGATAAACTGCAGTTTAGTACTAATTAGGTTCACCTTTGACTGAAGTGTGGTTTGTTTTCAGAATACAATTAAATTTTGACTGGGAGTAAAAATATGCTTAATGTGAAACTTATGTGAAGTTTTTTCAGATTTTCTCTCATTCATATTTGAAAATAATTTTGAAATAAATTGCACTTCACAAAATTGCACTTCACAAAAGTTGCAAAATCAGAACATTTAGCCCAAATTTTCATAGATTTATGGTAAACTTTTAATAATGCTGCATGGGATTTACAATAATCCTCTATAAAATGATAAAAACCCTAGTTTCCAAGAATGTCTCACATTCTAAAGAAAAATAAGATAAAAATTTAAAAATATGTAACAATTCAAACTGAACTTCCTGAACCAACACTCACCTGAAACTTCACATTGGTCAACTCGAAGCCAACAACGAGAAACTGAAACAACCAAATTAGCTTGCACGAATAGAAAATCCAACGTAATGAACCCATTCAATCATAGGATGGTTAATACGCAGTCCATCTAGTCCGCCAACACTTTTACATTCATGTGAAAAACAGAAGTTCATCAGTCATGTTTGTCCAGCATTAGCTCATAAACCGTCACAATATATTTTCTTGGAAGGTCCCAGAAGAAGTCTCAAGTACCTGACTCTGGTCATGTACTGGGGAATTTATGGGTAGGATCCACAATTCAGGGTTTCACCACAAGTTCATTTAAGTGATAATGGGTTTTTCTCCGTGAGGGTAAAAGTAATCATCAAAATGGCCGTAAAACTCGGATAACAATGTACAGTCTCTACCAACAGTAGATGATGGCCAGTTACTGAAATGCCGAGATGAAAATATGCTGATGTGAACAGCACACAGAAAGACTATCTGGTAGCTTTCCCAATTATATTCAAGTCAATTATATGGAAACTGCAGATGCACAAGGCTGTCTGTGGAATTTATGCAATGGTCATCTACTGTACACGTAGACAGATAACTTCCTCCTCGGGAGTTGATCAATGCAAATTGTATCTGTACTTTTCAATGACGACTTTACACTTTCTTTCCCAGGAAAGACCGGAAATAAAGATGTGCAAACTACTCAAAAGAAAGTCCACACTCCATAAGAATATGTCCACCACCTTCAAGGAGCACTTAAAAGGGGTGAAATATGCTCAGTTTACAAACACACTTCAGTTGTTTCCAAATGCAAGCAAGTCATGGCCATACCACACACAGTAAACAGGGCCATGGATGCTGTCAGCCTGCGTTATCTGTTGCTTATGGTGGAGTGTTTCATGTAAGGTCGCTGATGGTGTGACAGCGTCCAATGAGAGAGCTGGTGAAGCTTGGGGTCTGATGTCTGGAGCCCACCACGACTCAAGCTCATAGCTTAGGCCGATGTTTGTGGGTGGCTACCTGCAGAGATCATGTCTCTCAGTCTAGACCCAGCTGCCTTGTGGCAAAGAAACAGCCAAAAGCCAGGAACAACAATTTTACTGAAAAGAAACTTCTGACTTTCTCTCAAAGAGTGGGCTTATAGGGGTCAATGCAACAAAACAATTAATGTGAGTATGGTATTATCTATACAAACTCTAAGAGCAAGGAACAGCGGAACCCGCTGCTATATAGGATTCTAGCCAGCCAATCGACATCGGGCAAGCTCGGTGGTCGAGAGGTTAAGACGTCTGCACTAGTAAGCAGGAGCTAGGTCATGGGTTTGAATCCCGCCCGAGTCGCCTGTGAAGTTTTTCCACAGACACTCAGAAAGCACCGAGTATACAGTGCTATACACACGTCGGTGTAGGGCAAAAATTAAATCAAAGCTCTGAAATAGTTACATACAAATTTGGAGAGGAAATTACATATTGTTAGTCACTTGACGGGATAGTACAACATTGGTACATTTGATAATGTGCGTTCAATTCAACCCTCTAGTTTTCAAGATATCACAAAATTAATCTGTGAAAGTTTCATCGCAATACAGGGGTCAAAATTAACACTAGTCCGCACTAGTCCGCACTAGTCCGCACTAGTCCGCACTAGTCCGCACTAGTCCGCACTAGTCCGCACTAGTCCGCACTAGTCCGCACTAGTCCACGGCTAGTGGTTTTAACAGCGGACTACTAGCTGCTGGGGTTTGGGTAGTCCGATGGGCTAGTGAAAAAATGAAATAAAAATAAATAAAAAAACATTGAGTATGATCTCAGCATGATCTCATCAACAAGAACATGTTGCTCACCAGCTCACGATTCATTTCTTTTTCTTTATTCAGGACTACTAAAAAAATGAGGACTAGTAGAATTTTGACATAACTAGTCCCGTGAACTACCATCAAATTTAACTTTCTGTAAATTCTACAATTTCCTGTAAAAGGAAAACACTTCAGGTGAAATGATTTCTCAGGATTGATACTTGTATTGAACTTGACACCTCGTAAACTTTCAGGTAATACTTTGCTCATGAATGTAAACACAGACATGCAACTTTGTAATTGCAAAAAAAAGAGGGAATGGCCGAGCACACAAAACTTTGTACAGTGTTTTTCAGTTTTCTATAGCACTATTATTAACGGAAAAAGAGGAAATCAGCTGATCAGCTGAAAAGTTGCATGCCTGTAAACATCTACATGTATGAGTTTGTTTTATTGTAGTTCTTTGATTTAATTATCATCCTTTTATGACCTCATCAATATTTTGAGGTTAGAAAAAGTACATCCCGTCTGTAATCTCTAGTCAATAGAGGGCCACCCAATTACCCACATACGAAGGCCACATTCACAACAACTGACGAAGTATTGGTTCAGACCCATGCTTGAAATTCCACTTGGCCAGGTGGCTGTTTAAACAGTTGTGTTTGACCACTACTCCAGACAGACAAAAAAAAATTGTTTCGATATGTAGGCCTACATGAATTACAGATCAAGGCTCGTTCAAAATACTATTCAGGTGGTGCTTATCAGGAAATGGTGACTAGATTCCTTGTATTACTCATATTAAAAGGTATTGTTTACACACTACACATGTATTATACAAACTACTAAAAAATTCTTTCTGGTGGATCCAGGGGGATAACTTTTTTTCAAATATTATATTCAAATTTTTCCACATTGAAGACAGTCTGAATTAGATAGATCTCTGTTTTGTTTTTGTAAATTTTATGTTAGTGTTTGTGTAAATCCACCCCTAGACACGGTCCATATCATTGGATCAAAGGGGAGGGGGATCATGGGGATCAGGAAGGTATTTTCTGTATATATTCTGTATATATTCTGTATATATTCTGTATATATTCTGTAACTGTTATTGTAAAGTGTATAGTTAATTTGTCTTGTCTGTCAAATGGGGAAAAGTGAAAATACCTTTTATGGCTTCCCTACTTTCCCTAATGTTAACATTATTTTCTAATACATTAACCCTAATAACCTAGGTATTCTGGCTAGGAACCTTCCTGAATCCTCCAAAATCCATCAGTGCACTTTTGGAAACATGCCCTTATCTTCAAAATGCACCGTGCGTTTTCATTGATCTTTCACATTCAGCACATAATGGTCTGTACTTCTTGCCAGGTAGTAATTTTGCCCCATTTGAAGAGGTGAAGGTACCAGTTTCCAACAGTGCTGAATTTGTCCCAAAAAGTGCCCCTTGGAGGATTTGGGGGTGGTTAGGGTTAATACTGTATGTATTTACTGTATATAATTATTGATTGTTAGTTTGATAAAGTATTTATAATTTATTCATAATTCGAAAAATTACTTTTGTATACAATAATACATGTATGATAAATTGCTGTTATATTGCTGTAAATAGAAGACACGATCCTGCACCACTGTTAAAATCACTTCATTGGCTACCAGTTCAACAAAGAATATCATTTAAATTGCTTCTATATGTGTACAAATCACTAAATGGCTTAGCACCAATATATTTATCAAATTGTTTGAAATTGTATGTTCCAAATAGGCATTTAAGATCAACAGATGACTATCTCCGCCCTGAATATCCTATCACAAGAGTCCAAGCTGGTGATAGATCTTTCACTGTTTGTGCATCCAAGCTATGGAACAATCTTCCTGTTTATATCAGACAATCTGTTTCTGTTAATGCCTTCAAAAAGGCTCTTAAAACTCACTTGTTTCCTCATTAATTTTGCATCAATTTATGTCTTATTCTATCCTGATTTGTATTTATTATGTCATATTAACTTTTGTAAGCGCCATGAGCCTATCGGGAATGGCGCATGATAAATACTTGTTGTAATGTAATGTAATGTAATGTAATGTTTGTTGTTAACATTGAAATAAATGTCATTGATATTATGTTCCACATGTCAATTTACCATATGTTTATATGACTGTCCCCCGCCCCTTTTTGGGCAGTGTGCCCCTTATTTGTTACCCTAGCTCCGCCCCTGACTTCCCATCAGAGGTTACTGACACCTTGTTTTTTTTCTCTCTCTCTTCTGCCTCAAAAATGTGTCCCAATTCCACTCTGTCACCAATCAAGGTCAATTATGGGGCTAATCAAATACTGTTATCAATTGACTGTGAAGTAGTTAACTCAAGTTGTTCTTGGTGTGCTCTATCCATTGGTGGGACACAATGGACTAGATCTTATTATGTCAATAAATACATTAGTTATGATGGGTCTGACTGGTTCCACAATGCCTAAGGGGCATGGCACTGGTAATTGACTCATTGACATTGTTGGCATTGTTATTTTGATTCAGGGATACTGATTTCATTGGAAAGGGCTACGCCAATGAAAAAGTTAAAGGGAAGGTACAACAATGGTAACATGGGCAAAACTTTTTGCCAATGTGCATATTTGATGGTGTTTTCTCTGGAATGAAAGCACATTCAGAAGAATAATTGTTCAAGGTGATATTGTACTTTGAAAGGGACAATATCGTCATGATCAGAGTAGACTTTCAACAGGGCATGGAATCGGTGTCCTAGTTTAAGGTGAAGCCTGTGAATGAAAATTACTGGCTTATTTATGCAGCAGCAATGGTAATATGACCTTATCATGTGGGGTGTTATTTTCAGTCACTGACTTAGCATTCCAATTCCATGCCCTGTTGATCGTATAGCTTTCAGGATAGGGGCTTGAGTGTCTTATTTACTTGAGTGTACTTGCTATAGCAAATACATTTCCACCTAAAAAGCTTATCTTACCACTAGGAGAATTTGGTCATCTGTCCATTGGTAATTTGCCCAATGATAGTTGCCCCTGGCCAATTTCAACTTCGGAGAGTTATTTACCCAAATGCCAGACCATAACACTATTGTTTCCATCAGTCTGTCATCATCTGTCCTTTACACCCCAAATTGCTCAAGGGTGGGTGAAACACCCAAGATCCTCCTCCTAGTCCTTCCATGACATATTTGTCTTTGGTGGTTTGACTTGATGGAGTTGCTTTTAAAGGAAAAAAACAACACTGATATTTATAGGTTGATATTTGTTAACATATGTTCAGTTCAACCCTCTAGTTTTTAAGAAATATATCATAAAACTATAGAGAATTAGCTGTTGCAAACTGCTTAGCAACCTAAAGGACCTGTAGTATAAATAGAGAATTAGCTGTTGCAAACTGCTTAGCAACCTAAAGGACCTGTAGTACAAAACTAACCTGTGAAAGTTTCGTCACAATGGCTGCTCACGTTTTTGAGCCAGAAAAGATTTTTTTTTAAAGAGCTGGTAGTTTTTGACGTAGCAATTCTTGTTTTCTTTGATGGAAGCACTTCAGACAAAATAATCTTTCAGGATGATTGATACCTGTATCATTTTAACACCAATTATGTTTTTAGTTGAAAAATTGTTAATTTGATAATCTGGTAATCATTTTACCAATGCTGTACATTGCCATTAAAGGGACAATATCATCACGATGAACAGGGCATGGAATCGGAGTACTGATTTTAGATTAACTCAGTGACAGAAAATAATACCCCACATGATCATATAATGTCATATTACCGTTGCTGCTGCATAAATGAGCCAGTAATTTTCAGTCACGGTGTTCATCTTAGGTCACCGATTCCATGCCCTGTTGAAAGTCTGCTCTGATCATGACGATAGTGTCCCTTAAAGTGATATACAACCTTCTTGATAAAACAGGGAGGGTCAGAGGGGGAAAGTGGGCAAAGGGTAATTGGAAGGGGGTTAGGAACGCAGACATAAATAACCTTTAGGACCAGACACTGATTCCATGCCCCGTTGAAAGTCTGCTCTGATCATGACGATATTGTCCCTTTAAGTGGGAGGGGCCAGAGGAAAGTTACATCATCATAAAACTAATCCGTGACAGTTTCATCACAAGGGGTGCTCATGTTTTTGAGAAAACGATTTCATGCCCTGTTGAAAGTCTGCTCTGATCGTGATGCTACTGTCCCTTTAACCATAATTTCAAAAATACAGAACTACAGACCTAGCTAAAAACGAAGACATAAAAAACTGTTGCAGAAAATTTCATAACAAACTTGGATTGTTTTAGGGGTGTGGCTATGTCGCAAAATGATGATACATACATGTACATGGACATGTACAATGTAGGTAAATTCAAAGATGGACTGTACTGTTGCCTATATCCTCCCCCCTCCCCCCCCCCCCCCATGTTGAAAACATGCCTCCGGTGGTGTACAAATACATGTACTGTAAATGGTAACAATTTGACTTTTATAATACAGAGGATACCATACTATCGATCTTTTCTTTATTGGAGTGTAATCTCTTGAATTTAAAGATAATTGTCTGTACAAGTGCATTGTTCAAGAGTCACAGATTTCTGTTTGCACTGCTCAAATGTTAAGTCCGAATTTTAAAAAGTCGTTTACGGGTAATTGGAACCGAAAAATGGAACCGGGTAATGACCGTTTTGGTCGGGTATCTGGATACCCGGCACAGCCCTATTTCAGATGATCTTAATAATAGAATTTATTAAATAAATTAGTTTTTTTTAATACAATATGGTCTCTATCAATGTGTGTGATGCGTTTAAGATTATTCCACACCTAAGTCTCTGCTATAATGATAAACAGATTCTAGAAATCTTGCAAAAGTCAAACCTCTGTGAAGGAAAGGTGATTATGTGGGCACCCCCATAGGGACTGATGAAAAGTGTACATCTGGGGTGTTGGATTATTGTGTAACAACTGTTTTACACCTCATGGTAAAATTATCAAGAAAAAAAACACGATAAAATGTAACTGAAAGCATACTTTGTATTAAAGGGAAGATACAACAGTGAAAATGTTGGCAGAACTGCCTAGAATTATTCTACCTTTCTTGGAATCAGAACAGTTTTTGATGTAAATTTATAAACAACCAACCGTCAAAGGTTTGGATTATTAGAGAGTGTTGTTAATGAGAAAAAATAATGACAATGCATTGTCCGTTCTGTATATAGTCTGCGGATTTTTATCAGTTCCGTTCTGTATATTGTCTGCGGAATTTTATCAATTATCAGTTCTGTTCTTTTATCTGTTGTATTTTTAAATTTTAAAACTTGTTTTGTAGATTTAAGATGTGTACTTTTTAAGATGTGAATTTTTTTAAATCTGATGCTATGAAATTCTGCTACTCATTGTATCTTAAATTTGTGCCCTTAGAGTGTGGTCTGTTGTAAAGCGCATTGAGGCCTTTGCTATATGCGCTATATAAATTTAAGTTTTATTTATGATTTATTATTGTAATTTTTTGTATTAATTCATACATGGAGTTTAGGAAAGAGAACTCTTTCTTATTTAAACTGATTCTACCAGACGATAATTTCACTTTTCTTAAAAATGAAAGCACCTCAGATAAAATTATTTTTAGGAAGATACTATAATCAGTTTTACACTAATCAAGTGGTCACAGGTTCACAGATTCAAATTCCTTAATTAGTACTTAGTAAGTTAAAATTACATGTGGATCAAAATGTGCCAAACTTTCACAAATTGGTTTCTACACAAATGTTATAATTGCATGACCTTAAAAAAAATCATTTAATTGGATATTTTATTATGGAACATACATGTAAAAGGATGCTCTTTTTGCCAACATTAAAGGGGCAGTATCGTCACAATCAGAGTTGACTTTCAACAGGGCATGGAATTGATGTTCTAATTTAAGATGAACACAGTAACTGCAAAATAGTGGCTCTTTTATGCCGCAGCAACGGTGATATGACCTTATCTCGTGGGAAATTATTTTCAGTCACTGAGTTAATCTAAAACAAGCACTCTGATTCCATGTCCTGTTGATCGTGACAATACTGTTCCTTTAAGCAGAACCTTTTGCCAACTTGTATGGACATTCAGGGATTATTTTTTTTAGTGTCAAAATGAAACTTTCATCTTAAAATTAGGTTTTCCAGGACCCTCAAGAAATATGTACGTACAATAACAACAATGATATAAATGCGGGTAACGTCAACAAAAACAGACAGACTTGTATGGACTTTCAGGAATTTTGTATAAAATATTTCAGCATTACAAAAGAATTTCCTGAATGTTCGTTTAAAATGACTAACCCTTATTAGTGTCAAAATCAAACATTCATCTTGAAATACAGATTTTCCAGAACCCTCAAGAAAACATAAGAATATTACAATAACAAAAATGACATAAATGCAGGTAACATCAACAAAAACCGACAGACTGTTTTCATTAACCGTGACCTTATACTATCATAAAGACAATATTTATATTGCCAAGTTAGGCTAACAATGGCTCAAAACATTTGAATAAAATGATATAATGACAGACCCTCAACATACATGTAGACGTATTGGCTAATGTCAAAATGCTGACAGTTTCCAGACAGTATATTTTTGCTATAAACACATACATATATATGATAGCTGGATGTTTCTGCTTGTGGTACAATGGTAGCATTTTGATCCCTCTCCCAGACTGAATATGCTGGATGTACCATGGCCCAGTCCTCGCCTCTCTCAAGTTCTGCCATCTTACCCCCTCTGTCACCTATCCCCTCCCGCCATATTCATCCCCTCTGCCAACCTTCACCGCTCCCACCACCTTACCCCCTCTGCCACCTTCATCCCCTCCTGCCACCTATCCCCTCCCGCCATCTTCATCCTCTCTGCCACCTTACCCCCTCTGCCACCTTCACCCCCTCCCACCACCTTCACCCCCTCTGCCACCTTCATCCCCTCTGCCACCTTCACCCCATCTGCCACCTTCATCCCCTCTGCCACCTTCATCCCCTCTGCCACCTTCACCCCATCTGCCACCTTCATCCCCTCTGCCACCTTCACCCCCTCTGCCACCTTCATCCCCTCTGCCACCTTCATCCCCTCCCGCCACCTTATCCCCTCTGCCACCTTCATCCCCTCTGCCACCTTCATCCCCTCCCGCCACCTTATCCCCTCTGCCACCTTCATCCCCTCTGCCACCTTCACCCCATCTGCCACCTTACCCCCTCTGCCACCTTCATCCCCTCTGCCACCTTCATCCCCTCTGCCACCTTCACCCCTCCCCACAGCCTCTTCAATTCCAGTATTATTTCAGTGATAGTTTTTGCAATGGGGAAAAAGGAAAAAGGAATTTCATTGCCCTTAAATTGTACCAATTAAATACAAATCAATTTAGGGAATAGCCTCCTTTTATCTAATATTTGGACAAGAATACATAAATTATGTAAAATATAAAAACATTTTAAACAATCTTAAAAGTGTGAGCACCTACTGTGATGAAACTTCCACAGTTTAGTTTTATGATAGATTTCTTGAAAACTAGATTTCCAAAAACCAATGTTGTACATTCCTGTTAAGTACATACCAGGAGTGTGATTTGACAAAAGCAAAAAATCCTGAAAAATGGGTAACAGGTGTGGATGTTTAATTTTGGAGGATTTACAGACTCTCCACATCCCCACAAACAAGAAACTAGAGGTTTGGACACAATACAGGCAACTTCTTTCTTTCCTTGGTGGCTACTTCTCTTCTTTCAAGAAAATGTTGACGCAAAGGGAGATTTGTATTTAAAAAAATCCTGAAATCAGGAAAAATCCTGAGAAATCACAGGCGTGGACATACATTATCTTCACCATGCATGAATGGGAAAAAGCCTAATGTATTAAATCACCATACATGTACCTGCAGTTCAGAGATTCCCAAATGCTCTCACACAATCCCACTGTTCTAATAAATTGTCAGCCTCCCCCCCCCCCCCCCCTTTCCATCTGGGGCACAAAAGAATGTTAACTACTTGTTTGCACCAATTTTTCCCTGTTCCCAGCCTATTTCTCAGTTATTTATGGGGGCTGAATAACAAAACCAGATATCACAGCAGTTTGTTTCTTTTAGGAAATGTTTTAGAGGAATTTTCTGTCTGAATGTGGAAATGTGAAGACCCCTTGTAAGAGTTTTATGAAGTGTGGACGGACAGACAACAGTGGGCGCTGACACAGACACATTTTTTGTGTTAGTTTTTCCCTAAAATGGCTGGCTAGACTAGACTATGTCATGCTAAAGGAATGCATTTTCTGGGATTTTTTTTTTTGGGTGATTTCTGAGTCCATGTAATTGAAATACAATATGTTATTTTTGCTAGTTTGTGTTTGCTGTCAAAAAGGTTATATTTGATTTGTGGTGAGAGCAATCATGATGTTTTATTCCATTTATTTTATTGGCATTGTATTTTGCTGTGTGAAGAATCTGGAATAAACTTCATGGATAAAAGTTGCTAATAGTCAATAGCCAATTACGTGAATGCTTGTTTCTCATTCAGCCCTAACTCCATAGGCCCATTTGCTTAGACATAACCTGAATCCTCCAAAATCCTTCAGTAGTAAAGCAAGCACATGACATGTATGCACACATGTGTTTCTAATCTGTGATACATGTACAGTACATGGCCAGGGACCCTCCCTGCATGCATGGAGCAATAAACAGTGTCCACTGACCCAAGCACTGACCTTGCAATCACTACAACAAACATGGATGTACATGTACATGTACCAAGGAAAGGCTTGTGTACTCAGCACGCTCCTCCATGGTAGTGAGACATGGACGACCTACTCTTCACAGGAACGAAAGCTCCAAGTATTCCACTTGAGATGCTTACGTCGTATTCTTGGAATCTCCTGG
Source organism: Zoroaster sp. YZ-2022 (assembly GCA_029582265.1). Classification (NCBI taxonomy): domain Eukaryota; kingdom Metazoa; phylum Echinodermata; class Asteroidea; order Forcipulatida; family Zoroasteridae; genus Zoroaster; species Zoroaster sp. YZ-2022. Next base: position 3,391,076 of record CM055833.1, on the reverse strand, counting down.
AAAGACAAGGTCACAAACAACGAAGTCCTGTCCAAGGCGGGTATTCCATCCATGTACACGTTCCTTCGTCAACGACGCCTCTGCTGGCTAGGCCATGTGAGCCAAATGGTAGATGGTCGCATCCCAAAGGATATATTGTATGGAGAACTGTCTTCTGGATACAGAGGGAAGGGGCGTCCACAACTCCGCTTTAAGGATGTGTGCAAGCGTGATATGAAATCACTTGACATGAACCATGACACCTGGGAGATTGTAGCTAGCAACAGAACAGCTTGGAAACAACAACTCTCTACTGGTATCTTGGTATTTACAATAAAATGACACACAAGAAAAGTTTCCATGGTCTGAAGTTAGTCGGAAACTGTTTTCATGGTAGAATTTTCAAAATCAAAAGGTAGGATTTCCTATAAAAGTAGGAAGAATATCATGTCAAAATAAAAATAAAATAGTTGTTGGCCTTTCGTTTCGAACCTAGCAGGTTCTTTCTCAAAGGCAAAATGAGACAGAACACAAGAGCTGCTCACTCTTGTGTTCATGTACATGTATGAATGTATGTCTGTAACCTGCTTGGTTTGAAATGTAAGGCCAATAACCATTATTTTGCATTTATATGTTCATGGCCTTTAGGTTTGCAATAGCTAATTCTTTATTTATCCCTCAAAATCGTTTGTCTAAGATGCGATCATTTTATTGTACATGTAAGAAGCATGGTTCAACATTAATTCAGCTTCCAGAGTTGTATTTATGGTGGGTTCTATCATGAATTTATTTGGGCACTATTACAGTGCCTGATGATTATACCCCCTTTCTAAACAGAAATTAGCAATGTTCGAATTAAAAGAATTGCCAGTGAAGAAACACAGATGAAACATCTTTAATTACAAAATCTTAAAATATCAAAACAGGAATTCAGCAAATGGCAGTTTGACGTCATATCGTCAAGCTGTCCATCCATGAAGCATCCATTCACATGTATCAATCACAATACGACGCATAACACAATCATTTTCCATCATAACTCCCCTCTCTTGTGACATTTCCACATAAAAACTCACTTCATAATCCCCCTGAGCAAAGATCGTAACGAAATGTTTGCCGACGGAGGTTTGACTGCAAAATAACATCTCTCTCCGACTTTCAATTACAAAGCCTTTCTGGGATCTCTCTCGCACCCTTTCCTCGATCTAATCGCTGAGAGATGCTGAAATCATGGATCCTCTGTGCTGAAACAGTTTTCTTAACTTATTTCACATTTTATTTTTAATTTGTCTGTCTGCGCAGGACCGCCCCCTTAGATTAAAGGATTTCACTCATTTTGTGTTTGCTAAATTTTCAATTTGCAGAGCTGTGTTTGTAAAACTTGGCTTGGGAGTTGAGGAAAGAAGATATTATTTGTTCATTTCGGATTTGTAATTCTCAGAAACTTTCGCAGGTTGATTTCTATACACAGACCAAATCTTATTGGCTAGAATTTTGTGTTTTTTTTCCTCAAAATGACAGCTCTTCCGACAAATTTATTTCCACGAAAGGTTGATAGCATCTTTTACATTAAAATTTGGCCATGTGATTTTTTTCAGAATCATCAATTCTACTTTTATCTTAGAAAACTACATGCCCAGAGTTGGAAGTCTGCACTGTTTAAAGTTTCATTTTGAAAAAAAAAAATCAGATGTCTCCGGTTTTCAGGTCTGTGAAAGAAGACAGCAATTTGGAGATTCAAATTGAATTGAGAACGACTGACAGAATTTCCACCTGTCTCTTGCTATCGATAGTTGGATGCCTAACCCTTCAAATGTCCGTTTATGCTTTCACTTAAGGTTTAGCTGTTGATCATGGTGACTATTTACACAACTGAAAGCCAAGACATGACCGAAATGTGGCAGAGCTTAAAAGAACATCGTCCCATGCATGCCACCAGGGGCTCTCAAACATTCCTAATGCGAACCAACTTTTACTTTTAACAACTCATCGATAATCATGTGTCACCAGTATGAATTAAACGGATGGGCGCCGCTAACATCATGCCGGCGAACCTGCGGGTCCTTTGAGGTTGATTTGCCAAGAGCACTAATAGAGATCTGTGACACTGATGAGGCTCGACCAGACACGATAAGACCACAGATGGGATACCCATCACTGGGACATGGGTATACCAGATGGATAAAGATGTTGCAAGTTCAACAGTAATGCTCTCAACGATGGATGCTTCAGAACTTTTACCTTTTATAAAGTTGCTGTGAACAGCGGAGGCCAGGAAACTTTTACCAACATGAAGCGTGCCAGCCTGGTCATCCTGAAATGGCTTTGTTTTGTTCCTTTTTATGTATAAGTCTATAATCCACAACACATTATACATGAACTACAAAGACAACACCCACGTTGATGTCTGTGACTAATGCGAATTGTCTGTGGACTCGATACAATGAAAGAAACCAAAATGCTTTGTCTTGTAGCCAAGGAAAAATTGTTTTTCTTGATATGTGTATTTGAAGTCTTGGCAACATTAAGTGATTTGAAAAACAACACCATGAAAGATGCGACTGCGCTACCGCAAAATTGCACAATGACCACTTTTATTAGCACATTTACAGCACTAGCAAGGTAGGGCAGAAGGTGCTGTTGTCAACCAAGGGTTTCCCTGATTGGGGTCTATTGGTATCCTCATTGGGAGAATAGGGTTTCAATCAGGATAAAGACATCTCTTAATCGGGGTAGTATAGCTGACATCAACCCTGTGAGCCCTACTAGGGCAGAAGGTGTTGTTGCCACCCAAAGGTTTCCCTGATCGGGGTCTATTGGTATCCTCATTGGGAGAATAGGGTTTCAATCAGGATAAAGACATCTCCAACAGGATAGTATAGTTGACATTAACCATGTAAGCCATAGTAGGGCAGAAGGTATTGTTGTCACCCAAGTGTTTCCCCGATTGGGGTCTCTTGGTATTATATCCTCATTGGGAGAATAAGGGTTTCAGTCGGAATAAAGGCATCTCTTAATCGGGGTATGCTGACATCAACCCTGTGAGCCCTACTAGGGCAGAAGGTGTTGTTGCCACCCAAAGGTTTCCCTGATTGGGGTCTCTTGGTATCCTCATTGGGAGAATAAGGGTTTCAGTCGGGATAAAGGCATCTCTTAATCGGGGTATGCTGACATCAACCCTGTGAGCCCTACTAGGGCAGAAGGTGTTGTTGCCACCCAAAGGTTTCCCTGATTGGGGTCTCTTGGTATCCTCATTGGGAGAATAGGGTTTCAATCAGGATAAAGACATCTCTTAATCGGGGTAGTATAGCTGACATCAACCCTGTGAGCCCTACTAGGGCAGAAGGTGTTGTTGTCACCCAAAGGTTTCCCTGATTGGGGTCTATTGTACCCTCATTGGGAGAATAAGGGTTTCAATCCGGATAGGGATAGTAAAGTTGACATCAATCCCGTTAAACGCAGTAGGGCATACGCATACATGTAAATACATTGTATAGGTGCATGTATGGTACACATACAGTTCTCGAGCATGCCAGCAGATTTCACTGTTCATTTTGGAGAACTAGTGCGCCCTCGTGAGTTGTTGGAACACTACGTCATGAATTATGGCCCAAATCTATGTTTCTGGAGAAAATACAGTGGACTGGTGTACTCATACCAAGATTGATTTGGCTGTACGTAGTTTTCACCAACCCTTACTAATGCTGGAAAAACTCGGTCACGCACCTGCGCCTTCATCAGTTGCTGGAATCTTACGTCATGAATTATGGCCCAAATCTATGTTTCTGGAGAAAATACAGTGGACTGGTGTACTAATACCAATACTGATTTGGCTGTACGTAGTCCCCACCCACCCACCCACCCACCCTTAGCAATGCTGGAAAAACTCGGTCACGCACCTGTATATAAGCAACGTGTGTAACCGACATACATGTATTTACAATTGTCATGGAAAGACATGACCCTATTAGATAATCCATACGCTTTGATTGACAGGCCGGATAGGTGTATAAGCCAGCTGAGACACTTCCTGTGTTATATATTTTATGTAGGTAACAGACTTCAGTTAATGCACAGTAATTTGCAGTGACATTTCAAACCAGTTTCGAGATCAGTCACAAGAATTTGCCTGTCATGCCATAATACTTTGTGCTCAGACCTTTCACACAAGTAACTTTTCTCAAGCTTGAGAACAATTCTCAAACAACGTTTGCTTTTTTGCTGTTATGTGAAAGGGGACTAAAGTTACAGGGATGAGAATATTAAGATGGTCAGACTGGCAGACTGGTTATTTTTCCTGTGTTACCTGGGATCAAATCCTACCTGGGATTTCTGATCATGTGAATTCCTTACATATATCTCAGTTTCTCTCTCTCAGGGACTGTTCTCCCCATCTCCATTTTTCCCTCTTTTTTTTTCACTTTCGTGGTGTGCCATAGTCGAGCGGTTTAATGCATCTGATTTGTGTTCTTATGGCTGAGTCGTCGATCAGAATGTGGGTTTGAATCAGACCTCGACCGTGGTACAATGTAGTTGTGTCCTTGAGGAAGACACTTTATCATAACTGCTTCTCTCCATCCAGGAGTAAATGGGTACCTGTGAGGGCAGAGTTGGTTGTTGCGTTTGATTAGCCCTATATGCGCCGAAATGGCAGCAACTGAGCTGTATACTCCCCAGGGAGCTGAGATGGTTTCTGGAATGATTTATGCGCCTGATGAGCAGGAATAATACGTGCGCTATATAAGTCCACATTATTATTATGATTATTATTATTTCTATTATTCACAGGTTAACAAGTTCGACTATCAGAAGGAAAGGCTTTTCTACAAACATACGTACACTGTACATGTATACATGTGTACATGAGCCTATACACAAGATGTATTTTAACTAATCATGATAGTAAAATTAATTTTGTTATCTTATTCCCCAGAAACATAAGAGCCTTGAAAGTATACTTTATTCCATTTTGCAAAGATCTCATAATTAATTGCAAACTACTCAGGTAGTGGCCAAAATGGGCATTTACTGTTTGGCAGGGATGTAGCGAAGGTGGGGGGTGGGTGGAGGGGGGTGGGTGGAGGGGGGTGGGTGGAGGGGGGTGGAATCCAATTTAACTCACTGCAGTACTGTATACAGAACTGAAAACAATTTAAGATCTCCTGAATTGCTGGTTCGATGGTTTCATTTATTAGGTGTTCGTGTGTGACAGCACGAACACCTCTTGAAATTGTTTAATTTTTTCCTTTTTTTTATTTTATTTTATTTTTTTATTTTTTTATTTGGTGGTTTATTTGCCGACTGAGGCTCCATTTAGTGATGTGAGAAATTTTCCCCGAAAAATTAAATCACACAAGGCACAAAACCACCCGTAGGACTGCTTCGATGGTTTGACTTGGTGGTTTATTTGCCGACTGAGGCTCCAAAAGTCAACTGAGAAGAAATATTGGGGTGTCAACCCCCCCCCCACCCCATCCCTCACTCGCTTTGTCTATGGCCCTGCTGTTTGGAAATGTACCCCAAACTTGTTAACTCTCAAGATTTAATCATTATGATAATCAGTCTTTTCGCCAAGAAAATTTCTCACACATTTCGACTGAGGCTCTAAAAGCCAAAGTGCAAAAAACATTGGGGGGTGTCGAACCCTCCACCCCCCTTGGTTATGGCCCTACTGTGTGGAAATCTACCCCAAAATTTTAAACAAATTCAAGATTTAATCATTATGATAACTTTGTGGTCTTTCCCCAAGAAAATTTCTCACACATTTCTGCTAGGGGTGTAATGACACCACTTTTTCATGATACGATACGTATCGTGAATACTAAAATGCTAAAATAAAGAAGTATCAGTAATGTTGTGAATTATCCAATGTTGTACAAAGACTTAAACACAATATAAAAAAAACGAATTTTATCATCAGTGCTAATATTAAAAAAATAAATTAAAAAAATTGGTTTGGATAAAATTCAGTATTTTTTATATTCTAATGACATTTTTGTGGGGAAAAAAATCATCGGTATCGCGATACACAGTTTTGTATCGTGATACGTATCGCGGCATTTTTATATCATGATAATCGATGCATCGTTGAGTTGTTACGCCCTTAATTTCTGCAACTTGTCATAGTAAGGCCTGACCTTTTGGGATTACAGAATATAAATTTGCCAAACATTTGTGTCAGGCTATGAATGTTCTATTTTATACAGTGGCAGCTTTCTTGAATAAATTGTCCATATAAAAAGTAAAATCAGTCAATATTTTCAAGGCAGACATTATGTCCTCATAGAAATCAAGGGATAATTAGTTTAGCTGCTGGACTCTGTGCAGGCGGTGATTTGGTTTTGTGCCAAATACACAATGAACAGACTTTTTTCAAGTCAAGTTCCTCAAAAAAAAAAAACATGCCAGCAATATTTTAGCTCCGAGGAAAAAACATGGATAAGCCATCAAATAATTATGTGATTATTTCCTTCATCTAAATTCCTAACTAAACACTTTAAAAATTTTTTTCCAGCAGCAAAAGAATATCACAGCGGGGTGCAAGTGATAGGGCTTAGGGGTACAATCTGGTACTGGGACTAAAATTGGAAGTTCAATAATATCTTTTCAGAGAATTGGTTTAATTTTGCCCTACACCGACGTGTGTATAGCACTGTATACTCAGTGCTTTCCGAGTGTCTGTGAAAAAACCACACAGGCGACTCAGGCAGGATTCGAACCCACGACCTCCTGCTTACTAATGCAGACGTCTGTGTGGTTTTTTCACAGACACTCGAAAAGCACTGAGTATACAGTGCAATACACACGTCAGTGTAGGGCAAAATTAAACCAATTGTTTATCTCCCGATGCAAGAATTTCACCAACCTATATCTTTTCAGAGGTTATTCTTGCAGTAATTACATGTATATGCAGGGCAAGAAAAAAGTTTTAAAATTCATCACATTATTTACATTTTCTGACATAAATTTTAACAACTGACTTTTATGTTAAAGATATCTTGGCTGTGTTTTTTTGCTATTTTACAGGAAGTGTTGGTTTTCATCGGATCGTTGAAAGGTGAAAACAAAAATGAGATAGATGTTTTTCACAAAAGAAAATTGCGGGAGGCTTGGTTTTACAGTAATTATGAGCCAGAATGAATACTGTCAGTATCAGTATTTTTCTGTACCACTGAGCTGAAAAAGAGTGATACACATTTTTTGATATCACAAAAAAAAAGTTCTGACAAAATTCACAGGTTTATATTTGACAGAAATGTGGGCTTCAGAATCTGTAATCTTTACTTAGCTGGCAAAGTAATGCCACCAAACTGCATTAACACTAATAACAGGGTCCCTGCACTGTGCCTTTGATCTCACCAAAAAAAAATTTTTTTACAAATTTACGTTTTGCAGCAAAATGATATTTATGCTAGGATTTTGTTGTTGTTCTGCACTTTATGTAAAATTATGCCTCACCTTCATATGTACACATAGGTCTCCATGTTCCAAAGTTATGAAGATGTGTCGAATAAGAATATATCAACTTTGAAAACATCCTTCGTACGAAGAGGTCAAATATCTACAAAATTACACGATCGTTTTTTCCACTGCCGATCAATGATATGTTGTCAAACGCAATTCCAACCCCAACAATAAAAACTGTGATTGGTGGTGGTTATACAAAGTACATGTTTCCTCTAAAATCCCTTCACAATAGCTCACAGGGTGGCTTAATAGCGGTAGTTAAGCGATCTTTTCACATGGCCTGGGACCATACAGACCGCACACTTGAGCAACAATAGGCAAGCCTTTGGCGGTATTAAAGAAGTCGCTCTATGGGTGCACAAGGGACGAACAATAGGCATGCACAAACACAGGATAGGGACACTGTGTCTGGATTTATAAGGATTACAGCAGTGAGTTTTTCAACTTTATTGGTTTTCTCTCAACAATACAAATAAATGATCAGCCTGGATTTACATGAAAATTACCTGGTGTAAAGTTGATGATGGTAGCAAAACATCCCTCGGATAAGGGTTAGGGTGAGGTGGAGTACAGGAAGAAGAGTTGAGTATTAAAGGAGGGCAGATATGGTTAAGTTCTTTCGGGTACACCATGTATTAATCTCTTCTTGGAAGAAGTGATGGCTCTGAGAAGAGCCGGTTGGTTTGTTCTCAACATTTCGACTAGTGTGCTCTAGTCGTCGTCAGGAGACAGCAAGAGCACACCATTTAAAACATTGAGAAAAAAACAACCAAGCTCAGTGGTCGAGAGGTTAAGATGTCTGCACTAGTAGGCAGGAGGTCAGGGGTTCGAATCCTGCCCGAGTTGCCTGTGAAGTTCTTCACAGACACTCGGAAAGCACTGAGTATACAGCGCTATACACATGTCGGTGTAGGGCAAAGTTAAATAAAAAAACAACGAACTCAACTCGAATCCTACTCAACATATTTATGTCCAGTTGGCAAAGTGGTACTGAAATCTCCCCATCTTTTTCACAGCCAAGATTTGGGTTCCATTTCCATTTCCATTTTGTAATGAAAATGAAATTATACATTTGACATCTTGGGTAATTTCTCGGTTCTCTAGGGACTTCAAGTTTCCAACTCACTTCTAGTTCTACACAGTAAAGTGGTATACCATCTTACATAATTCTGACCAACCAAAAAATCACAGAGGAGATATAAAGCTAAAAATAGAAACTAGAGCTCAGGTGTTTGTTAGGACAAACACACGGTGTTCGTGAGAACTTCCGGTTCAATCAAATTACCACTGATGACGTCACAATATTTTTTGAAATTATCCAAAATTTTGTATTATAACATATCAATTTCTGCTTCAAAAGACACATCAATTATGCATTAGAATATTTTCAATTTAAATTTCCTGTTTTGGCCCGGAAAGTTACATAACTTCTTTGAGATTAATGTTAGATATTTCATTGTTATTACAATCATGAACAAATTTAGGCATTATCTTTTCTTTGTTCATGAGTTATGATTTTTCACAGAGGAGGTATAAAGCTAAAATAGAAATGAGTGATTTGCCTTCAGGAGTGACAAAAGACTGATACACCCATAGTATTAGCCAGCAATACCCTTTGGGTGTCTTTTTGGACACCCTGGTTGCTGACTGTACACAGCGGCGTAGCCACGGGGGGCCTGGGGGGCCTGGGGGGCACGTGCCCCCCCACAAATTTCCAGTGCCCCCCCAGGTGCCCCCCACGAAAAATCCTCATAGTGCCCCAAACAACAGAAAAGAAAAAGAAAAGGGAAAAAACCCATACCCCTGGGGCCCCCCCCCCACTGAAAAGCAATGCCCCCCCCCCGTTCCCCCCCCCCCACTGAAAAAGTCCTGGCTACGCCGCTGACTGTACACCCTGTATTATTTGAAATACACATGCAAAAGTACTGTATGTTGAATATTTGGACACCCTGTTTTTCAAAGAATAACAAATTTGGACGACCTGTTTCCAAATCCTGGCTAATAATCTGGATACACCAACTGCTATCCGAGTTTTAACCAGTTCGCGTCGGAGGCCGTGTATACATGCAATTTTTTTTGGGATAGCGGATCGGAGAGCGTCTAAACACGTCACAGGATTCTCGGGAATATTTGTATAGATTCCCGGTCAACGTGGCAACGAGCCATAAGCATATGGTGGAAGACGCGGTCTCCCCGGTCACGCTCTGGTGAGCACCATTGGTCGTGTTTGTGCGGTAAAAATAAACCCGCCACGGGGTTCGGAAAAACTTTTTTATTCCCGGTGCGAACTGGTTAAAAGACCTTCTTTAAATGAAATAAGATTTGAGGCTTTCCATAGAGTAGGATTAAGATTTGTGATAGCACTATGTAACAATCTTCCGTTTTGTCTTTTCCATAGAGAGTCCAGTGGACATCAGTTAAGTGCACAAAGGGGGAGGGGCGGATCCAGGGTCTCAAAAAAAGGGGGAACAAGGTTAAAAGGGGGCCCACACTGGCAAAACAGCAGGCACACAAAAAAGTATGGTCAATTACAGGGGTGTAAAATGGGTAGCGGGCCTGGGTCTCCCTTTGGTCTAGAGGACAAAGCCCCCTGAACCTCCTGGATGTTTAATTTTGGAGGATTTACAGACTCTCCACATCCGCACAAACAAGAAACTAGAGGTTTGGACCCGATACAGGCTACTTCTTTCTCTCCTTGGTGGCTACTTCTTTCTTTCCTTGGTGGCTACTTCTCTTCTTTCAAGACATTTTGAGGCAAAGGGAGGTTTGTAAAAAATCATGAAATTAGGAAAAATCCTGAGAAATCACAGGACTGAATTACATTCACGGTGATGAAAAGACATGCCCCCCCCCCCTCATTGCCCCTCCTGGATCTGCCAATGCAAAGAGCCTTGTACTTAGAATAAAAAGACCGTAACAACTTAGTCATCAGAGAGCTCACGTTCTTTGAAATATCATGAGAATACAGAGGTAGAAAAAAAAGAGAACAACTTGTCCCAGGTGACTCTGCCGCACATTTGATGCCGCACCCTAATGTCTGTGACTAATGAGAATCGTCTGTGGACTCTAATGACTGAAACAAAAATGCTTTGTCTTGTAGCCAAGGAAAAATTGTTTTTCTTGACATCTGCATTTGAAGTCGTGGTAACATAAGTGATTTGAAAAACAACACCATGAAAGATGTGTACTGTGTAATGTTGAATTAAGCATTTAAAGGTACAATATCATCACGATCAACAGGGCATGGAATCCAGTTTTAGATTAACTCAGTCACTGAAAATAATACCCACATGATAAGGTCATATTACCGTTGCTGCTGCATATATAAGACTTAAATTTTCAGTAACCATGGTAATCTTAAACTAGGACACCGATTCCATGCCCTGCTGAACGTCTGCCCTGATCGTGATGATACTGTCCCTTTAATTAATGAAATGCTTTGTGTCAGAATGATAAATAACACTGGTCAACAATTTTTTTAAAGTTGTCTGCTTCGGAGATAAAATGTGCTATTTATTATGGATTTTGATGTGCTGAATTCAAATATGACAATTAAAATTGCTGATTGGCTACTGTTTCCAAGATATTTAAGTTTTTACATTTTACGTACTATGTATATGGTGTACATAGCAGATTTTTAATCATGAATTATCATACGCTATTCCCATACGTGTACACATGTACATGTAGATCTTGAAAACTAGAGCCATTCAACAATTTTAAGCATCATTTCCATTCTCAGTGACCCATAATTAGTCAAGTTTGACTTCATTTGTTTCAGAAGCATTCTGGCTGTAGACCAGTGTAATTGATATTTTTTTGCCCTATGTACGTATGTATATATATCAAGTGCTGTATACTCATATGGCACCCTATCCAACTCAGTCAGTACTTGCCTGGGAAACCACGCAGGCTGGCTGGGGTATTGTAACAAGCGTTTAGCTGACTGAGATGTATGCATGCATGAGTCAGGTGTCGGGGAGGCACGTGAGTAATACATGTATTTACAGTGCCGTGCGTCTATCCTAAATTCCGAAAGAATACTCTTTCCAAAATTTCAACTGGAAATGATTCCACTTTTCTTAAAAGTGACAGCAATTCAGACAAAATTATTTCTAGAGAAGATTGATACCATTCTCCTGAGGACGATCAGAGCATACTGATCGAAACGTCGAGTTGCATGTACCACCAGTTCTTTTCAGAACTAATTACTACTCAATTGAGATTCCACATGGTGTCACCGCAATCAGTCTTACTTATCATCCTCACCATGCAAAGCTACAAGTTTTACCTAAGATTGATACCTTCGTGAGATTTACACCAATTAAGATTCACATTACGATTTGACAATTTTTTAATTACCAATTCTGGAATTAAAAATCACAAAAAGTAAGCATACTTATTTTTTATATGAACTGAGAGTTATGCAAAAACAAAGTTGTACATTTAATTCTCAACCAACATGAAAAAAAAGACAAGAAATGGTGGGATTGATTGCATAGAATATACTTTATATAATTTGTGGGAAAAATAAACAATTTGTGATTTTTCTCGGAAGGTGAAAATTTGTTTTGGGAATGTTGTTATTGGTAGTGGGACTATTTTGAAAGGATTTGTGGTTTATCAGGGAAGCTTGATGGAAAAGAAAGAGATTTGTTTTCAGTGTATTGTTGGGCAGATGAGGTTGAAATCTGTGGTCAGGAAAAACAAACAGGGCGGGTGACTTGAGAACGGTTGGCACAAAAGAAGACCGGATATCCATGTAACTGCTTTTTTTTCCTTTTTTTTTTTCATGACTTGAATTCAACGCTTGACAGTATACAGTGTACACAAGGTGGTAACGTTGAAATAATGTTTTTGGGTACTTTCTATGTGCAAACAAGATTTAGAAGGGCTTAAATCCTGAGGGATGGGGGTTGTACCTGATATTTTCTAAACAAATTCCTTCCTTGCCAGAATAGATCCTTCTTTACAGAAGATACAGGTTTGCAATTGTTAAAATTGTATCACCGTTACATTTAAATCAACATTTTTATACATGGGAGGTAGTATATCGATCAATGAAAATTGGGATTTAATTGAAGTGTCCAAGGGTTTCCATTACAGCAAATTTTACTGGGTTCATTAATCCATTTTGGTACATCATCATGAATGTGTCCTTACTCCTCAAGTCTTCATTTTTGTTTTCATCGTAAGTAAGTCACGGTCTAAGTAAAACGTTATTGAATATTTCTTATAAAAACCCAGGAATACACCGGGGAAATCAGGAACCACTCTAATGATCAAAGTTGTCAATGGCGGTCTTGGAACGACACATTTCACTTCATCGATGAGCAGAGCATTAATCGGGAGAAAAAAGAATAACAAGCTATCATTCAATTTGTTTGGGGGTAACCTTAGTCGTTATTTTAGCAGTGCATTATCGCAATCCATCTGTGTTTAGTTGGCTAGTCTATATTCCCCATGGAAATGTCATTTCTTTTTGTCCAACAACTTACAACTGAAAAAGACCATGCTTACATGTACATCATTACTTTTACAACAAGATATTCACTATTTCAAATTTGACCTATTACATGTAGGGCAGAAAAAAGCATCTCCAGTTTCTTGTTGGAGCTCAGCTTCAAATAATTGAATATTTTAAAACTGATTTAAGTGAACAAAGAATTGGTTTGAAGGCAAAATCTTGGGGTGGGGTGTGTGGTAGCCAATTTGCCGACTGGCATGGAAAAATCGCCAGAGAGGAAGGGAGTGGGGTATGCATAAGAAATTTTCCCCCGAAATTAAATCATCTCGGGCATAAAAACTACAAGCCTGCTTCGATGGCTTGATTTGGTAGTAATTGACTTTTTAAACTGTTCCTGAGAGGGCATCAAAATAAATACTAGAGATAATTGTACAATTGTATGTTCTTTACTAAATGTTTCATATTATGATCTCTAGATTCAAGGGTCGATTCAAGGGTCAATACTCGGGTCATCTACAGGCCTTCCCCCACCCCCCACCACAACCCAACAAAAAACCCAAAAATTGTCATACAATTTAAACTTATATTCATGCTATGTCCATACCCTTGAAAACTCACGCAGTAATAATACAGTTACAACATAACTCTCCAAAATCGAGGCTTGATTTCCTGGTGCGTTCACTGTCCCACTTAACGCCAATTTCATGCTTGACGTACCCCCAATGAGCCCTGCCAGGTAACCCCCCTGTGCCACCACTGGTGGCCTTGTGAACCTACCCAGTGAAAACAACGGACACCCTAGGCCAATATTTGGGTGGAAATTGCTCTGTCCTTCAGCTGAAAACTAAAAACCATTGTACATAAATGTCCTTGCTCTATGATGACATGAAGAATACATGCACAATGTACACAGCCAGCACCCAGCTCCTGTTCAGGCCTCCCATCAGCAAAATATGGGGAAACATTTTTTGCAGTACCCACAATGTTTCAGTCCCCCACAGTATCAGTTTAAAAAAAAAACATTTTGGTCAGGAACCAATTTATAATAATAATAATAATAATGGAGGCATTTTTAAAGCGCTCTTACACAAGGTATCACAGCGCTGTACATTATTACCCCTGCTCATAAGGCTCATAAGTCTCATAAATCATTCCTGAAACCATCTCAGCTCCCTGGGGAGTATACAGCTCAATTGCTGCCATTTCGGCGCATATGGGCTAATCAAACACAACAACCAACTCTGCCCTCACAGGTACCCATTTACTCCTGGGTGGAGAGAAGCAATTATGGTAAAGTGTCTTGCTCGAGGACACAAGCACCATGGTCGCGGTCGGGATTCGAACCCACATTCTGACGACACGGCCATCACTTTACTAGATTCTCATAATCTTTTCACGGTTAAACAGAGGGTACTCCTTTTTGAAAATTCCCCCTCCCCCAAATTAGCAGTTTCAAAATCGTACCTCTCTCTTTTCACTGTTTCTCTGTATTCTGAACTGCAAGCATAAAATCATCAACTTTTAAAATCAGATTTTAAAGACATGACACGCAATTGGCAAGTCCCTCTTCTTCCCCCATGTATTCTGTGAAAATACTCCTTTTCAAAAATCCCCCTCCTCCCAAATTAGCATTTTCAAAAATATTCCTCTCTCTTTTCACTTTTTCTCTGAATTCTGAACTGCAAGCATCAAATCAACTTTTTAAAGCAGACTTTATGCAATTGGTAACCTTTTCCTTCCATGTACTCGGTGGCAATTTTGCTTGGACTCAAAAGTGACTGAAACTTCCAAAAAAAATCCTCACAAAAATCTCTGTCAGTTATTCTAATGTATGAAACTATAAACATACTTGATTGTACTTGGCTGACCATAAATATTTATCTAATAATATCAATTGTGTAATTCTGGGCGCCATACCCTTGCATAAACTAAGACAAATGACTGTGTATATTATGTACACATACTGTAAATATATCTTGTATGCTTTTGTACATTTTGAATACATGTAGTGTAGAATACAATAATGTTTTAATCTGGACCTCTTGGGAGGGGTCATGCCTATGTTCCCTCAGCCCTATGTTCCCTCAATGTGCTGAGGGAACATAGGGCTGAGGGAACATAGGGTCTATTTTGGGATGAGGGAACATAGGGCTGAGGGAACATAGGGTCTATTTTGGGATGGGAGAACATAGGGCTGAGGGAACATAGGGCTGAGGGAACATAGGGTCTATTTTGGGATGAGGGAACATAGGGCTGAGGGAACATAGGGCTGAGGGAACTTGAGTACAGCCCCTCTTGGGAGACCAGTACTTTGTATTGAAAGAGATATCCAGAATAAAGATAGAATAAACAATAAACAAAACAAATTGTATAGCTATTTCATTTATCATTGATCATGACATCCACATGATAACAGTCTCCTACAAACCCCCAAGGAGCCCAGTGCCAAACGGTGTCATCTGAAAGCTCTATCATCTCGGACCTTTTACAATAACACGATTATTGCAAGTCTGTTCCATTAAGAATTACTGGACATCAAATGCGTGACGGTAGTGGTGTCTGCAGTGGATAGAGATCTATCCAGGCAAAACCCTTCTAAAAACTAAAGGGGTTTTAGATGTTAGAGCCATTTTTCCATGGGCTCGCATACACAAGATAAGTACACAAATTGTATGGTAGCGGCTCTGTGCGCTGACATATGAGGGCGCCATTTACGGGCGGCAGCTGTCTCCAGCAGGGCGCTGGCTTGTGTTTTGCTTCTGGATGCATGCAAATTAAAATGTGAATTTGGTAACCAGGAGTTTCCACTGTAAAATATTGGTACAAAACCACAACTCCGCCACAATGCAAAAGAATTGACCAAACGTCAACTCCAAACAAACGTGAGACTCTTCAACTTCAACCCAAGCCGAGAATTATAACCTAGGGTGAAATATCTCACCCCTAGTCTCAATATGCCCAGGGTTGAAAGTGAACCAGTGTGAAGTACCTCCTAAGGGTACATTTTTGTGAAAGTGATGAAACAAAGTCTCAGGGGTTCCCCCTGGGCTAGTGTGAAAAGTTGTTTAGAACAACAAGGTGTAGAACCCAAATTTGTTACAGTACATACCTCCTTTCACCACCAAACACCAAAAGCAAGTTTCCAGCAAGAAATATACCTCACAGGCTTTTCAGAACCCACACCGGGGATTAATGGTTCATGTAGAATTTAAGATGGCAAAGATATGGTGAAGATAGCCATTTCAAACGACTGTCATCAAGTTGATTTTCTGGACCCAACCAAAATTCCTCACCAAATTCTTAGAGGAACAGTGTCCTGTCTGCCATGTGGTACTGCAGTGACACCTGAAAGGGGATAGTTGGAATTATTCGAGCTCATAACTTGCTGTAGTGGTCTCCAGTACAGTATGCAGAGCACTTGGTGACGACAGACTTCATAAGACTGGAGCAATTTAGGCAACCCTGCTTGGATGCATGGTTAAAATATTAGTGGAAGAATACTACATTATTGCAATAGGGGTGGTCACCAAAACATGGACACAATGTAGATTTGAAAAAATATTCACACTTTTGTATTTATATTTCATATAACTGTGACCCTTATTAAGTTTTGAGACGTTGCATGGAAGGACACTATCTTTGGTTTCAGCATTAGTTTTATTTCTGTCTGTGTACGAAGACTGATAGATGCGTATTGATTAGTCTTCGGTAAAGAATATTATGAAGGTAGAAGCACGCGAAATAATTTAAATGATATCGCTGAGGGCGCTAGCCTAATTAGAATAAATACAATTGAACGAACAGAAATTACGTAATGCAGATTTCTAAAATAAACAGGGGGGTCTATAGACTTAGTCTTCATTTTTTATGACCATCACATTACATTTATTTGTTTATGGGGGGTCAACATCAGCTATGTTGATTTCCCAAAGGGATCTTGTCTCACAAGTTTCCAAAATGTTGATTAAACTTTATCAACTGGATTGGTTTTTTTGCCTCTCTCTTGAAATTCTATCATAGTAATTTTGTCAAAGTAAGTGATTGTTTTCCTTAATGCACACACTGTGTAATATCCTTTTATTAAAATACATTTGACTAAGAGCAATCCCATGGTTACTCACGTTACATTTCTGAGGTT
The DNA here is from genome assembly GCA_029582265.1 of Zoroaster sp. YZ-2022. Taxonomy (NCBI): domain Eukaryota; kingdom Metazoa; phylum Echinodermata; class Asteroidea; order Forcipulatida; family Zoroasteridae; genus Zoroaster; species Zoroaster sp. YZ-2022. Next base: position 3,374,025 of record CM055833.1, on the reverse strand, counting down.
TTGGGTCCACTCTTAATGCCATAATATATATATATATATATATATATATATATATATATATATATATATATATATATATATATTTTTATGCAATTCGCCCCACACAAGGCCAATGGCCACTCCAAGGTGGGGCTACTCAGTCATTAAGTTGTTACAACGACTCCACACTGAAGAAACCAGCCCCTCTCACCGAAACAAGACAAATTAATAACCAGCCTTTTCACGGTGCGAATAGGACTGGGAGGGATAACTAGTCCAGAACAAGGCAGTTGTTAAACTGCCTCTGCCCCTATAAGCAATTATGGTTAAGTGTCTTGCTCAAGGACACAAGTGTCACGGCCGGGATTCGAACCCACATTCTGCTGCTAACACCAGAACTTGAGTCCGGTAAGCTAGACCACTTGGCCACGACACTCCACGTATATATATATATTTCACTCATCATTTTTTTTCACAGTAGTTGCATTATACTCAGACCTTACTCGGCACAAAATAAGAATTTCAGAAATTTGTTAAATGTACGCTATATAAGGGAAAATGCAACATTTTATGCATGTCCGAAAAAATGTAATGTGAGTTACCAGGATTTTTCTCTTATATAGCATACAAATAACAATTTTTTTTTTCATGCTCAATAATGTCTGGGTATAATGAAACTACTGTGAAAAAAAATGATGAGTGAAATATATAAGGAAATTATGATCTAAAGAGTGGGCCCAAAACCATGCAAAAAATAATTGATTTGTTATTGTTATCGCTTAACTTAATTATGCCTGACTTATTGTCATGACATCGTCACAATCAGAGCAGACTTTTGACAGGGCATGGAATCGATGTCCTAGTTTAAGATGAACACAGTGACTGAAAATTACTGGCTCATTTACGCAGCATTAACGGTAATATGACTTTATCATGTGGGTTAATTTTTTTTAGTCACTGACTTTATCTAAAACTAGCACTCCGATTCCATGCCCTGTTAATCGGGATATTGTCACTTTAATGGCATAACAAAATTATTCTCCGAAAGCTAACTTGACGTGAAGTTGGTTAAAGTCCAAATCATCAAGAAACAACGATTTCTGTCTGAAGTAGTGCTTTCATTTCAGAGAAAACATACCTCCAAAAATATTCACATTTTCAAAGCATTGCAAGACAGCAACTTTTTTGAATCCAAATGTTTTCTGTAATAATAATAAGTGGATTGTCGTGCGGTCTAGCGCACTGAACTCAAGTTCTGGTGTTGCCAGCAGCAGAGTGTGGGTTCGAGCCCCGGCCGTGACACCTGTGTCCTTGAGCAAGACACTTAACCATAATTGCTTCTCTCCACCCAGGGGTTAAATGGGTACCTGTGAAGGCAGAGATGGTTTGCTCTATATGCGCTAGAAATGGCAGCAATTGAGCTGTATACTCCCCAGGGAGCTGAGATGGTTTCAGGAATGATTTATGAGCCTTATGAGCCTTATGAGCAGGGATAATAATATAATGCGCCTTGAGCGCCACTTAGTTGGTGGATACGTGCGCTATATAAATCTATACATTATTATTATTATTATTATCCTTTTTCATACTTTTTCTCATGACTTTGATTCCGCATTGAGCTGAAACTTTTGTTTTTAAATATATGATTCAAAGTAAGGAAGCATACTCATAGAAGCAGTTTTGCCAACATTACCAATGTTGTACCTTCCCTTCAATGTATATCTTGATTCAAAGAGAGTAAGCATACTCATAGAAGCAGTTTTGCCAACATTACCAATGTTGTACCTTCCCTTCAATGTATATCTTGATTCATAGAGAGTAAGCATACTCATAGAAGCAGTTTTGCCAACATTACCAATGTTGTACCTTCCCTTCAATGTATATCTTGATTCAAAGAGAGTAAGCATACTCATAGAAGCAGTTTTGCCAACATTACCAATGTTGTACCTTCCCTTCAATGTATATCTTGATTCAAAGAGAGTAAGCATACCCATAGAAGCAGTTTTGCCAACATTACCAATGTTGTACCTTCCCTTCAATGTATATCTTGATTCAAAGAGTAAGCGTACTCATAGAAGCAGTTTTGCCAACATGACCAATGTTGTACCTTCCCTTCAATGTTTCAATGTATATCTTGATTCAAAGAGTAAGCATACTCACAGAAGCAGTTTTGCCAACATGACCAATGTTGTACCTTCCCTTCAATGTATATCTTGATTCAAAGAGTAAGCGTACTCAGAAGCAGTTTTGCCAACATTACCAATGTTGTACCTTCCCTTCAATGTATATCTTGATTCAAAGAGAGTAAGCATACTCATAGAAGCAGTTTTGTCAACATTACCAATGTTGTACCTTCCCTTTGAATGAGATTGTAGTGCAGTTTTGTTTTAAAATAAATCAAATCAAATTAAAAAACTCCCTACCAACCTGATTTAAAAAATAATTTTAAGCGTAACAAATTTACTTTTTTACATCCATGTCTGAATGAATCCCTGTCAAACCTAGCAGTTTCTGTCTCATTTTGCCTTTGAGAAAGAACCTGCTCGATTCGAAATGTTAGGCTAATAACCATTATTTTGCATTTATATTACAGGTCCTTTAGGTTGGTGAACAGTTTGCAACAGCTAATTCTCTATTTATTGAATCCCTGTCAATTAAAAAGTTGGGCTAGCACACTTTAAGCACTGAATCTGTAACATTTTACATCAAAAGTTCCCCTGGGCACAACACCACGTGAACAAAACCACAAGAACATGATGAGTAAGGTCACATACCTGTATGGGTTCTAGTGTCCATGAAGGGTCAGTGGTTAAATGATGATGGTCAGCACAGGCCAGAGTTTGGACACTGACTGCTGGACAACTGGGGTGTCAGGTGGGCAATGTCCCTGTAGGGTTCCACTAAATACAAATTGACCCAAATTGGTCTTGTCTTCACAAAGTCTAAAGTGACCATCATAACAAAGAAGAAAACAAATATGGGGTAAATCTTGAAAGAAGTTAACACCGAGCCCCTAAAATATTAGGAAAATAAATAATTACTCACCTTTACCATTAAGCAGACTTTGCCAAGACCTTTCCCAGAATTTTTATATTCCAAAATCTTTTCCCAGTACCTTTGCCAAGACATTTCCCAAGACTTGCCCATGACTTTTCCAATGACTTTTTTTCAAGACCTTTTCCCATGTTTTTCCAAAGACTTAAAGTTTCCCAACATTTATTCCCCCAAGACATTTCCCACAACTTTCCCAGAATTTTCCCAAGGCCTTTTTCAAAGATTTCACAAAGACCTCTCCAGAGACTTTTTTCAGGACCTTTCAATGTCAATTTAGTCTTTTGCCCCCAGGGATTTTTAAGAGGACTGTCAACTCTACACCAAGCAAGTTTGGCATAAATCTGTGAGAAAACCATGTTGTGTATAGGGGCTTTAAAACGACAATATCATCATGATCAACAGGGCATGGAATTAGAGTGCTAGTTTTAGATCAACAGGGCATGGAATCAGAGTGCTAGTTTTAGATCAACAGGGCATGGAATCAGAGTGCTAGTTTTAGATCAACAGGGCATGGAATCAGAGTGCTAGTTTTAGATCAACAGGGCATGGAATCAGAGTGCTAGTTTTAGATCAACAGGGCATGGAATCAGAGTGCTAGTTTTAGATCAACAGGGCATGGAATCAGAGTGCTAGTTTTAGATCAACAGGGCATGGAATCAGAGTGCTAGTTTTAGATCAACAGGGCATGGAATCAGAGTGCTAGTTTTAGATCAACAGGGCATGGAATCAGAGTGCTAGTTTTAGATCAACAGGGCATGGAATCAGAGTGCTAGTTTTAGATCAACAGGGCATGGAATCAGAGTGCTAGTTTTAGATCAACAGGGCATGGAATCAGAGTGCTAGTTTTAGATCAACAGGGCATGGAATCAGAGTGCTAGTTTTAGATCAACAGGGCATGGAATCAGAGTGCTAGTTTTAGATCAACAGGGCATGGAATCAGAGTGCTAGTTTTAGATCAACAGGGCATGGAATCAGAGTGCTAGTTTTAGATCAACAGGGCATGGAATCAGAGTGCTAGTTTTAGATCAACAGGGCATGGAATCAGAGTGCTAGTTTTAGATCAACAGGGCATGGAATCAGAGTGCTAGTTTTAGATCAACAGGGCATGGAATCAGAGTGCTAGTTTTAGATCAACAGGGCATGGAATCAGAGTGCTAGTTTTAGATCAACAGGGCATGGAATCAGAGTGCTAGTTTTAGATCAACAGGGCATGGAATCAGAGTGCTAGTTTTAGATCAACAGGGCATGGAATCAGAGTGCTAGTTTTAGATCAACAGGGCATGGAATCAGAGTGCTAGTTTTAGATCAACAGGGCATGGAATCAGAGTGCTAGTTTTAGATCAACAGGGCATGGAATTAGAGTGCTAGTTTTAGATTAACTCAGTGACAGCTACAATACCCCACATGATAAGGTCATATTACCGTTGCTGCTGCATAAATGAGCCAGTAATTTTCAGTCATGGTGTTCATCTTAAACTAGGTCACCGATTCCATGCCCTGTTGAAAGTCTGCTCTGATCATGACGATAGTGTCCCTTTAAGTGATATACAACCTTCTTGATAAAACAGGGAGGGTCAGAGGGGGAAAGTGGGCAAAGGGTAATTGGAAGGGGGTTAGGAACGCAGACATAAATAACCTTTAGGACCAGACACTGATTCCATGCCCCGTTGAAAGTCTGCTCTGATTGTGATGATATTGTCCCTTTAAGTGGGAGGGGCCAGAGGAAAGTTACATCATCATAAAACTAATCCGTGACAGTTTCATCACAAGGGGTGCTCATGTTTTTGAGAAAACAATACAAGTTTTGCTATTTTTTATGTTTTACAAAATGTTTCTCGAAGCACTTCAGACGAAATAATTTCTTAGGACGGTTGCCAAGTGTGTCAAATTTAAACCAAGTCAGTTTTTACATGATAATTTGATAATCTGGTAATTACAGATGCTGTACCTTCCCTTTGATCAAGGATTAAATTGCCTAGTTGTCCTTCCTCATGACAGAATGAAATTTGAAGTTCAAGGCTTGCAACGAGTAATTAAGTGCAACCATGCATTTATCATAATTTGCAAACTGTATCCAGATCTCGCAAAGACTTTCCACCGACTCATGTAAGTTAAACACCAGCCTTCACATTTTAAATTGTTGTATAACTCAATGATCAAATTAAACCCACATGACATGGGCCCACTACAAATTAGTATGTCGTGGTGAAATGTGACATTATTTATGGGTTCAATATAAATATTGTTTACAGATGGAAACACGCCAATGCGTTTTTAGGTTTCTGGAAATCTCATCTTCGTTATGTTTTTTTTAAGCTTCTTTGATGGTTTCTCTCCCCGAAACCTACCTTGTCTGATTTTTTAAGCAATCATTTTATCTCTAAAAATATAACATCAATATTATGAATCATGCTCTGATGGAATACACAAAGAATGTGAAGTTTTTTTCAATCAAATTAAGAGGTATAACAGCCTCTTTTACTGTGTACAAGTGCAGAGTAATTAACGCATTCAATCCAAACACTGCTTTTAATTATAAACTTCTTTGGAAAACGTTCAAAAATGAAATTGAATTCATGAACTGTATTATACCAAATTTCAAAACATTTGTCTGTTAATTAATTTGTAATGCTTGTTTTCTTCTTTTGTTTTGTACAATTGTGTGCTTTTGACATGTAATTCTATTGATGGATAAACAATAAAACGCCTGGAAAAGGCAAAAGAGAAAAAAAAAACTATGGGGGGGGGGGCATGGGGGACAGTCCCACTACCGAGACATGTGCCCCACTTCCGCTCAGAATTTGGATTCCTAAGAAAAACATTGTAGGCATGTAAATTAAGTGTGCCTCAAGTTCTTCCCTGAATATCCTGATGTCCCCCTCCCTAAAGGCTGCTCTTAGCCACCCTTCTGAACTAACCCTAGTTATGCGACTACATGGTATCCTTGCTATAATGTTTAAAGGGGAAGTACATTGGTAACATTGGTGATGCTGATCAAACTGCTTCTACAAGCACGCAACTTTCTTTGTATCATATATACATAAAATTAACCTATGAAAGTTTAAACTTTCACAACGAAATAGTGTCTAATGAAAAAAGCATTCAATTTTTTTTGATAAGCAGAGGACAGAGTAGAAACCATTGGAACAGAAAGAGGACAGAATGCATGATGTTAAAAGACAACAGAATACAGAGAGCACTGAAACAACAAAACTAAAAACCTTCACTACAAAAAAAATATCAAATTGCTTTCTTTTAGTATCCAATCGGTATTGCACCATCTTGTCAACATTTTTCTCGGTCTTTTGTAATGTTAGAGCTGATAATGATGTAGCAATGTAATTTTTTATTTTTTATTTTTTATTTTTTTATTTTTTTATTATTTAAATTTTTTTAATTTTTTTTAATGAAACAATACAAAATTCAATCACCTCTCAATTCAATCCAGTCAATTCTTTTCCCTTGTATCTGCCGGCATCATCCTTTTTCCAGAAATCTCTCTCTTTTCAGTTCCACTCTGTGAAGGAAATACAACCCCACACCATACATGTAGGTATTCAGGCACCCTGCTGGAAAGTTGAGAAACAAATACATCAGGCCTGGGGCTACTGGGGTTACCAGAGACAGAGTCAATCTCTCTTGGGCTGGACAACTGGTCTCTGCTGGTCCCAGGAGTGGAGAGAAAATGTAATCGGTACAAGACCTGCTGCTGTGTGTTTGGTCAGCAGTCTGGACCCAAATGTTTTGCCATTGTGTGGTCTAGGGGAAAAGTTGGAATTTTTTCTGAAAAATAATGCAAGGAGACAATTGCAAGAACAAAGATTCTTGAAAAGGGAAGGGGTGACAAAAACTGTGATTTTTGATAAATATCAATTTTTATAAATCTTTTTCTAGTCCTGTATTTGGAGAGAGAAGAAATTGTTTCAGGAAAAAAAGTATATATTGTACCATAGAGAAAGGACTCCTTTCTCTATGATTGTACCCAGTGACTGTAAGCATAGTTTTGAAATGCAATTTCACTGAATTGTGTTGTCAAGGGAAGGAAAACATGGCTTCTGCCCACCAAAATGTAGATCTTTTTTTTAAAGATTTTTTTTAAACTTTGAATTGAAACAACCTTTGATAATTCTGTAAAACTGGAATCCAAACATGGGAGATCATATTTGAACAGTAAGAGTAGGCCCTACAACCAATTGCTCCCTTAAAGGGGCAATATAGTCACGATCAACAGGGCATGGAATTGGAGTGCTAGTTTAAGATTAACTCAGTGACTGAAAATAATACCCCACATGATAAGGTCATATTACTGTTGCTGCTGCATAAATGAGCCAGTAATTTTCAGTCAGTTTAATCTTAAACTAGGACAATGATTCCACGCCATGTTGAAAGTCTGCTCTGATCGTGACGATATTGTCCTTTTAAAATTGTGTGGCCATCAAAAGTACTTTTGCCAAAACTCCCCTTGACATACAATTATAATATGGTTCTTGTATAGATGTGTGCAATTTTCCTCCTCCATTCTACAGGGCACAACTTCATATAGCTGATATTAAGCTAGGGCTAATAATAATAATAATAATAATTATAAAGATTTGTAGCGCGCACATATCCACCCTGCTGGGCGCTCAAGGGCTGTGCCGGGTATCCGAGTATCCGGATACCCGACCGAAATGGTCATTACCCGGTTCCATTTTTCGGTTCCAATTACCCGTAAACGACTTTTTAAAATTCAGACTTAACATTTGAGCAGTGCGAACAGAAATCTGTGACTCTTGAACAATGTAATGTTTACACTTTTACAGACAATTATCTTTAAATTCAAGAGATTGCATTCCAATAAAGAAAAGATCGATTTAAGTATGGTATCCTCTGTATTGTATAAATCAATTTGTTTCCATTTACAGTACATGTATTCGTACACCACCGGAGGCATGTTTTCAACAAAAATGAAAACGGGTATCCGGGTATCCGAAGTTTCCTGATTTCGGGTATCCGGTTCCAAAAATATCCGAAAACGCACAGACCTATATTAAGCAGAGAAGTTTGTTAAGCAAATTTATCTGCTAAGTAAAATTTAGCTGAGAACCATCAAGAAGCAATATACATCACGTGACAATTTGGCTGGTAACCATTTGTTGCTAAGCTTAATTTTCTCAAAATTGCTTACCAGAAAATTTGCTTAGTACATTGCTTTGGTTACCAGCCAAACTTTCTTCATACAAACTATATGCATTTTAGCTGGTAGTCATACAAAAATATTTGCTTAGCAAAAATATTTGCTTAGCAAAATTCTCTGCTTTAGCAGCTCTATGAAATTGGAAATTGGCCCCAGGTGGCTACCATCATATCTGACACAGCAGCCATTCTTGGGGAGTTTGTCTCAGAGTGGGTCTCATGAGTAAGGATGTTTGGTGTCAATGATGATGGCAGATAATTGGCTCACAGGTGAGAGGAACCATGTCTTAAAATGTTGTTTCAATTTCTGGTGTTTCTTTTTTCTTGGGTGGTTTAGGTCATGTTTTGACACTTGTAGTCAGTGACCCCTTCTCTGTCCCAATATGGGTTGGGGATGTGTTGCCCGTGTTTTTCATTATCTTACTGAAATTTGTTTGTAATTATTATTTTAATCACGGGCCAATTTCATAGAGCTGTAAAGCAGAAGATTATGCTTAACAAATAATTTTGCTTAGCAATATAAAACAGACTACCAGCCAAAATGCATACGTTTTGTATGAAAGTTTGGCTGGTAACCAAAGAAATCCGCTAAGCAAATTTTTCTGGTAAGCAATTTTGTCTGCTTAGTAGCTCTATGAAATTGGCCCCAGGGCCCAATATCATGGCTCGGCTTACCGTAAGCAAAAAATTGCAGCTTACTGAAGCAGAACATTATGTGCTTGACGTTAGCATATTTCATGGGTTAGCAAGGATTCACTACTTACACAGCTAGTGCAAAGGTTCTACCCTAACCCTGGAAGCAGAAAATGATTGTTGTAAGCACAAAATAAAAATAAATGGCTGAAAATTGGTTAACAATTCTTAAATTATGACAGGACCCGCTATATATTTATTTTGGGACATATTTACCTATTTACTACAAAATGGTTATATATTTTTTTCCCTTACCTTAAGTATAATACATAGAAATATTGTGATAAAAATGGCTAGTAAAATAGCAAAAAACAGGGACAATACAATATTTTTAAACAACAAGCAGATAAAAACACTATAATTGATAGCAACTATATCTAACGACGTGACACAATCCCCAATGTAGCACACGGCACATTATTTCCTTTTGTACACCAAATTGCCAAGTTATCAAGGTTTTAAATAGCTTTTATACATTCTTATCGAAAATTGAATTTTGGATGGGTTTGATTTCTTCTAAAATAAAAAAATAATTAATTTTGGAAAGTTTCCATAACTTTTTCAATATGGCTCAGCAAACCCATTTAAAAACTGCCAGAAAAATAAGAAAACAAGTCAGAAATACATCTTTGTTATAATGGCATTATAACTAGCTAGTGTAGTAGTACTAGCTAGTTAAGTACTACAGTGTAACAGAGTAAAGATTTCTTTTGCACGTCAATGTAAAGAAATAAAAACCTGATAAGATGTCTGCAGGTTCCAGCGTGTTTCAAGAAACTGCAATATCAGTTCTCCTGCATCCGCATGCGCTAGCATCGCATAACGCCGACGTTGTTGACAATTATATTGTCGATCCCGGCCCGTGCTAAAAGTTTTCTCAACACTAGAGGGCGCTATTCAACCTGCACTGCGAGATTTTCATTGGAAGAAAGTTAGTTGAACGAATGAGAGCGCTGTTCAACTTTAATGACGTGCGCGTGCGCAATCGTGACTGATAATCATCAACTCCACCCCCACATGTACAGATAACTCTATGACCCCCTAGACTAGACTGGTCCCTTGTCTATATCCTATTAAGGATATAGACAGGCTCCAGGCGTACCTCCGGCTGCGGCTATAAGCCAGGCACTTCGTGTCTGATGTCACTGTGTTTGATCTGGTATTGCGCGGCGCCCAGTTGAGGACCCAGCCAAAAATATAGTTTCCTTTGTGTTTCCTCTCTTGGAAACAGCTGGGGATCCACTCCATTTTGATTGTGTTTAATTTTGGCGCGACAATTAGCGCTTCAGCTAATTGAATTGTAGCTGTGACAACCAGTGAAAATATTACAAAATGATGTCATTTTTTTGACGAATTGAGAATTCGTAAATGGGCCTCATGTGATGAGCCTGCACTTGGTGACGTCATACACGAAGTGCCTGGCCTAGCTAGCCGCACTCGACTCGCGTAGGCCTCCAGCTCAAAGCGTGACGTCAGATCTTCAGGCTATAACCCCCCACACACCCAAGTTGACCCTGGGAATGAGGTTGGAATTTTTACGTTCTATGTAACTCTATGGGTTTTCATCATAGAATTTTTCATCAACCTCATCTTCAGGGTCCACCTTGTTCTTATAGTGGGTACGAGGTTGTTCAAAAGCCCTGGGGACGAAGCTGGATTTTCACCACTTGAATTTGAAGAAACATTTTAAAGAAAGAGGGCGTTATTCAACCTTACCGATATCCTGACGATCTGACGTCACGCTTCGAGGCTCGTGAATTACGTCATCTGGGTGCACCACTGATATTAACTGGATAGATGGGCGCTGATTGGCCTATACAAAAATTGAAGTAACCGGCCGCCATGTTGGTTCCTCCAAAAGGTCAAGAGTCAAATGTCATGTTAGCATATAGACAAGCCCGGATCACGTGAGACCCTTCCTTCCCCTCGACCTCCCTGGTTAATTGGAAGAAAGTTTTGATCGGATGAGGGCGCTGTTCAACTTTAACCGTAATTTGTACGGATGCAACCTCGTACACATGGGATGCGCGTTTAGTACAATGATTTGGGGTGTTACTCTGGATAAAAATATTATCCAAATACAGAATGTACTTTGAGATAACATTTTATGCCGTCTTAAAAACACGTAAGACAAGTATCTGACAAAATGTGTAAAACCAAAAGCAAATTTTGATACAAAAGGGTATTTTTATGTTGCAGCTGCAAGATATCCGATTATTATATAAATGTTTATTACAAAGTACAAAGGGTATGATTATTTGCATGATTACAGCATAATGAACAACCAAAAATAAGCATGCAGACCCTGGTTTATGTCATTATAAAAAAAATAGGGGAAAAATAGCATTTTAAAATTGTTGATATTTTTTTCACCAAGGAAACGTGAATCACAAAATGAATGAAAAGTAGAAATGAACAAAATATTACAAAATAGGGATTTTTGTACTGGAATGATGAAAAAAAATATATATAGGCCTACATAAATATATCATGAATGTTATTTGTTACCAGCTTTTAGCAAGATTACTTTAATAAGCAATTGAGTTATTTGAGTATGCTAAAATCCAGTTGGCCTATACAGTGTACATTCTTAGTAATGTTGGCAAAATTACCTCTAAAAGTATCCTTACTTTGATTCAATATACACATTAAACAACCAACTGAATCATATATCAAGTGCTTTGTTAAAAAAAAAAATTTGCTTCATGAAGCTTACGAAAATGGCAGCCAAAATGAGCGAGATGCCCTGGACTATTTCCCTCCCTATCACTCCCTATCACTCCCCTCCCCTCCCCCCCTCCCCCCTCACAAATTATAAGAAGCAGTTAGAGTGTCCATCCATTACTACCTTGTCATGTTATATATTATGTTAACTTTTTATATAGAAAGCTTAATTACTAATGATGTAGGTAACCTTTATTTCAGGTGATACTATTTGCATAATTATAGGTGGAAGCTGTCAGTACCAAACATTTCATATACATTGTATATTAAATAATTATAAAGAGCAAAAACAAAGGTTAATTTCACAAGACTCAAATTGTTATCAAAACTGGCTTTAAACTATGCTACTTTGAAATTATATTTTAAAAATATAACTTACTTTGCATAAACAAGTCAACAAACAGCCTATATGTTGTTTATCACATTCCTTTTTACTGACAATATCTTTATAATCTGAGAACTAGAATTGTTTGTAGAAAGAAAAACAAAAACTGTGTAAACTTTGTCAGAAGCAGGATTTAAAAATAATGAGTGCACAAATTAACTAATGATGGGGTCTTTAAATTCATTTCAGGACTTGATTACTAATTCAACATGATTCTTGAGATCATTTTTAAAAACATGTTTCAACATGATTCTTGAGATTATTTTTAAGAACAGATGTCTGTTTAAAAAGGGAATTGCCAATAAAATTAAGAAAATTATTGCTTGAAACACAATTTTCTTTTGAATGTTGGTCAGAGTGCAAAGTGCTTCTTTTGGGAACTCACAAATTTCAATTGACTTCAAACAATGTAAAATCAGTCATCTTTATGAATTAATTTTTTAAAATACACCACCCATGCATTATGCATACATTACTGTGTGCGGCACGCATGTTTCTGTGAAACTCTGTACGTGAAGCATTTTATGGCATAGCCCAATCTGAACGCTTGATTCTGCCTTCCACTATCTTCATTATGGTCAATGTCAAAGGTTGTTTAAAAAAATATTGATACAAAACATAAATTGTTACTTTTTTTTAAGGGAACCCAATAATAATAATAATAATGTATAGATTTATATAGCGCACGTATCCACCAACTAAGTGGCGCTCAAGGCGCATTATATTATTATCCCTGCTCATAAGGCTCATAAGGCTCATAAATCATTCCTGAAACCATCTCAGCTCCCTGGGGAGTATACAGCTCAATTGCTGCCATTTCTAGCGCATAGAGAGCAAACCATCTCTGCCTTCACAGGTACCCATTTAACCCCTGGGTGGAGAGAAGCAATTATGGTTAAGTGTCTTGCTCAAGGACACAGGTGTCACGGCCGGGGCTCGAACCCACACTCTGCTGCTGGCAACACCAGAACTTGAGTTCAGTGCGCTAGACCACTCGGCCACGACAATCCACTTTTCGTGCATTATACAACACACGGGACCCTCGGCTTTACGTCCCATCCGAAGGACGAAGCAATTATGGTTAAGTACCTTGCTCAAGGATACAAGTGTCACGACCGGGGCTCGAACCCACACCCTGCTGCTGGCAACACCAGAACTTGAGTTCGGTGCGCTAGACCGCTCGGCCACGACACTCCAAGCCCGAACCAAAGTCAATGACCCGTTCAGTCATTGTGACAAATTAAAAAAAGGCAACTCTACTTGCAAAAACTTGCATCAAAAGTGGAAACTGATGACATAACAGCATTATAATACATACAATTCTACCAGACAACAACACTAGACTTAACTGTAACTATTTGACGGTAACAAACATTTTAAATTAACTACTTCAAGAAAGTGAATTTTAACTTGTCATTAACAATCATAATTCATCATATTTAGTTCGACACTGTTGCTCATAATGCATCACGACTGCATTCTGATTTTTTTTATTGCATAGGTGAATGGCATGGCATTTTGTACACTGAAACCTTAGTGTATTTTCGTCAACTGCGCACTCCCAATTCATGCTGCATTACTGGCACCTGTGACGGACTTAACCCTAACTCCCTAGGCCCATTTGCTTACACATAACCTGAATCATCCAAAATCCTTCAGTATTAAAGCAAGCACATGACATGTATGCGCACATGTGTTTCTAATCTGTGATACATGTACATGGCCAGGGACCCTCCCTGCATGCATGGAGCAATAAACAGTGTCCACTGACCCAAGCACTGACCTTGCAATCACTACAACAAACATGGATGTACATGTACCATGGAAAGGCAAGTATGCCTAATAACCTCAATCCTCCAATATCCTTCACTTAATAGCAAAGAGAATGTAGCATGTAACCTCAATCCTTCAAAATCCTTCACTTAACCCTTTCCTTACCATAGGCGACTTTAGTCGACTGCACTCATACCCCCTGTTCCTTACCATAGGCGACTTTAGTCGACCAAGCTTTCACACAAAAAAGCACTCAAGCCTGAGCACAAAGGCCATTTGTTATAAAGCTGTAGTTTTGTTCATGTTCACCCTCCATACCCAAGCTTACAATGGTTGGAAATAAAATAAGGTTGCTATTATGCAATCCCTTCAAACTGGAGTGGAAAGATCTGAAATGCCAAACACCTACGGAGTGCCATGTGTTTGTGTACAAAAAAGTGTTTGAGTTTACAGATCACACTGAGGAAACAAAGACCGAGAACTTGGACATTTATTGACCGATCTTAATGTTGTTTGGATTTTATGAAAGGGAATTCAATAAGTAAGATATCTTTTATTATTTATTTTGCTGTAAAACGATATCTTCAAGGTGATAACAGAGTTTGTAAAATTGGCCTTTGAACACAAGCTTTCTGTTGTGTAAGAATGTGTGCTTCACGCTTGAGTGGTCAAATAATGAGGTCACCAGTGGTTGTAAATGTCAAAACAATTCGGTACTGAGAGGGTTAAGCAAAGAGGATTTGGGAGGATTTGGGAGGGTTAGGGTTAATGAACTACAGTTTTTCTGATGCAGTATTTCCAGCCCTGCTGGGTCATCAGTTAAAGGGAAGGTACAACATTTGTATTTGTAAATGTCTGGTCATTTAAACCCTCTAGTTTACAAGAGATACTTCATAAAAATGAACCTATAAACTTTCATCGCAATAGGTGAAAACCCTTATGACCGAAAAGTTCACGGTAATTCATTAAAACAGTGGTGGGATTTAGATGAAATCCTTTAATAATTCGCCAATAATTTGTCAATTTGATGTTCTGGTCATTACCAGTGTTGAACTTTCCATTTAAGTATTTACAAAATAATATTAATATACAACTTATGCTTATGGCTCGTTGCCACGTCGACCGGGAATCTATACAAATATTCCCGAGAATCCTGTGGCGTGTTTAGACGCTCTCCGATCCGCTGTCCAAAAAAAAATGTGCGTGTACACATGGCCTCCGACGCGAACTGGTTAAACAAGTGTACATATTTTCTTGATAAGAATGTAAACTTTATACTTGTCCGATGGATGGTATGTCTGGAAACAGTTGGAACCCCAAAACAAGCAGTGGCGTGACTTGTGTGTACAGCCTTCACTTTTTTTTAAATCTCAAAATCGTCTCCGAAATTCACTGATCCGGCTTTAGCCCTGACCACTCTCCCATCGTAAGCAACATTGTTAACTCAGGCTTGTTTCAAGACATCCGAGAGAAGTCTATTCAATCTGCACAGTGACACAGTTACAGTGTGACATGAATGCACTCCCTGAAAATGACTAGACCGTACGTGCGGTCCAATTCAATTTCATTCTTAACTTCACCGGACTGACGATAATGGAAGATGAATTCACCCAATATGGATACCTATAGTCTCCTCACAAACTGACCAACCTGACCGTGGAAAACTTCACCAAGGAAATATAAAACTGGTGCATGCAGCAATGGTTGTCCGGTATAGACGTTACCATATTGTTCAATCCCTTGCCGTTTGATTGACGTGCTGGTCGAGTCTAGGTCGATGATGCCAGTTGCATTCCAACTATAAATTAAGTAGCACTCACACATGGCTCACTTTGCCTTGGAGATTTTGTCAAATGAAGCCATCGATTTGTTGCTCAAACATGGAGACGGGAACAATATCTGACCTAAGCTTGGACCACGTATAAAGTGTACTTTGTGTTACACTTTGATAAGTTACTGCACTAAACATTGTTTGGCCGACGCATGTACACGGAAAATCAATAGAAGAAGATACGGCGGTGTCTTAACTTGTGCAAATAAATAATGCACTGTTGCAGATGTGACCATATTTGGGATACGACCTTGCATAAATGTAATGTGACCTTGTCACAAGGAGCAATCCTTTCATTCCACGCAAACAGTAGAATCTTGGTCCTGTAGTTGTGTCACCATCTGCATCAGTTCGCTGAACGAGGGTCTACTCTCTGGTTTCTGAAATGAATCAAAAACGTACAATTATTTAGCGACAAAAAACATGATTAGTGTTAAAGTAAGTACATAGATCCTAATTGTTTGGTGAAAAGTTACACAATAAATCTTTGTTGCCCATTAAGGATTTCGTCATACATGTTAACCTGTCTGGAGTAAAGACGACACAATATGGAGTGTCGTGGCCGAGCGGTCTAGCTTACCGGACTCAAGTTCTGGTGTTAGCAGCAGAATGTGAGTTTGAATCCCGGCCGTGACACTTGTGTCCTTGAGCAAGACACTTAACCATAATTGCTTCTCTCCACCCAGGGGTTAAATGGGTACCTGTGAGGGCAGAGTTGGTTGATTAGCCCTATATGCGCTGTAATGGCAGCAATTGAGCTGTATACTCCCCAGGGAACTGAGATGGTTTCAGGAATGATTTATGAGCCTTATGAGCCTTATGAACAGGGGTAATGATATAATGCGCCTTGAGCACCACTTAGTTGGTGGATATGTGCGCTATATAAGTCCACACATTATTATGATTATCATTATTAATATGTTTCATGCACAACCTGATGAGGGCGCTTTTCATGCAAGCAGCAACTTGTCGCCAGGGTATTAGGAATATCGCTGGTTATCATGCGCCGTTGGCTCCATTTTCAGTCAAGTGTTAACAGTTACCAGGGAAGAGTTCAACTTGATATAAAGTTCTTGTAGGGTACACAGACTATGTACAGTACACAATGTAAATGGCACCGAAAAGTGCCCTTGACTTGGGAGACTAGGAGCATTTTCACCAATAGAGGGCTATGAAGTCCATGGCGTGGATAAAATGACACTCTCTAGTAAAGGGTAAATCTTGTGTTGATACAAAAGTATACAAAAGAGGGCACCCACTCTAGACACTGTCCTCCTGTTGGGTTTAGCTAGCTCTGTCCCGCTACTTCAAAAAGAGGTTTATTAAATTTGCATCCAATACTAAAGGTAGTAAAACTGGAAAAAGTTATCGAAGGGGAAAAACATGAAGTAGGATCATTGGAATAAGGAAAATCGTATGTTCATTGCTAGGTTGTTGTTCAAGAACTTGTTGGTTCATTGTTAAAAAAAACAAAACTGCTTAGCATGTTTAATTGGATACCATCTAACGTTCCATACAAAATGTTTATGATTTGGCTGGTAGTCTGTTTTATAATGCTTAGCGGGAATACTTACATCACGCCAGCAGTAGTACATGATATTGTAGATTTCCCGTGGGCACAGCGGAGGTTGCTCCATACGGTACTGGCGCCTCGTAACCTGTTCAACAACCTCTACATTGTTCATGGTTGGATACGGGGTCTTACCACCAGAGAAGATCTCCCATAATAGGATACCTATTACACAAAATGATAATTTATATTCTTCATTTATAACATGCAGAGAGCTAGACACACACAACAAAAAGCCCACAAATAACACTGGAGTGCGTCGGCACAGTGTTTGTGTTCAGGTTAGTTCAGCTCAGGCCTAATTGACTTAATAATAACCGGCATTTGAATATGCTTATTTTAGCCAAACTAAATGACAGCATCATACAAGCATCAATGCATGTCAGTTAAACAAGCTCAGTGCAAAGCAATATTGACATTCAACAAATGAATGATTTTTTGCATTTTAAAAGTTATTTGCACAAGGCAAAATGTTTATTGTTACCCTGATATTGGGGTGAGTCAATTGAGAGAAATCTAAGTCCATATTTATACATCTGGGTGGAGAGAAGAAATTGTGGTTAATTTTCTCACTCGAGGACACAAGCACCACGACCTGGCCTGGTCAGGACTTGAACCCACATTCTAAAGAGACTGCCATCAGAGCACAAATTTCAGTTCAATTGATCTTCCCGTTTTTGAGAAAAGTGGCCAAGTTTCTGCCAATGGGAGTTATACATTAATGATTTAAATCACATTTTCACCAATTTATGAATAACTTTGAAGGATATCTTGTATCCTAATGACCCTTCTGACAAATATTCTTTCATCTCATTCTCTGTAAATTGTAAATTTAGGTTATCAATTTTGTTAGAGGGAGATTTGCTGTGTCACCATGTATTAAAACAATCTCTTTTGAGTAGTGTGGGTTCTTTATTGACTAGACACTTCGATCAGTATGCTCTAATCGTCTTCCGGAGAAACAATTTTGTTTGAGATACACTTGGCTAATGTCTTGCCTACTGCTTGTGGTTCACATCCAAGGACGTACATGTAAGCGTGTGCACATGCTGAATTGTACTTTTTGAGAAAGGCGCATTTTAAATTTTGTGTGTTCTCTTTTATTGATTACATCGTATTTATGCAATATTTTTAACTGATAAACATGTAAAATGGAAGCCATTGAAAACAACGCGACCAAAAAATTTGAAAATTAAGCTCTCCCTCAGAAGCGAGAATCTTAGGGTCGTCCAAATCATATAACAGAATTGTATCCATATATTGCATTGTTAGGGCACTTCTAGACATATAGAAATCTGATATTTTTGAAAGGGAACACAATGAATTATGTTGACAGGCATAATTATGCTGATAGACTTACCATAGGCCCACACATCTGACTTGCTGCTAAACTTTGTGTAGTGTAAGACTTCCGGTGGAGCCCATTTTATTGGAAATTTTGTGCCTGTACTTGTGTATTCATCATCCAGGACGTATCTGTAGAAATAGATAGCAACTCAATGAAAGAGAAGGTACAACATTGGTAATGTTGGCCAAACTGCTTCTATGAGTATGCTTACTCTCTTTGTATCAAGATTTACATTGATGGGAAGGTACAGCATTGGTAATGTTGGCCAAACTGCTTCTATGAGTATGCTTACTCTCTTTGTATCAAGATATACATTAACCCTAACCCCCTAGGTATTCTGGCTAGGAACCTTCCTGAACCCTCTAAAATCAATCGGTGCACTTTTGGAAACATGCCCTTATCTTCAAAAATGCACCATGCATTTTCGTTGATCTTTCATATTCAGCACTTACGGCATGTACTTCTTGCTAGGTAGTAATTTTGCCCCATTTGAAGAGGTGAAAGTACCAGTTTCCAACAGTGCTGAATTTTTCCCAAAACGTGCCCCTTGGAGGATTTTGCAGGATTTGGGGTGGTTAGGGTTAAAGGGAAGGTACAACATTGGTAATGTTGGCAAAACTGCTTCTATGAGTATGCTTACTCTCTTTGAATCAAGATATACATTAAAGGGAAGGTACAACATTGGTAATGTTGGCCAAACTGCTTCTATGAGTATGCTTACTCTCTTTGAATCAAGATATACATTGAAGGGAAGGTACAACATTGGCAATGTTGACAAAACTGCTTCTATGAGTATGCTTACTCTCTTTGAATCAAGATATACATTGAAGGGAAGGTACAACATTGGTAATGTTGGCCAAACTGCTTCTATGAGTATGCTTACTCTCTTTGAATCAAGATATACATTAAAGGGAAGGTACAACATTGGTAATGTTGGCCAAACTGCTTCTATGAGTATGCTTACTGTCTTTGAATCAAGATATACATTAAAGGGAAGGTACAACATTGGTAATGTTGGCCAAACTGCTTCTATGAGTATGCTTACTCTCTTTGAATCAAGATATACATTAAAGGGAAGGTACAACATTGGTAATGTTGGCCAAACTGCTTCTATGAGTATGCTTACTCTCTTTGAATCAAGACATACATTGAAGGGAAGGTACAACATTGGTAATGTTGGCCAAACTGCTTCTATGAGTATGCTTACTCTCTTTGAATCAAGATATACATTGAAGGGAAGGTACAGCATTGGTAATGTTGGCCAAACTGCTTCTATGAGTATGCTTGCCCTCTTTGAATCAAGACATACATTGAAGGGAAGGTACAACATTGGTAATGTTGGCAAAACTGCTTCTATGCGAATGCTTACTCTTTGAATCGAGATATACATTAAAGGGAAGGTACAACATTGGTAATGTTGGCCAAACTGCTTCTATGAGTATGCTTACTCTTTGAATCAAGACATACATTGAAGGGAAGGTACAACATTGGTAATGTTGGCAAAACTGCTTCTATGAGTATGCTTACTCTCTTTGAATCAAGACATACATTGAAGGGAAGGTACAACATTGGTAATGTTGGCAAACTGCTTCTATGAGTATGCTTACTCTTTGAATCAAGACATACATTGAAGGAAGGTACAACATTGGTAATGTTGGCAAAACTGCTTCTATGAGTATGCTTACTCTCTTTGAATCAAGACATACATTGAAGGGAAGGTACAACATTGGTAATGTTGGCAAAACTGCTTCTATGAGTATGCTTACTCTCTTTGAATCAAGACATACATTGAAGGGAAGGTACAACATTGGTAATGTTGGCAAAACTGCTTCTATGAGTATGCTTACTCTCTTTGAATCAAGACATACATTGAAGAGAAGGTACAACATTGGTAATGTTGGCAAAACTGCTTCTATGAGTATGCTTACTCTCTTTGAATCAAGACATACATTGAAGAGAAGGTACAACATTGGTAATGTTGGCAAAACTGCTTCTATGAGTATGCTTACTCTCTTTGAATCAAGATATACATTGAAGGGAAGGTACAACATTGGTAATGTTGGCAAAACTGCTTCTATGAGTATGCTTACTCTCTTTGAATCAAGATATACATTGAAGGGAAGGTACAACATTGGTAATGTTGGCAAAACTGCTTCTATGAGTATGCTTACTCTCTTTGAATCAAGATATACATTGAAGGGAAGGTACAACATTGGTAATGTTGGCAAAACTGCTTCTATGAGTATGCTTACTGTCTTTGAATCAAGATATACATTGAAGGGAAGGTACAACATTGGTAATGTTGGCAAAACTGCTTCTATGAGTATGCTTACTGTCTTTGAATCAAGATATACATTGAAGGGAAGGTACAGCATTGGTAATGTTGCCAAAACTGCTTCTATGAGTATGCTTACTCTCTTTGAATCAAGATATACATTCAAGGGAAGGTACAGCATTGGTAATGTTGCCAAAACTGCTTCTATGAGTATGCTTACTCTCTTTGAATCAAGATATACATTAAAGGGAAGGTACAGCATTGGTAATGTTGGCCAAACTGCTTCTATGAGTATGCTTACTCTCTTTGAATCAAGATATACATTAAAGGGAAGGTACAGCATTGGTAATGTTGGCCAAACTGCATCTGTGAGTATGCTTACTGTCTTTGAATCAAGATATACATTGAAGGGAAGGTACAACATTGGTAATGTTGGCCAAACTGCATCTGTGAGTATGCTTACTCTCTTTGAATCAAGATATACATTAAAGGGAAGGTACAGCATTGGTAATGTTGGCCAAACTGCTTCTATGAGTATGCTTACTCTCTTTGAATCAAGATATACATTAAAGGGAAGGTACAACATTGGTAATGTTGGCAAAACTGCTTCTATGAGTATGCTTACTCTCTTTGTATCAAGATATACATTAAAGGGAAGGTACAACATTGGTAATATTGGCCAAACTGTTTCTATGAGTATGCTTACTCTCTTTGAATCAAGATATACATTAAAGGGAAGGTACAACATTGGTAATGTTGGCCAAACTGCATCTGTGAGTATGCTTACTCTTTGAATCAAGATATACATTAAAGGAAGGTACAACATTGGTAATATTGGCCAAACTGTTTCTATGAGTATGCTTACTCTCTTTGAATCAAGATATACATTAAAGGAAGGTACAACATTGGTAATATTGGCCAAACTGTTTCTATGAGTATGCTTACTCTCTTTGAATCAAGATATACATTAAAGGGAAGGTACAACATTGGTAATGTTGGCCAAACTGCATCTGTGAGTATGCTTACTCTCTTTGAATCAAGATATACATTAAAGGGAAGGTACAACATTGGTAATATTGGCCAAACTGTTTCTATGAGTATGCTTACTCTCTTTGAATCAAGATATACATTGAAGGGAAGGTACAACATTGGTAATGTTGGCAAAACTGCTTCTATGAGTATGCTTACTCTCTTTGAATCAAGATATACATTGAAGGGAAGGTACAACATTGGTAATGTTGGCAAAACTGCTTCTATGAGTATGCTTACTGTCTTTGAATCAAGATATACATTGAAGGGAAGGTACAACATTGGTAATGTTGGCAAAACTGCTTCTATGAGTATGCTTACTGTCTTTGAATCAAGATATACATTGAAGGGAAGGTACAGCATTGGTAATGTTGCCAAAACTGCTTCTATGAGTATGCTTACTCTCTTTGAATCAAGATATACATTGAAGGGACAACATTGATAATGTTGGCAAAACTGCTTCTATGAGTATGCTTACTCTCTTTGAATCAAGATATACATTAAAGGAAGGTACAGCATTGGTAATGTTGGCCAAACTGCTTCTATGAGTATGCTTACTCTTTGAATCAAGATATACATTAAAGGGAAGGTACAGCATTGGTAATGTTGGCCAAACTGCATCTGTGAGTATGCTTACTGTCTTTGAATCAAGATATACATTGAAGGGAAGGTACAACATTGGTAATGTTGGCCAAACTGCATCTGTGAGTATGCTTACTCTCTTTGAATCAAGATATACATTAAAGGGAAGGTACAGCATTGGTAATGTTGGCCAAACTGCTTCTATGAGTATGCTTACTCTCTTTGAATCAAGATATACATTGAAGGGAAGGTACAACATTGGTAATGTTGGCAAAACTGCTTCTATGAGTATGCTTACTCTCTTTGTATCAAGATATACATTAAAGGGAAGGTACAACATTGGTAATATTGGCCAAACTGTTTCTATGAGTATGCTTACTCTCTTTGAATCAAGATATACATTAAAGGGAAGGTACAACATTGGTAATGTTGGCCAAACTGCATCTGTGAGTATGCTTACTCTCTTTGAATCAAGATATACATTAAAGGGAAGGTACAACATTGGTAATATTGGCCAAACTGTTTCTATGAGTATGCTTACTCTCTTTGAATCAAGATATACATTAAAGGGAAGGTACAACATTGGTAATATTGGCCAAACTGTTTCTATGAGTATGCTTACTCTCTTTGAATCAAGATATACATTAAAGGGAAGGTACAACATTGGTAATGTTGGCCAAACTGCATCTGTGAGTATGCTTACTCTCTTTGAATCAAGATATACATTAAAGGGAAGGTACAACATTGGTAATATTGGCCAAACTGTTTCTATGAGTATGCTTACTCTCTTTGAATCAAGATATACATTAAAGGGAAGGTACAACATAGGTGACTTGACAAATTACTTATTTTAAAATATGCAAGGGGAAAATTACCTTGTAAGTCCAAAGTCTGCAACTTTAACTACATTCCTTTCTCCTACCAAGCAGTTACGTGCAGCCTGTAAAACAATCAATTTGGTTATATAATAATAATCACCTGTTAAAATGAAGGTACAACATTGGTAATTACCAAATTAATAATAAATTAATATCAAAAAAGTTTACTTGGTATAAAGTTGGCCTTCGTATTAATCATCCTGAGAAACTGTTTTATCTAACCCTCCTACAATTGGTGCAATTTTTGAAACAACCCATTCAGGCCACTCCAAGCCATTAGCTGTTGCCAGTGGCCTCTTATGGTTACCCTTCTGTGCACTGTCACACCACTGAGATTACAGGGTAAAGTGGTCTCCCATCGATACATTGCAGGCCATACTAATATGTTCAAACATTTACACAGTGACCTTGGGTGGCACACAGTTGATTTTGTAAGATTACTTGGAAAGGACAGCAGGCTTGTACATGTATGTACTGAAGGTTGCTAAAGAACAGAATTTTGTGGATTGGAGTGGCCTCCATGTGTAGGCTAAAGTGCTTTTTCATCTTTGAGAAAGTTGCCGTTAGGCAAATTTTGTGTAAAACATAACACATACACAACATGTAACAGTCTATCATCACATTCTCAAAAAAACTTTCACAGGTTAGTTTAAGGTATGTCTTGAGAACTACAGGTTTAGAATGAATGTACATGACCAATTACCAATGTTGTACCTTCCTATTACAGGGGCAGTATCGTCACAATCAACAGGATATGAAATCGAAGTGCTTGTTTTAGATTAACTCGGTGACTAAAAATAATACCCCACATGATGAGGTCAGATTACCGTTGCTGCTGCATAAATGAGTGAGTTATTTATTTTCAGTCACTCTGTTCATCTTAAAATAGGACACCGATTCCATGCCCTGTTCCAAGTCTGCTCTGATCGTGACGATACTGCCCCTTTAAGTACAATATCGGTCAATACAGATACTTCTAGTGCAGTGAAGGATCTAAACTTTAATAGTTCATTTTGGATCTCTTTATGGATTGTGAAAAAGAGTACTGATTGTAACAACTTACTGACACACCATATTTTAATTTTTTTTATTTAAATCCCTTTTTGCTTTGAGATTGTCAAAAGATTCATTATTTGGTGCATTGTGTGAATGCAGAGTTGAAGATGATGTTTGGAAAAACATTGGGTCAATCATGCCGAAGGGAAACAAACAAAAAGACAGTAATTCTTGAAATTTGTGACACAATAATTTGGTTTCTCTTCTTACCAAATCTCTGTGAATGAACTTCTTCCTTTCAAGATAGGCCAGGGCAGAGCATATTTGTACAGCCATGTGTAGGAGAATATGTGGCTTATTTAGTAACTCCTGATGTTTCCTCAAGTGGAAAAGAAGACAGCCTGAAGGGGGGAAAATAATTTAGTTACACCTTCACAATTCTACTGACGACAAAAACACAAAAACTGGGTTTGGAAAACCGAGTTTGTTTGTCAAATATTGGCAGCCATCCTAATTGAAAGTCCTTTTTAAATTTTTATTTGCATTATTTCAAATGATGCTTACAGTTCGTATTTGTGAAATAAGAAGCCTATTACAATGTGTTGAGGACCCACCCCATGTAAGAACCGAGTAGTTAAAATACAGAAGAAAAAATAATTGTAACGGATTAGAAATGACCACTTGGTAGGAAAATGTTTTGAACGATTCATTATACCAACAATTCATTATACCAACAATAAATTATACCAACACATCTGCCATGGCATATAGCCCTGTTCAGACACAGGTCAAAGACACAGGTCAAAGACACAGGTCAAAGACACAGGTCAAAGACACAGGTCAAAGACACAAGTCAAAGACACAGGTCGAAGACACAGGTCGAAGACACAGGTCGAAGACACAGGTCGAAGACACAGGTCGAAGACACAGGTCAAAGACACAGGTCGAAGACACAGGTCGAAGACACAGGTCGAAGACACAGGTCGAAGACACAGGTCGAAGACACAGGTCGAAGACACAGGTCAAAGACACAGGTCAAAGACACAGGTCAAAGACACAGGTCAAAGACACAGGTCAAAGACACAGGTCAAAGACACAGGTCGAAGACCAGGAATGTTTGTCATACAAAATATACAGACTGTTGCGTTTCTTTTGCTAAATAACAAAAGTATCTGCTTTGCAAAGATTTTGGCAGGTCATCGGTTCCCTTGGGACAAAATGTTAAAAAGTCTGCTTAAACATGTGTGCAAAGTTTCACATGCCCAAGATGGTTGAGCCATTCTGAACAGAGGTGGATCCACAACCCTTTGGCTAGGTTCTGATGACCAAGTACAAAACACTGTATCACTCGGCCTAAGCACCCACTGTTTTCTCTTCAGGGGTGTGATATGACAAAAGTAAAAAAAAAATCCAGAAAACTGGTTAGCGGGCCTGGGTCTCCCTTTGGTCGAGAGGATTTTTGGAGGATTTACAGACTCATCACGTCCCCACAAACAAGAAACTAGAGGTTTGGACACAATACAGGCTATTTCTTTCTTTCCTTGGTGGCTACTTCTCTTCTTACAAGAAAATTTTGTGGCAAAGGGAGATTTATAAAAAATCCTGAGAAATCACAGACCTGTCTGAGAGGTGTCAACATGGATACAGTTAAATTGATTTAAATAGTTAACTATGCCTACCTTTTGACATATACTCTGTTATAATACAAATGGGGTTCGTACATACGCCATAGAGTTGAACCAAGTTTTCGTGCTGGAATTGTCTGAGAGATGACAAGAAAAAAAATACAAAGACAATTTATTACCATGTTCATGGTATCGACATTAAAAGAAAATATAAAATTTTCTACGGTTCATAAGCTCACTTCATCTGACTGCCCCCCCCCCCCCCCCCCACGATCCGACTATGACGTGACTTTAAAAGATATCCCAAAATTCTTACGTCATGACTTTGGCTTCGTCAATGAAATCGTCCTCCGACATTGCATTCTCTCTCATTATCTTGACGGCCACAAACCGGTTGTGCTTGTTGATCTTGGCAAGTTTGACAACGCCAAATTGCCCACTGCCCAGTTCTCGGTGAATTCGAAGCTCTTTCCATTCGACGGCCAGCGTCCCCGAGCCAAGGCCTGCCGTCGTCGGTGGTATGTGACCCGGTGGATTTCTTAATCTCGTTATCAAACCTACAGAGCGAAAAAAAAAAACTACTGAGTGATATCCAAGTACATCTGCAGACATAACAACCCGAAAAATCAGATGGTCCAAATTGTTTGGATAAAGATTAAAAGGCACAGAAAATATGAAAGGACCAGATTTTTTTATTTTATTTGTTATTAATTCATGTATATATTCAGGACATTTGTAAATTTGAAAACTATATTTTCCTGTGAAAACCTTTACCGTACCAGTGCTGTACCAACTGAGCTATCCAGCCCTATGGTTTTTGACAGTCTCCCAATTTTGCCAATATCTTTATTCTGGGGGTGCTAGTCAAAAGTGATTTAACCCATGCATGCCGTGAAGCCCGGGATCACGCCCCATGTTACGATGCTAAACCTGAGAAGCCGCAGTGTGGGGACCACTAGGAGAGGATACGCATATTGTCATGATCGTATCATCAAATAATCAAGGATACTGTATGAATCTCTGTCGTCTTTTTACACTGACCTCCGCTATTGTGCTTGTGATATTCAATGAGGTTTGGTATTGAAGGGAAGCAATGCTTCTCCGAGACATAGTACTGATTGTCACCTGTCCGCTTGATGTGGTAGTGACTAATGTTGTCTTCATGGCTAATCCTGGGAAGAAATATGCAGGAAAAAAAAAAAAAAAGTATAATAACGTGCACAAATGTTTTCCAAACTGCTACCCCTTTTCACTTCCCAACATTATCATTGCTCTGATTAAAATTTCTGAACTGCTTAAAGTCTACACTCCATCACGCAATTTGTGCTCCAGCAACATGTCACTCCTAAAGGAACCAATTTTAAAACAGACCTGGGGTGATAGGTCTTTTTCTGTCGCGGCTCCGAGACTCTGGAATCATCTTCCAACTAAACTCAAATCTTGTCATAGTATAACTAGATTTAAGTCGCTGCTTAAAACTCATCTTATGTCACAATTCTTCAAAGATGATGTATATTTGTAATTGCATTGTAGGTACATGTATCTCAGTACATAATTTTTCCCTATGCTATCATTGTATATTGTTTGTATTCATGTTTTTTTTCTTTGTTTCCGCGCGTTGAGCGCCCAGCAGGGTGGATATGTGTGCGCTACAAGTCTTTATTATTATTATTATTATACATTTCTGGTAATGAAACCAAGGATCCCTCAAAAGCATACTTAAAAAGAAGCTTGAGGACACCTGTTAACAAGGGTGCTTGCTATGTGAACCAGAAACACCGTGGTAAACCCCTACTCTTCCACGATAAGTGTTTTGGGTTCTTTTTTACATGCATTATTTTAATAATCTAGTACACCGGACCTATGGCTTAATGTCCCATCCGAAGGATGATGCAATAATGGTTACTCAGTGTCTTGCTCAAGGACACAAGCGCCGTGACCAGCCAGGCCGGGATTCGAACCCACATTCTGACAACACCAGAACTTGAGTCCGATGCACTAGACCATTTGGCCACGACACTCCACATGTGACTACATGGAGGAGATAAGTCATTTCCTAGAATTACTAGGATATTTTTGGGTTCTGTTCAGATTATTCAACATCCTTTTTCCAATTGACAAGTGCATAAGGGAGTTTAAACCAGACTTACAATCCAATGTATGAATATAAATAGGTATTTCAATTCATATGGGTTTTTGTCTTCTTGGGATTACTATCCAGTTATTGCAGAATACAACAAGAGAAAAATCACATGTAATTCCGTTACCAAAATAATTACAAAAAAGTAGGCAACAGGGAGTTGATTCTTTTTTCTTTTTTTTCTATTTACTTACATAAAAATGTTTTTGTGAAATTAATTTTTAATGGAAATTGTATATACATTCTTAACTATATTTTCTATACATTTTTTTAAAAATATTTAAATATTTAAATGTTTTTGTGGAATTAATTTTTAATGGTAATTGTATATAAATTCTTAACTATATTTTGTATATATACTACTCAAAACAATTTAGGGAACACCGGATTTTTAACATCAAATAGGTTTGAAATGTTCCATGAACCGGGATTTTCATTTGCAACCCCCTCTCTCTTTCAGTAGGCATGTCATGAAATGTGTAATCACTACATGCATCCTTTATCATCTGTTTCATTGTGCAGTTGTTTCACATCAATTCTGTGAAACATTGTGTTTATCTGAAATAAATGATCTTGCTTTAACTGAGATTATTCCGGTGTTCCCTAAATTGTTTTGAGTAGTATATATATATTTTTTAACATTTAAATATTTAAATGTTTTTGTGCAATGAAATTGTAAGGTTAATTTTGTATG
Organism: Zoroaster sp. YZ-2022; assembly: GCA_029582265.1. Lineage (NCBI taxonomy): Eukaryota > Metazoa > Echinodermata > Asteroidea > Forcipulatida > Zoroasteridae > Zoroaster > Zoroaster sp. YZ-2022. Next base: position 3,345,274 of record CM055833.1, on the reverse strand, counting down.
GATTTTTAAAGTGAATGTAAATTGTATGCAGTATTTTTTAATAAACCAGTATAATAATAATAATATTAATAATAATTATTATTATTACCCGCAGCCTTTAGTGAGTACAGAGAGTGTATACAGCCCATTTGTGCTCGAGTTCCTGACTATAAAGCAGCCATCTTTGCCCTCGCCTCTCAGTTCTTCCTCGGTCCGCTGTCTGTTCCAAGAACCGCTGAACCATCTTGAAGGAAGAGAAAGAGGATAGAATGTATATCAAAATATTGTAACTACCAGACTACAAGTTACACGGCTCAATCCCTCCTAAAATATGCTACACTTAGACAGGTTTCACTTGAAGTCACACAGTAAAACAATCGGCTATCTTTACTGGCAGTGACAACCCATTTTTTACACCCAAGCACACATCTTTTTCGGTTATTTCGGGACCTGAACACCTGAAATTGGAATTCTTCGGATGCCCGGGTACCTGTAAACAATTTTGCAAAAACACATAAATATTCCTGAATGTATAAAATAACCAATATCAACACAAGTTTCTCTTGTTTTATTAGAATCATAATAAATGTTGACTAACTATAATAAATGTTGACTAACTGTAATAAAATCCCGCCTCGATATTAACTCGTAGCATCCCCATTCCCCACACAAAAAAGGTGAACAAAAAATTATGAGACTTCCATTTGTGTAGTCAAAATTTTCAAAAGTCGTTTGCAAGTAATTGGAACCGAAAAATGGAACCGGGTAATGACAGTTTTGGTCGGGTATTGGGGGGGACCCGGATAACCAGCACATCCGTACTGTTTCATAGAAGAATTAAAATGGTTGGCGTAGCTCAAAGCCAAATTATCCAAGTTGTTTTAAAGATGCCGTCTATTGGAAACTGTTTATACCATATCCCATTTACACAAAAACAAGTACAGAAACATTTGAACGAACACACAACATAATTTATAACAGAGAGTCCAAGTCAATAACAATACAAGGCAATAAAAATGTACTACAAGTATAATGTCCATAAGTAAGATTTGTAGCTTGCATGGTGAACAAAGGAGAAGTAAAAGACTGTTTGCAGTGACAGCATGTGAAAAATACTCTTTTGAGTAGTAATTAATTCTGAAAAGAATTGGTGGTTACAACTCGACATTTCAACTCGTTTTAACTCGTTGTAACCACCAGTTCTTTTCAGAACTAATTACTACTCAAAAGATAATTTTTCACATAGTGTCACCGCAAACAGTCTTTACTTATAATGTCCAGATTACTCAAAAATAAACTCAGAGAAACACAGATTTATTTCATCTTTTGGGGCTGCAAAAACCTTAACCAGTTCGCACCGGGAATAAAAAAGTTTTTCCGAACCCCGTGGCGGGTTTATTTTTATGGCACAAACACGACCAATGGTGCTCACCAGAGCGTGACCGGGGAGACCGCGTCTTCCACCGTATGCTTATGGCTCGTTGCCACGTCGACCGGGAATCTATACAAATATTCCCGAGAATCCTGTGGTGTGTTTAGACGCTCTCCGATCCACTGTCCAAAAAAAAAATTGCGTGTATACACGGCCTCCGATGCGAACTGGTTAAACCAGTCAAAGTAAATATCAGTAAGAGTAATTGTGGTGACACCATGTGAAATGCTCAATTGAGTAGTAATTAGTTCTGAAAAGAACTGGAGGTACAACTCTAAGTAAATATCAGAGAATATCGACTGCCATGGCAATGTGATTTCAGATTCAATCAAAGGAGGTCAAAATCAGTTGTAAAACAGCTGCAAAGATGAACACCATGCCTCCATTTTGCCTACCACAAACTTTCCAGACACGGGTAACTTGATCAAATTAAGCTTATGTTTTTGTGTGCAATGATCCATTGAATCTTAAAAGAATAAATTATCAAAACAGATCTTAAGTGAAACTCACTCGTATTTTTCCAAGCCTGATGAAAACTTGCTCTTCTCCTCGACATAGTTGCTGGGGATGTATCCTTCCTCACTGGAAAAAAATAAATAAATGAAAGTGTTAATAAATCAATTTTTAAGAGTGAAGAAAGAAACATTGACTAGAGCGGGACTTGCGAAACTCCGGTTACCATACTGCCAGTGCTCTACCAACTAAGATAACTAGTCTTTTATTGGTCTCCCTTTTTTGTGTGATTTGACAAAAGTAAATAATCCTGAAAAATGGGTAGCGGGGCTGGGTCTCCCTTTGGTCTAGAGGACAAAGCCCCCTGAACCTCCTGCATGTTTAATTTTGGAGGATTTACAGACTCCCCACATCCCCACAAACAAGAAACTAGAGGTTTGGACACAATACAGGCTACTTCTTTCTTTCCTTGGTGGCTACTGTTTTTCTTTCAAAAAAAGTTTGAGGCAAAAGGAGAATTGTACAAAATCCTGAAATCAGGAAAAATCCTGAAATCAGGAAAAATCCTGAGAAATCACAGACCTGAATATCTTTGTTCAGGGGACACTTCCAACGTTGTGGGGAGCATACTCCCTGGTTATATATGCTTTAGTTCAATAGCTCCTGTCGAACAAAGATATTTACAGAAATAGGGAGAGCGCCAACGTAAGGTTAGACAGCTCAGTTTGTAGAGCACCTGTATGATTAGGTTTGTCGGCTTACCCATTTTTATTTCTCGCTTTCCACCAGTACTCTCTGGAGCTGTCGATCACTGTGTACTCATCACCTCTAATCAGCCGGATGTCCATCTCCTCCATGGGCTCATAATCAAACTTGGCGATGACGATCAAGTTTGATTCCTGCATTACATAACCAAAAGATACAAGAAATAATACATCATCAAATTGGTTGTGTTATTTTCATATACAGTAGAATGCCTCTATTCTGTTGGTAAATATGACATAATTCCAACACAAACCACACCTACTTCCCACATGCTGGCTCCAATGATCATCAGAAGCCCATTGGAAATGCATTGATCATCCTTTTCTTTAAGGATTTACGCAAAACATCAGAAAGCTTGGGACTTGCTCTTAACGTATGTGTTGTAAAGACTCAAAATCTGCCTCAGGTATTGCTTTAGGACGTTAAAATCAAGGAATTTAGGTTAAATTACACACAATGGTATGTCAGCTTTGAAACAGGAAGTAGCGAAAAAAATGTGCGTACTACTGTACATATTGACTTACCAACAGAATAACATACCAAGTTGAAGTACCCATTTTTCTGTAGTACCCATACTCATGAAAAAGTACTTAACTACTAGTCTGATACAATCATCAGTGATCGCTAGCTAGACCATGATGCAACAGTTGGGATTTCAGTCCCTACCTGATGACTAAAAGGTCTTCTGTTAATAATGACCCTGCCTGCACAACTTGCCAGTCGAGTCTGGTATTTCACACTTGTATGGGTTTCAACAGGGAGTATACTGTATGTATGTTCTAATCTAACCCCAAATTTGTTGACATTTTGTCAAATATTTGATTGTCAAACACGGACACTTTTAGAGAAGGAAGTTTATTATTTTGCACAGAATTACTCGAAAAATAAACTTTCAGGAAGCTCACTACAATAATATTGACAATAATGGTTTCCATATCGAATACATTGACGATATCACAAACATGTTTCAGGAATTTGGACTTTCGTCACACCTACATGTACAACAACATACCCGGAAAGTGCTATTTATTTGTACAATGTGCAGCTGTTACTGATCCTGCGCTATGAGCACCATGCAAGTTTTTCAGAGTTCTTGTTAATTCAAGTCAGTGACTTGACTTGAATCCGACTTCAAGTCACATTTTTTTTTTATTGTGACTTGATGTGACTTGACGTGACTTGGACGAAATGACTTGCGACTTGACTTGGCCAACCGTTACTTGTGACTTGACTTGACTTAAAAAAAGAGAGAGACTTGTCGACATTCTTTACTTAAAAAAACAAAAATAGATGAAAAAACTACTACCAAAATGTATCTTGTCATTCCTAACCCCCTAGGCATCTTCACTAGAAACCATCATGAATCCAACAAAATCGACATGCACTAAAATGTCACCTACATGTAGTTATTGGGCTTGGATGGAATTGGTACAATGGCAAATGCAAAGCATGTATGGCTTGGCTATACACAGTCCTGGATCAAACAAAAGCAGCCAGTGGAATTTGACGGATTTGGTACACATGGCATCATGCTCGATTCGCTTGGCTATGTACAGTACTGAATCCACCAAAATCAAGCAAAACCAAGGGGGTGGATAAGGATGCAGTACTAACGAGCATATACTGCTTGTACAATATAAATAGTAAAACCTTTCTCATGATACAACTGGGGCCAATTTCATAGCAAAACCAAGGGAGTGGATAAGGATGCAGTACTAACGAGCATATACTGCTTGTACAATATAAATAGTAAAATCTTTCTCATGATACAACTGGGGCCAATTTCATAGCAAAACCAAGGGAGTGGATAAGGATGCAGTACTAACGAGCATATACTGCTTGTACAACATAAATAGTAAAATCTTTCTCATGATACAACTGGGGCCAATTTCATAGCAAAACCAAGGGAGTGGATAAGGATGCAGTACTAACGAGCATATACTGCTTGTACAACATAAATAGTAAAATCTTTCTCATGATACAACTGGGGCCAATTTCATAGCAAAACCAAGGGAGTGGATAAGGATGCAGTACTAACGAGCATATACTGCTTGTACAATATAAATAGTAAAATCTTTCTCATGATACAACTGGGGCCAATTTCATAGAGCTGCGAAGCGGGAAAAAAATTGCTTACCAGTAATATTTGCTTAACAGATTACCCTGGTTACCAGCCAAACTTGCACGTAAAATGAATGTACTTTGGCTGGTGGTCTGTTTTCTAATGTTTAGAGAAAATATTTGCTAAGCAAAATCTGGGCCCAATTTCATGGCACTGCTTACTGCGGAATTTTGCGCTTACGGCGCATAGAATCACACGCTTTTTATGGCGCCGTAAGCGCAGAATTCTGTGGTAAGCAGCGCCATGAAATTGGCCCCTGGAGCTGATTGTATGATTTAGGGCTGAGAAAACCAACAAACCAGCGAGAGTAACATCATGGAATTGATTGCCATGGAAACCTCCACTTTGTAGCTACATGTACAATTGTACAATCAATCAAATTTGTGTTCATTTCACAAACTTCTGCTTACTTTTGTGTTCATGAATGAATGTATGTTTGTATTCTGCGTCATTTTGCCTTTGAGAAAGAACCTACTAGGTTTGAAATGTAAGGCCAATAACCATTATTTTGCATTTATACTACAGGTCCTTTAGGTTGGTAAACAGTTTGCAACAGCTAATTCTCTATTTATACTACAGGTCCCTTAGGTTGGTAAGCAGTTTGCAACAGCTAATTCTCTATTTATACTACAGGTCCTTTAGGTTGGTAAACAGTTTGCAACAGCTAATTCTCTATTTATACTACAGGTCCTTTAGGTTGGTGAGCAGTTTGCAACAGCTAATTCTCTATTTATACTACAGGTCCTTTAGGTTGGTAAGCAGTTTGCAAACAGCTAATTCTCTATTTATACTACAGGTCCTTTAGGTTGGTAAACAGTTTGCAAACAGCTAATTCCTATTTATACTACAGGTCCTTTAGGTTGGTAAGCAGTTTGCAACAGCTAATTCCTATTTATACTACAGGTCCTTTAGGTTGGTAAACAGTTTGCAACAGCTAATTCCTATTTATACTACAGGTCCTTTAGGTTGGTAAACAGTTTGCAACAGCTAATTCCTATTTATACTACAGGTCCTTTAGGTTGGTAAGCAGTTTGCAACAGCTAATTCTCTATTTATACTACTGGTCCTTATTGGTAAACAGTTTGCAACAGCTAATTCTCTATTTATACTACAGGTCCTTTAGGTTGGTAAACAGTTTGCAACAGCTAATTCTCTATTTATACTACAGGTCCTTTAGGTTGGTAAACAGTTTGCAACAGCTAATTCTCTATTTATACTACAGGTCCTTTAGGTTGGTAAACAGTTTGCAACAGCTAATTCTCTATTTATACTACAGGTCCTTTAGGTTGGTAAACAGTTTGCAACAGCTAATTCTCTATTTATACTACAGGTCCTTTAGGTTGGTAAACAGTTTGCAACAGCTAATTCCTATTTATACTACAGGTCCTTTAGGTTGGTAAGCAGTTTGCAACAGCTAATTCTCTATTTATACTACTGGTCCTTATTGGTAAACAGTTTGCAACAGCTAATTCTCTATTTATACTACAGGTCCTTTAGGTTGGTAAACAGTTTGCAACAGCTAATTCTCTATTTATACTACAGGTCCTTTAGGTTGGTAAACAGTTTGCAACAGCTAATTCTCTATTTATACTACTGGTCCTTTAGGTTGGTAAACAGTTTGCAACAGCTAATTCTCTATTTATACTACAGGTCCTTTAGGTTGGTAAACAGTTTGCAACAGCTAATTCTCTATTTATACTACTGGTCCTTTAGGTTGGTAAGCAGTTTGCAACAGCTAATTCTCTATTTATACTACAGGTCCTTTAGGTTGGTAAACAGTTTGCAACAGCTAATTCTCTATTTATACTACAGGTCCTTTAGGTTGGTAAACAGTTTGCAACAGCTAATTCTCTATTTATACTACAGGTCCTTTAGGTTGGTAAACAGTTTGCAACAGCTAATTCTCTATTTATACTACAGGTCCTTTAGGTTTGGTAAACAGTTTGCAACAGCTAATTCTCTCTATTTATACTACAGGTCCTTTAGGTTGGTAAACAGTTTGCAACAGCTAATTCTCTATTTATACTACAGGTCCTTTAGGTTGGTAAACAGTTTGCAACAGCTAATTCTCTATTTATACTACAGGTCCTTTAGGTTGGTAAACAGTTTGCAACAGCTAATTCCTATTTATACTACAGGTCCTTTAGGTTGGTAAGCAGTTTGCAACAGCTAATTCTCTATTTATACTACTGGTCCTTATTGGTAAACAGTTTGCAACAGCTAATTCTCTATTTATACTACAGGTCCTTTAGGTTGGTAAACAGTTTGCAACAGCTAATTCTCTATTTATACTACAGGTCCTTTAGGTTGGTAAACAGTTTGCAACAGCTAATTCTCTATTTATACTACTGGTCCTTATTGGTAAACAGTTTGCAACAGCTAATTCTCTATTTATACTACTGGTCCTTTAGGTTGGTAAGCAGTTTGCAACAGCTAATTCTCTATTTATACTACAGGTCCTTTAGGTTGGTAAGCAGTTTGCAACAGTTAATTCTCTATTTATACTACAGGTCCTTTAGGTTGGTAAGCAGTTTGCAACAGCTAATTCTCTATTTATACTACAGGTCCTTTAGGTTGGTAAGCAGTTTGCAAACAGCTAATTCTCTATTTATACTACAGGTCCTTTAGGTTGGTAAGCAGTTTGCAACAGCTAATTCTCTATTTATACTACAGGTCCTTTAGGTTGGTAAACAGTTTGCAACAGCTAATTCTCTATTTATACTACAGGTCCTTTAGGTTGGTAAGCAGTTTGCAAACAGCTAATTCTCTATTTATACTACAGGTCCTTTAGGTTGGTTAGCAGTTTGCAACAGCTAATTCTCTATTTATACTACAGGTCCTTTAGGTTGGTAAACAGTTTGCAACAGCTAATTCTCTATTTATTTCCATCAAACTAGCATGAAATCCGGCATGTTAAAAAAACAGCAAAAGCAGGAATATTCTGCCGCTATTTTTAACTGCCACAATTGACAAACTTTTCAGAAATTGACCACGTGATTAGTTGTTTCCGCAAGAACAGACTTAAGGCCATTTCACACAAGACCGTTCTAACAAGGGACCATGACTAAAAATCGCATCCATGTTAAAAAATAGCAAATCCCAGTCGTGTGAAAGCTATCCTTATATATATATATATATATATAGATTGGTGAAATTCTTGCGTCGGGAGATAAACAATTGATTTAATTTTGCCCTACACCGACGTGTGTATAGCACTGTATGCTCAGTGCTATACGATATGCTCAGTGCTTAGTGCTACAGTGCTATACACACGTCGGTGTAGGGCAAAATTAAATCAATTGTTTATCTCCCGACGCAAGAATTTCACCAATCTATATATATATATATATATATATATACAGTACCCGCCACAAGTAATTCCATTTACCCCCGTGGAGTATTCGTGACGTGGCGGGTAAATTGCGTGCCGGGTATGGGGCGCCACGCAGCCACGCGGGTAATTGCCGTGGGCCTTCGAGCGAAGCTCGTGGCATGTCGGGTAGTTTTGCGTGGGCTTTGCGTGGGCAACTGCAACGATACACAGCGCAGTACACGGCACCGCACGGAAGCCCACGACACCGCACGGAAGCCCACGACACAAACTGAACGTCATTCAAGAGCATAATGTAGATCGGGGGCCGAACGTCCATTTAAATATGGGTAATTTTAAATGAATGAAATGGTTGCAACGTTGAGCTTCATAGCGGGGTACATGCAAAGGAAGATTTGTTTCATTTAAAATCCCTCTTAAAACATGCTTGCTTACATGTATCTGCGAGTTTTATTAGCATGAGTCAATAATTGTAGTAAATGGCGTTTTGCGGCTAATGCCTCATTAATCACAGGCTTAGAGTTTTAGGATACGATCTGCTAATAACAATACATGTATTTATTAGAAAACTACTGTCGGTTAATTTTCTGATGCCGCATGGTACTGTAAGTTGGGTTCTATGACAAATTGCATTTTAAACATTTTCTTTGTATTATTAAATAATTAAGGCCTGGTTGATTTACTGATAATTTCTCCGTTTTCACAGTTGGAATGTAGATTGGTTTTGTCCCGTTCCACCGTTGATTACCTCTACATGACAAGTAAAATGTATGTGCAATAAAACGTTACAGTTGGGTCTGTCACGGTATCATTATGGGAGTTCAATAACATTCCACGAAGGTTTACCTGTAGCATGTTCCTCCATTTCTGTTAGACCGGTTTATTATTTTTGTCAAATTAAATAACATTGATATGTTTGTTTGATGGCACGGTTGGTCTTTTTGCTTAATAAATATCGCCGATTTAACGCTTTTAAACGTTTTAGGAATGTTTGCATGACGTTATTATCATAGTTGATCCATCAGTCGAAAAACGCTCATGTAGTGCTGCAATGCAAACTTCATTTACGGAGCCAAGATTTATATTTGTGGATAATGTAATCTTCTAGTTTCTGGCGCGAAAGCTGTGGGATTGAGGAATACAGATACTGCACGCTTGCCGGGTGGGGACGAGATTATATAGTCGGAAGATCACAGTACATTTCGAGGCTTGCAAAGACGCCGTCACTCGGGCACCGGCACGCACAGTGGAGATCAGAACTTATTTAAGTGATAAAGAGTGACGTTAGTTGGTAGATACGCCAGCGCTACTCCACATTGGTTCCGTCTGTATCATACCGCATCATAACTTATCAATTGAAATCCATTTAACGCATGGGCCACAGGGCCAGGCCTGAGGGGATCAGTCTAGTCACATTTTTGTTCAGAAATTGGAGTCCCCACGGTCTACCTCGTGCTTCCTCCTAGACCCTCGTGGAAAAAGCTAATGTGTTACTTTGTACTTCAGATACGAAAACTTAGTACCTCTCTATACTATAATGCCTATATCATGGATATGGAGTTACATGTAGTAATTTTACCGATGAATAAATTCGGATGGCCTATACTCCCGGCTTCCCTACTGAATGCAGCACACGCTTTTCTTACGAACGGTATTTAACTATCGAAATCCCTGGGGACGAGGTTAGGTTGTTTCCCCCCCCCCCCCATGCATGCAATATCGTGTGCAACACACTGATCACTATAATAATATTCAGTGGAATATATCGGTGCTCGTCTGAAAAGGGCTTTACACAATAACAATTGTCAAAACTCAGAAAAAAACGACCTCGACACTTGTTTTTTATATGTTGGCGTAATGAATCCTATGCAAACATGTACAAATAAAAAGCAAGGATGTGATGTAACTTTAAATATACAAGTTTAGGTTGTTTTTTTGTCATTTACAGAATGACGTAAACATTGCAGAATATCGACGAGCCAGACTCCAAAATAGGAACAAAGTGAAAATGCATTCAGATTTATTGTATTCATTCACACGTGAAAATGATTCAACTGCGGATGATCCATTGCTGATTTAAAATTTCTATACAGGTACATTTCATGTTTTCTCGAAAACGAAAATTATGTTATAGCTTGCTACATACAAAAATTATATTAACCTCCTACTTTAGCTGAACTTTAGTGGCAAGTAGCTATAGTGGTCAAAAACAGTCAACTGCATGTTTTGACTGTTGACCGAAATGTGCACACAGGGGCATTTTTGACTGGTTTTTACTGTCATTTTGAACACCCTCAACAATACCAGACAATGCTTTTACCAGTCAAAAACGGTAGACTCATTTTGACCTGTAAAATGTACTTAGTACATGTGAGGTTTGACAGTGTTCGACTTTTCACTGCACTAGATATACCTTGGCAAGTATATCAACATTTTGAGTGATTTTGGCCCTTGCAGTCACAGAAGGGTTAAAGCAAAACAAAATTTTACAAATTGAGATAGGTCACCTTGGGTACTTCAGGTCGTTTTGGCAATGGGATCAACGGCCTTTCTATTCGGTTACTCGTTGTGGATGACACCGAGGCAGACGTAAATGTTTCAGGAGGTGAGTTGTGGTGATGATGATAGCCCGTCTTTTTAGTCAAAGGATTTGGGGAACTGTTGTTGAAGCCCCTCTGTTTGCCCGGGACCGCAGAGCCATTGGACGGAGTCTGTTGTCTGTATGGGGGAAGACTGTTGGTACCGTTGGTCGCCTGTAAATAAGAATCACCAGAACAGATATTTGTGGTGGTGTCATGGTAAACCACATGTTTAAATGGTATTAAGAATGAAGGTTATATGTGACCCGCTCTGACAAAACCCAAAACTTCTCGGCATTTACCATAATGCGTAACAGCCATGAAAAGGTCAAAAACTGACCCCAGGGACCAGTTTGAGGGACCAGTTTTCATGTCACCATATAGAGCATTTTCTCTAGATTTTGATGGAATAAGAAAAATCCTGAAACGTTGTTGGGAACATTGTTAATTTTCACGATAAATTTGGGAGGTCACTCCGAAAAGTTGGGTCCAAGTTTAGGGTTTTGCCAGAGCCAGTCACATATGCGTATTTTTAATGTGTCATTGAAGTAAAAGTAACACGCACAACAAGAAATACTAACCCATAACCATGGGGGTGCAGTAGGTTTTTGGTTAGTAAAAAAAAAAACCATTCTCGACTCGTTTAGTATCCAGACTACCAACCATGAAAGTGTTATGGGTGCACCCCACTAAATAGTGAGGAATTCATGCGCCAAGCTGTTTATCATAAAGTGTATGTCCTCAAATTTTTCTGAAAAACAAAGATTTGAGGCCCATACATTTGATGGATTGTGTAAAAATGACCCAATATCATAACCTGGGGGTCCTTGGCTTTCAACTTTGAGTATTTTGGACACACTAGGCCCTGAAAAAGTGGTCCTAATTTGATTTCAAGCGTAAGGCCTTTTTCCAAAATGGCTGTTTTTCAGTGTGGACGTTTTCACTACTGTAGAGGGTGGTTTTCATTGGGATGAGGATAACTTCCTGGAAACCTGGACTTTAGACAGTAAATAGAGAAGAAAATAAAAGGTTATATATCGATCAATATTTTTTCTTTTGGTTTTAAAAACTGTGGGACTTTTAAGTATTTTTTAACGATTTTTGAATATTTTGTGTTTAACACTGTTTACTATGGAAGTTTATTTAGTTGGGTGCACCCTATATAGTCAAAATGGCAGCGTCCATGACAGAGGGATGTTTTTTGTTTACAACTTCAGTAAGCCTGATGATAAATGCAAAATTTATAAACAGAAAATTTACTCATTGAATACCCTTCTATTTCAGTTCTTTATTGGATGAAACACAGGACATTTACAGGACAATTACAATAAAAAGGTATGTAATAAGTTACAAAATGGCGGCATTAATACCCTAGTTGCCATGCGCTCCTTTTGGGATAATGTTTTTTTATGTCATTTTGTTTTGCATTTACAAAAGTTGCTTTTATCTTCATTTACCTATTTCCAATATTGTTTTGAAACTTTTCAATTTTTTAAACAAGCTCTTTCCCCTTAAATTACGAATTTTATTATAATCTGATGACTAGGGTACATAGGGAACTGAGGTAAAACTTATAACCAATTGGTTTATTATGTGATTGTCAATTGTCATTAGGTTTTGTGTGCCAAAATAAATGCATCACTCATGAAGAAAACCTGCTTGATTAATAAATTCAGTTTTAGAGTGCTGGTAAAGTAATCTCCTCCATGGCATATTGTCCGATTTGTGTGTCCACCAGAGTAACGTTAGGTTGAGACACTCTCGTCTTCTTTTGGTGACATTTTCAACTTTCTTCAAAGCATCACCGGGCAGCCGGTAGGAAACTTGTGCATTACCCTAACCCTGCCCCGAACCCCAAACCCCAAACCTAAACCTAAACCTAAACCTAAACCCAAACCCAAACCCAAACCCAAACCCAAACCCTAAACCTAACCCTATACCCTCTTCATTTGGGGGGGGGGGGCCGGATTTGCATATGGGGGATGCAGGGTTGTAGTCTATTTATGCCATAGGACAAGTCACATTTTACAGTTTTACCAAGAGAATAATGTTCACATTATGAGGAGGAAAGTTGGATATATGTTTCATTGTGTATATGAATATAGGCCCCTTCTGTCAATCTGGATCCGCCCTAACAGGGGTAACTTTGTAAAACTCTCATATTGTCATAATAAGGAATAAAAAGTATTGTTGAAATGTTCATGGAGCAAAACTAATTGTTGTTTTAGAATCATTGGAAGGAAAACACTGAATCCCAGAATAAGTGATACGTACATGCATGATGCATGGTTATATAAACTGCATGTAACATATATGATAGATGCACAAAGTATGTTTAAAGCTGTCAGTTTTCAGTGGAGCAATATTTTTCAATTTGTTTTCAGAAATGTTATCTCGGCAACATACTGGATGTACTCAGTGTGGTTCCAAGTCAAATTAGAAAAATCATCTCTAAAGGGTGCACCCACTAAATAGTGAGGAATTCATGCGCCAAGCTGTTTATCATAAAGTGTATGTCCTCAAATTTTTCTGAAAAACAAAGATTTGAGGCCCATACATTTGATGGATTGTGTAAAAATGACCCAATATCATAATCCGGGGGTCCTTGGCTTTCAACTTTGAGTATTTTGGACACACTAGGCCCTGAAAAAGTGGTCCTAATTTGATTTCAAGCGTAAGGCCTTTTTCCAAAATGGCTGTTTTTCAGTGTGGACGTTTTCACTACTGTAGAGGGTGGTTTTCATTGGGATGAGGATAACTTCCTGGAAACCTGGACTTTAGACAGTAAATAGAGAAGAAAATAAAAGGTTATATATCGATCAATATTTTTTCTTCTGGTTTTAAAAACTGTGGGACTTTTAAGTATTTTTTAACGATTTTTGAATATTTTGTGTTTAACACTGTTTACTATGGAAGTTTATTTAGTTGGGTGCACCCTTATGCGCTACAGTGTATAATATGGATTGTCAAAGTACCCGACTAAAAGCTTGTATAAGCTTGCTTAGCATATAGATAATGTTAATTCAGCGTGAACATGCTTTGTCTGCTAGTTAAAGTCAGGTTGTTTTTTATATAACAAAATATAGAGTTGTTGATAAATTGTATTATTTATTTAATTATTATAAGCTTGATAATATGTATGAGGTTTGTTTCAGGAAATTAGTCCAAATTAGCGATCCCTCTACTTGCCCTTGGTGTCGGGAGGAAAAATAAGATTGAAGAAAAGCAAGGTTTATATACTATAGCTGGCTGGCATGCTTTGTGTCGGTAATAGGACTTCTCATTATCCCTAACTCCCTAGGCCCACTTGCTTAACACATAACCTGAATCCTCCAAAATCCTTCAGTAGTAAAGCAAGCACATGACATTTATGCACACATGTGTTTCTAATCTGTGATACATGTACATGGCCATGGACCCTCCCTGCATGCATGGAGCAATAAACAGTGTCCACTGACCCAAGCACTGACCTTGCAATCACTACAACAAACATGGATGTACATGTACCAAGGAAAGGCAAGTATGCCTAATAACCTCCAAAATCCTTCACTTTAGCAAAGAGCATGTAGCATGTAACCTCAATCCTTAAAAATCCTTCACTTTAACTAAGAGGATTTTGGATGATTTGGGAAGGTTAGGATTATACTTTGTGCCATTGGCATCAAATTTTGCACTTGTACAATTTTAACTGTACTGAATTTGACTGAGGACTTGAATTTCACAAAATGAAACTTACAATTCGTGCTGGTACCGGTATACTATGTGTAACTCTGTGTTTGAATGTATCCTTACAGCCCGGTGCCCCTTGGTGTTTCTGATCACAGCACGTCCACGCTTTACCGTTGTGGACACCAGTGTGAAACCTGTTCTGCAAGGTGATGTTATTTTTACATGCTGTAAGGGGATAGAGGGAAAAAAACACACCACCAATGAAACACAAAATATATTGTGCATGTTGCGCGACTCTGCTGTAGACTAATCGCATCTAGTTTGTATTCCGTTTAGTTCTGAAACAAGCAAGAGAACGCAGAGTGCTTATTCCATGATGCCCCAAAGTAGGGTAGCCTCAAACTAGTTGTGCGTGGGGGCATGTGGAGTACAATGCCGTGGACTGGGTTACAGCAGGCTGGCACATTTTATGTAAGCAATAGACTTCTGACAGCATTAATTACATAAGCGCAATGAAAACAAACACTGACAAATGCAAGGGAGTGCTATTAACCCTAACTCCCTAGGCCCATTTGCTTACACATAACCTGAATCCTTCCTAACTCCCTAGGCCCATTTGCTTACACATAACCTGAATCCTCCCTAACTCCCTAGGCCCATTTGCTTACACATAACCTGAATCCTCCAAAATCCTTCAGTAGCAAAGCAAGCACATGACATGTATGCACACATGTGTTTCTAATATGTAATACATGTATATGGCCAGGGACCCTCCCTGCATGCATGGAGCAATAAACAGTGTCCACTGACCCAAGCACTGACCTTGCAATCACTACAACAAACATGGATGTACATGTACCATGGAAAGTAAGTATGCCTAATAACCTCAATCCTCCAAAATCCTTCACTTTAGCAAAGAGCATGTAACCTCAATCCTTCAAAATCCTTCACTTTAGCAAAGAGCATGTAACCTCAATCCTCCAAAATCCTTCACTTTAGCAAAGAGCATGTAACCTCAATCCTCCAAAATCCTTCACTTTAGCAAAGAGCATGTAACCTCAATCCTTCAAAATCCTTCACTTTAGCAAAGAGCATGTAACCTCAATCCTTCAAAATCCTTCACTTTAGCAAGAGGATTTTGGAGGATTTGGGAGTGTTAGGTTTAATAACTAGAAAAGGACAAATAACTAATAATAATAACTAATAATAATAATAATAATAATAATAATAATAATAATAATAATAATAATAATAATAATAATAATAATAATAATAATAATAATAATAATAATAATAATAATAATAATAATAATAATAATAATAATAATAATAATAATAATAATAATAATAATAATAATAATAATGGACACTTATATTGCGTCGGTATCCGTTTGACGCTCATGGGGCATGAACATTATTACCCGTCATCGGGCCAGTTATATCATTCCTAGAACCATCTCAACTCCCTGGGGAATATGGAGCCCATGCTATCAAATGTGTAACGTGCACGTGCGACTAAATGCATAAGTAGTTCATGCTTGACGCAATGGCCTCAGTATGATATAATTCTTACCTATTTGAAGATCACTTAACCACTCCTTCTGTTCTTTCTTTGATGAAGCAAAGAAGTATAATGTAAAATCTTCATAAGATATCTAGAAATAAATCAAACAATCAAAATGAACAATATTCTATCCTTATAGTTCACTGTATGCATGCCAAAATTGTCTTAAATGTTTGTTCTTCAAATCATGCAGTCGGGGAGGGGGGATGGTAGTGCCCCATTTTGTACCTTACTATTTGAGCATCTTTCGTTCATGTACTGTATGTTAAAATTACCAAACTATCACTTTTGTTACGTATACATGTTCTTGTTGTGAATCAAAGTAAATAGCTTCCGTTCAATTAATTCATGAGAAAAGTGTAAAAATAAAAGGATTAAAATATATTGTTTTCATGCTAAACTGAGAATTTTGTTACAGGAAATAACAAATTTATAACCATATATATGCTGTTTGATGAATGTGAGCCAGTCGATTGTATTGATTATATCCCTTGATTCTAGATCTGTTCTATGAAGAATGAGTTTTTATGGGTCAATAAATTTAGAGCAACGTGTACATTGTAAAATGAACACGAGGAGAGAGACTTCCACAAAGCCAATTGTATTTTACTCAATGAGTACAAGTAAATTACTCAATATAATGTACAAACACTACGTGTACATAGCAATGAACTGTACACTATGATGATAAATGTTTGCATTGCAAAAAATAGTAGTTAGCGGTCTAATGTTGTTGACCTTATCAGGCTCTCTCAAAGATATTTCTTAACATTGTAAAGTAATTTCCAGCCTTTGTTAGAATGTGTTAGATTTGGTATTCTGAGGAAGGCATTTTACCTCAAATCTGAGTGGTTTCTACAGTATTTGCTGAACTACATGTATATGTACTTGTGTATAAGAAACTTAGGAAACTGTAAAACACTGTACTATTATAACATTATTGCCCAACATTAAAACCCTCCTACTACAAGGGTCACAAAACAGTCAAAATGTGGATATACTTGCCAAGGTACATGTATATCTAGTGCACTAAAAAGTCACATACTGTCAAACCTTACATGTAGTAAGTACATTTACAGGTCAAAATGAGTTGACCGTTTTTGACTGGTAAAATCATTGTCTGGTATTGTTCAGGGTGGTCAAAATGACAGTAAAAACCAGTCAAAAATGCCCCTGTGTGCACATTTGGGTCAACAGTCAAAACAGGCAGTTGACTGATTTTGACCTCTATAGCTACTTGCTACTAAAGTGCAGCTATAGTAGGAGGGTTAAACCTTGCAGAGGGCATTCATAGTATAAATACACACTCTCTCCACTGTACAGACTGTATGCCTGGGTGAACGCAAAGTGTTAAAAAATTAGTCATCCTGCCAACAATGGGAAGTACAAACAAAACATATGGTAAATTAAATGCATGATGAAAACAATGAGGAAAAAGTGCCTCTAACCAAGCCCCTGACCCCTGAACCCTTGCTGTTTTCTGTACAGATCTTACCTGAACACCAAATTGTTTCTCAAGAGCAGAGTCGTCAACTTCTTCCACAACTTTCACATCACACAGGTTTATCCGACTCTTTTCTTTACCTCGTTTCTGAAGAAAAAAAACCAAGAAAAACAAGAAAAACAAGAGAATTCTTTTTTTTTAAACTTCAAAAATATAGATTTGATTTTGCCCTCACAGTCACACTGTTATCATGTATGAAGCACTGTTTACTGAATGCTTTTTGAGTGTCTGTGGGAAAAAACCCATAAGTGACTCAAGTGGGATTTGAACCGGGTGATAAGCAATTGATTTAATTGTGCTCTTACATGTACACCAACGTAATGTATGAAACACTAAATAAAATGTATTTATTGAAATCATATTTATACAATGGTACAGGGTAACATTATTCAGATAAAAAAACTCACCAAAAAAGGGCAATGTGCTTAATAAAAGCAAATTAAAACCCTTTCAGTACAAATTGCCAGCAAGTAGATACAGTGACCATTTAAAACCTGCAAAAGTCTGTCTTTTTTCTGCTGTGCACTCACAAGTATGCACCCAATTTGATCCCTGTGGTAACAAAAGGGTTAATGGTGGAGAAACTGCATGTACAGAGAAATTACTGTACAACACATGTACACTACATTGTTGATGTAAAGTTTAAATGCATTCATGAAACTACACAATATCAATGGGCACACTGGCATAATACATGGACATCATAACCGATAACCTTTAAAAGTTAATCTAAAACTAGCACTCCATGTCCTGCTGATTGTGACGATAATTATTGTCCCTTTTCCCATGTACATGTACAGGTCTATATATACATGTACATACATATGTTCCTGGGTAGGCCTTAGCAAGGTTGTGGGGACTTATAACAAAAGGGTAGGCAAGAACACCATATCTGTGGGGACATTTTCATGTCCCCATAGCATTTTTGGTCCCCACAACTGTGTCTAAAAGCGAGTGTATGTCCCCACAATTACGGAAAAAGACTGTGTGTACATTATATGTATATATGTATATGGAACTATTTTTGTATTTTACTTGTGACATGTTTTCTGGGAAGAAACATTCGAAAGAGTCACGATATGAGAAATGTAAATAAATGTGCATGTGCAGTACGCAGCACAGGATATCCTTATTTTGACAGAAAGAAAGGAAAAAGGAAATGTTTGAAAAAACAACTCTGATCAAAGCCTGTTATGTATGAGTACAAGTGTTTCTATTTCTGTTTATTGGGTCATATGCCAAATCACCTAGGGATTATCAGTGACTGACTCAGATTTTGCACATGTACCTCTATGGGAGTAATGAACACAACAAATCTTTGCTCCCAAATCCAAGTCGTTTCTGAGATATGGGCCCCTGAAAAAGTTGCACTGGTGATTCTTTGGCATTTTCAGAGGCCTATACCTCAAAATTGGGTGAAGATGTTTTACTGTAAATTGTTACACAGGGTGAATGACACCCAATCTGCTAGAATCTGCTGTCAAAATTAGTTATAATTATAACATCTCCTATTTAAGTTAGGGGTCCTTCAAAACCCACAATTGAGCCGATGTACATATTTTATAGGTTACTTTTTGCCATTTTTGAAGATAGGTTCGCAGACAAAAATCACAAAAATCCAACTCCTAATGGATGGTTGACCAGGTGGGCCACTACCCATGTAACTGAAACCTTTACATTTTAAAATATTGTATCATATCTATGTATGTAAGAAAATTCAGTTTGGTATCTTTTCTCCTTCATGGTCAGACGATATTTTCAAATAATGGGTATTTTGCCTAATTTAATTGGCATGCACAATGTATAAGTATAGGTGCTACATGTATATGTACAGTCATGTATGCATACCCCAAACACTTTTGTTTTTTTAAGTATGTACATGTACATGTACACATAATATATGTATACCATCATATCATTGTAATAAACTGTAACTGAAACTTTCATATCTTAAAATATTGTACCCTATGTACAAAATGACATAAAACACAATAAAGGGGGCCACTTTGCATCCGTCACGTTAGCAGTTTTTCCAATGGTTGTTATTTATTAAGTACCTGAAACCGACCAAAAAGTGTTTCAACATGTGAATGGACATGCAGGCTTATACTAGAACTAATTTGAGTTGATTTATTTTATTTGTTTATTTGTTTATTTATTTTTTTACCCTCAAATTTCCATAAAAATTGGACGGAAAAAGTTACCTCACTTTTCCGTCCATTTGTTGATGGAAATTTTAGGGTAATTAAAAAAATAATAGTAATAATCAACTCAAATTATCTTTAGGATAAGCATGCATGTCTATTCAAATGTTGAAATTCTTTTTGGGTGGTTTCAGATATTAATTTTTTTTTTTACAACCATTAGAAAAACTGCTAACGTGACGGTAGGAAAGTGGCCCCCTTTATTGTGTTTTATGTCAAATTCAGTTTGGTACATGTATCTTTTCTCCTTCATGGTCAAATGATATTTTCATATAATGGGTATTTTGCTTTAATAATATACAGCACTATGTACTGTACAAAAACATGTACATGCATACCCCCAAGCACTCAAGGGCAGATATCTAGAACATCCGATTCGGGGATCGAGGGGCAGACCTGTGAGCACAAAGAGCTCATTCATGGCCGGGTCTGGGGCCTGCTTGAGGGCCTTGGAAGTTTTTTGATTTTATGCACTCCTAATGCAGTATCAAACATTTTCAGGGCCATGATGCAAAATTTCCAACTTGATGCAGTTGTGAGTAACCTTTTTAATTTCTACATTCAACAGATGATTTGATTTGATTTGATTTGATTTGATTTGATTTGATTTGATTTGATTTGAAGAGTGGCCATTGACCCCTTTTTGGATTAAGATGATTTAATGGCATACATACTTTAAAAAATCATTTAAGTGTTCGGGGCATACAGTACCTACACCACAGTGTACATTGTATATCCTCAATTTACCCTAAATGACGCACCTAAATTTCAATGCATGATCATATGCGTGGACGTCTTGAGCGCCGTTTTTTTGAGACGCACAGAATTGTGGTCATCAAAAAATTGATGTTGGTATAATGACTCACCCCCAAACTGTTAAAGTTGATGGGGGCACAGAAAATGTACCCAAGAAGAAAAACAGTTGAATCATGTTTCATCTTATTCCAGATGGTTGTAAAATTGTTTTTAATCTTGAAAATAAAAATATTGTTTTAGATTTTTTATTTTTTTTTATATATTACGTGTACTTTTGACAGCAGATTCTAGCAGATTAGGTGTCACCCAGTTAACAATATGCAGCAAAATATCTTCACCTAATTTGGAGATATAGGCCTCTGAAAATGCCAAAAAAATCAACAATGCAACTTGGAGGGAGAAAAAGGGGGCGTGGCTATATTTTTCAGGGGCCCACATCTCAGAAATGACTTGGAGTTGTGTGTTCATTACTCCCATAGAAGTATGCTGAAAAAAAAATCTGCAAAATCTGAATCGGTTACTAAGAAATTTTCAAAAATTTAGGTGATTTGGCATGGAATGACCATTGGAGGCTGGAGGGCTGTAGCCCCCAAAATCATTAAAAAAAACTAAAAAAACAGAATCAGATACAAACAGTAAGGTATTCCCCCTCCTGTTTCCCCTCATTTCCCCCTCACTGTGCTTTGTTTTTCTCTTCCTTTGATTATTTCACTGTAATTTTTGTAGTACTGAAAAATCGTTCTTGATTCTCAGCCCCAACCTAAAATAAATTCTGGATCTGCCCATGATGACCCTATTGTTTTTTATATATTTTATGCTGATATCCTATTGTTTAGTGGCTCAACAAAATTGAGGAAGGGTGTACACCACTGAGTGAGTAATGAGAACATGAACTGCCCTTTAAAGGGAAATCCTGGACTGGCCACTAACTGAACTTTTGCAACAAGCTCAAAAACAAACAATAGAGCCTTTTTCAGGAAGTGTACGTCACTTTTAACCCTAACCTCCTATGTACAGACATTTCACACAGGCACCTTGCTGAATGCAACGGAATGCAACAACAGAAACGTATGCAGGCTGCTGAATGCAACGGAACGCAACGGAACGCAACAACAGAAACGTATGCAGGCTGCTCAATGCAACAAGACCCACAAGTTCTCTGCTGAGGGCAACAAGATTGATAATATGATTACAGTGTTGTGTGGGATGCTGTAATTTTTTTGCTGTCATTATTGTCAGTAAATTAATTAATTTAAAAACATACAATTTCCTAAATTCCATGTTAGAATGAATTTATACCAAATCTGAAAGCATTTCTCTTGTTTTCTCATTAACCCTAACCCTAACCCTGCCAGACGCAGCAAAGTGCATCAGGTGGAAAAGTCTGGTGCACTTTGATGCATTCAGCTGTCAACACCAGTGCATAAGCAGCCAAGTCTGTTTCTATTGAGAGCTGGTCCCATTGAACAATGCCAGAGTTGTATCCTGCTGCGTTTGGTGACCACAGACTCTGAGGCAGTTCGGCCTTGAGATTTGTGACCTGATGGATTTTGCTGCACTGGGCAGTCAAGTCACTTTGACAAACGATACAATCTGATGCGTCTGGCAGGGTTTCTAGCCAAAATACCCTGGAGGGTTAGGGTTAAACCATCCCCTTTGAATAACTGGCTAGACACCCTGCTCAATGCAACACAGTTGTCAAAGTGTTGTGTCTGCTGAGTGCAACAAGATCTATCAACAAGAACAACATATATTTTGTTCCCTGCTCAATAAAAGAGTTTATTCTCATACCAATGTTGTTCCTTCCCTTTACAACCCTCCTACTATAGCTGCACTTTAGTGTGAAGTAGCTATAGAGGTCAAAACCAGTCAACTGCCTGTTTTGACTGTTGACCCAAATGTGCACACTGGGGCCTTTTTTTAAACTGGTTTTTACTGTCATTTTGACCACCCTGAACAATACCAGTCAAAAACGGTCGACTCATTTTGACCTGTAAATGTACTTACAACATGTAAAGTTTGACAGTGTTTGACTTTTAAGTGCACTAGATATACCTTGGCAAGTATATCAACATTTTGACTGATTTGGACCCTTGTAGTAGCAGGAGGGTTAAAGAAAAAGTGCAAGGTTTGATCTCCCAATTGATCAATTAAAGGAAGATCGACCTTTTGTGAAGGAGAAGAAACAACATTGATAACAACTTACCTCCAATGTTCCATCACAGTAGATCAGCTCATTCCGTGTCAGGACAAAGACTCTGTTCTTGAAATTCACAGGGCTCAGTTTTCGTTTGTTTTGCGACCGTTTTAACATAAACCCAATGCGGGTGATTTCTTCAGTGTCGTTAGCCATTGTTCAGAGATCCTTTTCAAAGAGGTGACTTGGAAGTGCTACATGTGGCTCACAAATTCCTGGATTGACTGGTGGCGCTACAAGGTGGTTGGAACTATGGTTGGGTCTTGCAATCTGTGTGTACAGTGTATGGCAACTTCGTGCTGAGCGTAAAATCGGGTTCCCAAGTTCATGCAGTGACAACAGAAGGATTGTTACAAAATCTAATGAGTGGCAATGTACAGTGCAAGAGGTCTAATCTTCTTTACTAGTTGACTTTGGTAGAAATAAACTCTGCTGGCTATTGTCAATCACAGTCGCGTTCAAGTTCAGGCACACGTTTACTGAGTGCAAAATCACAATATGTACACTTGTGAGAATGCTTGCATACTACACAAGTACTAGATGTAGCCAGGAAGTGAATGTCTTGATGTTATACAACATCAAAAGAAACGATGAGTTCGAAAAAATATTGTGTCGCAGTACGGTTCATTAAATGTGGTGCTCGTTATTAACAATGACACCTACCGTATGTAGAAACAGCACAACGTACTTATATATAATGCAAACAGGCTGCTTCATTAGTTCTTACGTGTAAACTGTTCCTCACATACTTGTGTATGTTACTTCTTGTTTCAGAGTTCCTGCAGATAAAAAATGTACAATCATTATTAAATGTTATTGTAAATGTAAGAGTGCATTGTAATCAAACTATTGTATTGAACATAATTACACTGTTCAAATGTTATCACCATGTGTGAACAAAACCAATGGGCATTTTGGTAAGTGGAAATTTTGAATGGTTTCAAATGGTCAAACAGTAGGAGGGTTAATTAGGGATGTCACTCATGCACTAACAATTTCGTGCTGAATGGGAAAATTGCCCAGTGAAGGCTAACTTCATGCTATGAGTTTGAGGTTGTTAACATTAATAAAAAGGAATGAAAAAAATATGGAATGAAAGTGTACATTGTCTTCTTTAATTAATATGTTTTTATCTTTTTATAATTCCGTTCCGTTATTGAAAAAGTTAATTATTAAATACAGCCCTATTTTTGCTTTAGTGCGGTGGAGCGGATGCAGTGGACAGTACACACCCAGCGCTTAATTGGGTTGAAAAATTGTACCATCTTTTTTCTTTTTATCGGCGCGATGTGATCACGTCATTCCATTGCCGACATTAACCCCTTATTTTAAAGCAGACAATTCCAGATATCGGTCAGGTCCAGACACTTTTGGATCAAAATAAAAAATTTGAAATTATCACGTGCCGAAGCCGGAAAATTGAGAGAACCCCGATTTGCGCCAAATTTGTGAATGTCAGGGACAGATTTCGTGAAAGTGCCTTATATTTTTGAAAAGAAGAGAAAATTTCCTTCAAAAATCGTCACAGGACCTTATAGGTGCAAGTAAAGGATCACATCGCTAGAGCGATTCAAAAATTGACAACCTGTGTGACAATCGGTTAACATGGCGAGTGGCGCTTCAGCAGATCGCGCGAGTGGCGCTTCAGCAGATCGCGCGAGTGGCGCTTCAGCAGATCGCGCGAGTGGCCCTTCAGCAGATCGCGCGAGTGCCGCTTCAGCAGATCGCGCGAGTGGCACTTCCAATACCACGGATCTACATAACGATCTTTGCGACCGTCCGTCTGCCCAATTTGGATTTTTATCATTCAATTGTATTGAAACTGTGTTGAGATATTACAAATACCAATACAAATACTCTGTGAAAAAATCATGACTCTGTGAGCTTTACTTTTAAAGATATAGCATTTTCGCATATTAATTAGCTGTTCTTTGCATTGGTCCATGTTGAATCCATGTTTTTTCCCAATTTGGGTCGCCGTAATGTAAAAAACTGAAAGTAATGAGCGTCTGATTTTTTTAGAATAGGCCTATATATGCTATTTGTTCAATGGATATCAATATAAAGTAAAAACTGGGACTATCCTAATTTTCTTCTTTCACTAATAATCATATGCAAAGTTGGTAATTTGTCACTTTTTTGCAGTTTTGGCATTTTTTTGCAAAAATTCTAAATCTTAAAATTGCTGTAACTTGAGAACCCTTTTTACCGATTTTCAAATTTTTGTGTCATTCTGTTTCAATTTAGCAGTAGATTCTATACAGAAAAATAACCCATTAGAAACACTATGAAAAACCCCATTGACATCTCTAATTTAATAGGCCTACATGATAAATTATCACTGACAGTGTGCGTTTATATTTGCCCTTCAGGATGTTTTACCCTGTGTCCACAAATGGGGAGGACCCAGGGTCTTGACAAATTGGGGGCACCAAGAAAATAGGGGGACACTGTCAAAGGGGAGGTGGCGCCCACCAAAAAAATGGCACATGCCCTTCCCCCACCCCACCCCACCCCACCCCCGGAACCGCCAATGTCTATAAATGGTGCAAAAATCAGCTTTACAAATATGACAGGCATGAAACTGTCATGACTGTGTAGGCCTCCTGTCTAGAACCCAAGATAAAAACGCATTTACTCACCGTCGTCACACACGCAGACCCAGTTTAACAATAAACAGTTACACTACACAGTTGAGTTAACCAATTCAGTACAACCCGAAAGACATGACACTGACAGACAGACATCTTTCCGAGTCAAGTTGTGATGGCACTTGACGATAACAATTCCAGCTACTGTACATATTTACCCAATCAAGTCAATTTCTTCTTCAGTTCAGGAAATTCGTGTCATCTTTCCTCTTATAATTTTTAACACATCGCCAATCCAAGTTCCAGGAAGTAATCGCAGCGATAATTGAGGTATCCCAGCTTCTCAGTTTTAGCAACTGAAAAGGAAAATTGTTCATTTGCAAAATTATGAATATCAATAAAAAAAATTGTATAAGTGAAAAAAATAATACTTTATACAGCTTACATAATATTAGCACATACGCAGATTTGGTTGTGTTTTACTTTATTTTGTATCTTACTTTGTCTTTACTAATTGAACGAGGATATCACCATCTGTTCTTTTTCTGGAAATCTATGGGGCTTTAGACTGATACCACTTCCACATGGAAAATCATTGGGTTAATTCTTTATGGCGACGGGGTACCGGACTACACCTAACAACGTGAAAAGAGACAAGTCAGATAGAATGACATCAGAACAGCGTCAGGAAAATGAGATTAAACAGAACTACAAACATAAATGCAAGATTCTTTAGTTTCGTCGAAGCACGATTTTTGTTATTTGCCACATTCTCTCAGATCTCGATGTTTACTGATAGATGATTGGTGAGATAACAATTAAATCATCCTTTTTAAAATCGATTTGTTGTTGAGGGTTTCTGTAAATGTCCGCAAGAGGGCGGTGTTTATACTGAAATGTATGCATAATTTTGTAAAATTGTAAACACAACCGTAGGTGTAAAGTAACAGTCTTGTTATATAGGCCCTTGCCTTAGTTATTACACTATAGTATTACTACTACTTAGTTACGGCTTACGGCAGTCATTGTGCTATTCTAATATTAGTTGCAGTAACTGTATCTCATATAGTCGTAGGTCTTGTGAATTTCGGGTCTTGTCATTTGGTCATCAAGTGTAATAAATTGTATAAAATCGGTGCTGCCTATAACTCATAGGGTAGAATGTCATATCCGACCGCCACTTTTTCTCATTCAATATAACCAATAATGTAATCTTACCTACCCAGTAAGGTGGAGAACATATGGATGATGATGGACATATACTTCAAATTATTCCAGGGTATTTATTTCATGAAAAATCGGGCAATTTTTGTATACGATGACTTCCTCAGTCATGTCAGTCTGATCTTGTCAACTCTCCTGTTAGTGATCAACACGGTCATTGTTCATGCGCAGTGGCAACTATAATAGGATTCTTCTATTTTCTGAAGGGGAGGATTTTTTTAGAAGGGAAATAAAGTCCGAAAACCATCATAAAAGTGTATTTTAAAGATAATTTTCACTTTCTGTACCCCCAAAAATCAATAAAATCATTTTTTAACTGGTTAGTGGTTGCCAAAAAATTCCAAGAAAACCCTTAAAAAGTGGCGGTCGGATACGACATTCTTTCCAACTCATATTAAGTATAATATAATTTGGCTATAAAATATGTAAATATAACCATTTCTTAATAACCTGTGTGATGGCAAAATAATAACAAAATATACGTGATGTATGTCTTAATAACAATTCATTAAAATGATTAACCCTAACGATCCCCATCCAGCCAAACTCCAACACCAGGGATTGTTGGAGTTTGATGGGTTGAGTACTGTGTACTTCACTCAGTTGGTGGATACGTGCGCTATATAAGTCCACACATTATTATTATTATTACTTCTGGTATGGCATGTGTAAAGTGTTGGAATATGGCTGGATGAGTACTGTATGTGTGCAGTAACAGTGTTGGATTTTGATTGAGTGAGGACGGTGGTTCTATTAGCACGCAACATTGTTAGACTTTGAGTGGAGAGAGTGTGTGTATGCAACCTGCTGCAATAAACAACCGATAAAGGCAAATATTGTACTTAGGTATGCTTGGCATTGTGTCTAACATCATGCAACTAGAACCTACCATTTATTCCATGGGGTGTTTTAGTTTTTGTATAGTTAAGTTTTTTTAGCATGAAAACAATTGTTGGATTATGATGGGTTGAGTACTGTGTGACTCCAGTGTTCAAACTTTACTTTGGGCCATGTGTCCCCACTCAATCAAAATCCAACAGCTAAGGGCCTGTTGGAGTTTGACGGGTTGAGTACTGTTATGGCAAGTGGACTGTTGGAGTTTGATGGGTTGAGTACTGTAAACCAGCAACAGTCAACCATGGTGTTGGGATTTGATAGGTTGAGGAAGGTTTCTAGTAAAAATGCTTAGGGAGTTAGGGTTAAGCCACTCTATTGTTGGTGTCCAGAATTTCAGTGCTGTAATTTCCAAACAAATATTTTGAACCAGTTTTACCTTGACTGTAACAAATAGGCGAAGCAAAAGTATGATGCTCGACATTCAACAACAGGCAAAACCGGAAACTTATTCAAAATGTTACCACCACAAGTGTTATAATGGTATAAAGTTTGATAAATTGTATGCAGTAATAAAAACTTACATGTATTGTGTTTCTCTCCCGCTACTTCAGAACGTCTGTGAAATTCCTGATTTATTCTGGTATAAAGTATGGCAGAGTCCCAGAACGTTAGTGCTTTGCCCATGCCACCAGTGCAGTACATCAACAACTACACCGATGAGCGAGTCAAGAATGGTACAGCACCACGGCCCCCCGCTCCAGTCAGGGACAATTACAATATGTTCGGGGCTGCGTTCACGCCCAATGATGTCATCATAAGGTCACTGGAGTCACAGAATCTGCGCCGTCTCCACCCAAAGGTCTTCGACCACCGGAAGGAGCTTAAGAAGATCAACCACTCCATCCTGTTCAACTTCTTGGACTTGCTGGACGTGATGGTCATGGCGCCGGGGAGTAAGAAGCGGGAGGAGAAGATTGACGATGTCAAGCTGCTCTTCATCCACATGCACCACCTCATCAATGAGTTCCGCCCCCACCAAGCACGCGAGACGTTGCGCGTCATGATGGAGGTGCAGAAGAGGCAGCGTCTTGAGACGGCTGAACGCTTCCAGAAACACCTGGAGAAGGTGACAGAGATCCTGCAGAGCTGTTTCGGCTCCTTGCCGGACAACATGGGCCACATTGACAGCAAGATCGTCGCTAGGATGGAGCCGCAAACGGAGTCAGTGAAAGTGACTGAAGAGGAGGACAAAGAGAAGCTGGAAGAAGTCAATGGTCAAAAGGAGATAGAGGTGTCCTTTTATCACAAGGACAAACTAATGTGCAATCTTGTGGATTCAATATGAAGGGAATTGATAACTGAATACAAACATCTAGAGGACTGATGAAATGCTGGCAGTGTAGTTTTTAGTACTCAGACAAATTTTCCAATGACAAAGCACTTAGTTATTGTGAAGTCATAATCTCTAACTAGCTACACAAAGTATGCCAGTCCACCTTTGTCAATGGCCTTGCTTTGCATAGACTGTTATCTTAACCCTAACCACTCCATATCCTGCAAAATCCTCCAAGGGGCACTTTTTGGGGAAAATTCAGCACTGTTGAAAACTGGTACTTTCACCTCTTCAAATGGGACAAAATTAGTACCTGGCAAGAAGTACAAGTCGTAAGTGTTGAATATGAAAGATCAATGATAATGCATGGTGCATTTTGAAGATAAGGGCATGTTTCCCCGAAGTGCACTGATGAATTTTGGAGGATTCAGGAAGGTTCCTAGCCAGAATACCTGGGTGGTGGGGGGTTAGGGTTAAAGAAGAAAACAAAGATGACCATGGTGTGAACTCTTAAGTGGATGTAGGATTCTGTAGTGTCTTGCCACTTCCAACTGTTGACACAATGTTAATGGGGAATCTTAACCAGAGAAACCCACAGCATTTGACCAAGAGCTACGATGTACATTGTAGACATGTTGTTGGCGATAGTGTCAAGGAAGCTCTCCAGTGATTGTGACCCTAAGTTTGGTCAAAATCTCATGGATTAACCCTCCTACTATTGATGCACTTTAGTGGGAAATTGCCAAAGAGGCCAAAACCAGTCAACTGACTATTTTGACTGTTGACCCAAATGTGCACACAGGGGTATTTTTTGACTACCCTGAACAATACCAGACAATGCTTTTACAAGTCAAAAACGCTCATGTTAACCTGTAAATGTTCTTACATGTACTACACATAAGGTTTGGCAGTGTTTGACTTTTAAGTGCACTAGATATACCTTTGCAAGTATATTAAACGCATGACTGATTTTGACCCTTGTAGTAGTAGGTAGGAGGGTTAATGAAAGATTTACAATCAGGCACTGCACTGGTGAAAAATCTTTTTAAGACAAGCATGAATTATCAAAATTCAATTTTTAACATGTATGATATAAACCCTGTAGCCATGTTCTTAGAGCTGCTATGCAAAAAACAATTGCATGCCAGAAAAAGTTCCATACAAAATGTGTTTACTTTGGCTGGTAGTCTGTTTTTATGCTTAATGAAAATGTTTTCCGAGCAAAATTCTCTGTTTATAGCAGTTCTACAAAGTTGGCCCCGATCACAATACCACTACTGTTATCCTGTTCCCTGACTTTCCATTGCAGCCACCATAAAAAAAAATTCAGTGTCAAAAGGCACCAGTCTCTGTTGGACATTTGCCTTAATGTGCATATGATGCTCGATATGCGGCAGAGTGCACCCCCCTCCCACCCCTCCCTCCCACCCCTCCCATTGTGTCTTCATTGTGTTCCAGGAATCTTAGGAATCCATTAGAGGATTTTTGGGGGAGAGAGAGAGGTCTGTTAACAATAGAACAACAGTGTGTTGGTGTATAGGGACATTTGGGGGGTGGCACTCTGTCGCATATCGAGCATGGTATATTAATGTGATATCCATGGATGTTTATATTTGACAATTAAACCTGTCACTCTGTTCACAAGGCCTATATATGTTTTTCAGCATTATTAAGCTAATGAAATCTTATTAAAAACTCATTGTAATAATTTAGTTTTACCCTATGCACATTTGGGATGTATTTCCATTGTGTTAGAGAAAATCTTTGTGTACATTAAAAGCACATGTAAATACAAACAAAAATGTTGCCAATTGCGTAATTTGTTTGTGTGTGTGGGTTGTATATTTTTTGTTCATTTATAAAAGTGTAAATTGGAAGGTGTGTTGTAGTGGGGGGGGGGGGGGGGGCATTGGGTGGTCAGAGTCGGACCTGTATGTTTGCTATTCATCAGTCGGCAAAAATTAAAACATAGGATACTTTATTGTCAATTTTTATTTTTTTTTGCACACACGTTTGGCAGGGTGTTCTTGGGGGAGGGGGTTCTTTGTGATATTAAAGGATAATTTCTGAAACACTTATAAAGCTTGTGTTTATATAATAGTTGCATCAGTAATAATTGAATGCTATCTGAATGGTGTCACAAGAGGGCAGTATTTGTTTATGCTTTACTTTTCATTCAGCACAATTGTATTGTGAGGTTTTTCTTGTACCCTTGGCCTTAAACCATGGAGCCTAAAACACACCAACACCTAACGTTGGTGATGATGGCATGTAAAATCCATATTCCATAACTTCCTTTTAAAAGAAGTTCCTTTATATGACAAAGCCTTTTAAATTGAAAGGTTCTTTTGAATGACTTTGTGAAAAAAAACAATTCCTTAATAATTATCAAACTATATTCCTCTTTGATAGTAACTTGTGCAAAGAGTCTCCCTTTAAACATTCTCATTAAATATGACTGGCTCCTATACTCAATGTACTATCAAACTCCGTTATTCCGTATAGGGTGCCAGTCTGAAAAGAATTTCCAAGATGGCAGCCTCCATGGCTAAAAACGTGATAATTTCGTTCAGCTAAATCAGAACTCAAAATCCTCCCTTTTTGGCATAAAATGATAGAGGATCTACTCCCACCTTCGCCCAATTGGTACTGCAGTCAGGCAAGTGACTGTAGTGAAGATGGATTGTTTGCGTATTCCACAAGGAGTGTCGTATTTCTTCTCGATCTTCGAACGAACCCGCCGAGTTACGCAGGATGCTTGGCCGGGCATTCAAACCGAGTGACGGCGGTGAAATTTGGGGATGGGACCTGCGGAAAGCACCTGTGTGCTACGGCGAGTGATGATTGTTGTGTCAAGGTTTGGGATCTAAGAAGCAGAACTGTAGTGAATGAACATCATTTTCATAATGAGGTAACCATTTGACATCAATTTCAATGTCATTGTAAAACTTTATCATGTTGATAATGTAAAAAGAAATTGAATAAGGTTTATCGCAAATAGCACTGAAGCAACTGCCGCAAAACATACTGGGATACAATTTGGGGAAACTGTTTGCCACGGCTTGTGTGACGTCAATAATATTTTGTTTGTTCGCACTGCATGCGGTGGCGCTGTTGCGCCCACAGACATCCCACGATTCCTATTTGCGATAAACCTTACAGGACTAGTAATATTGATTTTGGAAAGAATGTAGATAACAACCACCACTCAGTGGTGGTGTTCTCACAAAATACAACAAATAAATAAATAAGTTTTCTACAAAATATGATCGAGGACAAACTAAAGGAGAGGAAAAATGTAGTCAAGTGAGGTTTGGAAAAAATTATTGTTGGAGATTTTGAGCAATGAATTTGTGCACATCTTTTGAGATGTTGGCCATTTTGTTGTCAGCTAAATTACATGCATATTCATTGGATTTGACGTCATTCTTTCCTTGACTTTTATATAATTTGAAAATATTAGTATAATGACAAATATTTAAATAAAAAAATCAGTTGTCATCTTTTAGTTTTATCCTATATAAAATTTTGACCAGGTAAGAAAGTTAACTTTCCATTGAATAAACAGGTGAAAGAATTCCCAAATTAAAATTTTGGTACAAAAATTGTAGAATAATATTTGATATTTCAATCAATTACTCAGTCATCATGAGGTGTTGATTATTTTGTTAAATGATTGAATTTAAAAATGTTGAACATTCTAGGTCCTTCTGGAAAAATGTTTTATGTTTTTTGTATTTAGCAAGGGTGATCTACTAGGCCCCATTCTAGGGCCAATACACTGGGCTCCCTTCGTATCCTTGGCCCTAGCACCACATGTACAAAAAAAGGAACGATTTTTCTTTATTTTCAACTTTTGATCTGCTAATTATTACAACCTAAAACTTAGTGATTAGGTAACCTTGCCCAAGCAGACACTTTTGGCATAAAATCTGTTTTTCTGGGATATCTCATTTTTATGAAATTTTCGAAACATTTTTGAAATTAAAACAAAATAATAATAATAATAACATTAAAATTTCACCAAAATTACTTATCTCACAATAGCAAACTTCATGCCAAAAGTGTCTGCTTGGGCAAGCTTACCTAATCACAAAATTTTAGATTGTAACAATTAGCAGATCAAAAGTTGAAAAATCTCTCCATTTTTGTACATGTGGTGCTAGGACCAAGGATACGGAGGGAGTTCAGTGTATTGGCCCTAGAATGAGGCTACTAGGGACATAACTATTTGCTAACCTTTTATTATTTTAGGCTGAAACTTACTCCTAAGAATACTGAACATCTTTTAGACATTTATTGGTATAGAATGTAAATACTTAATTTCTTTGCACATAAACAGAATAAAGTTACAACAATTCAGTGGTGTGTCTCACAAGTCAACCATGGTCTGGTCATATCAGGGGATGAGAAGGGCTCCCTCATCTGGTGGAATCATGCCAATGGTGAGAACAAGGAGTTCGTCCCGGAGAAACGGCCCATTGGTTCTCTGGCCAGCTGCCCTCATGATGGGGCTTATGTTGCTGTAGGGTAAGTTTCATGCATTTTTAAGTAAAATCAGAATCGTGGTTTTGGTACCCCAAAAAAAGAAGAAGAATCGGTCGCTAATTGCCAGTTAACCCTCCTAGTTCTGGTGCCTTTTTCAGACAAGTTGATGCACCATTTGAAACCATTCGGCTATGGAAACACACCAAGGTGTAGTGTATCCACCATTCAAAAACCATTTGAATGGATTTGAATGGTAGTAAAGCTTGCTACCAACACTTTTCAAATGGTATCACCATGTGTGTACAAAACCAATGGCCATTTTGGTAAGTGGAAATTTTGAATGGTTTCAAATGGTCAAACACTAGGAGGGTTAATTAATTAATTTTTTATTGTTTTTTTCATTGATCACCCCAAATATGTATTTATGTACCTAATCAATCCTGTCAGTTTCCCTGACAATCCTGTCAGTTTCCCTGACAATCCTGTCAGCATGAGGTTTATTTGATGTTATTTAATTATTTATAAAACACATCATAATATAATGCAATAAACTAAGCTTAAATTTTGTGCTATATGGTAAATTGACAAATAGTGCCCAATACCTTTTTCCACAGTTTGTTTCCGTCAAAACCACAATTCCGAATTGGCTTATTTACACTGGTTCAAGTGAAACAGATGACCCATTGAAAAGAATTTCTCAACTGACATTGTTACCAGCTATTGTTATTTAATCAAATCTCACTCTGTTATACATTTAGTTCAAAAACTCGGGCAAATCTCCAAAAACTACACCTTTGTTAACTATCTTTAACCCCAAAAACATTTGCTGAAAAATTTCAGAGCTTGAAAGATATTTGTACTATAATCAAATGTCAATATTTATTCTGTTCTGTCATTGTCATTGTTACCACACAGCTACAAAACAGGTCTTGTACTGATTGTGGACATCAGTGGCAAAGGACAAATTGTTCACAAGTTAAGGGGCCATGATGATGAGGTTCAGTCTGTCTGCTGGTCCCCTGCACTCGGTGAAAACATCCGTCTTCTCCAAAAGCCCCCAAAGGACAGAGAAACTACCCCTATCGATGAGGGAACCTCCTCTGATGCCCCTCCTGAAGTTCCCACACCAGCACCCAACTCAGTTCTAACATTCAGAGAACACGGTTGTCTCTTGATCTCAGGGAGTCGGGATCGCACTGTCCGAGTCTGGAACACCACTCAGGGGAAGGCAGTGCTGACGCTGAGTCTGCCCCCACGGGGTGGGGTGCACCGGACCAGGGAGAGGGGAGATGAAGGGGGAAAGGCGAGGGTGTGGCTGGGGCTCTGCTGGCCTCCGGACAGGCCCAGGGAGTTCATTTCAAGTTCTTATGGGTAAGTGCACTGTATGTTCATTTATTCACGTATTGTGTAGTATTTATACTGATATCAGAAGTGTACATTTTATATTGGTACATGATCCAGTATTCATTTGAACTCCTTTCATGTGCAGTAATCAAAGGTTACATTGAGAATTGTTACTCAATTGTTTTATTGTGTTCTAGGTTGACCTACATCACTGGTTTTCACATTTCTATCCTCATCCATATATCTTAGACATTCTTATCTTAGACTTACTTACTGAAGAAATAAGTGGCTATTCTTTCACATTTTACCTAGAAGACAACAAACATTAACAGTTTTCCAGTCACCAGGCACATACAACAAGCAGTCAAGCATACAAGTTCAAAAAGTGTCACAGATTCGAATTATGCCTCAGTAACTTTCTTTGAGCAGATTCCTCCCTTGTCACTGATTAAAATTTCTAAATTTGTTATGCTTTTAAAGGGGCGATGTTATTCTGTGGGACTTGAGCAAACCAGGCAAGCAGAAGTGGGAATATTGTGGTTCAGAGGACAGTATATCCCACAATAGAATCGTGTACAACATCACAAACGCTTGCTCTCCAGATACGTTCATCACCACATCTATGGATAGACAGGTATGCGTATGGCACGAAAGAGGGAAAGGCATGGTACAACAAACCTGGAATTTCACAGAGGTCATTGCACCAGTCTTGGGCTCGGTGCCCCTAAAAATGTTCTCATACACATTCCGATGTCCTAATGGAAGTGGCCTTTACTCGGGAAAAATGGACTTGTCCCTACAAGAACGAAATTCCAGGCCTTGAAAAAATTTGGTAAATTACCCAAAATGTCTTCATTCAAAAATAATGTTCAAAAAATTTGTTTTGTGTACTATGTATAACCTAGTATTTGGCGATAGGGCATCCTAATTTGGAATTCTTGGAAAAACAGGGGGTTCCAAATGTTTAACTAACATATACATATAACATATAACATATACAATATAACATAAACAATACATTTGCATGTAATTGATTGAAATTCTTGCGTCGGGTGATAAACAATTGATTTAATTTTGCCCTACACCGACATGTGTATAGCACTGTATACTCAGTGCTTTCCGAGTGTCTGTGGAAAAAACTTCACAGGCGACTCGTTCGGGATTCGAACCCACGACCTCCTGCTTACTAGTGCAGATGTCTTAACCTCTCGACCACCGAGCTTGCCCAATGACAATTGGCTGGCTAGAATTCTATATAGCAGCGGGTGCCACGATATTTATAGTTTGATGAAATTCTTGCATCGGGTGATGAAGTCGCCTGTGAAGTTTTTTCCACAGACACTCGGAAAGCACTGAGTATACAGTGCTATACACACGTCGGTATAGGGCAAAATTAACTCAATTCTTTATCACCCGACGCAAGAATTTCATCAAACTATAAACATTTGCATGTATTGAAAATAAAATATTGTGTAACAGATACGGTGTCCTAACAACCAGAAGCAATGATGGCTATTAATATTATGCATAGACAGAGGTGATACATAATATCAGTGTAATATTTTGCCCTTCCCCAACTTGTCTTAAACCAAATTATAGATGAATAATCTGCTGCACTTTGGCAGTCAATTATGTAAAATTATTTGGTCTTGTAAATTTAAAAAGAAAAGACAAATGTTTGCATTCAAAACACTTTCTTTAACCCTGACCACCCCAAAACCTGCAAAATCCTCCAAGGGGCACTTTTTGGAAAAATTCAGCACTGTTGGAAACTGGTACTTTCACCTTATCAAATGGGACAAAGTTACTACCTGGCAAGAAGTACAGGCCATAAGTGCTGAATATGAAAGATCAACGAAAATGCATGGTGCATTTTGAAGATAAGGGCATGTTTCCAAAAGTGCACTCATGGATTTTGGAGGATTCAGGAAGGTTTCTAGCCAGAATACCTAGTAGGTTAGGGTTAAACGTTATCACAAAAAAAATCATAATTGATCACATAAAACTTACTTGGTGTTGAAAAATGACGATATAAAATATCATTTGAAATCTTGTCGTCTGAGTGCTATCATTTGAAACCTTTTCAGATCATATGCTGGAACGCCAAGACCCTCAAGTCAATCTGGTCCATCCCCACCCTGGGGGGATTTATCTACAGTTTAGCAGCTTGTCCCATGGACCCTGGATGTGTAGCCCTAGGGGTGGGGGACAACATGATCCGGGTATGGAACACATCAGCCTATGGGAGAGGCTACGTCGTCAATGTCTTGTGGCAGGGGATCAACTCCAAAGTTACAGCGGTAACGCCTTTTTCGTTAATAACTTGGATTTTGGACCTGCTTCCCCCAAATCTAAGATTTTGGAGAAAAATGTTTCTGATACAAAATTTGAGTTCCTGAGGGTAAAAAAACACCTCAAAAACGCATGAAGAGCTTGCAGCGCTGCGGCTGTATTTTGACTTCCGGTGTATGCCGTGCATACATATTCAATTTTTATATGTTAGTTTTGATGGTGTATGTCTTGAAAACCAGAGGGACGAAATGAATGTATACTTGTCGTACTTCTATAAAGATTGTGTGAATACTTGTCGTACTTCTATAAAGATTGTTTGAATACTTGTCGTACTTCTATAAAGATTGTGTGACATACATTAAAACAAAAGTATGTAATACCAATAACAAACATTATATCTTCCCTTTAACTCTCCTACTATAGCTGCACTTTAGCGGGAAGTTGCTATAGAGGTCAAAATCAGTCAACCGCCTGTTTTAACTGTTGACCCAAATGTGCACACAGGGGCATTTTTGACTGTTTTTTTTAGTCATTTTGACCACCCTGAACAACATCAGACATTGCTTTTACCAGTCAAAAACGGTAATTTTGACCTGTAAATGTACTTAACTTACTACATGTAAGGTTTGACAGTGTTTGACTTTTAAGTGCACTAGATATACCTTGACTGATTATGACCCTTGTAGTAGCAGGAGGGTTAACCCTCCTATGGTTTGACCTTTCAAAACCTTTCAAAATCTGCTTACGGGCCAAAATGGCTATCAATTATTATGAACCCTTTAAAACCCTCCAGAATTTGTTGCTACTGAACAACCACACCTTTCAATACCCTTTGAAAGGTATTGAAACATTTCAACACCAATTTGTTCAGAGAGTTGTTACACCTTTCGAAACCTTTCATAGGTCCCTTTTGTCAGACAGTTTTCTCACCTTTCAAAACCCTTCAGTACAGCAAACTTGAAAGGTTTTGAAAGGTCTGACAATTCTATGGCAACTGCACTGTATATAGGAGGGTTAATGTAATAAAGTTAATTTTTTTTTATTCATCTGCTTTTGGTAGATATCCTGGCATCCGGAGAGAGACAACTGTCTTGCCTATGGTACTGATGACGGACGCATTGGCATCTATAACACATTCAATCAAGGGTGAGATTAATGTAAATCTCATATAAGTCTCGTAAAAGTATGGATACATTTTCAAATATTTCACCAAGAAACCTTATTCTGTATTTCTTAAAAAGGTGTTTTCCCTGTATTAGTTTTCTTTAATCTTGTATAGTTATTTATTAATTGTTTTTATTTTTATTTTTTAAATTCTATAGTTGTGCATTGTAGTAGCATCCTTAAGCATCTTGTTGGTGGATATATCGATTAAAAATTCCCATCATTATTATTTTTAAAAAAGCATTCCTATTTTAGATAATTTTGTTTTGCTCACATGGCAACAAATACATTATCTTTTCTCTCACAATGATTCAAAATCTTATAACATCTTCGGTTTTAATTCCAGGAAAGGACCTCATCTGTCCAGCACTTTTCACAAGAAGACGGTGTATTCCCTGAGCTGGGGCCCTCAATGCCCAGCAAAAGGTTATTATTAATATTAATTTTCTTTCAAAAAGTTGTCTTTAACCCTAACTGCCCCTAACCTATCAAACTCCAACAGTTGGTTGTGTTGCATTTTGATAGACTCGGTACTGTATAGCCTATGCAGGGTGTTTGATTTTGGTGGATTCAGGAAGGTTCCTAGCCAAAACCATTCGGTGGTTTAGGGTTAAACAGATTAAATTGTATTTTTTATTGAATTGTTTTCATTGTAACATGAACCATAACACCGTAATATGAACTTAATTCCTTTTTTAACTGCATTTCAATTATTTTCTGTTGGTATAATTGTCTTCTTGCATCTTTTAATTCTCTGTGTTTCAAGGTAACTGGTATTTTCCTCATGTAACAATTTGTACTATGCTCCATTTTAATAATTTTGGTTTCATATAATACCCACATTAAGCAGCTGTCTGATTTGTCCCTGTTTTTTTTTAATATAAATTTTTAATATAAATTTTTCCAGAGGGCGTATCGAACCATTGTCTCTACAGCTGCAGTGGTGATGGTATTATATATCAACATGATCCCAGTAGACTGGGGGAGGATGCCACTAACTTCAACAGCCTCATTCGCTCCACCAATAAGATCACTGTATGTACTATTCATGAATTAATAATAATAATAATAATAATGTATAGATTTATATAGCGCACGTATCCACCAACTAAGTGGCGCTCAAGGCGCATTATATTATTATCCCTGCTCATAAGGCTCATAAATCATTCCTGAAACCATCTCAGCTCCCTGGGGAGTATACAGCTCAATTGCTGCCATTTCTAGCGCATATAGAGCAAACCATCTCTGCCTTCACAGGTACCCATTTAACCCCTGGGTGGAGAGAAGCAATTATGGTTAAGTGTCTTGCTCAAGGACACAGGTGTCACGGCCGGGGCTCGAACCCACACTCTGCTGCTGGCAACACCAGAACTTGAGTTCAGTGCGCTAGACCATACGACAATCCACTTTACGTGCATTATACAACACACGGGACCTACGGCTTTACGTCCCATCCGAAGGACGAAGCAATTATGGTTAAGTACCTTGCTCAAGGACACAAGTGTCACGACCGGGGCTCGAACCCACACCCTGCTGCTGGCAACACCAGAACTTGAGTTCGGTGCGCTAGACCGCTCGGCCACGACACTCCAATTAAACAATATACGAAGTTGAATAAGCTTTGTATAAGGGTTACAGCAGTTTAAGAGTTACAAAAGTAAAAAATAGAGAAATTTCAATAGAAGATAGAAAAAAAACATTAGTTTTAAACAACATTTTCACATGGGGTATGAACGTTTTCCTGATTTGTGAGGCCTGTTGGCAAAAAAAAAAAACCGTCACCGCACCGTTTTTGAAGCCGACTGATGACCAGAAACTGGAGACTTTTTCCCCCCTTATCTCCCTGCTTTATCTTTTTTGACTTTTAGCATATGCTTCCTCTGAGGACAGATGTATGTTGGAGGGATGATGGCAGAGCTGTTGCTATTGGCAACGAAGATGGGTAGGTATTCATGAAAGGCAATCGATTAACAATTAAACAATTGTTATTATTATTTTTGTTTATAATTTTAATTGAACTTCCAATCAATCGATTGTACACATTGCTTTAGTGTTTAAAGACGAATCAGAGAGTCCGTGGCTAGACTAGTAGTTAATGTAGCACAAGACGTCAATGCTGTGTTGTGTTTTTATCTGAAATTAAAGTGTCTTTGTAATTATGTTATTTAGATCCATTGATGTCTTGGCAGCACCCAGTCTATTGCTGCTTTGTACCATCCAAGTCCATCATAAGCTCATTAACTGCCTGCAGTGGTATCCAAGCAACATCCAATCCGGGGCTAACCAATCGGGTGGTGTTTTAGAAGATGGTTTGGATGGCTCTGGCCAATCAGGGAAGAGGTACTGGCTGGCTTCGGGTTCGAATGAACCACATGTGCAAGTACATGACCTGACCTCTGTATTAGGTAAATTAAGATGTGCATTGAAGATTAACTCCTATCTGTGTTTTTTTATGGATTTTCTTCTGTTAGATTTCTTTGCCCAATGCTACACTTTATCGCACAACTATAAACATTACACACTTTAAGCTTGCAGTTTGTACATTTTTTTAGCATTGCTGTTTATATTTGACCTGTTCATCATGTGTGATGGACAAGGCTATTTGCTCATTATTAATGTTTTTTTCATATAATTTTCATTTTATATTTCATTTTATATTTATTTGTTGATGTTTTTTCAGGAGGAATGGAACCAGTCCAGTTGACAGCTCCCATCACAAGTCCCTTCCGCACTCTCAATGGACACACCCTAAGAATCACAGCATTGTCATGGAGTTCCCATGGCGATGGTCGTCTGGTGTCTGCATCTTATGACAGTACAGCTCAGGTTAATACATGTAGTTGTAAAAAGAGGCACATTTTGAAATGATTTTATTGAAGTTATTCTGGATAAAATAATACCAAATAAAACAAAAAACATACAAATATATGTATATGTAAATATATATACATATATTATTGGAGACCTACATTTTTTTAAACTGAATTGATAGCCCTATTGATATTCTATGAGTCAACAAACTTTCAGAAGATGTTTAAGGCTAACATAATAGCATACTTTTTTCACTACTTGTGTATAAAAGTGAACAAATCATAACAAGTGTACAGGGTTTGTATAAAACGGTTTTAATTTTCACAAAGAAATTTAATTTTGCTTTAATCAAACAACTGGCAACCATCTTAAATTTAGGAGCAGGCAGCCATCTTGAATTACATAGCTGCCGGTTATCTTAAAAAATGTTTTCTAAAAAATGCAATAAATTGGATTGGGCCTCCTTTTCCAGCAAATTTTGACTATAAACATGTTTATTATTCTCCCTTGTATGAGCAGATCTCATATTGTTTGACTGTTTTGATAATTTGTAGGTATGGGATGTTCTGAAAGGAGAGCCCATTGCCAATTTTCGCAGCCACCTCGGCAGGTTATTCTCAGTGGCTTGGAGTGTCCTTGACCCCGATATAATCTTCTCAGGTGGAGAAGATTTCTGTCTGTTGAAATGGAGAGTGTCAAAGGCACAGCACACAAGACCACCAACACGTAAGAATTTCCATAACCGTTTAACGTGTAGACAAATTCAACAGGGGCATTGTGGGCTTAAATCAGGGTAGTGGATTTGACCTTTGACCCTGTATTGATGTTATTACCCTAGAAGGCTGACCAGGGTCAAGTTCCCCAGTAATGTTTTAAGCCAATACACCAATACAGATTTAGCTACAGTCCCCGCCCAACTGAAAAACTTTGACACGTCTTGTCTTTTACAGACAAACGAAATACCAGCTTCATGATGTCACGCAGTGGAAAGGGCAAATCATCCTCATCCAAGAATAAAAAGAAATCTAAAACCTTCAAGGACACGTCCAGCGAGGGCAGCACACCCCCTAGGCCCTCCACCCCAGAAGTTTCATCCACAAGTAAAGGTACCCCGACCATCCCAGAATCCCCTGCCCAGCAAGGACATCCCCATGGTAGATCTGTTCTAGACACTCCTGCTGATACTGACACATGTGATCTAGAGAAACTCCTTGAGGAGAAGAGACTCGAGTTACAGAAAGCCACACTTGCTGCAGCCAGTCCGACGAAAGACAGAGGGAAGTTAACAGAAACGAACAGCTCAGAGTTTGACGCGGAGAAGAGTGGTTCAGAATTGAATGATGGGATGACAGCTGAAGTGGACGGAAGTGATGATGCAAAGGTCAATGTAGCGGATATGACCTTTGACCCCCAGACAACAGGTGCCCCAGATGCTGCAGCCAAGAAAGGTCCGAAGAACTCAGATGTACATATATATAATAAATACAAAATACACAATAATGTCCAGTTTGTGAGCAATTTGAAACAACATACATAAAAGTAGAAATCACATCATTCAAACATGGGAAATATATATTTAAATCTTGAATATATATTTTATCTTGAGATAAAAGTTTAGCCTTTCTAAAGGTTTTTTGCAAATGTTCAACACTTTCCAACTTATGCAAAT
Organism: Zoroaster sp. YZ-2022; assembly: GCA_029582265.1. NCBI lineage: Eukaryota > Metazoa > Echinodermata > Asteroidea > Forcipulatida > Zoroasteridae > Zoroaster > Zoroaster sp. YZ-2022. Next base: position 3,302,966 of record CM055833.1, on the reverse strand, counting down.
TTGGCAGCAACAGTTTGATGACCAAAAAAATCGCTTCATTTTGAAGTGCAAACCACATTAGAGTAAAGAATATTGAGATGATTAAACATGCAAGAGGAAATCCTTTGGAACAGCAAGACAACAAATTATATAAATATATACAGGGAAGGGGGAAAGACATTTTGGAGACGACAGGAGAGGCTGGTGATATTCCACTTCGTGATTCCCTAAAATAGCTATGTTTTGTTTAATATACAGACATGCGTCGCAGGAAGAAACACAAGTCCTTATTCCCCCTGAGTCGTAACCAAGACAACCGAGGCAAACTCTACCATCTAGAGGATTGCATCGCTTTGGCAAGCCATAAATACTGTAAGAACTTTGTATTCAATTATGTGCCCTTTTTTCTGATATATTCACATCCAAGTTTAAGTTTTATACTAAAGGTTATAGTTCACTGAGGTATATGAGTGTTATAATTAAACAATTAACCAAATGGTTGAATCGTAATGTGAAACGTACTTAGTGTTAAGTTAATGATGATATCAATCTTGTTATTTTGTCCTCATGGTATGCTCTCTTTTACTTCTTTTTCTATAGGCTCAATGTACGTGCTTGCTTTATAGGGACCATTGTCTACAAGCTTTGCTTCTTAATGGATCCCTCTGTAGTATCACATTTACTTTATTCACATCATTATATATTTCATTTACATGTAACTTTCTGTGATTAACTTTCTTTGGTTTAACCCTCCTAAGCCCAGGCTGAAATTTGGCCCAGTCAGCACGGCACCCACAGACACTCACTTGAGTATTTTTGGTTGCATTGCCAATAGGTCAAACCACAGAGTCACACAGAGCTGTGTATGTACATGTACAGTACTTGGTTTTGGTTTGACCTCCTTGAGTGCACTGCACAAAGTCAATGGGTTGGGAGTTACATACAAATTTTGAGTGTCTTTGGGTTTGACCTCCTATCACAGCCACATGTGCTTGCGTGTATTTGAGTGCACTGCACAAAGTCAATGGGTTAAGAGAGACATACAAATTTTGAGTGTCTTTGAGTGTTAAACCTATAGGAGGGTTAATACTGTGGAAATAAATCAACCTGAAACCTGAATCTTCCATGGAAACTTGTTTGACGTGGTCTACTTGATCTATATGCAAATTATGCTGATCACCAAGTATTTTGTGAAATGGTCCATAGCTAATGTTTCTGCTAAAACTACTTTTGAACCATTCACTTAAGTGAGGCTGTAATTCTCACAACCACACTCTGTAGCTTACATGTTGCATGCACCAGCGAGAAGGCCCAAAGAAAAGTTCATTCCTGACATGAGGAATAAATGAATGGGTGCAGCTATTTCCATTAATTTTCTTAAAATTCAATGACATTTGAAAGTGAGGTTTCCCCTGCAAACAGACACAATTAGGCAGGTTACTATAATGAGCATGTACATGTACATAACCCCTTGTATTCAGGGAATAAGACATAAAATGGCTAACTCATGAATAAGGTCAATACTCTTAACAGGCATGTTAATTATTTTTGTAGGTCCCCAGGAGGAGTCGTCATCTATGCTGCATCCAGGAGTGGGTGACATGGCCCACCTGGGCCTGTTTGCTGATCGCAGGGCGGCTTATGCCATGTTCAGAGAAGAAGGTAGGTATCTACACCAGTAACCTAACCTTCATATTGTTGAGATAATAAGGACAGGCTCTGGAATTCACAGGTAGACTCACTGGAATTCATTGATTGGAGTTAGCACATGCTGTACATGTATGACCAGTACATAGCTGGTACAATAACTCCATTACATGGTATGAATATCTGGGTTCAATACCGATATTCGCCGATGCATTATATTTTATTAAGATAGATTGACTTCCAAAAATTTTTACAAAAATGAACTATGACCAGATTTTTATCCAGGATGTATCGTCAAACATATACCGCGATTTTCGACAGTGTTGCTTTAAGATTGCTTAATACACTACACCTTGATACACTACACCTTGGTGTGTTTCCATAGCCGAATTGTTTCAAATGGTGAATGTACTATACAGTGGCTTATAAATCATTCAAATGGTTTTGAATGGTGGATACACTACACCTTGGTGTGTTTCACAAAACGAATGGTTTCAAATGGTGCATCAACTTGTCTGAAAAAGGCACCAAAAGTAGGAGGGTTAAGAGCCGATAACCACAGGTATGTACCCCCCTACAAGTGTCACAATAAATCGTCAGTGATTAGCTGAGAGACACCTACAATCGTGCCAAGTGCACCATGGACATTGGCAAATTCGTTTGCATAGTGTATGTACTTCTGTAATCCTCTGTATGGTGGCTCCTTTGTGATCCGACAGTTGGCAAACCACTGAAGTAGTTCGCTTTTGTTTCTCTCTTCCAAAAGCTGAAAAGACTGGCCTAATTTTGTTTCCATGGAATTTCTGACTTGACTCACAATTGCGATTTTTTTTTTTCTTTTCAATCACGATATGTTTTTTAATCGCGATTTGCCGATATCTCGATAACTTGAAAAGGTTCTCGATATTTTAATCGAATAAAAATTATCTTATTATCGCCCCAAGCTTACCTCGTGTATCATGCATGATACGCACAGTGCTTCAATACAGTGCATCAACAAGAACCCTCTCTGCATCATTGACAGATGTGAGGAAACAGCACATAAGCTTACCTTATAATCATGTTAAAGTTAAAGTTTACCTAGAATGCATTCGGTCCTCTTCATCATGTTCTTTAAATTACTTCTTTTTTATTTACAGGCAGACAACATCTTGAAAGTGGTTACCAAGACCAAAACCAGCATTTGGAGATGTGGAAAGGGAATTTAGCTGGTGCCCTCACCCAGGCAACGGAATGCAATCAACTCAACAGCTTTCTGGTTGCCATGTCGCCATTAGGTAAAGTCATCCCAAACCATTTTAACAATATACAAATATAACATGGTTTGAGGGTGGACAGTCGATATTAGCTCCCCGAGGTATTGGAAGTTGGCAAACTAGTTCCCGAGGCGAAGCCGAGGGAACTAGTTTGTCAACTTCCAATACTGAGGGGAGCTAATATCGACTGTCCACCCAAAATAAAACATGTTATATTTGTTTTACTATACCTCATACATATTCAGTTGTATTACAATAATAAGGAGCATCATTGTCATTGAGCTCGGGAAAACGCGAATTGACATTTACGTGTGCCGCCATCTTTTCATGTGTATGTACGTACGTAGCTAGCTAGCTAGGGCTATGTTCGCGCGTGCGTACTACACCCGTGCGACTGTTCCCCGATATTGCTTCGTAAAGCGCATGCGTAGTAGTTTAACGCATATGCGTTAAACTACTACGCATGCGTATTTACCCTGTGCGTGATACTCGCGGGCGCTTGGTAAACAGCCAAAATAGCATCTGGCACGTGACGGTGAATGGACCAGTGAGAATTCGGATCTCGATCATGAATATGTATGAGGTATAGTAATATTTATAACGTACGTTTTATGAAAAAAAAACTGAACTAGCCTTCTGTAATGGGACAATTACACTAACATAATGTACATATATTTCTGATCTTATCTTTATTAAGTGGTTGTTTTAATTGAGCTGTTCTTTATAAAAAATTAACTTTCAAGAATGTAGATTTGAGTGCAACAAAAAGTGCATAATGCATACGTAATACATATAGTTTGACGGCATATAATTTTACAGTGGCATCAAATTTTGCAATGTCACGGTTTTCCATTGTTTCTGTCATTTGAGCTCACACACAAATTTCTCTGAGGTCAATTTTTATTACTTTCATTGAAAGATTGTACAATATTGTTAATCGTGTTTTGTCTATAGTTAAATATTTTACATGGTTGGGACAATTTTAGGTTTTTAAATCTTTGTTTTTATCAATTTGCACTCCCCGTCATTTTTGATGTTGTACATTTTTGTGTATTTACATCCATCCTGTCATTGTCACTTGCACAGTTGCATGATGCATGAAAATTCATTCAAATAACATCTTTTGAAGACAAAAATTACTTTCTAATTGGGATATTTTTTAAAATGTACCTCTTGTTAGGTGGCTATGATGTATGGTTGGAGACAACAGAGGCCTATGCAAGACAGCTTGAAATGTTTGAAGACTACACACAGGCAGCTACCTACTACCTGGCATGTCATAAGTTACACAGGGCTATAGCCGTGCTGCAAGACAATAAGTTATACAGGTATACCACCAACAACAACATAATAGAATGGAGAATACAGAACTCAGAATTTAGATTTGGTCGCATACTTGCAGTCTTGTTTTTGATTCCTTAAACCTCTGCAGGGACCCTGAGTCTGAAACACAAATCTGAAACACAAGTCTGCTAAATGCCACTTAACACTAACCCTATTAACCGAAGGCCTCTAATGAAACACGCCCGCAGTTGGTCGTGCTATGTTGTTTGAACAAAGCAGCCACAGTCATCTTTATCCAAGACTACGGTCACCCTTAGTTTGGTGAAATATTATTCGATCTCACTTTAGATTTCGCTTATATTATGCTGTTACCAGTACATGTGAAATGTAACATTTTTGGGGCAAAATTAAATCAATTGTAACATTTTTGGTTGATTTCATTTTGCCCTACACCGACGTGTGTATAGCACTGCATACTCGGTGCTTTCCGAGTGTCTGTGAAAAAACATCACACGCTGTACACACGTCGGTGTAGAGCAAAATTATTATTATTATTATTATTATTATTATACATTTCTGGTAATGAAACCAAGGATGCCTCAAAAGCACACTTAAGCACTGTAGCTCGGAAGCCTGAGGAAACCTGTAAACAAGGGCGCTTGCTATGTGAACCAGAAACACTGGGGTAAACCCCTACTCTTCCACGATAAGTGTTCTGGGTTCTTTTACGTGCATTGCTTAATCTAGTACACGGTACCTACGGCTTAACGTCCCATCCGAAGGACGAAGCAATTATGGTTAAGTGTCTTGCTTAGGGACACAAGCGCCGTGACTGGCCAGGCCGGGATTCGAACCCACATTCTGACAACACCAGAACTTGAGTCCGATGCACTAGACCGCTCGGCCACGACACCCCAATCAATTGTTAATCACCCAACGCAAGAATTTCAGCAACCAACATTTTTGGCGTTCTTTTATAGACCTTAAGCAAATGACGTGCGTATGCGCACAGCGCGAATACATGAGCCAATGAGTGACCTTCTCTAGCCTCTGATAGAGGGCGATATTCAGTTTGTGACATCATATTATTATTATTATCAGAGAAGCAGTAGCTTTGGCCTCTGTAAGGCTCTCCCCATTTGATCCAGCCTTTACTGACGTGTACATAGCCTGGGCTAGTCATTTGGAATCTGAGGGCAACTATAGCCAGGCTGCAAAATGGTAAGTGCCAGGCTACTATACTTGATCTAGAGGATTTGTATATATCAAATGGTAACGCTTAAACCATATTGCTTGTCATTTCTTTCAATGAAGAAAATACGTCAGTCATAGTTTTATCAATGAAAAATGCCTGTTTCAAGCTCTTTTTATATGAAATCCAACCTGTATTTATAGCCCTTTAGCTTCAGAGAGGGGAGGGGGTGGTTTCTGTTAACACATAAATACATGTCTGGACATTTTTACTGTAAAATCATACTTTTCATGCTTATTTTGAGAAATGTGTAGGTTTAAACCATTTGGTCTTCTTTTTCTCAATAGCAGTCCTATTCGCACCGTGAAGAGGCTGGTTATTAACTTGTCTTGTTTCGGTGCGAGGGGCTGGTTTCTTCAGTGTGGAGTCGTTGTATTGTAACAACTCAATGACTTAGTAGCCCCCACCTTGGATTGGCTATTGGCCTTGTGTGGGGCGATTTGCATTCAAAACAATTTTTTTTTTAAAGCAATGTTCCAATGAAAAGAAAATTGCCGGAAATTGTAGTTTAAATAGCTGTGAGGGTAACCTAACTAGCATATTGCTGGTAATGTTCATGGGTTAAGGATTACTAGGAAAACTGACTGAAGGCTATCTGCTCTGTGCGATAAATCTTAAAGATGCTGTAATCTAGTGTTCTTTGTGTGTAATTATAATCTATTGTGTTCCAGTTATCTTACAATCAACCAGCCGGCTGACGCGGTGATGCTCCTAGCAAGGAAAGGTGACATCCTGTCCCTGTCAGCCGCCCTTCGTGTCTCCTGTATCTCGGACCAGGGCCACCTGACTAATGGCTTGATGGTTCGATATATGCATGAATGTCTCATGGCTGGTGACTGGCTGGAGGCTCAGGGGCTGTTGGCCAATCACAGAAGTGTTGTGGTGAGATTTATCATTATTTCAAATTTTGCTTGGTCATTGTTCCAGGCTGGGTTGGTTTCGGTAAAGTTGGGTACAACTTTGTTTTTATTAAATTTGATTTGATTTCTGATTTGAGTTCAAATACTAAGCACTACCAATTCTATTAAGTGTCATTAACATTGTACAAATGTTTTACAGTTTGGTAGTCTGGTTGCCACTCTGCATGAAGTCACAGTCACAACACTAATGCAACAGACATTTATACTTGGGGATCTATATAGTGAGGTCAGAACCAACCCTTGGATACAAGAGATATTCCAAAACAAAGTGCAGAGTAAGTTGAGAAAAAAAAATATTTTACTAAAAGCTATCTGCTCTGTGTAAGACTTGTTGAGGGCACCCTATAACCAGCATATCACTGGTAAGCGTGTGTAAGAGTTTTTCCTGGATATTAAGTACTCTACATCTAGTGTTCAGAGACTATGGGGTTTCATACACACTTTTCAGAAAATGGCACCACAAAGTGCCCTGGACTTGGTGGACTGGATGATTTTCACCACTAGATGGCTAAAGTGTGCATGCAGCTGATAGAATAACGTCCATTTTGGTATTTTGTCTTCAGCTTATTTGGATAGTGGCCATAATTCATACATGTATTTTGCACCATGTTTGTTTGTACGTGGAAATAAATGTAATATTGAGTCATAGGAAAGTAAATAGAGTGTATTTATTTTATTCTGTTATTTTTTTATTTTAGTTATTGACGACATATCTGAATGGTCAACACCTATGAGCGATCAATCCCCTCTCATGCATGCAGTGCAGAGGTGGTTTCAGCAATGTTCAATAGACTCATCAGATGTGAATGAAATACAATGTCTATATAATGCAGTGGAAAACATCCAGCAACAAAATACTCAGCACATGCAAACAAAGCAGGTATGAGTTGGGTTATTTAAAAAAACAAATTCCTATGAAAACTCTCAAATTACTAATCGTAGCATGCCCATAAGTCACACATGATTTACACCATTTCCAAGTATGTTTTGAAACTTGATTTGCATTGCAAATTCTTCTGTGTTGGTTGGTGAATAATTTTACGTGTTTAGTTGACAGTAATATTTTTTTGGAATTGACAAGTATTGACGAGAGAGACATGAAAATGTCTGGATGGAATAATGTGTCCCATTCAACCCAATAGTGTTTGCCGGGGAATAAAATATGTGACTTAGTTATTCTACATGTGAACAGCGCAGCTACATCTGTGATGAAGAGCTGTCTTAGCCTGAAAAAGGGTTGGACACACTACTCTTTAATAGCCACTGTGCTGTTAGACCAACTTCCCAGGCTTAATTACAATCAATTGATATTGAATATGTGTGGCAGTCAGGGAAAACCCGTCGGAAGTCGCCACGCACATTTTGTAATTATGGACCGATTTACGTAAAAATTGACCATAGTGTCATTTTTGAGATTTTGGTTCCAAATGGAAGTTGTTGTCTTTAAATTTCCTCTTAAATTTTTTTTTAAGGAAAATCAAAGTATAAAATGTATTTTTGGGATGTTTTTGAACCCAATGCATTTTAAAATAATTGAAAGATTAAAAAAATTCACTCTAAAACAATGCACTTTTTGGCCAACGCTCATGAATTCTCCCAAAGCACGCCCCCCTATGAATAACCCATCAATGGAAAGCTCTACACTAGTCCTGATCCTGTCCTATTAATAGTTCAAGGGATTTACGTTTACTGCATAGCCAACTTTGAAGCCTAATTTCTCCGTTTGTGGGTTTTAGAATAAACCGTCTTTGAAAGGTCATAACTTTAGTTGTGGTTTGAATATTGAACTCATTAAAACTGTTATGAGATCAGTAAAGGGTGTATTACTTGATTAAATGCTCAACAAGAATTGTTAAAATTTGACCATGTGTTGGGTTTTCCTGGACCGCCACACATATAGTATAAAAACACCAATGTGTTGGTTCATGAATATGCATGTATGTGACCAGTTCCTAACCAGTTCCTAACCAATGAAATTCCACCATAATTATTCATGAGTCATTCATACTTTATTGATATATTCTTATTGCATTATGCAGCTTCTTATCGAGTTAGCATTTGAGTTGACCCTGGGTCAGCTGTCAATCATGATGGGTGGGGCCTCCAAGGCAGTTGCTCATTGGCTGCAAGCCGTTGTCATGTGTCACAATGTTGGTGATATGTACATAGCGAGAGGAATACTGTCTCTGGTACTACCAGAAGGTGAGGACTAGTTTTGCCAGTTTAATATTGTTCATCAAAAGAGAAATATGTTCTGTTTTAAGAACTTTGCCACTCTGTTTTAATGCAAAAATTTATTGTCTTTTTATATTAAACACATACTCTAATTAAAACAGAATGTAAAATAATATTCTTCTTTGGAAACTAATTTGCCAGTTTTTGAAAGTGGCATATAGTCCTTATGTAAAATATTGAATCCATAAATTTTTATTTTCCTTTTTTTTTTTACAGCCATACATCCCAATTTTTATACTCGGTTTTAAAAATGACAGATTAATTTCAATTCTTTCAGGTAATCAGTCCATCAAGAAGATTCTAGAAGATTTTGGCTGCTCGATTGAAACAGTCTCTAATGTCACAAGTCTACATGCTCATTATCTGTTCACCGTTCTGTACCATCTCTGGTGGATCATTGGTAACTGCATATCTTCTGGGAAGTCGGTTATAGCAGGAAGTACTGGTGATGCATCAAAATGTCGGATCATGGAAAACACTGGGGATCTGCCCAATGATATTGGTAATAGGACATTGCAGGAACCGGTGCCTGATGCCGAGGAGACTTCGGAGGTAACCACAAAGCTAAATCACGGTTTAAAAGAAGAAAGTGAAAGTGCCGACAGTGAAGTTGATTCCGCACAGAAAACAATGCCAGTGTGTTCTCAGGAACAATTCGGCAGTGAAGTACTCACCAGGGCAAGCCGTTCAGAAGAAACACTATGCAGAAAACTGGGGGAAATATCTCAGCTACTGCTATCAGAGCCTCATGCCACGCTGAGCAGCATCAAGGGTAGATTGAGACATATCCAATCTGCTGTTGGGAAGCTTGTGAGCCAACATGCTCAAGGAGGTCACAAAGGGGTCTCACCTCCCCTGGAGCGGCTTGTCGGTGACAAAGACGAGGCTCTCTTTGACTCTGCAGTCATTGTTGTAGATACTGGAACTGCTGGTGATATGTCCAAGGATGAAGGATCGTCAGCTGCAAATATCAGTTCTGGGGACAGGGTTATACAGGTTCAGCAGAGTGTATCCCCTGTTGAACAAACTCAGGGTGTCGTCAGCATCAATGAAAATGATGGATTGGTGGTTGCAGACTTGACATCAACTGGGAAAGTTGTTGATATGGATACTGACATTGAAATGTCCGCGTCGGAGCTGATGATAGAGAATGAAAATGACGTGAAAATTGATGAGAAACAATTACCATCAGAAACGTCATCAGACGATGTTTTGCCAAGTTACTGGGACGAGTTGATGGCTGACGTCAAATATTCACATCCGGCAGTGACTTACGCCATGTTATTAGAAGAGCAAGGCAAACTGTTACAAGATTTGAAGCACCTTGAAGATGAAACAATGGTGAGTTTTTGGGAACCCTTATATTTCGTACTACATGACTCACATAGAACGAAGTTTACCCTGTGTCTAGGAAGAATAGGGCACTCTATCGGAGCCTAATTTTGACAATTTGTCCTCCCACTACAGGTAAATCCCCCATTCCCAGATACCTTGGAAACCGCCATGGTGTTGCTTCACATCTGTCGTACAGCAGTCCGCAAGATAGAGGACCTCTCAGAGACAGACCAAAATGAATTACAGAAAGTTTGGAAGAACGCCACAGTGTGGGGAATGAAACACAGCTGGCTGACACAACAACGTGAACTGTTCCGTAAACATCTTCCAGAGGCAGACCGATGATGTGTGCTTTTGTTTGTTTCTTGCCTGGTTTAAAGGTAAAACCATGGGCTGGTCAAGGGGAGGGGTTTGGGGGATTGAGCCCTGCACCCTCTATTTGCTTATCCAGGGGTTAAAAAAGGTGGATTTTTCTATTATTTTGACAAATTATGAAAATGCATTCTTTCTCAAGATATCCTTCCACTGCCAAAGGCATACACTCCAAATTAAAAACAAATATGTGATTTTGTTCCGTTTGGCAAAACAAGCCACACATGTCTGGCCTTTGTTTTGTATGTGATTGTTTGGGAAGGACAAGGAATGATCGACTTTAAAGGGATAGTATCGTAAAATTGTCTTAGATTTCTATTAAGAAATGATTGCGTGCTCGTTTTTAAGCTTGTTGCATTTTGTATACATACATTTGCCTTAGATTATGGTGGTCATGTGATGTGAAACAGGCACTGTGATTGGCCACCATTTATGAAGGCAACGAAAAGCTGCAGTATCACACTGGGTTTTTTTTTAGTTGAATTCCTGTCTGAAAAATAGTTATTTTGTTTTTGGCCAAAGAGTAAAAATATTCTATTATTCTTTAAATTTATTTCCATTAACCCTAACTCCCTCGGTCCATTTGCTTACACATAACCTGAATCCTCCAAAATCCTTCAGTAGTAAAGCAAGCACATGACATGTATGCACACATGTGTTTCTAATCTGTGATACATGTACATGGCCAGGGACCCTCCCTGCATGCATGGAGCAATAAACAGTGTCCACTGACCCAAACACTGACCTTGCAATCACCTTGCAATCACTACAACAAACATGGATGTACATGTACCATGGAAAGGCAAGTATGCCTAATAACCTCAATCCTCCAAAATCCTTCACTTTAGCAAAGAGCATGTAGCATGTAACCTCAATCCTTTAAAATCCTTTAAAATCATTCACTTTGGCAAAGAGGATTTGGGAAGGTTAGGGTTAATAAAAAATACGAGATAAAAATCCACACAGACTCATGTGTCATTTCTTTTGATCATAAAGCATGAAGCCTTTATTTACAAAGATGCTTTTTTTTAATTATACAAAAAATGCTTAAAGCAATGATACCCACAGTATGTTTTTACAATAAAGGTCATTTCAAACCATCATCACTTCAAGTATACTACAAAATAATTATCCTGAGAGAGAATCAAACTATTCACAACACAGTTCAATCAATTTGTCATAACATTTGGTATAGGGGTGAGTTTTCTCCAATTTAATTTTCATTGGTTTTCTCTATTTCATTTATTATGCCACATATTTATCTCTTTGGTTACTCTGTAATTACATTTGCATCTCAGATTAAAAAATGCAAAGTCATACATGTGAATGATTTGCAAAAGTTGAACACAAATCACAAATCATTAGCGAATTTATCCAGATAAAATTATGAACAGGCATTTATGGTAAGTTTTTCTGTTGTTAGCTGCATTCGTGTTTGCACCATAATAAATATATTAATCAAACATGAATTAGAATAACAAATCCAAAAGAACCAAAAATAATTTTTCTGTTTTGAGTGGACGACAATCCCCAACGCTTAATCTGTCTGAATAGATTTCTTTGAGTGGCGGTGGATTTTAAACCTTTGTCCTTTGTGACATGACAGTCGGCTTACCACAGAAGTAGTTCAATTTTGTTTCTCACTTCCGAAAACTGAAAAGACTTTTCAAAAAGTTTTTTTCCATGGAATTTCTGACCCGACTGACAATCGAGGATTTTTTTTTCATCGCGATTTGCCGATATCTCGATAATTTGAAAACTTCTCGATATCATAATCGAATAAAAAAAATATCACGATATTCGATATTATCGTGTCATCGCCCAAGCCTAGTATAGTGTAGTCATTTAGTTTTTCTTTCATACAAATTTATGTGTGACCAGACTGAGCTTGGAAGGGTATGAGAATCTGCCCACAGGGAATTAGACAAAGATGGCCTCGGCATGATCTTGGTTTGTTCATCTCTCTGCCAAACACATCTACCAAAGTGAGGCTTGCACGAAAATAGACTGGCCCCTTTTTAGGATGAAAATTAGTGCCATGCGTGGTTCAAGAGTGATAAAACCCAAAATGATTTATAGCTGTGCTAGTATTAGTACATAGATCCCTAACAATTGACCAGCAAATAATGTCATGTGAATAAAAAAATCAAAACTACTAAGAAACATAACAATGGCCATTAATGCAATGCAGGCCATGAAGAAATAATTGTGTCCTACACGATCTCTATTAAAAAAAACAGTTGTTTTGGTAAACTAGATTTTTCAAAGCCTGAGTAACTGAATACAAATTTTTGACGGCAGTTTGCAGCATTGGTAATATGCATCTGTAAAGTTGGTAATGGTATCAAAATATCCTGAGAAATAATTTGCAAGAAATACTCGCAAAAAACATGAATTTCATACCACCAAATTTAATTTCCAAAACGTATCGACAGTACTGCCCTCTATTGACAATCAGGAGAACTTGAATTAATTCGCCCACTTCCTATGAAAGTTTCAAAGAATTTGGCTTGTTGTAATGTACACCATATATACATGTAGATGCACAGTTTCCGAATGCTGTTAAACTACCTTTACCCTAACCTTCATCAAAATCAACCGATATGATTTCATGCAGGACCTGTACTATTTCCAATCCTTTAAAATCAACTGATATGTACGTCAATGAAATGTTTAAATCCTACCTTAATCCTCCGGTTGATTTTGAAGGGTTCGGGATGGTTAAAGTTAAATATGACTTATTATTTTGTGATTTTGTACACTGATTCGATGTGCCATCCCCAGTCACCGCCACCATGGCACTATCAACACTTCATGGTAATCAAACTAAAAGAAACAAACAAAAATATATCATTTAGAAGGGTTTAGGCTCTCAAAAGTGTCAAATTTCAAACATCTAGATCATCCCCCCCACCTCCCAGTTAGTGTTTTTTTTCTTTTTACAAAATTGTTTTAAAAATTTAATTTTAATTAAAATAAAACCTACTCAGATTATAGCTGTTCAAAATAACATTATTAAGCAGTGATTTGAAAGAATTGTACACTATCCGTAAAATGTCTGCAGATGCATCAATACTTGATTAGAATCAAGAGATGTACAGCAACCAATTTCCATCTTGTGAAAATTTAATCTTATTTTGTTGTGTCATTAAGAAGAAAATTACAAAAATGCAATCAGATTTGTTTGCATTCAATCTTATGAGGGAAAAATAAGCCATGGCCATGATCCATTTAATATTTGTAATATTTGTAATAAAACATTTCACCAACTTCACATCAAGTAAGTTTGTAGATTATAATTAAGTAATTTTGTAATTGAGTAATTAACCCATATCCGCCAGACTATGTGCATAAGGCCCCGCACAGAGATACATTGTTTTTGCACACAATCAGAAAGATTCCTTATTTAGAGAATATTACAATCACTGACACAGACACATTATATACTGATGGAAAGAGGAGAACATGCACTTTATTATGATGTCAGACTTGTCTAATTTCATATCTATAATCATGAAATACAGTCATCAGAAAAACGTAGTAAATTGGAATTGGACAAAAACACGGTACGGAAAATCACGTAGGTTGGCATTTGTAGCGTTTTACATATGTACAGGTTATCACGTAGATCGGCAGATATGGATTAACAAAAGGTTCATTTTATTACAAATTGTCCATTTGTGTTCTACTTGTGCAAATCTCAACCTTAATGTCACGTTTGTTTTGTATTCTTGAAACTTGTATGGACCGGACTTTAAGCTGGATGATAAGGGGGAAACTAACAGGCATGAGACTGCCTTCTCTACCATCTCATTTATAATGGAACCAATGATTGTTGTCCATCTATATATTACAACCATTAACCTAACCACCCCAAATCCATCAAAATCCTCCAAGAGGCACTTTATTTATTTTTGAATTCAGCACCGTTGAAAATTGGTACAAAATTACTACCTGGCAAGAAGTACAGGCCATAAGTGCTGAATATGAAAGATCAATGAAAATGCATGGTGTATTTTGAAGATAAGGGCATGTTTCCAAAAGTGCACTGGAGGATTTTGGAGGATTTAGGAAGGTTCCTAGCCAGAATACCTAGGGGGTTAGGGGTTAATGTTTTGTACTGAATTGGTTGGTACCCTGCTTTTAACCTTTCGTTTAAACAAATTTTGTGTGGGCATTTAATTTTGATATTAAAGTTGATTTTAATTACCTTGTGCTTTTCATAAAGAAGTTTTGAGATTCCTCCACATTTCGCTGTCATAAATACTGGTCAATGTACTACAATCAAGAGAATAAAAAAGGTTTTGATAAGTCAGCCAAATTTCTGCGATGCGTATGTTTGGTTGCTCTAGTTGTCGCACATCATAGATTTAGTATTGAAGCAGGAAAAATGGTTCCTGCACCTGTGATATCCATATTAAAGGGGCAGACTTCAACAGGGCATAAAATCGATGTCCTAGTTCAAGATGAACACAGTTACTGAAAATTAGTGGCTCATTTATGCAGCAGCAATGGTAATATGACCTTATCATGTGGGGTATTATGGCAATCACTGACTTAATCTAAAACTAGCATTCCGATTCCATGCCCTGTTGATTGTGACGATACTGCCCCTTTAAAATAGTACCAGCTTGCATTTCGCTTTAACATTTAACAGAATGCCTGGTTACTTCTGTGTGATTCAAAGCTACGTGCTCAGAGCACCGCGCATCGGCCATTATGGCATCCTTGCATTGTCCTCGAAGGCTGTATTTTCAGCAACCAATATTTAGAGGCTATGGAAACCACTGAAAGTCATAAAATCGCAGGGTACCAACCAATTTTGTTTCTTTCACATAATGATTGTACAGTAACTGTAAATTTATAAGATTAATCCGTGTGAATCATTATTTTTCAAAAAAAATTGGTTTAAACATCTTGCGTGAAAGCCATTTGCTTCTCAATTAAAAACAAAATTGTGAACACACGGAACAGCATCTTAGGGGGGAAAAAAAATTCTAAGTAGAAGGAACAATGAGTCAAGTCTCAGCTATTGAGAAAAATTTATCAAAATGAATGGCATCTTTCTGAAACTGGGGAGATAGCTCTCTGAATACGTGGGCGTTATGGATCCAAACTTGGTCCTCCGCCAGAGTAGTTGCCCGTTATGTCAGCCCCGCTGAAGTCAAAGCCGGGATTCTGTCAAATTGAAGTGGTTACATCATTTATATTACTTAAACAGTGGCACGGCAGGATTTCTTCAAGTGGTTGGTGACATGGTGAAACAAGAATTTTGTGCCAGCATTCTGGTGGCAATAAAATGGAAGCCCTTATGTTTTTTCTATACATTGAAATTTTCTGTTAGAGGCACTTTAAGCTTATTTACGGAAGCAGATATGTGACCCGCTTCATCGAAATGAGGAATGTCCCCCAAATTTCACATTTTGAGATATGAATATCAACTTAAAGAGAATTTAATGGGCTTTCTGATGATGCCAAACATTCATTTTTGGTTCATTTCATTCCGGTATTAGGATGTGATAAATTGATAATGCACGTTTTGTGAACTTTGGAAGTCCATTACACAGAAACGTGTTGGGGGACATTGCTCATTTCAGTGGAGTGGGTTACATATGCTTTTACATGAAGTAAATATTATAGCATTGATACAACTTTTACTACTGGGCCGAGTTTCATTGATCTGATCAGCAGCCAATTGATTGCTTATTCAATGATTTCATCTCATAGTGCAGCTAGAAATTAACCCTCCTACTATAGCTGCACTTTAGTGGCAAGTAGCTATAGAGGTCAAAACCAGTCAACTGCCTGTTTTGACTGTTGACCCAAATGTGCACACGGGGGAATTTTTGACTGGCTTTTATTGTCATTTTGACCCTTGCAGTCACAGAAGCGTTAATAGCAAATGAGTGACACAAAAATCCATTGAGAATTAAATTCCAAATTTTCATTTTAACCGGTAAAATCAGGGATGTATAGCAGATTTTTCTGCTTTAGTTAGTTGGCCTCTAATATTTGGGCAAACCTTGATCAGTTGTTCACCGGCTTGCATATGCTGGCTGGGGGAATGCATGGGGGTCATATTCACTAAATTTAAGGGTCTCTGTACCCATCTTATAAAATACTAATGTAAAAGATTTTTTTTTTTTTTTTTTGGGGGGGGGGGCGGGGGCAGCTGGTCTTACCTCATGTTGGAATCTTTGCAATGTGAGTTTCTTCTCCATCTCGTCGTAGGTGAAGGGGTCTGCCTTGTACTGGTCTTTCAGCAGGCTCTGCCAGCAGTTTTCAGCCAGCCGTTGGGATTTGACTAATATGATCAGGATTAACTTTTTGTCTTCTAGGAGTGGATAATTTCGAAATTAATAGTTAAATTAAAAGAAAATGCAAAAATGGTTAGGATACATGTACAGGATTAGGTGTAGTAAGTTTTTGAAGACACCATGCGAAAGAAATCTTTTGAGTTACAATGCATGTATAGTTCTGGAAAGATATTTTTGTTTTTATTTTCAACATTTTCATAAGTGTGCTCGATCTGATCGTCTTAAGGAGAATGCTAGCTGTCAAAATAGGGTAGATGAAGAATGCTTGCATAGTAGTGACTTTTATAATATGCCCAGTGAAGCATTGTGCTGTCTCTAAATGCACATAGTCCACTCAATATGACTTTCTTAAATTCATGCATTTATGCAAAAAACAAGCCTTTATGAATATGTATAACACACATCAGTCCCAGAAGGCGGAGTCATCAAGATTCATACATAAATCATTAACCCTCCTACTACTACAAGGGTCAAAATCAGTAAAAATTTCTAAGTTCATGCCAGTGTATATCTAGAGCACTTACAGGTCAAATACTGTCAAACCTAATGTGTAGCAAGTACATCAATCAGTCAAAAACAGTCGACTGTTTTTGACTGGTAGTGGTAAAAGCATTATCATGCAATGTTGAAGGTGATCAAGATGAGTTGACCATTTTCGACTGGTAAAGGCACTTTGGTCAAAATGAGGTGACTGTTTTTAATTGGTACATATAATGTGGATGGTAGTCAAAATGAGTCAGCGTTTTGGACTGATATAAGCACTATGGTCAAAATAAATTAATTTATCAGTCAAAACAAGTCATTGACTCCTAGCCTAAGTGGCCCTGCATTGATTTATCAGTCAAAAACTGGCAGCCTTCAGCACCCCTATCATTGTTTGTTCAGTCAAAACAAGTCAGTGATCCCCTGAAGCTGATAATGATCTTATCAGTCACCAGCAGTCATAGCACAGTGTGAGGCAGCTACCCAAATGGTCAAAACAAGTCACCAGTGCCCATGTGTGCACAGTTGATTCAACAGTCAAAAACGGTCAATTGACTGATTTTGACCACTATAGCAACTTCCCACTGAAGTGCACCTAGAGTAGGAGGGTTAAGAATGCCCTCTGCCCTTACCAAGTGTCCACGTGCACTCATCGGAAATTACTGTTGCATGCAGTTCTCCCTATAAAACAAATAAACAGAAATTTCAATAGTTAATTCTCTTTGGGTCATAATAATAATAATAAATTTGAACATGTTTGTGTCCGTGTGTCAAGTGACTTACATAAGTGTGTTTGTACTCCGAGGAGGGATCAACTGTGTATGGGAAAGGGGATGTATGAGGAAAACTTCAAAACAATAACACAAAGGAAATAAGTAAGACTAATTGCGGTGACACCATGTGAAATTCTCAATTGAGTAGTAATTAGTTCTGAAAAGAACTGGAGGTTACAACTCGACGTTTCAATCAGTGTGCTCTGATCGTCCTCAGAGAATGAGGACGATCAGAGCACACTGATCGAAACGTCGAGTTGTACCTCCAGTTCTTTTCATGGTGTCACCGCAATTAGTCTTACTTATCCTCCTCACCATGCAAAGCTACAAGTTTTACCTAAACAAATGGACTATCAAACATTTGTTTAGCAAACCCATCTTGAAAGCTTATAATGACAATAAACTAGGGTTGTGCATTATACCTGAAATTGGAAATCTTCGGATACCCGGGTACCCGAAAACAATTTTGTAAAAACACATAAATACTCCTGAATGTATAAAATAACCAATACGAACACAAGTTTCAGACAAAAGCCAGCAAGTCTGTGAAAGGCTGTCGGCAAATGTTTCTTCTAAAGCCTTCATCTAAGTTTTCTTCATTATGTCAGCAAACAATCAGAGACTTCCATAATTTTGTGTGGCTTAAAATGTTCAGTCGGAATTTTAAAAAGTCGTTTACGGGTAATTGGAACCGAAAAATGGAACCTGGTAATATTTTCGATCGGGTAATACCAAGCTGAGCACCTATATCCAACGTGCACACGTTTTGAGTATAAACAGCATGTAGCAGAATGTTCACACCTCCCCCCCCCCCCTTTCCCCTGGTGAAGCACATGTATTGTATTTTAGCATTATCAGTGACGGAGAAGACAACATTCTGGGTTCCAGAATTGAACAGTGCCTCGGTTATCAACAGACACAATTTGTACACCTGGCCTCAGAGACCCACGGATAAGAACACACCTTAAAGACTTCCTCGCCTCTGACCGAACAGGCCAACTGTTTGGGACCAAAATTCACTTTCACCATCTTGGACGTTGTGCCCTCCAGAACGTTGACCTCGACGAACACTTCCTCCATGGTCTGGTACCACTGACCCCATGCGGTCAGGCAGGGCACAATACCGCTTTTCTCATCAAAATGCGCCATGGCTTTTGGGTATTCTGATAAATAAAAAGTGCCAGATGAAATGCTGCTCAAGGAAATTAGTAGATTTGAAACTCATGAACGTTGTTTTAGTTGAAACTTCACATTTTTATTCTTTGCTGGATGAGAAATAAAATTGGATGAGAAGTCAGCAGCGACTCAAATTGGTGAGAATGTTTCTTTTTCAACGGACTACTTAGAAGGAGGAAGTGCTACAACATAAGGTGTGGCATCTATCTGTCCATTGAATCGTCAAAAAAGTTGTGCTGGTGTTTGGGGTAGTATTATCGAGATCTTTTTCTGAAATAAAAATACACAAATAAAATAAGTTATTACAACGTAACCATAATGTTAAAGGGGAGGTACAACAATTAGTATGTTAAATTTACAAAGGGGTGCCGTATGGCAACTGTTTAATCATAATAATAATAATGGAGGCATTTTAAAGTGCTCTTACACAAGGCATTACAGCGCTGTACATTATTACCCCTGCTCATCAGGCGCATAAATCATTCCTGAAACCATCTCAGCTCCTTGGGGAGTATACAGCTCAATTGCTGCCATTTCGGCGCATATAGGGCTAATCAAACACAACAACCAACTCTGCCCTCACAGGTACCCATTTACCCCTGGGTGGAGAGAAGCAATTATGGTAAAGTGTCTTGCTCAAGGACACAAGCACCACGGTCGCGGTCGGGATTCAAACCCACATTCTGACGACTCAGCCATCAGAACACAAATCCGATGCACTAAACCGCTCGACCATGGCACTCCATTACTGTTTGTAAAACATATTGATAGGCACATACAAACATTTAACAGTTTTTTAGCGTTTTCTCAAAAATGTAAGCACCTTGTGATGAAAGTTACACAGGTTAGTTAAATAGTATATAGTATACCTCCTGAAAACTAGAGGGTTGATTTGCTGTATATTATTAACGTTAACGTCAGTCATTAGATCAACAATACCAATGTTGTAACTGTACTTTCCCTTTCTAAGTTTCATAATTTTCAGTTTTGATAACATCATAGCCCCATTCTAGGGGCAATGCACTGGACTCCCTCAGTATCCTTGACCCTAGGTTAGCGCCACATGTACAAAAATGGAGCGATTTTTCAACTTTTGATCTGCTAACGTTAATTATTACGACCTAAAACTTTGTGATTAGGTAAGCTTGCCCAAGCAGACACTTTTGTGGCATAAAGTTTACTATTGACTATTGTGAGATCGGTACTTTGGTGAAATTTAAATTTTATTATTTTTATTTTTTAAATTTCAAAAATGTTTCGAAAATTTCATGAAAGTGAGATATCCCTGAATAATGGATTTTACGCTTGGGCTTGGCCTTTGGGCAAGGTTACCTAATCATCACTAGGCTATGTTTACTTTAATTAGGCTACATAACGTTAACCATTTAGGCCTAGTATTACTAAAATTACTAGCATAAAACTGGCTGGCACGACTGCAGAACCACCAATAAAATGATTGCCAACACCATAATATGTTTTATTAAACGAATCTTGCTTTAATGTTTACTTACTGCATATTAATATTATACATAAAAAAAATTCCTGGAGGTGACCTTCAACCGGTTCAACCAACATCAAACGGATTACCGCATTATTACGTTACCCGCAAAATACATTGACATGTGACAACTGCGCCCTCAAGTGTCGAAAAGATTTGATTTGTTTGGAACATCTTGATTGGCTCAATACAATAATCATAATTAAGTTGTTTCAACATATATTAACAATGCATTTCACATTTATTTAAAGTAACTAGATTAAATGTTTAAATTTATGTTATTTTACACCAGTTTATTTTAAAAATATACATTTAACTGTTATTTAACTACTTTTTTGAATAATTTTTACCTCATCCCTTGGCAATCTTTATCCAATCAAAGTGTAGTTTAGATGCAGTGCACTGCACATGTAAATTGTGATTTATTTCGTCAATCATCTAGAAAGTCGTCGAAGTTGCCGCTATCGCTACAAAGATGTCAGACCAATTAACACAGCAATCAACGGTATAACATTAGTTTTTAATACTTTAGTATAATCATTTAACACCTTAAGTAATACAGTTGCTACTTACACAACCCTACATTTTGATATTTTAGAAAACAAACTAAACTGAGTAAGTTACGTCGTTTGTCATACAAAGAAAGCGGACATGGTCATGGTCATGGTCATGGACATGATGGAGGAAGGCCCATCAGCATCGCACGTCATTAACGGCCCGGCATGCCTGGCAGCTTCGTGCGGTTGCTTGTGGCGCCTGCGATAATCATGACTTAACAGTTAGTCTTTATGGTCTTAGCTGTAACATGTGTAACATTAATTCCAAATAACGTTAGACCCATGGCCTCTCTATCACAGTACCAGTACCAATGTTACAAATTGCAGAATGTTTGTTTAATAATATTAACCCTCCTACAATCGGTGCAATTTTTGAAACAACCCATTTACTATTTAGGCCACTCCGGCATTAGCTGTTGCCAGTGGCCTCCTATGGTTACCCTTCTGTGCACTGTCACACCACTGAGATTGCAGTGTAAAGTGGTCTCCCATTGATACATTGCAGGCCATACTAATATGTTCAAACATTTACAGTGGCCTTGCCCTTGGGTGGCACACAGTTGATTTTGTAAGATTACTTGGAAAGGACAGCAGGCTTGTACACTACATATATGTACTGAAGGTTGCTCAAGAGCAGAATTTTGTGGATCGGAGTCGAGTGGCCTCCATGTGTAGGAGGGTTAATAATAGGCCAAGGACTAGGTCTGTTGAGCACAAAGTGGATGCCCGCGCAAACTTAAAGATTGCGCGCGCAAGCTTGAAGTTTGCGCACACTCAATTTGCGCGCTGCAAACTTGCGCACGCAAATTAAATTTGCGCACTGCACTTTAGATTCCTTCTCGACTCGCGACTTGACATGAACTGCATGCTTACATCATACATCAAGATTGCGCGCGCTCAATTTGCACTCAAAAATAAGCAAATAATTTCAGACAAACACGAAACTGGGTGTATCCTATAAAGATTAGAATAGTTAATCATAATCTTTTAACTTAAAAAAAAAAAATTATCGGAGATTCACTTGGGGATTTGTTGATGTTGAGCGCAAAGTGGATGCGCGCGCAAACTTCAAGATTGCGCGCGCTCAATTTGCGCTAAAAAATAAGCAAATAATTTCAGACAAACACGAAACTGGGTGTATCCTATAAAGATTAGAATAGTTAATCATAATCTTTTAACTTAAAAAAAAGAATATCAGAGATTCACTTGGGGATTTGTTGACATAAAAAGTGCGCCACCATAGCTATTTAGGGGACCGTCTGCCCGGTCCTGTGCCCAATTCCCGGACATGACCTTTTTGACTTTCACATTATTTTTATTATCGTATAGTTGAAAGAATAAGTTTGCGCAAGGTATACAATTTGCGCTCGAGTGCCTTTGCGCAAATTATAACGTGCGCGCGCAAACTTAATTTGTGCAGTGAAATTTGCGTGGTCCTGATAATTTAAGTTTGCGCAAGGAGTTCAGTTTGCGCTCAACAGGTCTATGTATTTAGTGTGTTGTGCTATGATGTTATACCGGTCGGTAGACCTAACGTTAGCCCTACCTAATGTTAGTATTTCACTGGGATTGTTTCCTCCGGTTTGTTTCATGATCTTCTCATGTAACATAGATTTTAGGAGTACAATTTTGGGCCAAATTTTCAACACCTTTTTTCCCTTTTTCTGAATTTGACCTAGGTCTAGGAACCACAGTTGTGTAATTTTAAGTCAGATTACGTAAATTTATTAATAATTAACCTTGGGTTTGGACCTGCATTCTATATTTTGAATGAGGAAAATTATTCACAAAATACAGTGAAAAAAGGAGATTGCCAAGAATAACGTTAAGCCTTATCGGAATTGCTGTGTACATGCACATTGACTTGTGTAACAACCCCATGGTTTGGAACAAATGAGTACCCTTGCATATGAGGATTTGTGTAAAGTTAATTGGGGGTGCGAGTTTATGTGATGATAAGTTGTAAGGTTTTCCGTATACAACAACATAATGGAAATTTCTCTTGAATATTAGGCCTAGATCATAAACAGAATACTTATTTATTATATCTGACCAATTTCAAAGATAATTTTCCGTAATGTTGTTGTAGTACAAAAAACTTACAACTTATTGACTTTACACACATTCTCGTATGCAATGGTACTCGCTTGTTTCAAACCGTGGAATAGTCACACAAGTCAATGGGCATGCGTGCGGTAATTCTGATAAGGCTTATTGTAATCGGATTTGGTCAACCTATCATCCATATTTAATATTAGTTTGTAAAAATTTAAAGGGGCAGTATCGTCACAATCAGGCAGACTTTCAACAGGGCATGGAATCGATGTCCTAGTTTCAGATGAACACTGGCTGAAAATTTCTGGCACATTTATTCAGCAGCAACGATAATAATGACCTTATCATGTGGGGGTATTATGGTAGTCACTGAGTTAATCTAAAACTAGCACTCCGATTCCATGCCCTGTTGATCGTGATGGTATTGCCCCTTTAACACAACCCTTTGCTTCTAGTTTCAGTATTACAGTCATAAATCACTATTAGTCTGTTTTTGGCACTCTGTGGTATATGTCATGACTGTAACTTGTTAAGAGATCATGATTGTCGTCCCTGCGAAGCATGTTGTGAAGACCAGAAACTACATGCTTATATAACCTTAACCTTACCAAATCCTCCAAAATCCTCTTTGCCAAAGTGAAGAATTTTGAAGGAATGAGGTTATGTGGAAATTGCAGTGGTGAAGGATTTTGAAGGATTGAGGGCAGATGTGATTATTTGCTTGGTGAATTATGGAGGATTGAGGTTATCGGGCTATATTTGACACTGGATGAAAATGGACGATTGAGGTTACATGGTACATGTTGGTCTGTCCAAAAAAGTATTTTGGAGGATTGAGGTTATTAGGCATACTTCCTTCCTCCATGGTACATGTACAACCATGTTTGTTGTAGTGATTGCAAGGTCAGTGCTTGGGTCAGTGGACACTGGTTATTGCTCCATGCATGCAGGGACGGGTCCCTGGCCCTGGGGCATGTACATGTATCGCAGATTAGAAACACATGTGTGCATACATGTAATCTGCATACAATGGTAGTGGCCATTGTGCTTGCTTTACTACTGAAGGATGATGGAGGATTCAGGTTATGTGTAAGCATGGAGGAAGAAAACAGAAGGAGTCACATCGCCCAGCCTCTTATCTCATAACCAATTAGCACTTCGGAGTGGCCCATTGGAAATACGTTACGGCCACCCGCTGCGCTTACAAGTTTAACGATCGCGATAATCCCCTTGTGTACAATGTCTTTTGCCGCTCGGCTTGCTCGCGACCAGGATACATAATTGGAGGGTACAAATCTGAAGCAAGCGAATAAACACAAACGCGCACTACTTTTCGCGGGCTTTTATATTGCGCAATGCATTGTCTTCAATAGCGATTTTTCCACCGAGTATTTTGGTGTTTTGATCGTCGAATTTGGCGAATCCGAAGCTGACTTACGCTAAATATAACATTCAGATGTTACAATAAAGTGTCTTTTTAGCAACTTATTTTAAGGATATTTCCGGTGATCTCCGGAAGCCAACCAATTGTCAAATTCAAAGACGTGTTGTTTAGCTTTTTATCATTTCAATCCTCATATATGTACGATGCTGTACACTGAAGATATTGCAGTGTTGGATTCGTAGGTCGAGTTGGATCGGGAGCCAGCCTTCCGTGTAGTGCAATAGGACAACGCGTCAGCAATGCGCATGTGCAAAGAAAGCCTGGCTGTAGTTCTCCTCGATAATCGGATTAAACGATTAGCGCTGGCTTAGAAATTTTACGACCGCGGCAAAAGACATTGAACCTTTGATATGCCTTCGTTGTGACTCCTTCTGTTTTCTTCCTCCATGGTGTAAGCAAATGGGCCAAGGGAGTTAGGGTTAATCATGGACCTCATGGAGGGTTTTGCAGTAGGGTGACAAAAAATACACATTTGTGGGTTTTTCATTGTATTTTGTCTTTTGTGTTTTATTACAGGATGTCAAGAGCTCCAGTTGCCAGGGAAAGGATCAAATACTTGTGAAAGTCAAGGGCCAGGTATAAAAATTAAATAAAAAAACATCAAACAGTATGCGTAAATGGTGGCAACACAAAAGTTACAACAGATGTATACAACAGAAAATGCAATTAGCAATGATAAACAATATAAGAATGACTTCAGCAATAATGGAAAATATCAGTAAAATAGTTTTAAGGAATAATGAGAAGATTGTAGATGTGGCTGTATTCATACTTACTTGGATACTTGGTTTACATGTCCTTTATACTAATGGAATCTCACGAAGGCCATGGCCTCTGTCACCTTGGCCTTGGTGCCCTTACAAATATTACCATAGACATTCTGATATTCTAATGGAATTGCCCTTTACTCAGGAAAAGTGGCCAAATTATTAATTATTTTTACAGCATTAAATGAGGGGGTATGGTTTTATCAACGGTTCATCAAAATAGGAAAAAATTACAGAAATCTAAAGAATTTCAAGGGAAAAAAATGTTTGATATCATCTTTGATTCTGTGAGGAGCATTCCTCCAATGAGACTGATATTGCTTAATAACAGTTAAGCCACCAATTAGCCCAGATAGAACCCTATCTACAGTGCAAAGTACTCTTTTGCACTGTAGATAGGGTCCTATCAGGGCTAGCCACCAATCTGTGTGAAGAGCAGATGCACACATCCTTACTTCGCCCATAGAATCAGAGGTAGAGCTTTCCATTACCCTGTTTGCTCCATTGTGTTCAGATCATGCAAGTGTGAAAATCTCTGGGATGGACATGACTCTATACACAAAGATTTTGGCTTGGTGTGAAATAGTGCTGGGGCTGTCAACTGGTCATATCTAGTTTGTGTGGCTGCTGGGTGCTGACTTTCAGTTCATCAGTTAACCAATTGTGAAAGTTTTGGTTAAACGGTTAGCGAACTAACCGGTAACTCCCATCACTAGTGCCTGTCTCACAACTTATATGACTCATGATTTTCATGATACAGGACAACTCGATAATACAGTTCAAAATCAAGAAAGGAACACCCTTCAGAAAACTGATGACTGCATACTGTGAAAAACAGGTGAGTGTTGGGTACACAAGTCAGGGTTTGCCCCGAGTATTGATCCGCTGACCAAACGGCAATTACCATTGCATAAGTGCAGAGCCCGCTCAATGACCATCATATATAACAAGTGTGTCACACTGCTCGAATAACATTGTACAGAGTTCAGATCAAAATTAACTTTTGCAAGAGTTGTATGCATAAATGTCTGTGTGTTTAGGTAGGAATAGGAAGTATGGAATTTGATGTATCCCAAGTGTGAATATTTTGTGTAGCATTTTGCTGTGTGATTAGTAATTTACCTGATGCGTGAATTTCATCATTGTTATTTGTAGGGAGTGCAACTGGACAGCATGAGGTTTAGATTCGATGGTAACGCAATAGGACAAGATGACACCCCTAACTCGGTAATGTTTGTGACATTTTAAGATCATGTTAATCCTTCTACTATAGCCGCAATTCAGTGGCAAGTAGCTCCAGAGATCAAAATCAGTCAACTGCCTGTTTTGACTGTAGACCCAAATGTGCACACATGGACATTTTTGACTGGTTTTGACTGTCATTTTAACCCTTGTAGTAGTAAGAGGGTTTTATGTATAACAAACGTGGTTAGTATTCAAGTAATTTTACCCTTTTTTCCCAAGATGGCAGCAAGTCGAACCATTCACAGAATATCAGACCTGTGATTTCTCAGGATGTTTCATGATTTCATGATTTTTATTTTTATTTATTTTTTATTTTTACAAATCTCCATTTGCATCAGCATTTTCTTGAAAGAAGAGAATCAGCCACCAAGGAAAGAAAGAAGTAGCCTGTATTGTGTCCAAACCTCTAGTGTCTTGTTTGTGGGGATGTGGAGAGTCTGCAAATCCTCCAAAATTAAACATCCAGGAGGTTCAGGGGGCTTTGTCCTCTAGACCAAAGGGAGACCCAGGCCTGCTACCCATTTTTTTCAGGATTGTTTACTTTTGTCAAATCACACCACTGGAATATGTATAACATATTACCCTCAAATCTCTTTTTCATTTTCAGATTGAAATTGAGAACGACGACACAATAGAAGCATATATGCCCCAAACAGGAGGACACAGTTTGAGACACTGAGATATAGAAACTTCCCCCCATGGATAAGGAACATCAACATAACACCTCCTGTGGAATGAGAACATCATCTTCACAGTCCAGCTTTAGAGTTTAAAACTGTTCACAGATATATCCCACACTACCATTTTTTTGAAACATTCCCATGCCAATAAAGTAAAGAAACTGCTTTCAAACTTAAAGGTACAGTGCCGTCACGTTTTCCCCATGTGGGTTGCAAGGTATGCAGCCAAATCAACCCACTGATGGTATGTCTCTAGGGTGTATTTGTTGATACAGTGCAATTCCACTATAACAAACATGACAGGGTCCACATAAAATGTACACATTTGTATTCGCACTTCAGAGTGATTCACAGCCGCAATGCTAATGCATAGACTGGTTGCCATTGGTCATGTTTGGTATAACCAAACATTTGGTACAGTGGTGTTTGTTATAGTGGTACTCTACTCGATCACAATTAATTTTCTTAAAAGTCGGATTTTTGGAAAGCTAATTTTTTTTTCTTTTTTTTTTTCTTCCCCCTTTTATGAGTTCTCATGAATGAGGTCTTCATTGTTTTCATCTTATGGCAGATGTTTAAACTCAAACCATCTTGTTTGTGTTTACCTTACATATTAGAAACTTTGATTTTGGCTGCTGGTTGCAGTTGCCAATAAGTATTGCTTCTGCACTAAATAGGCGTAGACAAAAAAACATCTGATTCAGACACTGTCTAATGCTGTTTTAAATCATAACAGCAGCATTTCCAAGTTGACAAGTCATAAACTGGGAAGTAACAATGCTAACTCCAGTGCACAACTTGTAAGATGGTTGATGTGCAAGCGCAGTAGACCTAACAAGTCGTGAACACGAGAGACCCGATGTGATTGAAATGCCATTAGTTCATGAAGCTACGGTATCATGACTATTACATTAGTCCGATCTTTGCTATGCCTTCTGCAAGACAAAAACCTAGATGACTGTTGGGTGAATGTTCCATCTATGAACTAGATTTTCACAATCACCAAATTTGTTCTAGTTTAATTTCATTATGAAAAAATTTAACCGGCACATTTTGTTATTGCAAATTTCCTGATTTTTGGTTTTCCATTTTTGTACTGCTTTTTAAACAGACTTGAGATTAGTAATCAGAGTTCCTTTTCTCATCATATTTCATTGTGGGAAATGATTGTGATAATGGACACTGTTTGATGTGTCCGGAAAATGTTATTGGAATTTTTCTCATCTTGTCATATTGGCTTAATTAGATATGTTTCCCTCGGATAACAAAGATATTGAAATCCAAATTATTCATGAGAATCCCACTGGACATAACAAAAATACTCAACGTTGGTTCAGTGTTGTCCCCGCGTTTTTGTTAAAAAATTATTATTAAAGCTGCAAGTTACATCTTTCAAAAAAAAAAAAAATATTAAAAAATTGATTGTGTGCTAAACCACTTCACATTAAGTAGAATCCAAACAGACACTCATCCATATGTGTGTACTATGAGACCTGTGACCAATAAATAAAACATTTAAAAGTAACATTCTCTGCATCGATGATAGACACATATTTTCCATCTTGTCCAAAACTGTTCCATTTGTATGAATTTATGTACCAAAACGCCACTATTTACCAATTTTAAAACACAGCATGTTTAATGTAATGTAATTTAACTTTTGTTTTCTGTGTAGTTTTAAATGTGTGTACATATTGTAGTATTACAGCCATGCTTTGTATCCGGGACACCAGACTTGTAACCTTGCTATCAGATTATCAGATTACCAGTTGAACCTCATGTTGATTGAAATAAGGCCAAAAAAAGGCTTTGGTTTCTGGTCATCCATTGGCTTCAAAATGAAGTGACGCATTTAAAAAACAATATTTATTTTTGCCAACAAGGAAATACGTGATACATTGTATACGCGGGGACCAAATTATGGTGGTTAAGAGAGGCCTCACAAATCAGGCAAATGTTCATACCCTATGTGAAAAACAGCATGGCAGAATTCCAATTGATCCAGCAATTTTACCTGCAATTGGACATCGTTTCATAGCAAAAAAATTTTTTTTAAATGCTGACGCGCGGGTCTGAGGCAACACGCACGGAGACCAGAAACCGTAGACTTTTTGGGGGCCTAATACTTTAAGTTTTGTTTGTACTCTGCGACAAATTATGACCTGCTCCCTTGAAATGAGCATGAACAATCTTTGATGGTTATATTCAAAGTGAACCAAAAAGAGATGTCAGGTTTTAGATTTCAAATGAGTAAACCATAATGAAACAAAGATGCACTCATTAACTGATGGGGATTATTGACCGCCTATGCTACATTGTAGGTTGTTCATTTTCTTAAATTTCAAATAGCAAGAGTTAACCAAGGTTACTAAAGAATTACAGTGTAATTTAAATATACAGTAATAAGAAACCTAAGTATTTTTAGCTGAAATATGTATCCTTTAGCAGACAGAACAATCGGGGGATGATCCAGGAGAGGATCACACTGCCAAAAGCGGGGAGGGGAGTGGGGAAACATGGTAAATTTATGTGCATGACCAAAGCAGGTCGTTATTTTTGTCCTTGTAAATTACATTCAAATGTGTATTTCACAAAGTCCTAAGGTGACCTTTTTTTGACCAGAAATACATTTAACATAAATTCATTTAGTGAATTTATTTCTCTTTATCTATGTCCTGCTCAATTATTTTGTGAAATAAGTCATTTGAAAATTATGTTTTTTCTTTTTTCTTGGAAAAGATCAATGTTTAAATTTGATCCAAACGTGATGGGATAAGAAGAATCACATTTTACAAGGCAATAAGGAACCAGTCTATTTTAGACATAGCCTCATCTTGTATACCATGCTCGATATGTGACAGAGTGCCCCCCCACCCCCCAATGTCCCTATACACTAACACACTGTTGTTCTATTGTTAACGGACCTCCCCCCCCCCCCGAAATCCTCTAAAGAATTCCTAAGATTCCTGGAACACAATGAAGACACAATGGGAGGGGGGTGCACTCTGCCGCATATCAAGCATCGTATGTCATCTTGACTCTCATATAGAAAACCAAAATGCCACTTGATGAAGGTTAAATGGTTCTCTTAAAAGCTTAACTCAATAACTGTTAACCATTTATAATATAAAAACCGTTTTGTCCCAAGTTGTAAGTAGATCATAGAATTGTGAAAAGTATGTGTAGTTTTTGTTTCTTTCAATTCAGAATCTCGTTTGTTTTTGTCCTTTCTTTAATAAAAATTTAAAAGATACAAAAGTAAGTGTCGGGTATATTTGTTTTCTTTTGAACCTTTTTGTTTTAATTTGTTGTTGTTACTACAGGGATGATGGATCCCCAATTTCAGTCAGTAATCATTTCCTCTTCATTTTATTACATATTTCATCATACGTCTTGGGTAGAATGTCATATCTGACCGCCACTTTTTCTCATTCAATATAACCAATAAAGTAATCTTACCTACCTAGTAAGGTGGAGAACATATGGATGATGATGGACATATATTTCAAATTATTCCAGGATATTTATTTCATGAAAAATCACGCATTTTTGGTATACGATGACTTCCTCAGTCATGTCAGTCTGATCTTGTAAACTCCACAATTAGTGACCAACACAGTCATTGTACATGTGCAGTAGCAACTATAATAGGATCCTTCTATTTTCTGAAGGGGAGGATTTTTTTAGAATGGAAATAAAGTCTGAAAACCATCATAAAAGTGGATTTTAAAGATAGTTTTCGCTTTCTGTACCACCAAAAATCGATAGAATAATTTTTAAACTGGATTAGTGGTTGCAAAAAAATTCCAAAAAAGCCCTTAAAAAGTGGCTGTCGGATACGACATTCTTTCCTAAGTCTTTTACTTTGGCAACAGAATTTGATTGAGAAAAAAACCAACACGGAAGCTGAAAAGGAAGCCTCTAAAATGTTTTTTTTGTCATGTGTGAATACGTTATGTATTATTATAATGACCCGGTCGGATTGAAAGATCATGTCAACAGAGGGCGCTAGAATGTATACTGCGACGAAACTTTGGACTCGACTTGTTTGGAACTTTGAGATAGTTAAAGTAAGTTTGTGTAATTTTTGTTCTCAATATATTCGTTATCACCATTATTAGAACAGAGTAATTTGTCCTGTATGGTTACTACATTTATAAAAGTTAGAACTTGCTGTTTAGTTAACCAACTAACACTGACTAACGACAACGCAAAGCCAACAAAGTTAAGGTCACAAGCAAGATAAAGGACATTAACGTTAGGAAAGGGAGTTCGGATCCGGAAGGAAAATTGTAGAGAAAACCTAACACACTTTTATGTCAAAACTGCGCCCCTCCCTGTCAAGTAATATTCTTAAAATAATGCAAAGCTTGGCATGAAGCTGGTGATAATAATGTATTTAATATAATATATCTACTTAGTGTTTTTATTTTTATTTTAGCAAATTGAAAAAGTAAAGTAAAGTTAGGCTTAACATTAGCCATAAAAGAGAGGTTGCACGAGAAGCCATGTTGATAAGCCTTATCGCTAATAGCACTGAACCAACTGCCGCAAAGCATACAGGGATACAAAAAGGGGCATCTGTTTAACGCAGCTTTTGTGACGTCAATAATATTTTGTTTGTCCGCGCGGCACGCAGTGGCGCTGTTGCGCCCACAGACATCCCACAATTCCTTGCAGCTGCTAGCAATAAGGCTTATAGCAGCATCAGTATTGGTGTTTTTTCTGACTTTTATATAGGTCAAGGCCTACGTGGTTTTGCATGTTGTACATTTCATTTAGTATTTCCCTTTACTGTACACATGGAGGAAGGTCTCTTCCTTCCTCCATGCTGTACATGATTGCATCCAGGCATAAGCCTTATCAGAATTGTGCGCGAAATAAATTATGGAAGTTGGGTTTGGAAAAAAGTTGTAAACAAACCACATGTTTGTGCACAAAGTCAATAGAGGAGAAAGGTGGTTGCTGGAAAATGGAAGTTTTTTACGTTTTATAGCAAAAATATGGAGAAAATTATAAACAGAACATTTTTATAATGAAGAAAATAACTGATTTTTTTATCAGTCAAAATGTTGATATACAGGTATATCAAGTGCACTTAAAAGTCAAACACTCAAACCTTGCGTGTAGTAAGTACATTTACAGGTCAAAATGAGTCGACTGTTTTTGACTGCTAAAGTCATTGTCTGGTATTGTTCAGGGTGGTCAAAATGACAGTAAAAACCAGTCAAACATGCCCTTTTGTTCACATTTGGGAAAACAGTCAAAACAGGCAGTTGACTGATTTTGACGAGAGCTATAGCAACTTGCCACTAAAGTGCAGCTATAGTAGGAGGGTTAATTCTAAGTTAGTTTTACAATTTGGCCAAGGTGACTGTTGTGACCAATTCTTTTATTGTTAGGTGTGCTTAAGAAACAGCAGCAGTTTTGGATGTTGCAACCTTCTTGTTTCTAATGAGCGCCAAGACGGCACAGTCATGGAGGAGAGTATCAGGGTATCGATGGTCTTCCATGATCTAATTGAACTCACTCCAGCTATCATCTCCAAGTTTGCTACCAAGGCCCAGGTGCTGGACTTAAGCCACAACAATTTCAGGTACAATTACTATGAATTACACTCTCCATATCTATAAAACGCTCATTCAGCAAGCCAATCCAATGGTACGGATTAAGTTTGGGGGATATCGATTTTTTTCATCCACGATATATCAGCAAATATATATCGCATTTTTCGATAGTATCGCGATTATTATTATTATTTTTTAAAATAACCACAGGTACCTCTAACAATAAATCATAGTTCACTTTTGTTTCTCACTTCCACAATGGCGATTTTTTTTTTAAATCGAGATATATTTTTTTAATCGCGATTTGCCGATATTCTCGATATCGTAATCGAATAAAAAAAGGTATCGCGATATTCTATATTATCGTGTTATCGCCCAAGCTTAGTACGGATTAACTCTCCTACTTTAGCTAATTTTAGTGGCAAGTAGCTATAGTGGTCAAAACCAGTCAACTGCCTGTTTTGTCTGTTGACACAAATGTGCACATAGGGGCATTTTTGACTGGTTTTAACCATCCTGAACAATACCAGACAATGCTCTTTACCAGTCAAAAACGGTCGACTCATTTTGACCTGTAAATGTACTTCATACACATAAGGTTTGACAGTGTTCGACTTCTAAGTGCACTAGATATATAGCTTGGCAAGTATATCAACATTTTGACTGATTTTGACCCTTGCAGTCATAGAAGGGTTAATGGGAAATTTCCTTGGCTACTGCTGTTATGTCGGTCATGCACTTGGCTTTTATTCAGGTGGCATGACCGAGTTTTCAGCATTGTCATGGGTGGGCAGGGACTAAGGCCGTAACTGTCTGTGATTTTTCAGGATTTTTTACAAATCTCCCTTTGCCTCAAAGTGTTCTTGAAAGAAGAGAAGTAGCCACCAAGGAAAGAAAGAAGTAGCCTGTATTGTGTCCAAATGTCTAGTTTCTTGTTTGTGGGGATGTGGAGAGTCTGTAAATCCAGGAGCTTCAGGGGGCTTTGTCCTTTAGTCCAAAGGGAGACCCAGGCCCACTACCCATTTTTCAGGATTTTTTACTTTACTTGTCAAATCACACCCTTGCTGTATTTGTGTATTGCTAAAGCACAGTGGTATCAAAGATGCAAAGGTTAAACATTCTAATGCTTGGGAATTGTTAAGTCGAATTTCAACAAGTTTCTGTCTTGCAATATTTTGTAAAGCAAACAACATATTTTATAATTTTTGTTCTCCAAATGTTGCATAGTTTAATGATATTTTCCCTTGAAAACTATAGGGTTAAAATGAACCTTCCCTTTAAACATTGTGTTTCTGACTGGCATTTATTTACAACATGGTATGTCACTGGACCCCACTGAATCAACAGCATTTTGGGCCAAGATTCTAAATTTATGAACTATTACTCCACAGTGACCTGCGCTCTTTGGAAAGTTTTCAGAATATCCACACCCTGATCCTGGACAACAACAGCCTGAAATCCCACGTCAAGTTCCCCTCACTGCCCAAGGTCAGAACGCTGTGGGTCAACCGGAATCGCATCGCCAACCTAACTGTTTTCATCGAGACGGTATCCACTGCTTTCCCGGACCTTCACTACTTGAGTATGATGAACAACCCTGCAGCTCCGAGCTTTTTCAATGGAGGGTCAATTGAGCAGTATCTAGACTACAGGTTGGTTGGAAGTTTTTTTTTTTCATCATCTAAATTATTATGATTTCATGCATTTCCTCAATTCACTTTGGGTCAGCTCAGTACTGCAACTTCCTGAACACCATTATACCAAGTGCCAAAAGGAGTCTTTAATACAGTAGGTTAACTATGGCATTAACCCATTGCGTACGGTTGACGGCTATATAGGCGCAGCCGGTGAATTAATTGATTTTCCAGCTGCATTTGCTGAGAATAGAAATCTTCAAGAAGGCTGATCTTCAAGTTTGGTGAACCTTATTGATCTTGAATGGGAGTGTTATATAATACATTGGGCTTTCGAGAGCATTCTGAATACAGCCTTTTCATGAGCTTTCTGAACGGCCCTTTCAATTACACTATGTGGGGACTTCATGTGCGATGAATAGGGGAAGGCCCAGTTTAGCTTGCCCTCTTATTGTTCGGTATATACGCTTGGCTGAACAGCGGAGTTGTGCACATGTCCATGGCCGGTGTTCGACCTGGCGCTCCCCAGCCCCACAGATGTTTCTTGGTTGGCCGCAACCACCTTTACTCAGTAAAAATAATACTGTACGCAAGGGGTTAAGAATTTAGCAGACAAAAGCGCAATTATTTCAAATGAAGCACAGCATAGGTTGTTACAGTAACATGCACAGGTTGTTAGTGTTATTAAAAATGTTTTGACACTTCAGTCCCTTTCAGTCATCTTTGAGCTGTACATGCAGGATACACAAATGTAATGACAATGCGTAAGAAGTACGTACTTTCCCTTTTTTAGTTTAAGAATTTAGCAGGAAAAAAACAGCTTATTTGAGCTGAAAAATAGATTGTCATAATAATATATTGCATGTGCTGTTTTAAAAAAAAATGTTTAGACACTTTGTACATATAAATGAGCTGTACATACAAGATCACACAAACATAATGACAATGTATAACACATTCACAAAAACTTCTGTTTTATAATTCAGAATAAGCGCATTGCCACAAGAATTTTACAACACCAGTGATATTTCCTGATCACAAAGTTTCCTTTTTAAAAATGAATGTAGAAGTTTGTTGTGGCATTGAACATCCTGAGAACCAGTTAAGCCGGAAGTGTTTTTTTGTATGAAACAGGAAACAATGATTAAAGACTATCGCCAGTTTGTTTTCATTATTTTACCAGCAATTTCTCTGGCAATTGCTATTTCTCTTCTTAGAAGGTAAAACAAATACTCTAAAATGACTTATTTCACAATGTATTCATCAGAAGTGTATTTATGGTGGCGCCTGTCATTATTAAGTTCATTTCGGCTCTGAATTATTATTAAACCAAACTTCTGACAATTATTTTGTGAAATACCCCATTTTAAATTATTTGTTTTCCTTTTCTAAAACTAATTAAATACGTTCTTATAGAAACAAAATTGTCAGTAAAATAATTTTAAAAAACACTGGCAATACTTCTGTAACTTTTAAAAATCTATAATCCCATGAGATCCTGGCAGTTCTGTCCGGCCAGCTACGACAAAGAACACTGCCCTCTTGTGACCAGTGTCTTTGCAGAGTTGCCCATTTGAGCTGAACCTTCCTGGATTGGTTTCTGTACATATTTATTTCATAATAATTCTGTATGAACTTAGGTTTGACCAAATCTAGGTACTGCTCTTTTATCTTAAGATTTTATGTGATCAGCCAGCTGCCAAAGTTAACGATGTTGGACGATAAAGCTATCACCGCTGAGGAGAGACGGGAAGGAGAGAGGATATACCAGCATCAGATATCAACAAAACCATCCAGGACTAGAAAGGTAAATTGATTGATTTATTGATTATTGTATTGATCAGCCATAAATCATTGATTAGGTATGAGAATTTCCCACCGTTCCGCGGTTTCCCGCTTTTTGGAGGCCAAAATATGTCCTCTCCGAGTTCAATGTGAATCCGGTTTAAAATTTGGGGGGTAGAGGTGGTCTAGGGTGATTTTTTTTAAAAGGGAAATTGTGGAAATATCATTGCTGAAATGCCCCGAGATCGGCACTTTTAAAGTCGGCTTCGTAGCTCTGTTTTTAGACGCTCCCAGCTGTTTTATAAACCCGTTTGTCCGATCCTATTTACGGCGTATGCAGAGCGATGAAGTGCTGTTACAGAGATGAAGTTTACTAAGCGAATCAACGATCGCGTTAGGTATCAAGTATTCCATAACGTCATAAAATTGTCCAATCAACGATCCCCTATAATGAGCGTTAGGAAATGCTGTTGTTGATTGAGCGACCATCGTGTTAACGCTTTGGCCTTTGTGTGCGTGAAAGAAAAAAGTTATAGTAAAATTATCGTGAAATATCGGAGGCATCCGACTTCAAAATGCCGAGAATTTTGGATAGAAATGAAGAACAATTAAATGCGGGAGTCGGATAAAGGTGTCAAAGAAAAATGGAAGTGGTCTTGGTTAGAGGAAGATGTGGAAATTAAACTGCCTGGTAAAAGTGGTATTGCCGATAAAGTAAAGTGCAATCTCGGCGAGTTCGCCAGAAAGGTAGATATACCAGGGAAGTCGATGTGCACGCTTTGCAATAAACTGATCAACTATGGAAATCGCGGGAAAAGTGCACTAAAAGCTCATGTTACCACAGCGGAACATGTAAATCTAGTGAAGATAAGAAGGACAAATTATGTCGTGCAAGTGGCTTCATCAGCGGGGCCAACAAGTTCTTCAGGCGCAGGGCCGTCCACATCCTCCGCCACCTCTTCTGACAAGTGCATTACGTATGGGTTGCCCCGGCCCCCTGAAACCCCCGGCATGCCTCGCCTTCGACTCGGGCCAAGCCTACGGCTTGATTGGGTCATTAATAGTGAATCGCTATTTTCCAGTTTTTTCTAACACAACCCATTCTCATGCCTGATTGAGAGATGTGGAGGCCAGAGTATACCAGCATTAGATGTCAACAAAACCAAATTGAAAATTGATTAATGCAAATTGGTTCATTAGTCACCTAATCAATGTATTGATCATTCACTCATCTAATCAATGTATTGATCATTCATTCACCTAATCAATAAGGGTTGAAAAAAAAGGAACAATTATTGTGATGCATATTGAGATATTTGGACTCTGTCTTTTTGATATTGCAGAAATCATCCAGCCAGTCCAAGAAGAAAGCTCGCAATTCCAGCAGCAGAGAGTCCATGGAGGGCAACATGGATCTGCCATCCCTGGAGGAACTGATGCAGAGGTGATGAAGGATCTTGGTGCAACGTAAGCCTAGCTTTCACTCTGAAAAAAACATTCCACCAGTCTTAGGTCATTATAGGTGGGAGACTCGGGTGCGTTTGAGTAGCTTCCTTGAGTCAAGCCGGGTCCGTCCTGTGGCATTTTGAGTTGCTCATAACAAGTCATTCTGATGGCTAGTTCTGGTCCGACTGTCCCATGGTATATTGAATGCTAGTGTATGTGGTCATTTGAAAAGGTCATTATGTCATGGGTCCCTAGAGTGTCTGACTGGGGTTAACTCAGGGATTCGCCTTGAACGCACTCTGACAAAACAGCATACCTTTATCACCATGTAGCCATCTTGTTTTTCACCCATACAAATACATGTGACCAAATCGAGGCTGATAGGGAAATAGACTGGTCCCTCTCATGTATTGATTATCACTGCTATGTGTGTACTTGCGTACAGGGAGCCAGACAAAGATGGCGGCAGCGTGATAAATGTCTATTAGGATGAGTTAATCATTTCATGGAGTGTGGGCAGCAGAATCAAATGGCTGAAGCAGGAGGCGTAGTGAAATCCATGCAATTTTTCTGATAGAAACGGAATAGTTTCACGCATTTAAGTTTATATTATTTCTTGTATTTAACAAATATAATAGTTTATATACACAAAATTATTAATCATAATAATATTCTACCATTCGTATATAGCATATTTAATAAGAAATCTTACTTTACTTTTACATTTATTATTATCTCCGGTTGTAATGCATACTTATTTGCGGATCTTTCTCAGCTGCCTGTGAAACGCATACAGCCTGTAAGCATGTACAACGCTAAGGGGCTAAACAAACTCAATTGCCATCTCTGACCTTGCAGGGACTCATTTATACTCTTGGGTGAAGAGAAGTAATTGTCTTGCTCAAGGACACAAGCACTATGGCCCGCCTGGCTAAGATTCAAACCCACATTCTGGCGACTCGGTCACCAGAACTCAAGTCTGAGGCGCTATATGTGAACAATGAAAATTAACAGTAAAATTTTTAAAAATTGCCAAAAGTGTTCCATGCCAAAAAAAATGCTGTAAAAATTAACCTGTAAAATTTTTCTAAAATATGCTGCCTTTATAGTCTGCAGATGGTTTACAAAGAGAACAAATACCCAAGGTCCACCTACTTCATTCAATTGACCAATGAAAAAGATTCTTTCAAGCTCTGCCTCCAATCAATTCACACTTTAGAGATTGTTGCACATAGAAGATGTGCGTGGAAATTCACCATAAACTTGTACGTAAATTATACTGATTCTGTTTAGGCTTCCCTAAATTTATTAATACATTTTTTTTGCACAGGACAGTGGAGAATTATTACATGCATTTTCTTTGCGCAATAATTTATAAAGCGTGTATTGACCAATAGAAGTCTTTCTCTTACTGGAGTTTCGACCATGCTTTGTTAGACAAGAATAGAAGTATTTGTTTATTTTAGTCTGAATGCATATCAGTTAAAGTGCTTTCCCGTATGTCTGCATGTTACTTAATGTATAAAACTTAATCGCTTTCAAGTTTTTGAAAAGTACATCTGAAGACTTTTATAAAATTTATTTGATATAATAAAAACAGTTCTGTTATAGTACACATAATAGTTAGGTCCCTATCACTAACAGTAAAGAGGAAAACAAGTCAGAAAAAAATCATATATTTGAAGAACAGAAATGTAGGTTTATTGAAGTTTGCGGACATGTTGAAAGTTACTGTTTCCATAAACTATGGTGCTTGATTGGGTATTCATGTACTTTCCACAAAATTATTGTATGTAAGTTTTAAATATTTTATAATTTTTGCAATATATATATATTATATAACAAATTTAACAGAAGAGATTTTATAACATTTGGTGATGTTTATTAAAAATAACAGCTTTCTTTATACCTGCCTTAAGAACCCAAGTGTCCATTTGACTAATTCAATGGTATAGTAGCGTGTGTAAAGAACAACCAAAGACAATGAAAGTTCTATTCCAAATGTATTCACAGCCATGTGAATCGTTTATTTACAAAATACCAAACACATTTAAGTTACAGCTTTTTGGTTTTACTTTAAATGAATGTCAAATATGTGTTGATGCTTTAACAATGTGTATAAAAATCCCAATAGTCAGCAAACATATTTATGCAAAATATGGGAATTGTT
Source organism: Zoroaster sp. YZ-2022 (assembly GCA_029582265.1). NCBI lineage: Eukaryota > Metazoa > Echinodermata > Asteroidea > Forcipulatida > Zoroasteridae > Zoroaster > Zoroaster sp. YZ-2022. The sequence goes on along the minus strand of CM055833.1, from coordinate 3,263,089 downwards.
TTAGATTAATTGTTTCTAGTGGCACTGTGGAATGGTAGTATGCCCTGAGAGCATTCTACAAACAGATAATGCCAGTCTTTTCCCTCCAATGATTTCATCAAGTTTACATGCTCAAAGGGCAGGTCCACATTGTTAATTGGCTAAAGGATCGGTCCGAGAAAAAAAACATCGGTTTATGGATGAAACTGAATGTTTACTCTTGCATTTAAATGAATCTAATTCTTATATTTAAACTCCAAAAACCAAAAATTTAGCTTTGTAAAATCAAATTACAAACTTCATGCAAATGTAAGCAGATTGGCTAAGTCTTGTATGTTGAAGAAACTACATAGTATATGTACAGTCCAAGCTGATATTGTTTTCCTGAAAGTTTACAAAAAGAATAATTTTTCTCTCACTACGTAGATCCCATTTAACTCCTGGATGGAGACAACAAATTGACCGTGGTGTACCACACAACTGCCTTGGAATCATTGGTACTAGAATATCATTAACCCTTTATGCAGTCTATGGACACCCCTGCCAAATACAACTAAAGCCTGCTGATCACAACAATATCCAACAGCTAATTTTTTTTGTTCACTACTGCCCCCATCCCCCTTTTCAGACATAACAAAATCCAACAACAAAATGTAGCCCGCCGACTTCCAACATCAAGAACTTAAGCAGTCTACTTAAGCAGCAGCATTTTCCAGAGGACGATCAGAGCATACTGATCGAAACGTCGAGTTGTACCTCCAGTTCTTTTCAGAACTAATTACTACTCAATTGAGATTCCACATGGTGTCACTGCAATTAGTCTTACTTATCATCCTCACCATGCAAAGCTACAAGTTTTACCTAACAGTTCTTTTGTTTACTGCTCAGTTGAAGATCCAACCATGTATCCCTTACTCTATGATCCAACAGAATGTTCCCATTTGTTGGATCTCATGGGATTCTGCACCGTTATGTGGTTGGGTCAATGGAGTTGGGGGAGTTTTGTTGCAATGGTTTTCCATATATGATGTGACTTTATTAACTAGAGGTTTATTGTACTATAATGGACAATCATATACATGGATGGCTCTGTCGTCCGATACTGATACGATCTTGGATCCATTTCCGTTGTACTTTGCTTGCCAGACCTGTACGGTTAAGAAGGAACAGAGGAATACATAACACTGGCAATATTCTGAACAAGAAGTGTGAAAGGAAAATTATTTAAAAAAAAAAAAAAAATTCTCAAACTTTCAAATTGTTAGACAAATCACTGCGTCTGTTACATGTATCACATGACCACCCACATTGAGGCAATCAAAGGAAGTGCTTTTATTGGTATGCATTATTAACCCAATTTTTACCACTGTAGAAAAGTAGTGTACAGCTCCAAAAAATGTTTTGCGTAAATATGACAAATATGTTGCATACTCAATGCAAATCAATGCAACACGGAAGGGCACTACTTCCAATAAAATTCATTAACCCTCCCTACTATTGCTGCACTTTAGTGGGAAGTTGCTGTAGAGGTCAAAACCAGTCAACTGCCTGTTTTGACTGTTGACCCAAATGTGCAACACAGGGGCATTTTTGACTGGTTTTTACTGTCATTTTGACCACCCTGAACAATACCAGACAAAAACGGTCGACTCATTTTGACCTGTAAATGTACTTAATATGACACGTAAGGTTTGACAGTGTTTGACTTTTAGGTGCACGAGATATACCTTGGCAAGTATATCAAAAATGTTTAAATGATTTTGACCCTTGTAGTAGTAGGAGCATTAAAACATTTAGAAATAGTGACGCTAATATAATTGGCGTGAATCTAGTTACCCACACCCACCCAGCATATCATGACTTTGGTCCACCCTAATCACTTACAACGTAACTACGTAAGTATAGAAAATGATTCCTTTCCTTATATTTTTGGCCTTAGTATAACATAATGTAAGATGTACAATTAGAAGGAATGAGAAAACATTTTTGATGTTCTATACCTGGTCATAGTGATCATAGAATGTCGCCACACACTGCCTAGCCCCAGCGTCCCAGACTTTAACTGTCTTGTCCGACGAGCTTCGAGTTGGAAGGAAAAATTTAAAACAAATGTAAACACTATACAAAATCACACATTAATTTAAAATCTGATACCTAGACCGTAATTATGAAAATGTTTATGCAATTTTTTTTTTACAAATGTTGCATATACCACTAAAGGGTGTTAAGTCTTGAATAAGGATAACTGTATATCGTTGTGTGCTCGGAAGAAGGACGTAACGAAAGTGTGACCGGCAAAAGGTCATAAACAATTAATGTGCAAAATTGTGTTGCAAGAAAACTGAGTGTGAAAGTTTGGTCGTTTTTCTGTCATTTATAAGTCATTGTAGGAAAGTTAAATTCCGCATGGGAATGGAAAACATATCTTGGGAGTAATTCTAGCAACAAATATATAACAGTTATGCCCTACTTTATTTCAAAGGAGCCATTTTATTGCTTACGACCTTCTGCTGGGACAAAAAGTTGTACTTTGTGTGACCGGAAGAAGGTCGTAGAGCCTTACAACCTTCTGCTGGGCACACAGCGATATCATTTCCCTGTCTTGAAAAGTTGAGTTAACCACAAATTATTATCTTCATTTGGAGACAAAGTGTGCATTATCAGGACAGAACAGTTAGCACCCACAACATGACAGCCATTTGACAATTAACTCTATATTATTTGCTTGATGTCTTCCTTATATGTGACCGAACCCGACAAAATGACCCTAACTCCCTAAGCATTTTTACTAGAAACCTTCCTCAACCTATCAAATCCCAACACCATGGTTGACTGTTGCTGGTTTACAGTACTCAACCCGTCAAACTCCAACAGGCCCTTAGCTGTTGGATTTTGATTGAGTGGGGACACATGGCCCAAAGTAAAGTTTGAACACTGGAGTCACACAGTACTCAACCCATCATAATCCAACAATTGTTTTCATGCTAAAAAGACTTAACTGTACAAAAACTAAAACACCCTATGGAATAAATGGTAGGTTCTAGTTGTATGATGTTAGACACAATGCCAAGCATACCTAAGTACAATATTTGCCTTTATCAGTTGTTTATTACAGCAGGTTGCATACACACACTCTCCACTCAAAGTCCAACAATGTTGCATGCTAGTAGAACCACCGTCCTCACTCAATCAAAATCCAACACTGTTACTGCACACATACAGTACTCATCCAGCCATATTCCAACACTTTACACATGCCATATCAGAAGTACACAGTACTCAACCCATCAAACTCCAACAATCCCTGGTGTTGGAGTTTGGCTGGATGGGGATCGTTAGGGTTAAAGAAAAACAAAAATCACTTTTTGATTTGTTTTTTTGATTTGTTGAGCTCAGTCAAACAAGCGCATTGTCATCTTAAAATTAACTGCCAAACACATGTCAATATCTTGTGAATTCAGACTTTTATGTGGTGAAATTTATTGACATTTTCCCATTGATTCACATTGTGAAAAAGCATGTTTTAGGGCCTGTTACACAAAAGTACTTTTGGCTATTTCTGACTTAATTTCGTAAGATTTGGTCACGTTTGAGTCGACCACAAATAACTATTTTTACCTGGAGACAAAGTGCGTGTTATCCGGGCAGAAGTGGACACTCAGCACCCATGACCCATGACCCGAGAGGGTCCCGGCTAGGTTGGCGTGTTGTCTGTAGCGGCCAAAAGAAAACGAAAAACAAATCATGAGTTAGTAGACCGTCAAGAGCAATTTTACAGAACGCTCACAATAAGGTCAGTGAAATTTCCATTTTGAAATGGCAGTGGGAAACACGTTGCACATTGCAGTACAGTGCAAAACAAATATGATGAGGTCCACGTTAGTGGTCATTGTTACAGTGGTTCATAGATACAATGCTTATTAACCCTCCTACTATAGCTGCACTTTACTGGCAAGTAGCTATAGTGGTCAAAATCAGTTTTGACTGTTGACCCAAATGTGCATTTTTTGACTGGTTTTTACTGTCATTTTGACCACCATGAACAATACCAGACAATGCTTTTACCAGTCATAAATGGTCGATTCACTTTGACCTGTAAATGTACTTACTACACGTAAGGTTTGACAGTGTTGCACTAGATATACCTTAGCAAGTATATCAACATTTTGACCCTTGTAGTAGTAGGAGGGTTGGGGTTAGGGTTGGAGCCAAGGGTCACATTCAGTATGTTTGTACTAGTGCCATTGTGCTGTGACACAACCGACGTCACCTTATCAATATTTAGAACAGTCAGTTGTGGTCTGTGGAAAGGAGACATTTGTTAGGTCTTCCCACAACCATCTCCCCCTTCCCCCATACTCACACATCATAAACTTTGAGGTGGCCATCATCAGATGCTGTCGCCAGTAGCTGTGAATCCGGTGAAAAGGACAAGGATCTGATGGGCATAGCATGACCTGAAACCACAACAGAGAAACATGGTAATTTATCTGCTACATTTATGTACTTTACATGAAAGATACGCATTGATCATGTCATATTCACACCGATTGTTAGCATGATACTTACCTTCTAATGTATGCAGCAGTTTACTCGTCTGAATGTCAAATAAATTGACAATACCATCAATGGCCCCACTGGCTATGTACTTGCCATCTGGACTCTGTAATATTACAATAGATAACTATTAAAATTTTCTCATCAAAAGCTTTTTTATTTGTAATTATTGTAAAGCGCCTTGAGCTTCTTTTGAGGCAGACTTTGGGGCTTTATAAAATATGAATATAAAAGTCGTGATTTAACATCCGATTCGTGAAAGACTCACGTATGCAATGCTGAGGATGAACTTCCCCCTTGTGTCAAGCGACGCTTCCTTCTTTCCACTCTCGACCCCAAACAGGTTGACCTTTCCCGTGTGGCTCCCCGTGGCCAGGAAACGGCCGTCCGGCGAGAACGTGATCGTCCAGGCGTCAACAGGTCCGGCGTCAATGCTCCGCATTTGCTTACCGACCTCCAGGTCCCACAGACGGATGTTGCTGTCAAGCGAGCTGGAAGCAGCGACTTGGAAGTTCAAAGGTCAAGGAATGGCATCAACACTAGCAACAATGGTGAATACGACCTGACAGATTGGGGGGCTTGGCTTTTAAATTTATCATTGCCATGCACTTACATTTATTTGTGTGTGTATTCATCTTATTTGGAAGTGTGCCCCCACCTTATTTTCAGCCGCTCTCGATCCGCCCCTGGAAGACCTCATTCTCACAAGCCAGAGACTTGTTTGAATCTTGGTCGTCATTAATATCGACAATGGAGAATTACTGACTAATCATGTCTAACTCCCTAGGCCCATTTGCTTACACATAACCTGAATCCTCCGAAATCCTTCAGTAGTAAAAGCAAGCACATGACATGTATGCACACATGTGTTTCTAATCTGTGATACATGTACATGGCCAGGGACCCTCCCTGCATGCATGGAGCAATAAACAGTGTCCACTTACCCAAAGCACTGACCTTGCAACTACTACAACAAACATGGATGTACATGTACCAAGGAAAGGCAAGTATGCCTAATAACCTCACTCCTTCAAAATCCTTCACTTTAGCAAAGAGGATTTTGGAGGATTTGGGAAGGTTTAGGGTTAATCAGTAATCACAGCCAGAGATGAAACAACCACCTAGAAATAATTAATGGAATTCTTTGATAATGAATATTATTGATTTGATTTTTGCCCTTCTGACGTCAGTGAAGGACTAAAAAATATCATATCAATAATACATCTTATAGCAATCAGTGACTATCTTGAAGATAAATAACCTCTGTCAAGCTAGAGGGAAGTTACTGGCCATTTGCCTGGTAGATGCGTTTTATTTTCATAAAGGATACTTGTTCCTGTTGGGTTGATGTCCACTGATACTAAGCCCAGCTGATGACCTTCTAGTGTCCACTTCAACTTCAGTTCATCGTTGGACCTGATAAGGAAAACAAAATATCAAATATGAAATGTGTGAAAATTAAAATGTTGAAATGATGTTTAACCCTAACCCCTGGGTATTCTGGCTATGAACCTTCCTGAATCCTCCAAAATCCATTAGTGCACTTTTGGAAACATGCCCTTATCTTCAAAATGCACCATGTATTTTCATTGATCTTTCATATTCAGCACTTATGGCCTGTATTTCTTGCATTTCTTGCCAGGTAGTAATTTTGCCCCATTTGAAGAGGTGAAAGTACCAGTTTCCAACAGTGCTGAATTGTTCCCAAAAAGTGCCCCTTGAAGGATTTTGCAGGATTTGGGGTGGTTAGGGTTAATGTTCCTTTAGACATATTGAATTTCCTAATAAAAGTGCCCCTTACTGGAATATCACCACGTACAGTATGACCACGTAATCTCCTGACTTGTGGATAAATAGCTCCTCGTGTATTTCAAATAGCCTATGATCTTTTATCTTGTTTCTTTTGTTTTTATAAATATATATTTATTTATTTTGGTTATAAAATGTTACATGCTCTACAAGACTTCTTTATATTATTTTTATTATTATTAATATTATCATTTATAAATTCCTTACCACTGCCAGACTTTTACCAGGTCATCTACCGACCCTGTGACGATATTCTCCATGCCATCTTTGTCACTTTTCATCCACGCACAGCTCCATATGCTGTCCGCATGAGCCTGTTCCTGCTTAAATAGTATGTTGTACTGTGAGAGCAAACAAGGAATCAGATGGTTAAACAAGAAAGACAATTGACCTTAGTTATACCAAAATAATAAGGATTTTTCTATCAACGCTAGGTGGCGCTTCATTGGCATTGTCGTAAACAAACACAACCCGAGCACATGAATCTTACCGAATCTCCGAATGTCTGCTTGAGACGTGCATGAATCAACATTTACTGACAATAAAGTGACACAGTTTTTTGTATTCGACGTACATAAAGTGTAATTATTAAAAACCAACCAATCTGGACTCACCATTTCGATCTGATTTAACAAGAATAACGTTAAATTCTGCGTTCAACGTTAGAACGTCCACGCCATTGCTACGGTTAATTAATTCTTAATGCAAAGTTTACACTGGTTACCAACAGTTGTCTAATGTGATTATAATAAAAAGCCGAACTACCAGTGGCTTTGAAAGGTCAAGATTTCCCTGACCTTTAATGGTTGGATAAAATAGAATGAACCAATAATAGCATTATTTAATCCATTAAATCGTTTAATTATCAACTAAAAATGTATTATTATTAAAACATTATAAATATATATATTTTTTATTTGTGAACTAATATCTCTGTGTACAAATATATTTAGTTCATAAATATTTAGGAAATACGAGATATCTCTTGGTGGCGCTGTTTACCCAAGCTCGATGCAGGAGTTTCCAAAAAGCGAAAAGGACGATCTTTTCTCTTCATAATGTCGCTCGAAATAGAATCTGCGGAGTAAGTTTGCTTCACTTTTTATATATAATTTGAGTCATACAGTCAGTTAAATAAGATTTATTTCAATAATACGTTTACATAACTTACATAAATTGAAAAAATAGTCATTTTTATTGACACTAACAACAACTTGCAAGTGTTAAAGTTCAAATACATAGTGTGTGATTGAACTGGCAAGAGTTGGACCCTTGAGTAGCTATGTGACAAAAATTTTCAAAATCAACAGATTCCAATACAACTGGTATCATTGTCAAGGTCTTGAATAGACGATTACAATGATATAAGGATCATCTTCCTGTGACCAAAAATAAGGAAGTTATGACATGTTGAATCCGGCAATTTTAGGCCCGTAAATGGCAATTATTTTATAAGGAAAAACATAAGAAATGTACATTTGAGTTGTGACCCGTTTCCTAGATTTTCTCGGATTCCATATCATAACTTTCTTAATTCTTGTCCGATTTTCAAAAGGTTGGTATCACTGGAATGCTTGGGAAAAGAGGAAGAATAATAACCTATTTCAGGCTAATTCAATGATTAGTTTGTTTTGTAGTGCTGATTTACAAATAAAATACAAAAAATGTGTTAAAAAATAATAATAAATTAAAAATTATGAAAAAAAAAAAAATTACTCAAATCTGAGGATTGTTTTCATATTTTTACACTAAAATCTTCGAAAAGCTCTCATCCCTGATTTAATGTAATATTAAAACAATTTATAAATTATATTGGACTGGAAATATAAAACAAAATAATGAAAATAGATTTTTTTAAATAGAGAAAAAAATCACTCAAATCTGAGAATTTTAATATTTATACTGAAATCCATGAAATTCTTATCCCTGATTTAATTAAACATTATAAAAAACAATAAATGATATTGGACTGGAAATATGAAGAAAAAAATGAAATAAGTTCATGAAAACTAATATTTAATATTGTGTTACGCCGATGTAGGTTTAAAGCAGACGATTTATCGGACTGAAAATTGGTAGGTCTATAGCGCTGAGCAGCGGTGCAATACAATCTTTGGTTGACATCGATGTTTGGGAGTCCAAAAAACATAACTGGGAGGCGATCAATCGCCGTCAAAATTGGCCAAGAGGTAGAAAACAAGTATAGAAAAATGATTTTTGTGGTTTGATAAGTGATTTTACTAAACTTTTGGTAAATCGTCGATGGTTTTGATGAGCAAGAGTGAACCCAAATTTCGAGAATATTTTTGAAACTTCTAGATGCCGCATTCAGAAAATTTGAGAAACGAGGTTGAAGTAGAATATTTGGTCTCGTCTTGAAAAAAATCTCCTGGTTACGTCAAAAAGAACGGCCACAGCGAAACGTTACAAAGCGCTATCTCCACGGTGTCTTCGCCACGACGATTCAACCTGAGATTGAGGCCGCGGCCGAACAGATTTGCGACAATGCGTGGGATACGCACATACCTACCTTGAGGGCTAGTCAGGAGTCTGATTAGTGATTTGTGTTGCATTTGCAGTATGGGGACACCACTAACAATATGCGCTGAACCTCTTTGGTAGTCTCATTTAAGCATTATGTTAAAGTGTATGCATAGTATAATAAAAAACATGATAAACTTTTTATGGTGAAACTAAAAAGATATGGAGCAGCTAACATTAGTGGCATATATTATAACGTAATATTAATTATTATGATAATTTTATGATGATTATTATGGCTGAAACTAGTGAAAGGGGTTGTTTTCACCTAGGTAGGCAGTTTCATGCAAATTTGAAGTTGCTTCAATTCTTTTAAATGTCATATCACTGGATAGAGCAAAAAATTAGAAAGAAAATGAGGGGTCAATGGTCATGATAGGTTAACCCTATGCAAAGTTACGAATTTTTGTTGATTTAAATATTTGGTCATTTTGGAGGCCAGTTTCATTTGAAAAGTTGTGACCGAATTTGCCTGCAACGTATCCTTGTACTTGTAGTACTAACAAAGTGTCTATATAGCATGTCCCCCTTTTATAACAAAAAAATCTCATTGAATACCAAAATCCACCCGTGCGTGACACCCTGATTCACCGAGTCAAATCGCCGATAGCGGAGATTTTTTTTAAGTTCGGTCTTCCACGCCATTCTTGACTGGACTAGGCATTTTCAGAAGCCAAATGTACTAATCGGGACACACATTTTCACATCGTTGCCGATTGTTTAGGTAAAAAAAAACTACGGTGTATCCTTTTTTCGTGGTTTCAAGTTTCGTGAAGACCATCCAATACCTCTAAATTGATGATGAATTTCCGTCATGCACAATGATGAAAAACGGGTCGTAAACACGGCGATATTTCTAACGTCCGAGTTCGGATATTTTGCATTGAAACGAAGCAAAATTTATGAATGAATCTAAGATGGCGTCTACTGATACTACAGCATGCAGGACCGAATCACTGTTTAAAAAATAACGATTAATCCGCACAGCGACAACGCGAGCTACGGACAGCCAGGGGGAACGTTTTCGCGAGAACCCGGATGTGAGTGAGTCGGTCACAATCGCGATGTCTAAAATTAGCTTTTGAAGTGCGCCGCCAGCGGCGGCTTGCGTGAATCTGCCTAACCTAGGGGCATGCCAGTCAACTCGCCCCCTGGCAATCTCGCCCCTTACAATCTCGCCCCTTACAAACTCGCCCCCTGACAAAGTTGCCCCCTGCAGGTACAAACTCGCCCCCTAACAAACTCGCCCCTCACAAAGTCGCCCCCTGACAAACTCGCCCCTCGGCAAACTCGCTTCCCCGGAAAACTCGCCCCCCGGAAAACTCGCCCCCTGTAATTTTGTGACGCATCTCACGCTATTGAGACTGGTTTAATATAATTTAACAAAAATAAATATTACATGAAATAATTAAACAGTTACAACTAAAATAGAATACATAGAAAACTAGCTAAACAAAACAGTTATGATTTATACGATGTATACTCTATGTATTATGTATATAGGCCTACTATGAAAAATTTACAAAGTTATTTTGTTTGATTTAATTCTGTATTTTGCATGTAATTACTTATTTATTTTTATTTTTTCTTATTTATTTTACTCAGTATTTTGTTTAGCTAGTTTCCTATTTATTCTATTAATTGTAACTGTAAATGAATTTTTTCTTGTAATATTTGTTTTCGTTAAATAAAACGTCAATTGAAATGATGTTTGATTTACTCTCTTCAGACTAGTATCACTAGCGCCAAGATGAAATAATTTACCACAGAGTTATAAGACTTAAAATGAATAATTATAAGACTTAAAATTAATAATTGAATTCATTAAAATAATTATATCCCCCATACATCCTGCCTTTATTATAATAATGTTTTATTTACTCTCAATAGCGTGAGATGCGTCAAAAAATTACAGGGGGCGAGTTTGTCGGGGGGCGAGTTTTCCGGGGGGCGAGTTTGCCGAGGGGCGAGTTTGTCAGGGGGCGACTTTGTGAGGGGTGAGTTTGTTAGGGGGCGAGTTTCTACCAGCAGGGGGCGAGTTTGTCAGTGGGCGAGTTTGTCAGGGGGCGAATTTGTAAGGGGCGAGATTGTAAGGGGCGAGTTTGCCAGGGGGCGAGTTGACTGGCATCCACCTAGGGTACCCCCAGTGGTACCCAGACAATCTCAAGCCCGAGATGATGCCGGACCCATTCAGCATTATTATGCTATGCATCAGATTGAAGTAGGAGGGGGCATGTTCCATCCATGGCAAGTGCCATTGTGTGTGTTCCCTTTCCTCTTCTCATAATTTGGAACCCTAAGCAAAAACATTGGGCCTGTTAAAAAAAAAACCTTTAAAAACTGCTTCAATTTCTCCCAAAAAATCCTGGTGTTATCCAAATGGCCCCCCTTCTGAACAAATCCCTGTTACATGTTTTGAGTGCCTTCTTTGAGCATCATGACAATCCCATTTCATGTGAATCTCATCTGTAAATTTAGCAAGGAAATATAGCCTGAAGTCGTGACCTTAGACAATTTTGATTTGTGTCTGGAGTGGTGTCAATTGCTAGGCACTTAATATGCAACCTTATTTAACAAGGCAAGAAACATGCCCATTTAGGCACAAACCTCAAATATGAATCAAATAAATTTTGTCTTTTACCCCCCAGTGTGATCCGCCTCATTCAGCAGTACCTCAAGGAGAACAACCTCCACCGCTCACTGGCCGTGCTCCAGGAGGAGTCAACGGTGTCCCTGAACACAGTGGACAGTATTGACCAGTTTGTGTCGGACATCAATAATGGGCACTGGGACACCGTCCTGCAGGCCATCCAGTCACTCAAGCTGGCTGACAAGATGCTTATTGATCTCTATGAACAGGTAGGGATTACAAACCCATGTCTAAGTAATTTTTCTACCCACATACCGGCAGTAAAGGCACAGTGCCCCAAAGCAACCACCTTCTGAATCTCTGGTTTTCCTCCCAGCCAATTTGGTTGCCCTCCCAGCCAATTTGGTTGCCCTCCCAGCCAATTTGGTTGCCAACAAAAACATGGACAATTTGATGTCTTGTGAGTGTAACATATCGTAGTTACGACCTTGTTGTAGACACAGATTTTGCTCAGTGCAACAAGGTTGTATCTTGCTACAGAGTTCCCGGATGAACACGCAAAACCAATGGAAGACACGATGTTGTTGCACAACCTTGTTGCATGTTTGATATACAAACTTGTTGCTCCAATGCAACGATTTGTTCCCACCCGAGACGGCAAACTTTGCTACCTCAAACCGGCTATATCCATAAATGATAGTCTATCTTGATACAGATTTTCCTAATTATTATTTTTTGTTTAATATTTGGAATCGGTACTTGTAGATGTCAAGACTCATCTTTTTAGGAAGGCTTTTCATAGTTCTGAATTTTTAAATTATGTTTTTGCTTTGATGTTTGTTTCCGAATTGTTATTTACTTGTATTGTTCAGCGCCCACGAGCTTGTTTTCATGGATGGGTGCTATACTGATCGAAACGTCGAGTTGTACCTCCAGTTCTTTTCAGAACTAATTACTACTCAATTGAGATTCCACATGGTGTCACCGCAATTAGTCTTACTTATCATCCTCACCATGCAAAGCTACAAGTTTTACCTTTACAATTAGATTTATTGTTATTATTGGTATAACCTGCTTGAGGTTTATAGGGTATTTAAAACTGGTATTTGAATTGCCCCAAAAAACAGGTTGCATGATGGGCTACCATCATCAGTTCACTATGTTGCCAAGTGGATTTTAGGTTGCCCCAGGCAACCAGGGACCACTTTGCACAGTAGACAGTGAAATTTGTCAGAAGACACACTAAGAATGTGGTTCAAAGGACACGGGTACATGATTTATCAACATGAACTTGGCACCTTTTGAATACTTCCTCTGAAATACAACTTTTTTGTTTCATTAAAATTTCACACTGATTTACACACTGACACGCTCTCAAACGTTTATATAGCAATTTTTCACCAATGCAATCTCAAATTATGCTGTGGCATGTGGGAAGTGAAGTGCAAAGGTGGTACATTTTCATTTCTGGTCATTAACCCTCCTACTTCTGGTACCTTTTTCATACAAGTTGATCCACCATTTGAAACCATTTGCTTTTGTGGTTTTGAATGGTGAAATAACTGTGTACAGTATTGATTCCCCTGAAATGGTTTTGAATGGTAGGTCAGCTAATACAAAACCTTATTTGGATCTTTCCAAATGGTAGTACAGCTAATACAAAACCTTGTTTGGATACTTCTAAGTGGTGAATCAATGGACCCTCTATGCATTTGAATGGATTTGAATGGATTTGAATGGTAGTAAAGCTTGCTACCAACGCTGTTCAATTGGTATCACCATGTGTGTACAAAACCAATGGGCATTTTGGTAAGTGGAAATTTTGAATGGTTTCAAATGGTCTATCAGTAGGAGGGTTAATTATTTCATATTTTCCCTCTGCTATCTATGTTGATGATTGATGATTGATGATTGCTTCATTATTGTTGCTTTATAAGTTGATTATATTGATTGTGATTGATGGTGATTTGATCCATCAGATTGTGTTAGAGCTGATAGAACTTCGAGAACTCGGAGCGGCCCGCTCATTGCTCCGTCAGACAGACCCGATGATTATGTTAAAACAGCAGCAGCCTGATCGCTACATGCATCTGGAGAATCTGCTGGCAAGATCATACTTTGATCCAAGAGAGGTATGCATGGTTATAGCGCCCTCTGTTGGCCATTCATAGTTGTGTAATTGTGTAGAAGTATTAATTCTTGTTAGCCTGATGATCTGACGTCACGCTTTGAATTACGCCAGATACTGGCCGTGGCTGCTATGTTTTCCCCCCAAGATTCAACTTTGACCTTGGTTGATAGCTAGCACGTGAGCCTCAAAGTATGACATCAGATCTTCAGCACAAGGTATCCAATGAAATCCCTTGAATGGTATGCAAGGAACCTGTCTATATTCTTGAGGTTAAAGACAGGGGACCAGTCTATAATCCTAGTCTTCATCTGTTGAATGTGTAATAGTAGGTTTTATGTGTACATGGGTGGTTATAGCGCCCTCTGTTGGCCATTCATTGGTTTGTTATTGTGTAAAAGTATGGTTACTAGTCTCCATCTGTTTTAATGTGTAGTAGTAATCTTCTTTTCACAGTGAGCCATGTTGTTTTCTATTGCACAGGTCTATGTGAATCACAATGAGGCTCATGTCTCTAATAGACTGGTGCTATTCAAACTTCTTTCATAGTGATGTCTCATTAACAGTCAGAGATTCAGACTGAATATTGTTTTTTCAGAGTAAAAAGATTCCTCCCCATTGATTTGTTCATTAACCCTAACCTTCCCAAATCCTCCAAAATCCTCTTTGCTAAAGTGAAGGATTGTGAAGGATTGAGGTTACATTCTCTTTGCTAAAGTGAACGGTTTTAGAGGATTGAGGTTATTAGGCATACTTGCCTTTCCATAGTACATGTACATCCATGTTTGTTGGAGTGATTGCAATGTCAGTGCTTGGGTCAGTGGACACTGTTTATTGCTCCATGCATGCAGGGAGGGTCCCTGGCCATGTACATGTATCACATATTAGAAATACATGTGTGCATACATGTCATGTGCTTGCTTTACTACTGAAGGATTTTGGAGGATTCAGGTTATGTGTAAGCAAATGGGCCGAGGGAGTTAGGAAGGATTCAGGTTATATGTAAGCAAATGGGCCTAGGGAGTTAGGAAGGATTCAGATTATGTATAAGCAAATGGGCCTAGGGAGTTAGGAAGGATTCAGATTATGTATAAGCAAATGGGCCTAGGGAGTTAGGAAGGATTCAGATTATGTATAAGCAAATGGGCCTAGGGAGTTAGGAAGGATTCAGGTTATATGTAAGCAAATGGGCCGAGGGAGTTAAGGTTAAAAAATGGGTTCATAGTAGTTGACTATTTACTTACATTGCACTTCCTCCAGGCCTACCCAGATGGTAGCAGTAAGGAGCGCAGACGAGCGGCCATCGCCCAGGCCCTGTCTGGTGAGGTGAGCGTGGTACCACCATCCCGTCTCCTGGCCCTCCTGGGGCAAGCCCTCAAGTGGCAGCAGCACCAGGGGCTCTTACCACCGGGCGTCACCATCGATTTGTTCCGAGGAAAGGCGGCCGTGAGGGACGAGGAAGAGGAGAGGTACCCCACGCAGTTGAGCAAGACGATTAAGGTCAGTGGGTTAGAGAGAAACAAACCCCGGTGATAGATTTGTTTAGTCTGTGGACTCGGAATCATCAATATGAATGTTGGACATTTTCTATCAACTAACCATTCGAGACTAGTAAAACTAACACTAACCATGTTCAATGCAACAACGAGCAATAAATGTAAAAAGTCGACGCTATTGTTGCCCTCTGCAGAGAACAAAAGAACCATTGTTCTAGCTGATGGATCTTGTTGCATTGAGCAACCTGCACACTTTTCTGTTGTTGCAGTTTGTTGCTCTCAGCAGAGAACAAATCAACTGTTGTTCTAGCTGATGGATCTTGTTGCATTGAGCAACCTGCACACTTTTCTGTTGTTGCAGTTTGTTGCTCTCAGCAGAGAACAAATCAACCGTTCTAGCTGATGGATCTTGTTGCATTGAGCAACCTGCACACTTTTCTGTTGTTGCAGTTTGTTGCTCTCAGCAGAGAACAAATCAACTGTTGTTCTAGCTGATGGATCTTGTTGCATTGAGCAGCCTGCATACTTTTCTGTTGTTGCATTTTGTTGCTCTCAGCAGAGAACAAATCAACCGTTGTTCTAGCTGATGGATCTTGTTGCATTGAGCAGCCTGCACACTTTTCTGTTGTTGCATTTTGTTGCTCTCAGCAGAGAACAAATCAACTGTTGTTCTAGCTGATGGATCTTGTTGCATTGAGCAGCCTGCATACTTTTCTGTTGTTGCATTTTGTTGCTCTCAGCAGAGAACAAATCAACTGTTGTTCTAGCTGATGGATCTTGTTGCATTGAGCAGCCTGCACACTTTTCTGTTGTAGCAGTTTGTTGCTCTCAGCAGAGAACAAATCAACTGTTGTTCTAGCTGATGGATCTTGTTGCATTGAGCAGCCTGCACACTTTTCTGTTGTTGCAGTTTGTTGCTCTCAGCAGAGAACAAATCAACCGTTGTTCTAGCTGATGGATCTTGTTGCATTGAGCAGCCGGCACACTTTTCTGTTGTTGCAGTTTGTTGCTCTCAGCAGAGAACAAAAGAACCATTGTTCTAGCTGATGGATCTTGTTGCATTGAGCAACCTGCACACTTTTCTGTTGTTGCAGTTTGTTGCTCTCAGCAGAGAACAAATCAACCGTTGTTCTAGCTGATGGATCGTGTTGCATTGAGCAGCCTGCACACTTTTCTGTTGTTGCAGTTTGTTGCTCTCAGCAGAGAACAAATCAACCGTTGTTCTAGCTGATGGATCTTGTTGCATTGAGCAGCCTGCACACTTTTCTGTTGTTGCAGTTTGTTGCTCTCAGCAGAGAACAAATCAACCGTTGTTATAGCTGATGGATCTTGTTGCATTGAGCAACCTGCACACTTTTCTGTTGTTGCAGTTTGTTGCTCTCAGCAGAGAACAAATCAACCGTTGTTCTAGCTGATGGATCGTGTTGCATTGAGCAGCCTGCACACTTTTCTGTTGTTGCAGTTTGTTGCTCTCAGCAGAGAACAAATCAACTGTTGTTCTAGCTGATGGATCTTGTTGCATTGAGCAGACGGCACACTTTTCTGTTGTTGCAGTTTGTTGCTCTCAGCAGAGAACAAATCAACCGTTGTTCTAGCTGATGGATCTTGTTGCATTGAGCAGCCTGCACACTTTTCTGTTGTTGCAGTTTGTTGCTCTCAGCAGAGAACAAATCAACCGTTGTTCTAGCTGATGGATCTTGTTGCATTGAGCAGCCGGCACACTTTTCTGTTGTTGCAGTTTGTTGCTCTCAGCAGAGAACAAATCAACCGTTGTTCTAGCTGATGGATCTTGTTGCATTGAGCAGCCGGCACACTTTTCTGTTGTTGCAGTTTGTTGCTCTCAGCAGAGAACAAATCAACCGTTGTTCTAGCTGATGGATCTTGTTGCATTGAGCAGCCTGCACACTTTTCTGTTGTTGCAGTTTGTTGCTCTCAGCAGAGAACAAATCAACTGTTGTTCTAGCTGATGGATCTTGTTGCATTGAGCAGCCGGCACACTTTTCTGTTGTTGCAGTTTGTTGCTCTCAGCAGAGAACAAATCAACTGTTGTTCTAGCTGATGGATCTTGTTGCATTGAGCAACCTGCATACTTTTCTGTTGTTGCAGTTTGTTGCTCTCAGCAGAGAACAAATCAACTGTTGTTCTAGCTGATGGATCTTGTTGCATTGAGCAGCCTGCACACTTTTCTGTTGTAGCAGTTTGTTGCTCTCAGCAGAGAACAAATCAACCGTTGTTCTAGCTGATGGATCTTGTTGCATTGAGCAGCCTGCATACTTTTCTGTTGTTGCAGTTTGTTGCTCTCAGCAGAGAACAAATCAACCGTTGTTCTAGCTGATGGATCTTGTTGCATTGAGCAACCTGCACACTTTTCTGTTGTTGCAGTTTGTTGCTCTCAGCAGAGAACAAATCAACCGTTGTTCTAGCTGATGGATCGTGTTGCATTGAACAGCCTGCACACTTTTCTGTTGTAGCAGTTTGTTGCTCT
This sequence comes from Zoroaster sp. YZ-2022, assembly GCA_029582265.1. Taxonomy (NCBI): domain Eukaryota; kingdom Metazoa; phylum Echinodermata; class Asteroidea; order Forcipulatida; family Zoroasteridae; genus Zoroaster; species Zoroaster sp. YZ-2022. The sequence continues at coordinate 3,245,504 of CM055833.1, read as the reverse complement.
CAGCAGAGAACAAATCAACCGTTGTTCTAGCTGATGGATCTTGTTGCATTGAGCAGCCGGCACACTTTTCTGTTGTTGCAGTTTGTTGCTCTCAGCAGAGAACAAATCAATCGTTGTTCTAGCTGATGGATCGTGTTGCATTGAGCAGCCTGCATACTTTTCTGTTGTTGCAGTTTGTTGCTCTCAGCAGAGAACAAATCAACTGTTGTTCTAGCTGATGGATCTTGTTGCATTGAGCAGCCGGCACACTTTTCTGTTGTTGCAGTTTGTTGCTCTCAGCAGAGAACAAATCAACTGTTGTTCTAGCTGATGGATCTTGTTGCATTGAGCAACCTGCACACTTTTCTGTTGTTGCAGTTTGTTGCTCTCAGCAGAGAACAAATCAACTGTTGTTCTAGCTGATGGATCTTGTTGCATTGAGCAGCCTGCATACTTTTCTGTTGTTGCATTTTGTTGCTCTCAGCAGAGAACAAATCAACCGTTGTTCTAGCTGATGGATCATGTTGCATTGAGCAGCCTGCACACTTTTCTGTTGTTGCAGTTTGTTGCTCTCAGCAGAGAACAAATCAACTGTTGTTCTAGCTGATGGATCTCGTTGCATTGAGCAGCCTGCATACTTTTCTGTTGTTGCAGTTTGTTGCTCTCAGCAGAGAACAAATCAACTGTTGTTCTAGCTGATGGATCTTGTTGCATTGAGCAGCCTGCACACTTTTCTGTTGTTGCAGTTTGTTGCTCTCAGCAGAGAACAAATCAACTGTTGTTCTAGCTGATGGATCTTGTTGCATTGAGCAGCCTGCACACTTTTCTGTTGTTGCAGTTTGTTGCTCTCAGCAGAGAACAAATCAACTGTTGTTCTAGCTGATGGATCTTGTTGCATTGAGCAGCCTGCATACTTTTCTGTTGTTGCAGTTTGTTGCTCTCAGCAGAGAACAAATCAACTGTTGTTCTAGCTGATGGATCTTGTTGCATTGAGCAGCCTGCACACTTTTCTGTTGTTGCAGTTTGTTGCTCTCAGCAGAGAACAAATCAACCGTTGTTCTAGCTGATGGATCTTGTTGCATTGAGCAGCCTGCATACTTTTCTGTTGTTGCAGTTTGTTGCTCTCAGCAGAGAACAAATCAACTGTTGTTCTAGCTGATGGATCTTGTTGCATTGAGCAACCTGCACACTTTTCTGTTGCAGTTTGTTGCTCTCAGCAGAGAACAAATCAACCGTTCTAGCTGATGGATCTTGTTGCATTGAGCAACCTGCACACTTTTCTGTTGTTGCAGTTTGTTGCTCTCAGCAGAGAACAAATCAACCGTTGTTCTAGCTGATGGATCTTGTTGCATTGAGCAGCCTGCACACTTTTCTGTTGTTGCAGTTTGTTGCTCTCAGCAGAGAACAAATCAACCGTTGTTCTAGCTGATGGATCTTGTTGCATTGAGCAGCCTGCACACTTTTCTGTTGTTGCAGTTTGTTGCTCTCAGCAGAGAACAAATCAACCGTTGTTCTAGCTGATGGATCTTGTTGCATTGAACAGCCTGCACACTTTTCTGTTGTTGCAGTTTGTTGCTCTCAGCAGAGAACAAATCAACTGTTGTTCTAGCTGATGGATCTTGTTGCATTGAGCAGCCTGCACACTTTTCTGTTGTTGCAGTTTGTTGCTCTCAGCAGAGAACAAATCAACTGTTGTTCTAGCTGATGGATCTTGTTGCATTGAGCAGCCTGCATACTTTTCTGTTGTTGCAGTTTGTTGCTCTCAGCAGAGAACAAATCAACTGTTGTTCTAGCTGATGGATCTTGTTGCATTGAGCAGCCTGCACACTTTTCTGTTGTAGCAGTTTGTTGCTCTCAGCAGAGAACAAATCAACCGTTGTTCTAGCTGATGGATCTTGTTGCATTGAGCAGCCTGCATACTTTTCTGTTGTTGCAGTTTGTTGCTCTCAGCAGAGAACAAATCAACTGTTGTTCTAGCTGATGGATCTTGTTGCATTGAGCAGCCTGCACACTTTTCTGTTGTTGCAGTTTGTTGCTCTCAGCAGAGAACAAACCAACTGTTGTTCTAGCTGATGGATCTTGTTGCATTGAGCAGCCTGCACACTTTTCTGTTGTTGCATTTGTTGCTCTCAGCAGAGAACAAATCAACTGTTGTTCTAGCTGATGGATCTTGTTGCATTGAGCAGCCGGCACACTTTTCTGTTGTTGCAGTTTGTTGCTCTCAGCAGAGAACAAATCAACTGTTGTTCTAGCTGATGGATCTTGTTGCATTGAGCAACCTGCACACTTTTCTGTTGTTGCAGTTTGTTGCTCTCAGCAGAGAACAAATCAACTGTTGTTCTAGCTGATGGATCTTGTTGCATTGAGCAGCCTGCACACTTTTCTGTTGTAGCAGTTTGTTGCTCTCAGCAGAGAACAAATCAACCGTTGTTCTAGCTGATGGATCTTGTTGCATTGAGCAACCTGCACACTTTTCTGTTGTTGCAGTTTGTTGCTCTCAGCAGAGAACAAATCAACTGTTGTTCTAGCTGATGGATCTTGTTGCATTGAGCAGCCTGCACACTTTTCTGTTGTTGCAGTTTGTTGTTGTTCTAGCTGATGGATCTTGTTGCATTGAGCAGCCTGCATACTTTTCTGTTGTTGCAGTTTGTTGCTCTCAGCAGAGAACAAATCAACTGTTGTTCTAGCTGATGGATCTTGTTGCATTGAGCAGCCTGCACACTTTTCTGTTGTTGCAGTTTGTTGCTCTCAGCAGAGAACAAATCAACCGTTGTTCTAGCTGATGGATCGTGTTGCATTGAGCAGCCTGCACACTTTTCTGTTGTTGCAGTTTGTTGCTCTCAGCAGAGAACAAATCAACTGTTGTTCTAGCTGATGGATCTTGTTGCATTGAGCAGCCTGCATACTTTTCTGTTGTTGCAGTTTGTTGCTCTCAGCAGAGAACAAATCAACTGTTGTTCTAGCTGATGGATCTTGTTGCATTGAGCAGCCTGCATACTTTTCTGTTGTTGCAGTTTGTTGCTCTCAGCAGAGAACAAATCAACTGTTGTTCTAGCTGATGGATCTTGTTGCATTGAGCAGCCTGCACACTTTTCTGTTGTTGCAGTTTGTTGCTCTCAGCAGAGAACAAATCAACTGTTGTTCTAGCTGATGGATCTTGTTGCATTGAGCAGACGGCACACTTTTCTGTTGTTGCAGTTTGTTGCTCTCAGCAGAGAACAAATCAACTGTTGTTCTAGCTGATGGATCTTGTTGCATTGAGCAACCTGCACACTTTTCTGTTGTTGCATTTTGTTGCTCTCAGCAGAGAACAAATCAACTGTTGTTCTAGCTGATGGATCTTGTTGCATTGAGCAGCCTGCACACCTTTCTGTTGTTGCATTTTGTTGCTCTCAGCAGAGAACAAATCAACCGTTGTTCTAGCTGATGGATCTTGTTGCATTGAGCAACCTGCACACTTTTCTGTTGTTGCATTTTGTTGCATTCAGCATGGTGTATGTGAAATGTCTATAGGAGGGTTAATGCATGTACAGAAACCCCAATATGCTGTTGCTGAGACCCCATTATGTATGATATCATGAAAAAAAAAAAATAAATCGAACTCGGACCCGAGCCGACATGATAATAAAATAGTAGTGGGTTTGTATATAGCACCAAATCCATCACGGTGTCATACTCAAGGCGCTTTATATTCAACTGATTTAATTTTGCCCTACACAGACGTGTGTATAGCACTGTAGGGCAAAATTAAATCAGTTGTTTATCTCCCGATGCAAGAATTTCACCAACCTATATATAGCACTTTATATTATTATCTCTGTCATCAGACTACTTTAAATTATCCCTGTATCATTCTCAACTTTCCTGGGAAAGTATACAGCCTCGGCAGCCTGTTAGGCGCGCATCAGCTAATCAAACACAATTATCATCTCTGCCCTTAGAAATATACATTGTATAAAAAATCGTTCTGTATTTCTGCAATAGTTTGGTCAGAAGTCCCACGTGGAGTGTGCATCGTTTTCACCCGATGGTCAGTATCTGACGACTGGCAGCGTCGATGGGTTCATCGAAGTGTGGAACTTCACCACCGGCAAGATACGGAAAGATCTCAAATATCAAGCTCAGGTAAAACACAGTTTGGTTAATCAGTCTCTGATGAAACTTCAATTTCAATTTGCATTCCATCTTTTACAAAGCAATAAATTACAAGGAAAAAAACAACAACCAGGATCAGGTTAGTCTTGTGGTTAATGAGCGGTTTTGGGCGTGGTCACACCCATAACCGTTCATTAACCTGTGGTAAAGACCACACGACAAACTCTTATTCCCGTTCATAAATGCCTGTATCGATTTCGTTTTCAAAATGTAAAAAAAAAATGTAATATTTTTTTAATAAAGCCAAATAGAAATGGGCAAATTCACTCTCAAAGTACAAAGTACACAAATCAGGCACATGGTGCCAATCTTTACCAGTCTTTGCCAATCTTTGCCAATCCATGTTGCACGTTGTACAAAACAGCTGGCGAACAGCTAGCTTGGCGCTAGGCTTGGGCGATATCGATTTTTTTCATCCACGATATATCGTCAAACATATATCGCGATATTCGATAATATCGCGATTATTTTTGTTTTTCACACATGAGTGCTTTAAAGCCGGTAATGGCAGGGATGTACCCATCTACAAGTGTCACAATAAATTGCCAGTGCTTACCTGAGAGACACGTGCAATTGCGCCGTTCACGAGTGCAACTTTATATGGGGCGGGTTTTCGCTACCCTAACCAGAAACAAAACGGCACAGCTACGCGAAAATGCGAACGTAACCAGACAATTGTTTTCAGTTTGTGACATGTTCAGTCATCAAAGTTTCTCAAAATAGAACTTACTCGTGAGTGCTAATAACTTGAAAGATATACTGGTGTACGAACAATCACTTCATCATGTTTTAACACTTTTTACAATCCGCCATCTTGAAACTAAGCATAACCGATCACACAAAGTTTGGTTTATGTTTGGTCAGAACCATGATGTCATCGCAGCACAACCGAACTTGCGAAAACGCTTAACCAATGACCAAAGCCCAAACATGCTTCTGGTTACGGTCGCAAAAATGCACCCATCGCTATTGGCAAATCGTTTGCATAATAATTATGTGGGACGGTTACTGCATCGTGCGTCCCAATCAAATCATCAGCCCGAGTTCACGTGATTCACGCGTTCCATGTGACTGGGTCATAGTATAAACACGTGACTAGGTTTATTCCTGCATATAGTACCGTGGAGAATAAAACCATGTGATTCAGAAAATGTGGATTGTAGTCACACTATTTTAAATAAACGTCACATGGTTTATCAAGAGTACGTGTATGTGTTTTGTCACACAAGACAAGAGTCCCAGTATGGTACAACAGAATAGTGTCCTAATCTCTGAACTTTGAACGAGCCGCTGCCGATCCATGCTTTGATTTAATTCATGGCTACGTGTTTTTAAGGTAACGCCCATATTCAGCATATATTTAAATATGTATGATATAATATACTCGACTGTGGTGCGCCAGCCAGAGTCACAGACCACCATGGATAGACAGTGAGACGTAAACATTGTCTCCACATTGTTGGATCAAATACCCCATTCAATCGAATCCCAACACTTAAATCAGTCTTAATAGATTTCTTTGAGTGGCAGTGGATTATTAAACAACAACCTGTAAGGCGGCTCCTTTGTGATCCGACAGTCAGTTTACTACAGAAGTAGTTCGATTTGTTTCTCACAAAAGCTGGAAAGATTTCCTAAGTTTTTTCCTATCGAATTTCTGGCCCAAATGACAATCGAGGATTTTGTTTAATCGCGATATATTTTTTTCTTCATGATAATTTTTTTTTCATCGCGATATATTTTTTCATCGCGATATATTTTTTTCATAGCGATCTGCTGATATCTCGATGATTTAAAAAGTTCTCGATATCATAATCGCGTAAAAAAAAAAATCGCGATATTCGATATTATCGTGTCATCGCCCAAGCCTACTTGGCGCATACGCGCTGTTCTGATTTTGATAAGCCAGTCTATACCATCCGTTAATACACCCCACGTGATTACGTTTTGTCCAATCAGATTGTCTACAATGTCTTGGGCATTTATGACTGATGCATAATGTTTGCAGAGTCATGAGCAAACCAAATAAAGTCTTGCTTTTGTTGAACATCCCGCTAGGCTCGATACTGAGGCCACTAATTAAAATTGTCCATTTATGTTACAGGTCATTTTGGTTAGTTAGCAGTTAGCAACAGCTAATTATTTATTTATAAATCTTTATGAATTATAATTACAGGCCTCTTGGCTGGTTTGGTAACAGGGTTGTCATTTCTTTTGGGGGGTGAAAGTGTACTCTCAAATTTGGTTGAAAGAAACAAGGATTATTTTAATTGAATTAGCTGAATTCAGTGATTTTTATATGTAACTGTTTTTAATTCTAGGCAGTTCCCAGACTATCTTCAGTGATTTTTTTTTTTTCAGAAGCCAGTCTCATCCCTGAAGAATTGGTCTAAATTCTGGGTCACTTTGTATTTATTTATGGCGAGCGGAACTCTCTTTATTTGTGGGACAATGAATTTGCACTATTGAACATCTCCCGTACACCCTAAGGGCCTGGTTGTTCAGGGCAGTTCAGGGCAGTTTTGCAATTAGAACATTCAGTAAGATCAGAACATTCATGAGCAACAGGAAATCATTGTTTCCTTTCGAGAATTCCCAAAAGTTTTTATTCATGATTGTAACCACCTTAAAGGAAGTATTCCAAAGGTACAGTGTTGGTAATGTTGGCAAAAACTGCTTAAACGAGTATGCTGAATCTCATTGAATCAAGATTTGTAAAAAAAAATGAAAATCAGCTTGTGAATGCTTCAGCTCATTAACCCTCTCAATACCGAATTGTTTTGACATAAACAACCTCTGGTGACCGCATTGTTTTACCACTCAAGCGTGAAGCACACATTCTTACACAACAGAAAGCTTGTGTTCAAAGGCCAATTTTACAAACTCTGTTATCACCTTGAAGATATCGTTTTACAGAAAAATAAGTAATAATAATTATCTTACTTATTTAATTCCCTTTCATATAATCCAAAAATCATTAAGATCGGTCAATAAATGTCCAAGTTCTCAATCTTTGTTTCCTCAGTGTGATCTGTAAACTCAAACACTTTTTTGTACACAAACAAATGGCACTCCGTAGGTGTTTGGCATTTCGCATCTTTCAACTCCAATTTGAAGGGATTGCATAATAGCAACCTTATTTTATTTCACCATCAATGGAAAGATCCGATCTTTCTCTTTCCAACCATTGTAAGCTTGGGTATGGAGGGTGAACATGGACAAAACTACAGCTTTATAACAAATGGCCTTTATGCTCAGGCTAGAGTGCTTTTTTGTGTGGAAGCTTGGTCGACAAAAGTCGCCTATGGTAAAGAAAAGGGGGTATGAGTGCAGTCGACAAAAGTCGCCTATGGTAAGGAAAGGGTTAAGTTTGTCATTAACACGTAAAAAGTAAATATGCTTTTAGATTTTGTATTCATTCTTATGTGGAATTTTCAAATTTAGCTAGGAAATAATTTGACAAATTTTATAAAAATGATGGCACCCCAGATTTCATGGGATGCTTTATAACATCATCTACATTACACTATTAACCCTAACCACCCCAAATCATTCAAACTCCAACAGCAGGGTTTGTTGAATTTTGATGGACTCGATACTGTTTAGCCCAGACAGGGATACTTTACATGGTGCCGGGTGTCCCAATTCCAGCTAAGTCCAACAGTTGGGTGGTAGTGTTACTGCATGTGTTGTATTTTGATGGACTCGATACTGTTTAGCCCAGACAGGGATACTTTACATGGTGCCGGGTGTCCCAATTCCAGCTAAGTCCAACAGTTGGGTGGTAGTGTTACTGCATGTGTTGTATTTTGATGGACTCAATACTGTATAGCCCAGACAGGGATACTTTACATGGTGCCGGGTGTCCCAATTCCAGCTAAGTCCAACAGTTGGGTGGTAGTGTTACTGCATGTGTTGTATTTTGATGGACTCGATACTGTTTAGCCCAGACAGGGATACTTTACATGGTGCCGGGTGTCCCAATTCCAGCTAAGTCCAACAGTTGGGTGGTAGTGTTATTGCATGTGTTGTATTTTGATGGACTCAATACTGTATAGCCCAGACAGGGATACTTTACATGGTGCCGGGTGTCCCAATTCCAGCTAAGTCCAACAGTTGGGTGGTAGTGTTACTGCATGTGTTGTATTTTGATGGACTCAATACTGTTTAGTCCCGACAGGGATACTTTACAAGGGGCTGGGTGTCCCAATTCCAGCTAAGTCCAACATTTGTGTGATAGTGTTTGTGCATGGTGTTGGATTTTGGCGGATTCAGGAAGGTTCTTAGCCAGAATAGTTAGGGGGTTAGGGTTAATTAAGTTTAATGTAAAACCACATGTGATCATTTATTTCTTTGGAGATTGCCAATGGTGTATAGTGACTTGAAATGATTACTTTATTAAACTGGTTTGTATCAAGAAATAAACAAGCTGTCTCTTTTTTTCTGGCTTTTCAGGATAGCTTTATGCTAATGGATGATGCCGTGTTATGTATGTGCTTCAGCAGAGACAGTGATATGTTAGCTACGGGAGGCCAGGACGGCAAGATTAAGGTATTTGTTACTCGTTAGGGTAGTTTAAATGAGAGCATAGAGAACTTGCATTGGCTGCCCTGCTGTACGTGAGCCAATTAGACACCTTTAGGCTTGTGAGTGGAGTGGAGTGCCATGGTCGAGCGGTTTAGTGCATCGGATTTGTGTTCTGATGGCCGAGTCGTCAGAATGTGGGTTCGAATCCCAACCACGACCGGGGTACTTGTGTCCTTGAGCAAGATACTTTACCATAATTGCTTCTCTCCACCCAGAGGTAAATGGGTACCTGTGAGGGCAGAGTTGGTTGTTGTGTTTGATTAGCCCATATGCGCTGAAATGGCAGCAATTGAGCTGTATACTCCCCAGGGAGCTGAGATGGTTTCAGGAATGATTTATGAGCCTGATGAGCAGGGGTAATAATATAATGCGCCTTGAACACCAGTTTGGTGGATACATGTGCTATATAAGTCTACATTATTATTATTATTATTATTATTATTATTATTATTATTATTATTATTATTATTATTATTATTATTATTATTATTATTATTATTATTATTATTATTAGTATTATTATTATTATTATTATTATTATTATTATTATTATTATTATTATTATTATTATTATTATTATTATTATTATTATTATTATTATTATTATTATTATTATTATTATTATTATTATTATTATTATTATTTCTTCTTCTCTGGATTTTTTACAAATCTCCAAAGAAAGATGTATTGTGTCCAAACCTCTAGTTTCTTATTTGTGGAGCACCGGGAGACCCAGGCCTGCTACCCAGTTTTAGGATTTCTTATTTTTGTCAGATCACATCCCTGCTTAATTTAACCTCAGCGAGTGCTTCCCCATTGCCAGTGACATCATATGCAACCTCTCTGTGAAAGTTTCAGCTTATTACGTTGTATCATTATTAACAATGCATTCAGATTTGCTGTATTCATTCCAAATTTGCATTTAGGAAAGAGTAATCTTTCCTAAATTTAAACTGGAAATTATATCACTTTTCTTAAAAAGGACAGCACTAAAATTATTTCTAGGAAAGATTAATATCACCATTAGCATTACACCATTGAGTAAGTTTTGCATTAAATTAAAATCATTTGTTTATTTGTAAATTACCAATCCTGTACTTTGCCTTAAAATGATCATAGTTGGTGTCAGTTCTGGTTAGTACCGGTGTTGTAAATGTAATCTTTTTCTTGCATTAGGTGTGGAAAATTATCACAGGTCAGTGTCTGAGAAGATTTGAGAATGCTCACAGCAAAGGTGTGACCTCAGTCAAGTTCTTCAAAGACGGTAGTCAGGTGCTGAGTGCATCGTTTGACCAAACACTCAGGTAGGTGTCTATGTCTGTCGGCCATATTTGTTTGATTCCCTGACTTCTTATCAAAACATGAATTAAAAATAATCCCACTTTGAAAGGCACCAGTCTATTTTGAACATAGACTTGTCTATTGTAAAACCAAGATGTCTGCTGCGTGACAAAGGTCATTACAGAATGAGGAGGGTTATAAACGTGAATGGTTTGTGCTTGGCTTAACCCTAACCACCCCAAATCCATCAAAATCTTCCAGGGACACTTTTTTGGAAAAAAATCAGCACTTTTAGAAACTGGTACTTTCACCTCTTCAAATGGGGTAAAATTACTACCTGGCAAGAAGTACAGGCCATAAGTGCTGAATATGAAACATCAATGAAAATGCATGGTGCATTTTGAAGATAAGGGCACGTTTCCAAAAGTGCACTGATGGATTTTGGAGGATTCAGAAAGGTTCCTAGCCAGAATACCTAGGGGGTTAGGGTTCAGGAAGGTTCCTAACCAGAATACCTATAGGGGGTTAGGGTTCAGGAAGGTTCCTAGCCAAAATACCTAGGGGGTTAGGCTTAAAATGTATTTATTTAAAATAAAAAAAAGCCAAGCCTAAGTATCAGTTTGGTTTGCGGAAACACCATGTTGGTTATCTCAACTATCACTAAGTGACATTGTGGGTCGGATATAGATTGATTTTTAAAGAAAAAAACATTCAAGTTTTGAAGTGATCAACAAACATTTGTGACTGTCTTTTGAAAGGGTCTCTTGCTCATTTTTCCTTGCTCATCCACTCTCTCTTTGCCCAGTCTGACTGTCTTTTGAAAGGGTTTCCTGCTCATTTTTCCTTGCTCATCCACTCTCTCTTTGCCCAGTCTGACTGTCTTTTGAAAGGGTCTCCTGCTCATTTTTCCTTGCTCATCCACTCTCTTTGCCCAGTCTGACTGTCTTTTGAAAGGGTTTCCTGCTCATTTTTCCTTGCTCATCCACTCTCTCTTTGCCCAGTCTGACTGTCTTTTGAAAGGGTCTCTTGCTCATTTTTCCTTGCTCATCCACTCTCTCTTTGCCCAGTCTGACTGTCTTTTGAAAGGGTTTCCTGCTCATTTTTCCTTGCTCATCCACTCTCTCTTTGCCCAGTCTGACTGTCTTTTGAAAGGGTCTCTTGCTCATTTTTCCTTGCTCATCCACTCTCTCTTTGCCCAGTCTGACTGTCTTTTGAAAGGGTTTCTTGCTCATTTTTCCTTGCTCATTTTTCCTTGCTCATCCACTCTCTTTGCTCAGTCTGACTGTCTTTTGAAAGGGTTTCTTGCTCATTTTTCCTTGCTCATCCACTCTCTCTTTGCCCAGTCTGACTGTCTTTTGAAAGGGTTTCCTGCTCATTTTTCCTTGCTCATCCACTCTCTCTTTGCCCAGTCTGACTGTCTTTTGAAAGGGTTTCTTGCTCATTTTTCCTTGCTCATCCACTCTCTTTGCTCAGTCTGACTGTCTTTTGAAAGGGTTTCTTGCTCATTTTTCCTTGCTCATCCACTCTCTCTTTGCCCAGTCTGACTGTCTTTTGAAAGGGTTTCCTGCTCATTTTTCCTTGCTCATCCACTCTCTCTTTGCCCAGTCTGACTGTCTTTTGAAAGGGTTTCTTGCTCATTTTTCCTTGCTCATCCACTCTCTTTGCCCAGTCTGACTGTCTTTTGAAAGGGTTTCCTGCTCATTTTTCCTTGCTCATCCACTCTCTCTTTGCTCAGTCTTTCTTACATTTATCTGTTTTCACTGGTTTATAGATATTTAAATATCTTTTCTCGTAGAAGTAATATTGAAATATTGAAATATTTCTTTTTTGGTTCACTCTTTGTTTTCATATATAAATGATTGTGTATGTAAATGATCTTTTCTCAAAGAAGTATGATTCATTGATAATGAAATATACATATATTTTGTTGGTTCTCTGTTTTTTATATTGTATTTTTCTCATAGAAGTAGGATTCGTAAATATATAAATAATACTATTTGCTTTTCAATTTTGTTTACTCTTCATTATCATATGTAAATTATTATATATTTCCTCAGAACTAGGCTTTAAAGATATTCAAATGTTTTCTTTTATTTTTGGTGTACTCTTTGTTTTCATTTATAAATATTGTATCTTTTTTCATAGAAGTATGATTCATAAATATTTAAGTATATAAATAAATATAATAAGTCAAACTTATATAGCGCATTACACATAGATAATGTCCCAATGCGCTTTACATCATTTCCCCTGGTCAATGGGCAAATATTCCTATAATCTTTCTTAGCTCCCTGTGGCGTATAAAGCCCATTTTGACATTGAATTAACCTTGAGTTGAATTGCTTATTTGCAGAATACATGGCCTAAAGTCGGGTAAAACACTGAAAGAGTTCAGAGGTCACACGTCCTTTGTCAACGAAGCTGTGTTCACAGTGGACGGCCATAACGTTATCAGCGCCTCATCGGACGGCACAGTCAAGGTAGCAGCTCATTCAAGAATTACTAACTTCACACAGATGGAATAGGACATATTCCTCGAGGGTTGTCGCTAGAGCCTTTTTTTCTTTTTAACCTTCCTATATCTTGATTTTTTTTATAAGGTTCTTTGTCTTTTTAACACTGATCATTTATCCAGTAGCTACTTGCCACTAAAGTGCAGCTCTAGTAGGAGGGTTAAGTACCAGATTATCAAATAAAGTACTCGTAATTTTCTGATCAAAATAACAATTTTTCGTAAATTGCCAGTAAAGTGGTGAAAAAAACAGGCAATACTTATGTTTAACACCTGTTTATTTGATTCTGTAATTTTTAATTTTTAGGTATGGAACATCAAGACAACAGAATGCATGAACACATTCAAGTCTCTCGGTGGTAGTTCCGGCACGGACATCACTGTCAACGGTGTTATACCCTTCCCCAAGAATACCGAACAGTTTATTGTGTGTAACCGTAGCAACACAGTAGTCATCATGAACATGCAGGGACAGGTAGGCAATCTTTATTTCTCTTTTCATAATTTGTTACAGAAACTGTGTTTAAGGGAATCTATCTAGAAAATAATAAGAAACAGGCCTGTGATTTTCGGGATTTTTCCTGATTTCAGGATTTTTTACCAATCTCTCAAAAGAGAAGTAGCCACCAAGGAAGGAAAGAATCAATTCAATCAATCAATCAATCACATCACATTTATTTCCATACTTCCATAAAAGAATTAACAAACTTTATATTAAAAGTGCATTGAACGATGAAGCAGTAAATGTTAAATTCATAGCAAAATTAATTAGTTAAATAGAGCATGGGGGCTGTTTATATAAGCAGAAGCTTGTTAAAAACAGCCATACAGACAAAAAACACAAACAAAAAGGACAGACAGACAAGAGACAAGGCAATAGGTAGTTGACACGATACAGAGTAAATATACTGATGACAGAGGCAATTAAAATAATGAAAAAATATCAAAAGGCTATTAAGCAAAAACAACAGACTAACAAAATTTAGATATGTGGATAATGTGAACGCAATGGAAGAAAAGAGATATTAGGGAGAGGAAGCTAAGATGCATAATGAGAGATAAGGACTCGTTTGTATTTAAGCTTAAAAAGACCGACGGACCGCTGAGATCTGATACTTTCATCTATGGCATTCCACACACGAGGACCAAGGAAGAAGTAGCCTGTATTGTGTCCAAACCTCTTGTTTCTTCTTTGTGAGGATATGGAGAGTCTGTCAAATCTCCACAATTAAACATCCAGGAGGTTCAGGGGGCTTTGTCCTCTAAAAGCAAAGGGAGACCCAGGCCTGCTACCCAGTTTTCTGGATTTTTTTACTTTTGTCAAATCGCACACCTGAAGAGAAAATAGTGGGTGCATAGGCCGAGTGATACAGTGTTTTGTTCTTGGTGGCTGAGTCATCAGAACCTAGCCAAAGGGTTATGGTGCTGCTTGTTGGAATTATAGGTACATTTTTGAAGAGCACCAAAGCCAAGAGCAGGGAAACAGAGGCCATGGCCTCAGAAATTACAAGCCTGAATTATATTCTTAAATTTACAAGACTATTCCCATCACAAATGTAATAAATACTGTTGGTTAGAGACAGATGCTTTTTGTTTTGATGATTCCTTTAATGAATCAAGTGTGACGTCACTTTTGAAATCTCTTTTTCGGTAAGTTGGCTCTGATAGCAGCCCTGCCCTTTCACGTTGGTTTCAGACATTCTGTCTAGTCAAAATGACAGTGCAAAACTCCACATGCTTGCAATTTGGCAGAAATACTTGATCAATGGTCGTCCTCCGTAGTTCACCTACTATTGACATTCAGGTGCTGACAGAACAGTTCAGGTGCTGACAAATCTGCCGTCACGCTCTACACTCGATGTCCAAAAATTCCATTGAAAAAATGGGGATTCATAAACTGAGAAAAAAGTTGCCTGCACCATTACATAACTAATTTCAAAATTACCAAATTATTATCTGAACGTTTTCTTGATTTTAAATTGCTCTCATTCTAGAAAAAAACAAAACATTAATCTGAAAACTTCCTTGATGTGAAGTTGGTGATGGTACTAAACATCCTCAGAAATGATTCCGTTTGACATGCTGTCGTTTTGAGAATAATTTACGTAAAATGTATTATAATTTTGAAATAGGTCATGGCTGTGATGTATTTCAACAGTAGAATACATACACAAAAAACTCAATGCGTTTTTACTATTCTTTTGTTCAAGACACAACAAAAAAGCTGAATACTTTCACATGTTGGTTTCTGTACATCTCTCTTTGATTTTCATTTTTAAAATATGGGTTCAAAAGTTTACACTTCCTTTAACCCTCCTACTATAGCTGCACTTTAGTGGGAAGTTGCTATAGAGGTCAAAACCAGTCAACTGCCTGTTTGATTGTTGACCCAAAAGTGCACACAGGGGCATTTTTTGACTGGTTTTTACTGTCATTTTGACCACCCTGATCAATACCAGACAATGCTTTTACCAGTCAAAAACGGTCGACTCATTTTGACCTGTAAATGTACATACTACACGTAAGGTTTGACAGTGTTCGACTTTTAAGTGCATTAGATATACCTTGGCAAGTATATCAAAATTTTAACTGATTTTGACCCTTGTAGTAGTAGGAGGGTTAAGATCAAGTGACATTGCATGATGTCTGAGATCTTCACAGGCACTCTGAAAACTTGTTGAATATCTGTTTTTGTTTCTTTACGTTCTAGATTGTGAGGAGTTTCAGCTCAGGAAAGCGCGAAGGCGGTGACTTCGTCTGTTGCTGCTTGTCCCCAAGGGGAGAGTGGATCTACTGCGTGGGAGAAGATCTCATGCTGTACTGTTTCTCCACGACCACGGGCAAATTGGAGAGAACACTAAATGTAAGCCTGGTGTTGACATAGACCTCCCCACATCAGATATGGGACAAATTGAAATGATCCATATCTCAGGAAGTGTGTGTGCTAGAGGCCTTCAACTTTGCTCTGTTTTTGTTTTAGGGCCCGGTACTCAAGTCAGAGTTTTTCTTTTTTTCGTTGTGGTTAAGGGAAACTCTGTTAAAGAGTGTAGACCCAAGAACTTGTACATAGACCCAGGCACATGTTTACACTGTAAGTGTCCATGAGTTTACCAGGGTGATTTTGTGACAGGTGAACAGTAGCAAGTAATTTTACCATAAGTAAGACTAATTGTGGTGACACTATGTGAAATTCTCTATTGAGTGGTAATTAGTTCTGAAAAGAGCTGGAGGTTACAACTCGACGTTTTGATCAGTATGCTCTAATCGTCCTCCGGATAATACTGATCAGAGCATACTGATCGAAACGTCGAGTTGTAATCTCCAGTACTTTTCGGAACTAATTACTACTCAATAGAGAATTTCACATGGTGTCACCGCAATTAGTCTTACTTATCCTCTTCACCATGCAAAGCTACAAGTTTTACCTAATTTTACCATAAGTATGGTAAAATTACCAATGATTAAGAAAATAGATTTGCCTCACTTGAAAATTCCCCCTAATTTCTTCTTTTGTTGACATCTCTGGAGATTTTGCCTGTCACTGTTGAACCTTGTGGGCCCCTGGATGGACAGCGTGGGAAGTAAGACTGCCCTGACTTGATTAGTAATAGACTTTCAAATTTTGTCTCATATGTGCTAATAGGTTTGACCTCTGATAAGCTGCGGCCATCTTTGTCAGATTCCCTGACTGCATATCAGTGGTCATAGCACTGATTCTCAATACATAAAGGGGCCAGCCTATTTTTCTATTTTTAAAAGAATCAAGAGATATGTACAGAAAATTACTTGCGATAATATCTGCTTATATATTTCATTGTGGTGTTATTGGTTAAGAAAACGGTAAAAATGCCTTAAATTTTGTGTATTCATGGAAATTGATCATTGAAATTAAAGTATGTTACCAATTACCAATGTTGTTTTTTCCTTTGAAGAATTCTTGATTTGAGACAACTCTCTTTATTTAATCTACCTCCCAGGTCCATGAGAAAGACGTGATTGGCATTGTCCCCCATCCGCACCAGAATATGCTGGCGACGTACAGTGAAGACGGACTTCTAAAACTCTGGAAGCCTTGAAGTAATAAGGACTCTCCTCACAAACATAGGAATGGATTCAAAATGGGGGGGGGGGGGGGGGCTGATTGTTTTGCAATCATATCTTCAAGCGACTTTTATTCTTGTTATTTTTTTTTCATTAAAGAATTGTAACGATATTAAAAGCCAGTTTCTGTCTTCAATCTTTTTAATAGAAAAAAATCAAAATGATCACTTGGAATTTGGAATATCAACATGTGTAGGGATGTAAACATGCCTTGTAAAGGGAAGGTACAACATTGGTAATGTTGGCTAAACTGCTTCTATGAGTATGCTTACTCTCTTTGAATCAAGATATACATTGAAAGGAAGGTACAACATTGGTAATGTTGGCGAAACTGCTTCTATGAGTATGCTTACTCTCTTTGAATCAAGATATACATTGAAGGGAAGGTACAACATTGGTAATGTTGGCCAAACTGCTTCTATGAGTATGCTTACTCTCTTTGAATCAAGATATACATTGAACTGAAGGTACAACATTGGTAATGTTGGCCAAACTGCTTCTATGAGTATGCTTACTCTCTTTGAATCAAGATATATACACCTCAAAAAAAGAAAGTCCCCACTTGTATGTTTTAAAAATATTTTTAAATTTTAGAGACTTATGAGCATAAACATGATATGACGATTTAGCCTGATCATCGACAGACATGTTGCAAGCAAGATTTGTGCGGATAACGTTGCGCATCAGTGCACACAACTCGGTTGATTGTGTGGGGGTACCTGTTCATTTCTCACAACTTTGCATTGTGGCTCAAAATAACGCCCCTGAACTCAAGCAAAATGGGTTATCCCTTTTGTCATCAGCTTTATTTGTCTGTTACATAATGTCTTGGAGCACTTTTAAACTAAAGACCTCATTATTGGAATGTTCATTTGCCAAGTGGTCATACAGGTGGGGACTTTCTTTTTGTGAGGTGTTTACATTGAACTGAAGGTACAACATTGGTAATGTTGGCAAAACTGCTTCTATGAGTATGCTTACTCTCTTTGAATCAAGATATACATTAAAGGGAAGGTACAACATTGGTAATGTTGGCAAAACTGCTTCTATGAGTATGCTTACTCTCTTTGAATCAAGATATACATTAAAGGGAAGGTACAACATTGGTAATGTTGGCAAAACTGCTTCTATGAGTATGCTTACTCTCTTTGAATCAAGATATACATTAAAGGGAAGGTACAACATTGGTAATGTTGGCAAAACTGCTTCTATGAGTATGCTTACTCTCTTTGAATCAAGATATACACATAAGGGAAGGTACAACATTGGTAATGTTGGCAAAACTACTTCTATGAGTATGCTTACTCTCTTTGAATCAAGATATACACATAAGGGAAGGTACAACATTGGTAATGTTGGCAAAACTGCTTCTATGAGTATGCTTACTCTCTTTGAATCAAGATATACATTAAAGGGAAGGTACAACATTGGTAATGTTGGCAAAACTGCTTCTATGAGTATGCTTACTCTCTTTGAATCAAGATATACATTAAATGAAGGTACAACATTGGTAATGTTGGCAAAACTGCTTCTATGAGTATGCTTACTCTCTTTGAATCAAGATATACATTAAAGGGAAGGTACAACATTGGTAATGTTGGCAAAACTGCTTCTATGAGTATGCTTACTCTCTTTGAATCAAGATATACACTGAAGGGAAGGTACAACATTGGTAATGTTGACAAAACTGCTTCTATGAGTATGCTTACTCTCTTTGAATCAAGATATACACTGAAGGGAAGGTACAACATTGGTAATGTTGACAAAACTGCTTCTATGAGTATGCTTACTCTCTTTGAATCAAGATATACACTGAAGGGAAGGTACAACATTGGTAATGTTGGCAAAACTGCTTCTATGAGTATGCTTACTCTCTTTGAATCAAGATATACACATAAGGGAAGGTACAACATTGGTAATGTTGGCAAAACTGCTTCTATGAGTATGCTTACTCTCTTTGAATCAAGATATACATTAAAGGGAAGGTACAACATTGGTAATGTTGGCAAAACTGCTTCTATGAGTATGCTTACTCTCTTTGAATCAAGATATACATTAAAGGGAAGGTACAACATTGGTAATGTTGGCAAAACTGCTTCTATGAGTATGCTTACTCTCTTTGAATCAAGATATACATTGAAGGGAAGGTACAACATTGGTAATGTTGGCAAAACTGCTTCTATGAGTATGCTTACTCTCTTTGAATCAAGATATACATTGAAGGGAAGGTACAACATTGGTAATGTTGACAAAACTGCTTCTATGAGTATGCTTACTCTCTTTGAATCAAGATATACATTGAAGGGAAGGTACAACATTGGTAATGTTGGCCAAACTGCTTCTATGAGTATGCTTACTCTCTTTGAATCAAGATATACATTCAAGGGAAGGTACAACATTGGTAATGTTGGCCAAACTGCTTCTATGAGTATGCTTACTCTCTTTGAATCAAGATATACATTCAAGGGAAGGTACAACATTGGTAATGTTGGCCAAACTGCTTCTATGAGTATGCTTACTCTCTTTGAATCAAGATATACATTCAAGGGAAGGTACAACATTGGTAATGTTGGCCAAACTGCTTCTATGAGTATGCTTACTCTCTTTGAATCAAGATATACATTCAAGGGAAGGTACAACATTGGTAATGTTGGCAAAACTGCTTCTATGAGTATGCTTACTCTCTTTGAATCAAGATATACATTGAAGGGAAGGTACAACATTGGTAATGTTGGCCAAACTGCTTCTATGAGTATGCTTACTCTCTTTGAATCAAGATATACATTCAAGGGAAGGTACAACATTGGTAATGTTGGCCAAACTGCTTCTATGAGTATGCTTACTCTCTTTGAATCAAGATATACATTGAACCAACCAACCTGTGAAAGTTTCAGCTCAATGCGGAGTGTAAGTCACAAGAAAATTGTGAAAAAGCATTCAGGATTTTTACAGAAAACACTAAGCAAAAAGTTGCTCTTCAACTTATTGAAAATTTGCATATTTTTGCATCTATTTACTCTGAAATGAGAGCACTACAGACAAAATAATTTTCCAGGATCACATTGCAATTTGAGATTTTTTCTTCTTCTGTGGAGTAGAATTCAAACCTTTAAAGGGACAGTATAGTCACGATCAGAGCAGACTTTCAACAGGGCATGGAATCGGTGTTCTAGTTGAAGATGAACACAATTACTGGCTCATTTATGCAGCAAGCAATGTTAATATGACATCATGTGGGGTATTATTTTCAGTCACTGAGTTAATCTAAAACTAGCACTCAGATTCCATGCCCTGTTGATCATGACAGTATTGTCCCTTTAAAGGAGGGGGGGGGGCTACATTAACCTACCCTTAGCTATAATAATAATAATAATAATAATAATAATAATAATGTGGACTTATATAGTGCACGTATCCACCAAACTGGTGCTCAAGGCGCATTACATTATTACCCCTGCTCATCAGGCTCATAAATCATTCCTGAAACCATCTCAGCTCCCTGGGGAGTATACAGCTCAATTGCTGGCATTTCAGCGCATATGGGCTAATCAAACACAAAAACCAACTCTGCCCTCACAGGTACCCATTTACTCCTGGGTGGAGAGAAGCAATTATGGTAAAGTGTCTTGCTCAAGGACACAAGCACCATGGTCGCGGTTGGGATTCGAACCCACATTCTGACGACTCAGCAATCAGAACACAAATCCGATGCACTAAACCGCTCGACCATGGCACTCCATCATAGGAGCTTTTAATTTTTTACATTCATTCCTGTACAGCGTCATTTTTTTAGGTGTGTAAAATATGTGTACTAAGAGACCCAGGCTATCAAATTCCAGCAAGATTCATTGGTAACTTGAGAGTTAGTGGATCACTGAGATATTTGAAAGGATTGTCCATTTGTTCAAAAATGTCCACAGTGTATTTAGAGCAATACTTAGAAATAAAATGTCAGATTCTCAATGCTGACCATGAAATATTTGGGTCAATAATTAGTATTTGGTTTCTTTGGGTTTATTTAGTAATTTAACATCATAAAAAACTACATCATGATTAATAAAATCTAAATGTGAAGACAGAAAACAAAAGAAATTGATAAACTAGTATAACACAAAAAGCTTTACAGGGTAATTATCATTGGGGTCCATATCCAATGGAGTAACATTATTTTGTTTTCTGGCCACTTCCCAGTGCAAACAAACCCTGTGTATGTACAGTTTCTAACATCAAGTTCTTATTCCATGAGTTTTGTAATGATAAACACAATCCAATTGAAATTACACTGATACGTTTCTAAACCACTAATCTGTTGCATACATATCAAATCAAATATTGAACCATATTGCTATTGTTAATTTCACTGTGTGAAACCGTTTGCTGTCTCTTTTTGTTCTTCCTATAAAAAACAATAACTGACATTTTTTGTGTCATTTAATAAAGAGAGCGTGATTAAAATTCCTGTTAACTGTTGGTGTATCAAAGGCAGTGGTGTAGCTAGGAATTTCAGAGTGGGGGGGGGCAAACTTTTTTTAAAATTTTATTATTATTTTTTTTTATAAGGGGGGGGGAGAATTTACAGACACAAAACTCAAATGAACTGACAAATTATGTCAATCGGAAATACCAACAAGTTTGTGAATTTACTGAAAGACACAGGTGGCCGCCCCCCCCCCCCCAACATCTAAAAAACATAATTGATCACAGTTTATATCAAGTTTTGTGTGAAGTTGATGTTTTGAGATTCCCATTAAAATATTTTTTGTGGGGGGGGGGGGTATTTAAGGTTAATTTGTAAAATAATTTCTTAGCTGAATATTTGACTTCATGAGACTTAAAACTCCACATTAGAATGAATACATAACACAGGTTGAATTGGTTTCTGTAAATATTTCTAGATTCTAATTGGTTTCTGTAAATATACTACTCAAAACAATTTAGGGAACACCAGATTTTTAACATCAAATAGGTTTGAAATGTTCCATGAACCGGGAAATATCATTTGCAACCCCCCCTCTCTCTTTGAGTAGTCATGTCATGAAATGTGTAATCACTACATGCATCCTTTATCATCTGTTTCATTGTGCAGTTGTTTCTCATCAATTCTGTGAAACATTGTGTTTATCTGAAATAAATGATATTGCTTTAACTGAGATTATTCCGGTGTTCCCTAAATTGTTTTGAGTAGTATATTAATTCTTACAAGGTATGAAAGCATTTTACATAACAATTTTCCCAAATGTTTTTACTGGTTTTAAGGCGCATGGATAAAACTAACTTGATTGTAGTAAAAAATACAGGTCAGACAGACAGCAACAAATGTCTAGAACGATCGAATCATTATTCTGAAAAAAGGAAAACAGTTTTGACAGAATCAAATCTGGCAAATGTTTTCAAAGTATGATTTCGAAACCATTATAATTGGATTGTTTATAAAATGTCACTCAAAAGTTCGTGCCTTGATTATGTTTGGCAAGAGTAGCTCTTAATTTCCTGTATGTTCACGTGTGTGTTTTCTCTTTCAACTAACAAATTATATGAAAGTTGTGCCTACATTTGTATGCCTTCCAAATCTGGGATTTTCAGTTATATACATCAACAGTCATTGGTAGTCATCAAAACTGGTAACTCTCCCGGGAGTGACGAACATCTCATCGCGACCCGATCAAGAACTTGTCCCGGAAATTGCCCTAATCAACCCCGGTGATACACGGTCAGATTCCACAGGAAGACACGCATTAGGTCCGTCCGGATAACGCCCCAGCACCATCGCTATGCCGTGCAGGTGGGGGAAGGTGAACACAGCCCAGGGGCTTGGTTGGTTTGGCTATAGAGAGTGTAAACCTTTGTATTATAGGATAGGCCTACATGACCGTGTTTACAAAAAACTTGTTCATTATGATAAGGATTTACAGACTCGAAAAGTACATTACAAAACATTGGAATTTCAACAGAAATATTCAAAGATTGTTTCTTATTTCGGGCCTTTGGTTTCCGTAAATAATTTAATAGATCCACTGCTACAGCGGCGTAGCCAGGACTTTTTCAGTGGGGGTGCATGGGGGGGGGGGGGGCAGGGGTATGGGTTTTCCCTTTTCTTTTTCTTTTCTTTTTTGGGGCACTATGAGGATTTTTCGTGGGGGGCACCTGGGGGGGGGGGGGCACTGGAAATTTGTGGGGGGAACGTGCCCCCCCAGGCCCCCCGTGGCTACGCCGCTGCTTCCATAGCTGTATCATATATTATTACGGTAATATCATTTCAGGGAGTCGTGTTTTAATGTGTTCGTATCTCTAAAGGATTTAAGCCTTTATAAAATAAATATAGAAACAATACTGTCAAACATAGTCATTGCAGAGCAGAAACCAATTGTGCCATTATAACACTTTTGGTACACACCTGCGTTACATGTTAGTTTTTCTTAAAACAACTTTTCAAATATACGTGTATAGTCATTCAAATAGTAACAATTGGAGTAATGATAGTGTTACAATTATGCTGTATTACAAGAGTAATATGCCGTGTTACACTTTTGTATTTCATAAGGACGTCAGAGAAATTCAAGGCTGAATTTGTCGAAGGAGTAACGTACAATCCTAACCAGGCGCAATAAGACAAACAAACCGCATACCCAAATTAAGTTTTAAAAAAAGCGAAAATTCACTATGTCCACTAAGTCAATGTTTATGTTGGGGGTTTCCCACCGGGGGGCAAAAGCCCCCAGAAATCTAACTTTATCGGATATAAGCAATATATACGCACTTAATACAGCCGGCCTTGATATCTTGCATTCAAAATGGCTCTGACAGACATATTTCCAGACATGGGCCCCCGAGGTATCGTGTACAATTCACCCGATGTTATCAAAGTAATGCAGCTGGTTTATACACATGATTCGTGTTTCATATTTAGAAAAATTATAAAGTGAAGTTAATTTGTGGGAGTTTTACTGCTTATTTCTCTAGTTTTTTTTCTCTTGAAGTTAATGTATATAAACCATTTGAAAGTAGTCAAACGGGCTACTTACTTGGTGTAAAGCTTTTTGTAGAAATACTTTAGTTTGAGGTGCTGTAATTTCTAAGAAAAGTGGAATTATCATTGCAAACGGGTTTATCGGTAAAAGTACCCCCGTCCCTCGGCCCTTCATCTTGCAACAACTATTATTGTGTGTGACCTCACGAAGTCAAAATGCTGTCTTGCATTTCGCAATCTGTTGGCATTTGTGTGTAAAGGCTGGTTTACATTTTCTGGTTCAGGAAACATGTCTGGTGTGTTCACTGCGATTGTAATCGATGTTGTCCGTTGATAACAAAAAAAACTACACAATTAATATCAAATGAACGTCATCGCGCCCGTTGGGTCGAGTCTGGTTGGGTGTTCCCCCATCCCAATAGGGTGTTTCTCGTTCTTTTGATCGGAACCAGACTGTCGCTTTAAATAACCGTTGACATAGATAGCAAACGTTTACTTCTATGCTGGTACTCGTTGGAAGCCTGTTAAGCATTTTTACCATTACGTGTGAGCACTGTGGTCAACTGGGTGTTACAAACCACACAGGTCAAAACAAAAACTCTACAAGTTGTTTCTGGTCTTCGCGCGCATCAATTTAGACCCGCGCTTCGGCATTTTTAAATTTTTTATTTTGCTATGAAACGACGTCCAATTGAAGCAAAAAATTGCTGGACCGATTTAAATTCTGCTCGATTTGTACGGCCTCTCTTAGCCACCATACTTTGTGTATGGGAAATTTGGTCTGGTTCCAGTAAATTTGTATACATGTATCACGCATTTCACTGTGGTTGCGGGTTAAAAAAAATAAATAAAAATAAATAAATAAAAAACGCGTCACCGCACCGGTTTTGAAACCGATCTATGATCAGAAACCGGATACTCTTTTGCCCAATGGTGTCAATATTGAGCAAATCACTCACCATGGAAAATAAAGTCAATAAAGGTGTTATTTTAATACCACAGTTTTTGCAGGGTAGGCTTATATTGCTTAGCCAATCTCTACGAGTATCCAGCCAAGACACGCAATGACTTGCAAGACGTGGAATAATCATGCAGGAAATTCCAGTGATCGCTAAGAGACGCTCGTTTCTGGCACTTTTATTGGTTAAGTTAGGCTCCCTTCCAAAACCAGCGCACCGTTTCGCACCGGGATCGTATTAAGGTTTTGACACCGGCTGGCAGGCGGCCCGGCCCGGCGTGTTGGCGTTTTGCAAAGTCAGCGTTTGAAGGTCGTGAGATGGTTGAGTGGAATTGATGACGGTTAAGAAATTACGGGGGAGGAGGATTTATCTAATTAGCTTGTGGAAATTGCCTAAGAACTTAATTATAATGATGTTAGACTGTAATCCCGTGGGTGTCTTGAAGAACAATTACACGGGGGTAATTGTCTAAGATCCTGTTACAAAAAATAAGACAATAAATTTTGGTTGAGCGGAAATCATTGGAGTCGATTGTGAGTTTAGAACGTCGCTAACAAGTGTCCTTTGTGCACGTTTGTTTGTATTTTTTGTGAATGAATGAACACATCCGCGTCGAAATATAAATGGGGGATGATACTGAATCACATGGCTATAATTAAGATGACACCCAAACGGACAAAGAAACAAACGGATATTAATTAAATATTTAAACAAATTAAATTTCCCCCTTTATTGATTGTTTTTCACGAATTATTTGCTTAACATTATTTGTTTTTTAAAGCATTAACTAAGACAATGGTTAGATTGACTAAGACATTGGTTAGATTAACTAAGACATTGGTTAGATTAACTAAGACATTGGTTTGATTAACTAAGACATTGGTTAGATTAACTAAGACATTGGTTAGATTAACTAAGACCTTGGTTTGATTAACTAAGACATTGGTTAGATTGACTAAGACAATGGTTAGATTAACTAAGACATTGGTTAGATTAACTAAGACCTTGGTTTGATTAACTAAGACATTGGTTAGATTGACTAAGACAATGGTTAGATTAACTAAGACATTGGTTAGATTAACTAAGACATTGGTTAGATTGACTAAGACATTGGTTTGATTAACTAAGACATTGGTTTGATTAACTAAGACATTGGTTAGATTGACTAAGACATTGGTTAGATTAACTAAGACATTGGTTTGATTAACTAAGACATTGGTTAGATTGACTAAGACATTGGTTAGATTAACTAAGACATTGGTTAGATTAACTAAGACATTGGTTTGATTAACTAAGACATTGGTTAGATTGACTAAGACATTGGTTAGATTAACTAAGACATTTTTGGCTCCAAGAATAATTCACTGTGTAATGACTAGAATGAGAACCTTATTTTTGCGATTTCAGTGTAATTCTATTGCTGAATTGAGAGGAATTATTAAGATTCTAGTTTTTGCAAAACATGAATCACAATCAACTCTTACTATTGAAGAGTTCTTGTGTAATTCTGTAAATAACGAAACAGTGGGCAATGCATATCGCGTCCTGTGAAACACCCAGCGCCCAAAATCGCCAAATAGCGCCCAACAGAGACATTGTGTACCCTTTAAAAGTGAGACACATTTTAGAAACCGCACGTTTTCAAGTGCTCTGCGCAAGATCCCCAATACACCTCAGTCGTTTTGACATTATCAAACCGGAATCAGCAGAATTGTGTGCTTCCGACTTCAATGGTACACGGTGTTGAGGGACTGTCGTCTACGCTGACTGATCGTCGATATCTGGGGGAACTGTGGAAATGAGTTGTCAATCTTTCTACAAGTTCACCGCCGTCTATCCTCGGCCTAGTTCCCTTACTAACATTCGTGATTCGGTTGCTAAGATCTGTAGAGACAAATCTCTGTATTGCAAACAAACATTGTTAATTCGATTTACATAAAAATTAACTTGAATGCATAGACGCCTTGGGCGCCCAGCAGGGTGGATATGTGCGCGCTACAAATCTTTATTATTATTATTATTATTATTATTATTATTATTATTATTATTATTATTATTATTATTATTATTATTATTATTATTATTATTATTATTATTATTATTATTATTATTATTATTATTATTATTATTATTATTATTATTATTATTATTATTATTATTATTATTATTATTATTATTATTATTAACAGTGATGGTTTAGTGGGTGTTTTGATCAGTGATCCAAAGGACCCTTAATTGTACATCTTCAGTTCTGTCAATTTATTTGTGAAATAAATTGGAAATTTTAGTACTGAAAACGAGCAATGTTTAGACCAGATAAATGATGGAAAAATAAAAATCACACGAAATATGTTTCTGGCAATTGTTTGCTTGTTTACACATTTAAAAAATATTTTATTCCAGGAAAATTTAATATTTAGGGATATCCTTAATTACTAAATACTTACCTTCTTAATTAGTCACCACCCTGGAAAAACCGGGGTGTTAAAATAGCACCAATGGTGTTCATTTTTTCGTCTGCCCAGGTGTTTAAATTGGGTGAAATGCCCAATATGAGCATCACTGACGTAGGTTTTAATATCACATTTTTTCCCAATGTGGTGACTTGAAAAGAAACCTTCGTGCACGACCGCAAGATGGTGCTGTAATGATGAATGAAAAAATTGCAACTCTTACTGTATGATCAGTAAGTACCTGTGACCCGGTAAAGAGAACGTTGTGCCCGGTTTGATCACAGGTTCAGATGATAATGAGGATTACACAGAATGATAATGTAAGCTGACATCTGGTAGATTTTACACTTAAGGCCACTGACCACATGTGGGGTCAGTGGGATCATAAATTTCCCTGTCTTCAAGACTGACATCCTCTAGACCAATTTTATTACCTTTTCGACCTCCCCTAAATTATAATATAAACAAACTACCCCACAGTTGTAAGTGACCAGATCCCATTATTAATATAGGTTCTTTTTAGATTAGTAAACTTCACTTCGTCTCTTGCTCTTACTCCAACACACTTGTCTCTCTCTACTGTACTACTACATGTAGTCCAACTCTGAGTAGAAGAGTATATTTTGTACTTCTTGTTATAGCCACGGAGAAAGAAATAAACTATCCGTACAGCCCAAGAAGCTTCTCTTATACGTGTGTTTTCTTCATCGTGTAGCACCCCTCTTTTCCAGTGTTACAATAAATACATAAATGTGACCCGCTCTGTGAAAAAGGGTGACATGTCGCACCATGCGTTTACATGTAATAGGCGATGAAATGTTGAGGGGGTGTTTTTTTGCTTTTAACATCTGATTTTTGGTTATGTTTTTTTGACATCATTAGGATCTAAATTTTCTTAATATGTTTACATAAACATCAATTTCAATCAATTTTTTTTTAAATCAATGGTTTTTGTGAGTACTTTGTTTCAAATAATGTCATTTGTTTTCATTTTCCTAACGCTAAATTGTGTTAATTATGCACATTAGTGATTATTACAAATGCCATATCTCCATAATGCAATATGCCACACACATCTAACATATACCAAATTAAAGCTGATTATATACTCTTTCCAGCTACATAGAAATGTATATTTGACAAATTTGCGTCTTGTGACTCATTTTCACAGAGCGGGTCACAAATATCAAATATATTTACAATGCTTGAAATATTAATTATTTCCTTTGCTGTTATCTTTTCCAAAACTTCAGCTTGAGTTGGCAATTAACAATATTTATTTGTTGTTTGCGTGGGCTTTGATCTAAAGCACACCCAACCGTACTGACTGACATCCAGGGGATATGACTTGAAGTTTACATACGGTGGGCGAAGTTTGGCTCGATTCTGTTATGTTTTGACATGATATGGCGTTCACTTGGATCGGTGTATAATGACCTATGCCCGCCGCCCCCAAAGGCCAAGGTCACGGTAGCCCCCACGAAAATTATACCCCCCGTCTGCATGGGCGGATCCAGAACATTATTTTTTTTGGGGGGGGCTGAGAATCAAAAACAATTATTTTTCAGTACTACAAAAGTTACAATGAAATAATCAAAGGGAGAGAAACACAAAGTACAGTAAGGGAATGGGAGTGCGTTCTCCCCTCCCCTCCCTCTCTCTCTCTCTCTCTCTGCTTGCACCATGGTGCTTGCAGTCTCCCTTTTAGAGGATCCCTTTCCTTTCCTTTCTCATCCTTTCTTCCACTCTACCTTTTGTTTATTTCGATTTGTTTTGATCTTTTAATGTATTTGTCTTTCTTTATATAATGTATTTTTGTTATTACCTTCATTAACAAAGTTTACAGAGTTTTGTTACTTTTACAGTAACATTGGAAACCACCATTTGTTGTTAAACATTGTTTTCTATTCTGTAATTTTGTATTGTTCTGCTTTGTAAATAAAGTTTTCTTTGAAAAGTCAAAAAGTCTCTCTCTCTCTCTCTCTCTCTCTCTCTCTCTCTCTCTCTCTCTCTCTCTCTCTCTCTCTCTCTCTCTTTCTCTCCTTTTTTTATTTTTTATTTTTTAATTTTTTTAAACGATTTTAGGGGGGGGGGCTACAGCCCCCTTAGCCCCCCCCCTGGATCCGCCAATGGTCTGAACGGGAGTTTATTGGTAATTTGCCAAAAATGAAAGGATACTTTAAGTCAACTAGACCGACATTATGTTAAATTGCTTCCTGTTTGGGGAGAGTAAGATGTCAATTATTTTAGATGAAGAATTATTATGGGCTGCTCTTTCGCTTTGAACATTAATTGTTCTCCATTTTCCTTGACTTTGTTTCAAAAATTGAAATGAATTTTAATTTCCTTCAGGAAATGGACTCTATTTGAGCTGAAACTTTTGGAAAGTGTAACCAAATATCTGTGGAGTGCCATGGTCGAGCGGTTTAGTGCATCGGATTTGTGTTCTGATGGCTGAGTCGTCAGAATGTGGGTTCGAATCCCAACCGCAGTGCTTGTGTCCTTGAGCAAGACACTTTACCATAATTGCTGCTCTCCACCCAGGGGTAAATGGGTACCTGTGAGGGCAGAGTTGGTTGTTGTGTTTGATTAGCCCTATATGCGCTGTAATGGCAGCAATTGAGCTGTATACTCCCCAGGGAGCTGAGATGGTTTCAGGAATGATTTATGCGCCTGATGAGCAGGGGTAATAAATATAATGCGCCTTGAGCACCAGTTTGGTGGATACGTGCGCCATATAAGTCCACATTATTATTATCTAAGAAACGAGCTGAAACTTACATATTGCGTATTTCTTAATAACATGTTATGGGAGACACTTAGCATTGTTGGAACGTTATACAGGACCAACCTTAAAGAGGTGGTCCTGACGGATGTGAAGTAGTTTTTTAAAATTTAGGCCTATTAATTTAGGTGATCAGACATATGACATCACATACTTAATTCTACAGCGCCCTCTGCTGAACTGTGGCAAGTAGTAGCGTTATCACTATGGAATTCTTTACACAATCTTTACAAGATGTCTGCAGATATTAATAGTTGCGTAATGTTAAATTAGGCCTTACATATCTTATCTGATTGTCAATAAACATGTACAATGCATTGATGTTAGTTGGATGTCAATGTCAACAAATTTCAACTGTACGTGTAATCATACACACTCTAGCTTGTCATTATTAGTCATGATGCCAAAAGAGGGCGTTCCAAAATGTAAGCAAGTTTAACATTATGTCTATATGAACTGAAAATTATTGGCAATAACTTTATTTTTCTTTAAAATCACAGCACCTCAGATTTTGTATTTGTATTATTATTATTTTTGTTTTTGTTCTTGGGAACAGTCATCAGCTTTACATCAAGTTTTATATTCAATTACGGCCATTTGGTCATTTTCAAATGACCGATTCTATAAACCTTATCTTTAATGAAGAGTTTGTTTACACATGTGATTTTTTTTATTTCATAAATTTAGTATTGCAACATAGCGGCCATGTCATAGTACTCAATGACTAGGTCTTCTCTACAACTCGCACACAACTCACCAGCTATTTCGGTCATAACAAGGCACTTCCTTCAAAAGGGCGCGACTAGTGAGGGGTGATTCCGTATAAAAGACTGGCTCACGTATAGAAGAAATCACATTTAGAGCTCTTCTATCTGCGCGAAGCACCCGGCCGGCCTAACTTTGCCTAAGACTCGGTGGGAGCAGATCGGAGTGAGAGACGGCGTATTCTGTGAAGATCTATACCGTAAAGGATAGCTGTGTTAAGCAGAGTTGGAGAGAGCGTTTAGGTGCAGAGTTTGGTAAGAAATATGTTTGCTGTTCTTCGTCGAGTAAAAATATGTCATAAACGTTTTGTTGTTTGTTCGTGGCAGCGATAATGTATTTTGTTTTGTAACAAACTTTGGGTTATCTTTGTTCATGTAGGGCCAACATAAAGAAATTGTTCGCAAATTATTAGCATTTGTTAAAAAATGAACAGGCCTACTTTTATATACATCATAATCATAATGCAAATGCATTAAAAAATTACATTCTGGAAATAATTATTCAGTTTTTATGAAGATTCCAAGTTCTTATTTTATTGTGTTGGTTGCTATTGAAAGGTTTGGGACCGCCTTTGTTTGCATTAAGTAGGCCCGCATTTTGCGTTAGTAGGGATGCTAAATTACCACACAACAAAGGCATATTCTTCTTATTCACCTTCAGTTTCAATTCATAAAAATGCCCAGACTATCATGAATGTGGCCAATTCCACAGATCTTGCTAAGCTAAAAAAATGTTGCTTATTGAAACATACTGTTCAACATTAAGAAACGGGCAACCAGCCAGATCAAAATCTACGTTCTCAATGGAAGTTTGACTGGTACCCATCAGAACGCGCCAATCAAATCGCTTCAATAAATTTCAGCTAAGCAGATGTGTGAAGCTGGCTAACTCATTTAGGGTAAAGGGATATCACTCAGAGAGTTCATACAGACACAGACTCCTCAAAACACTAAACAGAGATGAGAGGAAGCACGTAATTTGTTGAGGATGTGCTGGCCAGTTATAGAGAACGGAGGAAAACACCCGCATAAAACGTCCTTTTGAATTTTGTCGATAACAAGTGTCGCTGTAGGTGTAGCTTTTACTCATTTCAATTCGGAATGTAGACATTAAAGGGACAGTGTCGTCACGATCAGAGGAGACTTCCAACAGGGCATGGAATCGGGGTCCTACTAGTTGAAATAAACACTGTGACTGAAAATTACTGGCTCATTTGTGCAGCAACAACGGTAATGTGACCGTATCATACAGGGTATTATTTTCAGTCACTAAGTTAATCTAAAACTAACACTGTGATTCCATGCCCTGTTGATCGTGACGATATTGTCCCTTATAAGGAGTACATCATTTCGTATGTCGCCCAGCTGTTTTGATACCGGAGAATATAATTTAATGAAATTATTGGGCAAAATGGCGTCCCGTGTTCATGGAAACGCCCTATAATTTCGCATTTCTTGTGTACATTTAGTTTAAATGCATGTGTGATTTGGTATTTAAATGGCGGAATGCGTAAGTTAGCCGTTAAATCACACACAACGATAGCTAGCCTCCGTTGTCACGCATGTTGTTACGTTCATTTTAATTGGACCTGCTTGACTTCAATAGGACTTCACTGCACCTCAGATAGTGATAAAGCCCTTTTTCTAAGTCTGGCTTACCGGAAAACCTGTATAGAAGCACAATGATTGGTCAAACAATTTCTACATCCAGCAATAACTGCAGGCGATTGGTTTGTTTCTTACCATGCAAGCAATTATAAAATTAACCATTGAGTTGCAAGAAAAACTCATTATGCTGATACACATCGTGGTTTATTCAAAATGGCCGATTTTAGTATTTCATTTTGAATCTAAATTCGATCCAGCTGATTTATCCAGAAGATGTGAAGTTTTAAAAAACGAGGGCCACAATGCTCAAAAACTGAATTGTTAAGCCCTTCCCAAACTGAGGTGTTAAACTCAGCACTAATGGTGCTCATATTGGGCAAATCGCACAATATAAATGCCATGTCAGAATAGAGTTGACACCACGGGTGTTATCACGGGTGTTATAATAACACCCCAGTTTTTTCAGGGTGACTTTCCCAAAGCCTATTATGAATCATGTACTGTTTAACAACCCTACGGAGACCACTTCTGTTTGGGACTGCCACAGTGACACTTACCATGGAGGAAGAAAATCTGTTTTCTTCCTCCATGCACTTACCAAGTGTCAAATCTTTGCACCGGGCTTTGCACCATATAAGGTCATCCTTATGTTTGTATGGCTCACGTTTTGCTTGTTCGTAACCTAGGACTTCAGGCCTTTATACCTGACTCATACGGAGCCATTTCCTTCCTCCAAAAAAGTCAGACTTTTTTGCACGAATATGAACTGATCATTGCCATGACAGCTGGGGTTTTGGACCAATGAGGCCAAGGATATTCTAAAAGTGAATCAATGTTCTAAAAGTGAATCAGAGATGACCGTAACTTCCCGAATCTTGAAAGGAGGTTGTGTCAAGTGTTTGGGAAGGAAGGGATACGTTATTCTCAAGACAAACAACAACTCACTTAAAATAAAGATTTAATATATTAAGTGGCTCAAATCCTGGTTGGGCAGGGGGTGGAAGTTTAAGTCCCCAATTATTTTAGGAGATTAGGTGCCAATATAATCTGTCAATGTAATCCTTCCTTTCAGGAAATTCTTTAAAATGTTTGCATCAAAATTCTCAACCACGCATTTTGATAAAGAAATACACCTTAAAATGGATAAGTACTTTCTATAATAATATGTTTGAAAATTATGTCCAAGATTGCACCAAAGAGCATTTAGACCCTTAAGCTTCTAGGCCCCGCCCCCATGTTCATAATTGATCTGACCCATAACCTCCACTATATTATGAGCACATTTAATATGGCATATTGTGTAATTGCATATATTGGCTTAATAATAATAATAATAATAATAATAATAATAATAATAATAATAATAATAATAATAATAATAATAATAATAATAATAATAATAATAATAATAATAATAATAATAATAAAGATTTTTAGCGCGCACA
This sequence comes from Zoroaster sp. YZ-2022, assembly GCA_029582265.1. Lineage (NCBI taxonomy): Eukaryota > Metazoa > Echinodermata > Asteroidea > Forcipulatida > Zoroasteridae > Zoroaster > Zoroaster sp. YZ-2022. Next base: position 3,211,908 of record CM055833.1, on the reverse strand, counting down.
TATCCACCCTGCTGGGCGCTCAAGGCGCGGAAACAAAGAAAAAACATTAATACAAACAATATACAATGATAGCATAGGGAAAACAAAACAAATTATGTACCGAGATACATGTACCTACAATGCAATTACAAATATACATCATCTTTGAAGAGTTGTGACATAAGATGAGTTTTAAGCATCGACTTGAATCTGGTTATACTATGACAAGATTTGAGTTTAGTTGGAAGATGATTCCAGAGTCTCGGAGCTGCGACAGAAAACGACCTATCACCCCAGTTCCGTTTTGAAGTTGGTTCCTTGAGGAGTGACATGTTGCTCGAGAGCAAATTGCGTGATGGAGTGTAGACTTTAAGTAGTTCAGAAATATAAATTGGAGCAATGTTATTAAAAGATTTGTGAACAATTAGCATAAGTTTAAAAACAATTCTCTGTGAAACAGGAAGCCAGTGCAGTTCTTTCAAGATTGGCGTGATATGGCATGACTTTCTGGACAAAGTCACAACACGAGCTGCTGTGTTTTGTATGTGCTGAAGACGAGATATTTGATTCTGCGGAAGACCGTAAAGGAGAGCATTCCCGTTATCGAGCCGTGATGTGACAAATGCATGTATAATTTGTTCAGCAGCACTTTTATTCAAGTATTTCCTAATTCGGCTTATATTTCTGATATGAAATGATGATATGCGAACAATGTTGGAGATATGTGGTTTTAAAGTCATTGTCGAGTCAAATATAACACCCAAATTACGTGCATGTAATGAGGGGGTATATATCTGCGAGTCACCAATTGTAATAAATGGAAGAGAAACTTTAGACAATTGCTGACGTGATCCAAATAGAACAAATTCTGTTTTTTCATCGTTCAATTTCAGGAAGTTTTGTCTCATCCAACTTCGAATCTCTTGAATACATTTCTCCAGTGTTTTAATGCAGGAATCAGCAGGTTCTTGAGAAGATTTAAAAGTAATGTAAAGCTGCGTGTCATCAGCGTAAACATGGTAATTTAAATTATACTTCAAAATGATATCACGAACTGGAAAGGTATAAACAGTAAACCACTGTGGGCCGAGCACAGAGCCTTGGGGTACAGAATAGTCAAGAGTAACAGGCTCGTAAGTAGTAAATATCATTGTAGGCTATTGAAAAGTTGCCATAAAGTGACTTTGCCCAAAACTCCCTTATAACCTCAACGTCTTTGTTGTTGTACAACGCAGGCTCAGCTGTTGTTTGTTTGTTTCGGAGATCAAGGTCAACCCTTTTTTAATCAGTCACCATGACGAAGGAGGAAGCAGCCACCGAGGAGGTTAAGACAGAGACTAAGACAGAGACAACAACAGACACACCGTGAGTATTATTAGATACAAGGAAGTCACACCCATCTTGTTATGACGGGATCAATGGGGCCCCCCCTCCTGAAGTTTCCTCTGCAGTAAACAAAGATGACAGCCATGAATACTTTCAAAGATCAACAGGCTGCTAATTATCCAGTAAATATTATCTGATGTTTATCAGCTGATATACCGAACTCTCTCACTCGCTTGCCAATATCTTACCTAAATTCTCGATATCTTTATTGAATAACATGGGGCACTCAACAAACGTGAATCAGTAAATGAGATTGTAAAAAGTGTGTACGGCAGGTTTTGACCAATTCCTTGGTCAGACGCCGTCACATCTAGGGGGTGGGGAGCTCGGGCTGGTTGTTAAATCTGTATTTCAGGGGAGGTGCATAGGGTTGTCCTATATTATGGGAGGAGTTTGTGTTGTCATAACCATCTTAGGGGATGAGTTTCTCATATCTAAGGGGTGGAGCTAAGTGGGTTGTATGCACGTTTTAATAGGGCATAGGGCTAATTGATCGATTCCCTTTGGTCAGACGTTGTCATATATAAGGGGAGGAGCTCGGGTGGGTTGTCATATCGATATTTTGAGGAGGGGCTTAGATTTATAGTCATCTATTATGGGAGGGGCTCGTGGTGTCACAACCGATTTGGGGGATGAACTATGGGTTTGTCACAACTAAGGGGTGGAGCTTAGGTGGGTTGTCTTATCTGTAACTGGGAGAGCCTGTGGATTGTTGTAGCTAAGGGAAGGAGCTTGGAGACTGTAGTTTTTAGGGGAAGCCGCTTGGTGTTGTCATATCTAAGGGGAAGGGTGCCATATCTGTTTTAGGGAATGAACTTGGGGTTTGGGATGGGTTTTTATAGGAGGAGCTTGCGTTTTTTTTATTAAGAGGGAGGAGTTTGGAATTCATCATATCAGTTGCAGGGGATGAACTTTGGGTTATCATATCTAAGGGGAGGAGCTCGGATGTGATGTACAAGGAGATGAGTTTGGGGTGTCATATATTAGGGTATAGCTTTGGGTGTCATGTCAGTTTCAGGGGATTGATTGGGGTGGTCATTTTTCAGTGTGGTACTTGGGCTGAGTTGTTCTTTCTATTTATTTTAGATAGGGGTGTTGGTGGGTTGTCATATCAGTTTTATTTGAGGGGCTTCGGTGTGTTTGATATCTGTTTTAGGGGAGGAGCTGGGTGAATTATGTTTTCTGTTTATGGGGGAGGGGCATGAGTACTATATAGCATAGGTCGTCATAACCTGTTTTGAGTGTTCGAGCCTGGGTTGATTGTCATGTAAAGGAGCATAACAATTGCTATGGCATTTTCTCTTGTAATCTTCCACTTTCCAATCTTCGCTGGAGATGTCTTATTCCGTGTGTGGGCCTCAATGTTCTCCATTTTGAATTGGATTTCCTGTGTGAAGTCTCACAAAAATGTAATACGGTCAAGATCGAATGTGACGTTGGCTTTGAAGCTTTGGTGAAATTGATTTTGATTGAAAACAGAGAATGATTATCAGAGCTTTAGCTTTGACCCAACTTAAGGTCACTTCGGAGGCGTATGAGATAGACCAAAAGGTCATGTCAACCTAAATTCTAACCGTCAAACGATGCACAAAACGGGTACACCACCAAAGTACATCTACTCTGAGTGTATGTACAGATGGCGGGATTAGATAGTTCAGCTGCTACATCCGGCTTCATATTAAAACACATTGGGGAGGGGGAGGGGTCAGATGTCAGGGTCGCATGGGGGTTCGGCGGTTTCCTGAACCAATCAGGTAGAGGTGATTTGGGGGACCCCTGGTACGGATGGGGATCGGTGCCGGTTGGTGACTGACCCCTGGGCGTGGTGACCCATCCCCAGCGGTGCATGACGTCATCGACTCAATGCCAGACTGTCCTTGGTTTCGTTAAAAGTTCACATCAAAGTGGGTCTGCGGGGCCTCTTCATAGTGTCAAACTCATTGGTTGCAAACATCCCTGATATGCAAATAAGTTTATTTCGAATGAACGACCCCATTGGCAAACAATTAAGCCCAGCACATTTTAAAGTAGACATTTGTTATACAGCATAGGAGAGGTCCAGTACTTGTCTGCTTAACAGTTCATATCAAAAACTGTTTAAATATAAAAGAAAGACCCAACTCTAGATGTAGCCTCCTATTCACGTATCCAAGAGCATACCAGGACCCAAATGCTATTTTCATAATTTAATCGAACTAGGTTTCTTACGGTACCCTACTCACATATTGAATAGATCTACAGTTATATTAAAGGAAATCTTGTTCTAAAAGAGATTTAGTCAGCTTCTCGGTCGATAACGAACTTCTCATTTTTGCCTTTGATAAAGAACCTGCTAGGTTCGAAACGTATAAGGCTTTAATTTTGCATTCTCATTTCCAGTTTAAACTAGGGACCTTAACAGAAGTGTTACCGATGTTTTACATTGAAAAATCTCAATTTAGTCATGCTTAATATTCTTTGTTAGACAGTTTCATTATTTGATTCAACAAAAAAGATTACTTTCTCTAAGCCATATTTTGTTGAAAAGTAAAGGACTTGATAACAGAAAAGAAAAATTTACAACAAGACGGTGAATATTACCATCTGATTGACATATTATATTTATATTCCATTAGCGCCAAAGAGGGCGCATCAGGTGACGCCGCTACCACCAAACCAGCAGAAGGTGGAGAGACAGCAGGATCGAGTGAGGGAGGAGGCAGCGGGGGAGAAGGAGGAGAAACAGCCAAGGAGCCAGGGGAAAAGAAAGAGAGTGACTTTAACAAGTCGTCCAAGAAAAGGAGATGGTTCTGGTCCAAGAAGGGTGAACAGGGAGGACCGGAAGCTGCAGGCGCGGCGACGGGAGAAGGTCCAAATAGTGGAACCGAAGGAGGTATGTATGTATTTTTTCAAGTTGATCAAAGAGCTCGATTTGACCTGTACTTAATGACCTTTGACACGCTAGACAGCAGCAGACTTACAAGTTATTTTTCAATTGTTCTACAAAATGGTGGGCTTGTTTAAGAATTACGTAAACAATGGAGAAAAACCCGGTCTGCTGCCGCAAGCGTCTCAAAGATCTACCATTTAAACTGTCTTTCAGGTGAAAAGCTATCGGGCACATGGTAGCGATCAAGTCAGTATTTAAGAGAAGGACACTTTAGAGGCAAATGCTCTTTTTGTTAGCATACAGTCCGATCATACACCATCTTTGGGATGTGTTTTATTCTTAAAGACCTATCCATTCCGTGCACATTGCAGCCCTCTAGCGTTGGAAATGGTCTTATTCTCCAGAGTCCAGGACCATTCGCGGTACCATTTTTCTGGCACTGGGTGTGTATGAATAGCGAACTTTCTTCGCTGGTATCCTGGAGACAGCAGCTGCTTGCGTAAAGACCGCCCTCAACAGGATGTGCACGGAGTAAATCAGGATTTTGGTAATCGAAGTGGTTAGTCAAATTTAGTTTTGCTCTAAACGCATCCTGCTCTAAACGCATCCTGCTCTAAACGCTGTTAGCGATATCATTGATATAAACTTACCAAAGCATAAAGGACTACGGACTTTGGTGAGAGTTCATGAGTCGTACACAAGCTCATGGCTCGTGATACCCAACCAAATAAGTTAGCGTACAACCTCGCACTTTCAACTCAAGATCGAGTCCTTTAAGCCTTATTGTTATTATTGTTGTTTTCCCTTGATCACATAGATAAAGAAGCACCCGCCGAGAAGGGGATGAGCGAAGCCGAGATGGAGGCTGAGATGCAGAGACGGGTGAAGGAACTCGAGAGTGAGAAGGAAAAACTTGCAGCACGGATTGATCTGTACAACAAATACGAATCGTTGAAGATGGACGTATCGGACATGACACTCGAACTGGAACGAATCATTAACAAACATGCGGGCAAAAAGTCAGACTCAGAAGGTAAGGGCGCAGGCGCGGAGCAGCCGGCAGCCAATCAGGACGCCCAGAGATCGGTCTCAAATGGACCTCTGGGAATCCGACGGTTCTTCAAGGTTAACCCGCTGGGCTATTTCTGACAGCCAGACTAAAACATTAAAAAGCAGCAGGCCCGTAGTCGGGATTGACGTGGGACTGGTAGGGCCCATTTCCTGCACGACTGGGCTGGAGCCACAAAAGAGCATTTGAGAATTATACATTGCACAAACTGGGGTGTTGAAAACTACACCAAAAGTGTTGGGCAACTCACCCAATAGGAATTCAACGGAAGAATAACATTTACACCACCGGTGTTTTTTTAACACTGCAGTTTTGCAGGGGATAGGCACTATGTGGTTATTGTTTTCATGGAGGAGGATGTAGGGGAACATTCTGGAACAGTGGCGCACCCAGGATTTTATTGGGGGGGGGGAGCTCAAAAATTTTTTTTTTTTGAAATCCAATATGGGGGAGAGACATGGCGGACCCAAACCATAACCGCTGGCGCGGCTGTAGCCATGTCCCTAATCGTGCTCGTCAGTGAACCTACGGCACATGTTAAATGTTTCCTGGTGGTTTCTAGTCATAAAAAGAAGACATTATGACATGATTCAGACTCGTAGGGTTTTACCTTCCATATAATTTCCTCCTCTTGATGTAAAGAACTTGAGCTAATTGTTTCGTCTGCAAGATTTCTATATTTAAATATTTTCATTGCGTGGACGTAAAGTTTGTGATCATTCCGGGCGGAGCTAAATTTTCTCAAACACGAATTTGGCGGCAAAACCAAATCCCAATATTATCCAATCGGTGTTTGCTAAAACAGTGTCGCATAATCTTTGTAAATTAAAACCCGATCCTGGGCCATTGTGTACAAACTGGAAAGGAGTTGATTATAATGCGGGCGTGTTTAAATTTTAAAAAACATTTACGAGTAACCTCAACGACAGTCAACGACCTCAACAAGAGAAACGGACAACAGAAAATGAAAATAAAATTAAGTAAAGCTGCTCCCTGATCAGGGTGCACCATGGCAGGGGGGGGGGAGAATGTCTAAAAATGCTTGTTATATATACTGGTGGCCCTTCAAGCTTACATGCACATGCATACGCAACGCCGTAAAATATAATAGTGAGTGGAATAAATGGAAAACTTTTGGAGGGAAGCTTGAGTCTCCTGAGTCCCCATCCCTTGTGTACCACTGCCCTACTCCTTGCCGAACTCCTCTGTAGACAAGACTTGGGCTCAGATTTTGCTCTCTTTCCCGGCCCCTTCTTTTAAAAAAAATAAAATAAAACATCAGCGGGCCCTTGGGGGGGCTCGAGCCCCGGGCCCCCCCCCCCTTGGGTACGCCACTGTTCTGGAAGGATCTTTCCCCCAACTAGCTACGGGTCTGAGCAATTTTGATAAATTAAAAATTGGTTTAAACAATCGAACAGCAATTACGTATTCAGCTTTTACCTTTATGAATATCCAGTCCCCAAAAGATTTTGTTGTGCTCGAAGAGATGCCTGAATCAGATATGAATTTCACATTTTCTAAACAAGTTAAATTCTTTGTGTAGATTTTGATTTTAGCTTTCTTGGGAGTAAGGTTATGATCATGGGTAGTCATTACTTTGGGTATCTTTGAGAAATGTTGAATGCAATCAGACGATGGAGTATTTGTTGTCTTTGAGGAATGTTGCAATTTTAGACATTCAAATCATTGAAATGAGTTCAGATGTGATCGAATTCGGTAGTTTCAACACAATCTCACTAATGCATAGAGATGTCCAGGCTGGCCGACACGGTGTCTGAAGGTAGTACGGGGATACAAAATGAACGATGTGCTCTGCCGAAGAAGTGAATTTTTGTTGTCTGAAATCAGGCAGATAGTTGGATTTATCCCCCTTTGCTAATAGTAGTTTCATTTATCTAAATGAGGAAATATCTTATAACGCCTGGAGCCGCCATTTGACCACCTGTTGTCCTAAAAACGATCCTGAAACCCAGTAATTTTTTTCCTTTTTACAGGCAATGGACCAGCCAAACCAACCGCACAGTAACCACTTCGCTAGTCATCTCACCAATACACTGATAACTGAACTTTTTACACCTGTACTCAGTACAAAACATTTTGTAAATTTGAATATCTGTAGAAAAATCCACCTTATGGCAATGTATTTTAGGAAGGAACAAGCCAGGTACTGTGTGAAACACACATGTAGACCACCTTATAAATATTTTATCCAGAACTGCTCTTGTAAAATTGGGATAAGGATTTATATTAAAGCATAGGTAAAGCAGTATACCATGTAGTTAGTATAGTCAGACATAGCATCGCACTTTGGGACGAGGAGGCGGAAGTGACGTGATTTTTGAACCGGAAGTAAAAAAGATCACCAGGAAGCGAACGATAATATGATCGACACTTATGCGGGAAGTCGTCGCTTTGGAGGATCCGCCTTATTTCAGATGGATATAATCATAATTTGTACTCTTAATACAGAAATCCATGGAAGCCGCATGTGTGGTACTTGAGGGCGCCCTGCCATTGAGATGCATTCTTCCGGAAGTAAGGCGCCCTCAAGGGCCATGCAACTGGCATATTGCAGATGCAATCCGGGTTTTATTGTTTAGATGGAAAAACAAAATGGTTACTCAATATAAACGTTGCAATGCCATGCTAGTCAATGTGTAGAAAATAACAAATGTTAAGAAATTCACAAAGATTGCTCAAAGTAATGCTTGAGTCTGAAAGAAAAAGGTCATAGGTCAAATAGCCATGTCCTCTATAGAAGCTTGTACAAAGCTGTTCTGGTTAATCCATTGTGGCATTTAATAACTATGCAAAGTCATTATGCAGAACACAAAATAGCCCCAAAACACGAATCGGGACAAAATGGTTCCTCTGTTATTTCAATGCTCCCTTTTACGAAGACAAGTATGCGCATAATAAAGTACAATCGGAGGTGGATCTAGGGGGCTAGGTGTCGTATAAATCCCATACTGATCCCAGTCCCTAAAAACATCCCGATTTGAGTAAAATTGCCAATTTGTTTGCTATTCCCCTTACGTGAGCAACCCCCCTTTTAAACCAACCTGGATCCGCCCCTGAAATCACCCCATGAAGTTAAGTGATCGTGAAAATGTGAAATTCATATGGTCAAATTTAAAACTGTGAAAGTGTATGTAGCGTACGTCAAGATAGAAATAGACTTAAATAATTAAGCAATATAAATAACACTGTAAATAGCTTTTAACGCTAATACGAATTTCCCATAGTTAGAACATTCAAGTAGTTTATAAAAAAAAAAAATGGTTATCTAGTTTAATAGATGAGTAGCTCCCTGCAAAATTACAATAATAATTTTTCTTCCCTCTCTTGTAAATAATATGTAGGTCTGATCATGTTTATTTGTAACTTTCTTTCCACGCATTTTGCTTCATTTTAAAAAGCACAGTATTAGAGGAGTTTCATATATTATCATTTCAAATAGTCGCCGAGTCTGTAGAATATAGCAATATTGAATCCAATTCTAACTTCTGTCCGTGAGAGTTTTCGAACCGGAATCCATCTTTCATAGAGATGTTAAACACACAAATTTACTGAGCACAGAGAAGTTGAGCAGCCAAATTGTCACGCAGTGCATATCGTTTCTGGCAAGTTCCCAGTTAAATCTGCTCAGCAGATAAATAATTTACTAAGCATTATTTTCTGCTTAGCAGCTCTATGAATTCAAACCCAGGGCCAATGAGTCTTTTTGATATCAAAGAGTGATATCTCACAATAGCCGATGCGCCTACCATAATAGTATAAAACAGTGGGCTGATTGCTAATAACACAACCCTGTGACCAGGGGACAATGCCATAGACACGCTAAGCACAAACAATTAATTAGTAGTAAATATTTACTAAGCAGGATTTGATGGTTTTGTCGTACAATATATGTAGACCGTGACTGGTTGTCTGTTTAATACTGCTTAGTAAACAAAATCTGCTAAGCAAAATGTTCTATTTGTATAAATCATTAACAAACACTATGTGTAAATTAGCACCAGGATTTGAAACCATAACTTTTGAAGACTTGCTACCAGTGCCCAATTTCACAGCTTATTAACAGAAAAATTCACTTAGCATCGAAAGTTCCATACAAAATGTGTGCAATTTGGCTGGTCGTCTGTTTGATAATGCTTAGTGAAAATTAGTTGCTTAGCAAAATTCTCTGCTTAGTAGTTCTATAAAATTGGCCCCTGAACTTAGTAGTTTGCCAGCTCACAAATTAAGATAGCATTATAATGTTTCCATTGCATCTGTCTCCTGTAATAATAATAATCTATTTTGGCATATAGCTTAAAAACGCTATAACAATATTAATGGAAAATAATTTGCACGAGGTTTGTGTCTATTCGGAATACTTGAATCTCAAATCATTTTGTGTTAATATCGTTTTATTAATACTAATAATACAATATAAAAAACATCTTTAAAATATATTTTCATTATTATTCTGTGTACTTTTGTTCTTACAGTGCGTAATGATTAAATATAATCCTTCAATTGATAGTATATTTGTTCGAATTTGCAATTCCATTTTCAGGCTATAGGATAAATTGTTCAATAAAAGTATCACAATTCCTTTTAGGAGTGACTCAAGACATTTCGCATTATCTATTTCTTCCTTTTCCTTTGGACTTGACAGACCTTTTTTTTTTTTTCGTGAGGATGGAGTTATACAACTCCATTTATTTACATCAATCACACACAATACAATACAAAATATACAATATTACATCCAACACAATATTACATTTTATATATATATATATCGAAACGGTGCAATCTTTGCCTCACAGAGAAGCTCTCCATCATAAACGCCGACAAGAGGATACTCCTGAACAAACGACCCGAACTCGTATCAAAATGCCGCCATGAAAACAAGTTCTACCTCTGCAACTTCAAAAGCGATGACACGTGACGAGGAACAGTACCGCGTCAACAAACCACAAACCGCCAACAAACAAGCTTACACACAAGGCCCGCAAACAATAGGTAATTACCACGCATCATTGAGCGAATGACCTGTACGTGCGCGTGTAGGCCTATATAGGAGTAATCACTTGGTGACTATCAGTTGTCTGATGATCGCATAACGCGTGAAACTCGGAGTTACAACTACCAGCGTTCCTCTAGTTTTACTACAAGTATATATATATATATATATATATATATATATATATATATATATATATATATATATATATATATATATATATATATATATATATATATATATATATATATATATATATATATATATATATATATATATATATAGTAATGCTATATACACAGACCTTTTACCAAGGGGCAGCCATCTTTATTTCGTCCATACTTATCCACATGTTCAAACCGAGGCTTGTATGAAAATTACATGTACCGGTATACTAAGAATCAGTGTTATGATAATTTTGTTGCATTCTGGGAATCAAACAAAGATGGCTGTTGCGTTCACTAAATAATGTCATTTGTCATTAGTGTCAAGTGTCAACCCACAATTTGTTTTGGCTTAGAAAGAGGAGGGATGAATTATCAAAATGACCGCAAGCCTGTTTTGGAAATAACACATGGTGGTTCTTTCTGGGTGTGACTAATCTCAACAATTTATTGGTTAAGCCACCAAAAATTTAATAAAAAGAGAAAGACGAATGTTTAGCTAGTAACATTCACTATCTGAGTAACAACTGAAAATGGTCCAATATCATGACCTGGGGTCCTTCTAACTTTGAGTATTTTTGATACACTAGGCCATGAAAAAAATGGATTCCAAGCGTAGGGCCCTTATCCTTTTTTCTTTCCAGTGTGGACGTTTGCACTAGTGTAAAGGGTGGTTTCCATTGGGATGAGAATAGTTCGACGGGCCTCTGGACTATCCACATTAAATTTAGCATAAAATAAAAAGTAAGACATCAATCAATGTTTTTAGTTTTAACAATTTGTGAGGTTAAGAAACCTATTTTTTTAAAATGATTTTTGAACATTTTGTATTTAGTATGCCCGCCCACTCCATCATGATTGGTGCAAGTCATGGCTTATATACGGATCCCAATGTTGTGTTACTATAACAACAAAGCAAAACAGGAAAATTTTGAGAATGCTTTGATATTATCTTGAGCAGCGCCCTCATACGGTACAGAGATATTTTTCTTCGTATAATGTTTAGATGCAAAGCAATGATCCTCGGCCCTAATGGTTGTATTATAAGAAATGACCTGCTGCGATACGTGGTGTTGATACATAGCTATTTGTAGATATTATTTCTCATATAGTATGGCTCACTTTCAATCATGTACGAAGAAACTATTATTCTGTGTCGTTGGCCCGTATGGCATAGTGTACAACCAGCGGCGGCGATTTGTTGTTACGATTTTAGGAGTGGGAAAGATAGGGATTAGGACCTACCCTACCCCCCACCCAACTGACAATCCCTTCACCGACCAATAAATACAAGCATTAATTATAATAAATAAATAATATTTGTATTAATTATTTTTAAAATTCTGGAAAATGTACGTTTTTGTGCTGTACACTATCTGGGCTATAAATGGGTACCAATACAATATTGTTAGAAAGCAACTCATGATAAGCCTTAAAGCCCATGCAAGTGTGTACATTTTCACTTAATAAAAGATAAATGAACCAGCTCGTAAAGAAATCAAATTGTGAAATTCCTGAAATTCCGCTACTTATGTTTGCTGTGGTTCCATAGCAGTCACAATGGGTTGGTGAAATTCGGGATTAAGGCAAAAAAGTCTCCAGTTTCTGTTCATAGGTCGGTTTCAAAATCGGTGCAGTGAAGCGCTTTTTTTGGCCAACAAGGAAATACGTGATACACGTACACGCGGGGACCAAATTGCCCATGTGCAAAGTATGGTGGCTAAGAGAGGCCTCACAAATCGGGCAAACGTTCATACCCTTATGTGAAAAAGTCGTTTAAAACTCAGCACGGCAGAATTCCAATCGATACAGCAATTTTGGCTGCAATTGGACATCGTTTCATAGCAAACAAAAAGAAAGAAATTTAAAAATGCCGACGCGCGCGGAGACCGGAAACGGGAGACTTCTTTTTTGGCTTTTATGGCTCATTCCTGGCTGTAGTTTTGTCATAAATTCATAAATAGTAAGTATTGGGAAAACTATTATACAAAAATAATAAACAAATAATTAAAAAAATAATTATATTTAATATCAAATAATATGTATATTTTACATTTTCAATAATTATTTTTAACGACATTTAAACATTAATTCAAAATATTTGAACAAGACTAACAGACGACAAAATGGCCGCGCCCATCGTTCGTGTATTGTGAGTCGTCTGCAATCCTGTTTTGCTCATTTTCACATCAAGTGTTCACACTCAAACGTCTACAATATAAAAAAGTGATAGGAATTTGAATGGATACCAAGTTGAGAGGAAATTATTAGAGGAAATCATGTCCGAGGAACGCTTGTGGACGCATGTTTCAGAGTACGAAGACATTGACATTTTACCGGCTGATTAGCCGGCCTTGCCGGGTGCGTGAGCTGCGTCAGACGGCCGGGCAGCCTGCGAGATGCTGCAAGGTCGTACGTTGGTCGAGTATGACAAAATGTTCTACTCCCACATGGACATCGGAGAAAGGGCTTTGGCTTCTATGGTCACAGTCATTAACAAGTCACTGGACCCAAGCTTAGACAAGAAGAAGTATGTGCGAGGAGGTAAATTTGAGGGTAAGTTTAGTGAACAGTGACCCAGCCAAAAACAAAAACAAACAAAAAGCAGATCAGTACCGTAAATTGGTTTTCAAAGGTGGGGTGAAGGGGGGTAATAGTGTGGTATGGTCCCTTTTAATATTATAATTATGCTCAATTATTATTTGGAAAAATTAATTGATTTTGTTTAGCTTTAAGTTTTGTATGTATGACATTTTGGGACAGTATAGTATCAGAAATTGTTTGAAACAGCACTTTAACCCCTGTAACCAAGTTTGTTCAACTATTTGTTGTTATTCTTTGGGTGCAGACCTGTTATTAGTGTTAAAGAGGAATTGGAACTGTTGGGGGGGGGGGGGGTGGTCACCAGGAGTATGTAGAGGGACACAGTTTTTCGTGTCCACAATGACTCCAAAAAGAGCATTGGCGCACAGCGGTCTGCACGGGAAAGAGGGTGGAGGGGAAGGGGGAAGGACCTCTGTACCCCCCGCCTGACTACGAGTATGTTTGGGGCTAAACAGTGGAGTGGAGGGAACCCTTTCCCGGGCAAAAAAGTGTGGAGGTGGGGTTATACACTGGGAGTTATGCCCATGAACAACGTCCACAAATTGTTCCTCATCTTTCTGAATTCTTAAATCTGTGTGTGGACTTAGCGCACGTATCCACCAACTAAGTGGTGCTCAAGGCGCATTCTTTTTACGTGCATTACACAACACACGGGACCTATACGGCTTTACGTCCCACCCGAAGGACGAAGCAATTATGGTTAAGTACCTTGCTCAAGGACACAAGTGTCACGACCGGGGCTCGAACCCACACCCTGCTGCTGGCAACACCAGAACTTGAGTTCGGTGCGCTAGACCGCTCGGCCACGACACTCCGTATACTATTGGGTAGTTCTCAAGTGACCTTTATTAATATGGACTACATGATATATTTCTTCAATGTCTGTTTTAATAATTCTGAATAATGTGACATTATGTCTATGCATATTTTTACAAATATTTGGTAAAATTGAAATAACCATTACCACCATTAAATAGTTTCATATAATAAAATACTGTTCAAAAGATGTTATCATATGGCTTTGCAATTAAGGTTTTAGATTGAAATTCACTCAACCTATTGAAACTAAAGCCAATAAAGTCTCTGGTTTCTGGTCATTGGTCGGCTTCAAAAGTACGGTGACGCGCTATTTTGTAATTTTTTTCCTACAGGAAAATACGTGATACATTGTATACGCGGGGACCAAATTTCCCATATACAAAGTATGGTGGCTACGAGAGGCCTCACAAATCGGGCAAACGTTCATACCCCTATGTGAAAAAGTTGTTTAAAACACAGCACGACAGAATTCCAATTTTGGCTGCAATTAGACATCGTTTCATAGCAAAAAAAGAAAACTAAAAATGCCGACGCACGCAGAGACCAGAATCCGGAGACTTTTTTTGGCCCAATGACAAATTGCTAAATATTTGTCCCTAGATTCAATCGGTTGGAGTGATTTTCAATCTGAAACAGAGATGACGTACTGTTTGTTCAACAGTGGTGATAAGCCTCACAAATGTTGAACAAACAGAGATGACGTACTGTTTGTTCAACATTTGTGAGGCTTATCACCACTAAATAAACTGCCATAAAATATATTAGAAATATACAAACCTGAAATATCATTTCAAAGTAAGTTAGAAGTACTAATTATTGATAAAACAACATCAAAATCTAGAGCGACTTCTCATTTGTTAAGAGTTTTAAGTGACCAATGTGATTGAGAGAAATTCCAATCCTAAAGAAAACCGTCTAAACAAGTTTTTAATTCCAAAATCATTCTAAAATACACCTTTCCCATGACAGAAAAATAAAATGTAGAATAGCCATGCCGGCCACGGGCTAAGACATTCTCAAAACGCCTACTGGAAGATGAAAATCATTTTGTAAAAATAATGTACCCACATTTTGTTGTAAGAATGATGAGATATGTACAGAAACCAATCCATACAAGTTGGAGCGTATTTCATCGTATTTTAAACGAGAATATGATGAAATGTGCATTCATATTTATCGTGTTCATTCTAACGTGGAATCTTCGTCTCATGAAATCGAACAAAAAAGAAAGCACCTACATTTTCAGACCACAATCACCTTTACACCAATAAGTTGTTTGTACAACTGTGATAAATTATTTTTGTTAAGGTTACTGGATGTGCACTCTGCCTTTATTTACATAATTGAGCTTTGGGCAGCACTTACTAAATCTGAATACATTGTTATTGACATCTCATCACAATAGAATAGTTTATGATAACATGTCATTGACAACATATACACCCGTTACCACAGTTCAAAACAATGCAAAGGAAAGCAGCAACATTGGTAATTAACAGACGATCAAATCAATACATTATTTTGTACAAGCTTACATGGTTTAAAGTTCGTACAGGTGTCAAACATTCTCAGAAATAAGTGTTGGAATAAATGTGTCTGAAGTAACAGACAACAAATAAATGTAGAATTTACAAAAATATTTTCTCAAAATACGTAAGCACCTGTTGTGATAAAATGTTAACATGTATTAGTTACATAATAATAATAATAATAATAATAATAATAATAAAGATTTTTAGCGCGCACATATCCACCCTGCTGGGCGCTCAAGGCGCGGAAACAAAGAAAAAACATTAATACAAACAATATACAATGATAGCACAGGGAAAACAAATTATGTACCGAGATACATGTACCTACAATGCAATTACAAATATACATCATCTTTGAAGAGTTGTGACATAAGATGAGTTTTAAGCATCGACTTGAATCTGGTTATACTATGACAAGATTTGAGTTTAGTTGGAAGATGATTCCAGAGTCTCGGAGCTGCGACAGAAAACGACCTATCACCCCAGTTCCGTTTTGAAGTTGGTTCCTTGAGGAGTGACATGTTGCTGGAGCGCAAATTGCGTGATGGAGTGTAGACTTTAAGTAGTTCAGAAATATAACTTGGAGCAATGTTATTAAAAGATTTGTGGAGTGTTGAAATGAATGTATGTTTCCTTATACCAATGTTGTACCTTACCTTTTAAATGTAAACAAATAATGCCACGTCACCCATACTCAAGGAATTTCTATAATAATTCCTTAACATTGCAGTGGTGGCGTATTATCAGTCTATGTAGGTAATAGACTTCTGGTATTATGTAATGTTTATTTATGTTTACAACCGTAAGTTTAAATGTTGGACTCATTTTGGTTCAGTCTGTGTCGTGCTATCATTTCAACTCGTTCCTCAGGATCAGTTTCTGAAAGAGGTTTGTACCCTGCCTCAATACGGTGTTTGTCCAGTCGAGGGCCCCAGTCTGCAGTTGGTTTTACAGACATCCGTATACGCTATAATTGGGGTGAAAATAATGATCAAGAATATAATCGATAATTGATAATATGATTAAATTACCCATGCACCATTCCCTTATTCAGGGCATGTCATAAATATTACCCGATCTGTGCCTGTTGGAGGCGCCCTTTATGCAAGCTGATGATTGTTGCTTCAGCGACATCACTGGTTAGCGTGTGCTATAGGCTATATTTAAACTCAAGGGTTAATGGTTATCAGGGATCAAAGAGTTCTGCTGAATAAAAAGTACCTACATTTATAAACTCACAATGCCCTACCCTCGACGACAGGGTGTATTTTAACACTAGAGGGCTATGAAGTGTATGGATCAGACAGAAGGAACACATTTTACGACTACAGCCAAAATTATGTTGTTTAAATTCACTATAACACATCATGCATACAGGAAGAACATTTTATCATCAGTGAACCTAGACTGCTTAACTTATACAAAAATAATGTAATCGAATTCACCTCAAGTATGGTTCCCTGAAGTCCGTACATGTAATAAATTGGGTATATCATCAGGGGTAATAGGACCGTGCTAGTCAAAAGCCAGCCGAGTGCAAGTGCCCAATCAGGATAGGGGGTACCATCGTCATACGTCAGTGGAGTGGTTGTAGCGATCGAGGAAACTATCACACACTGTGGATGAAAATAAATAAATACATAATAAATTAATATATGTATTCGTATTCGTTTTTGAAAACTGTACACGATAAACATGTGATGAAGCAGCCATCGTTGGCTAGCCAATAGACGATGTGAACAATGACATCACATGTTTCCAAAAGAACAAAGGTCAAACTGCACCGAAATGTCTTCATTTGATTTTTTTTTAAAATAAGGCACTACCATTATATCTCAAATCTTATTCATCTGAAAATTAAAATAAAAAATTCTTGATGTTTTATGGAGAAGTACAAAATGTACAAACTCTGCATACAAATACACACACTTTTGCCCGGCGGGAAATCACCCTGGTACTCTAAAGGTAAACAAGTCACATGGTCTATAGTTCCCCACATAATAACTGGTTAAATTCAACTGAGAGGGTCAGTACGTCACAAGCACCAGCCTTTTGTTTTTGCTAAGAGCCAATTTGATTCATGGTGATCGACTTTTGTGTAAAAAAAAAAACGAATACTAATTGAGGTAAAGCCACTACATGACTTTAGGATATTGCAGAGATATTAATATTGTCAGGACAGATCAATGTAACATAGTCTAGTTACCAGTGTCAGCCACCATTTAGTGATTTGAGAATCTATTTCTCGTTTCAAAATTGTCGCCCAACTCCCCTTTCCGAAATTACACTCTGCAATTCGCTCACAGCCCATCTGTTTTATGTTATATTTGTTAGTTTTATTTGTTGCAATCAACTCGAATGAAAATCGATTTGGCTATTTGTTTCTTTCAGAAACCGTTATTTAAAAAAATAATAAAGTCAATCTTACCAGCAGAATGACTGGTGTGATGATCCACCATGAAATCTTCCAGTAAATGTTGAGTTTGAAACCAAGCATGGCTTTCATATCGTCCATAAATCTATTCACACCTATTCAAACAAAAGCTTTTACAAATAAGTAGATTCCAGAGGTACACTTTAATAAATGTAGTGTTTAAATCTGGCCACGAAGGACATTATTATTCAGTTTTAAAATTTGGCCGATGTTTTTTTTTTTGAATCAATTCCACCGTTTTTGGTGCTATACCAAAATGTGCGCATTTGTCTTTGTCTTCAGTTGGGATGCCAATCTTTGAGGGACATTTATTCATCTGAGAAGGACACAATAATCCATATCAGAATTGTGGTTTTGGAAGAATAGATACAGTGGAAAAAGTACCAGGGCGCCATCTGTCAATGAAATAATTAATTAATCATTTTCTTTGTAGTGTTTGTTTGTTTGTGTTTTTTTTGGGATGTTTGTTTGCTTGCTTAGGTTTCTTTGTTCATTGTCTTTCGTTCATTTGTACTCATTTCTGTAACCAAAAATGTTTGTTTTTATTATTTATGCTTTAAGTCTAGATTTAACTTATACAAATAATATATATGAGGGGGTTTGCACCCGACAAGCTTTGCTTCTTGCAAACCCCCTCCACATCTTTGTTTAGTCTTATCTACTTTTATACGTATGTTAACTTATTTCAAGAATGTACTTCTGCTACCTATTGTTTGCATTGATGTGGAAATAAAATGAATGAATGAATGAATGAATAATTTTATTCAGATTCTCATGTCAGTTTATTTAGAAAGCACATTGTGCTAGATAATAAATTTACAAATGTCGCCACATACTTTTTGCCAACTGTTTGTTTCCAAAATCACAAATCTGATTTGGCTTATTAGAATGCTAGTTAAACGACATACATATCAGACACTCGTGTATCCACAACTGCGACTGTGTTTTACACTGGATCTCGCAAGGAGGTTGCAAGGTGGATCAAAGAACGATCAGATCCCGCAAGGACGATCAAAAGGCGATCAACATTTCGCAAGGAATGTAGGACATCTCAAACATTGGTGTCCTTTCACACGAAGCTCATTTTGTAATATTTCTCAAACATTGAGAAAATTTCTCAAGGAATGTTGGTTATTTTTCGTCGTGTGAAAAGGCTTAATCGGCCCTTGATCCACAATGAGGGTGGGACCTATTGTGATATATTATGGTTTAGAGGCCTACATACCATATAAATGTCCAATTAGCATGATTTCAACAAATGCCACAGTGAGCAAGGATATATTTGCAGAAAATGCGTTCATCAACGTCACAAGGTGAACACCGCCCTGCAGAGGAACAAACACAATGATTGCAAGTCATTTAACCGTCCGACGAGTCAGACAGCCACACCAATGTGGCAGAAGTTATGTATTTCATTGTTTTTCCCAGAAAAAAAAGCCACAGAGGCCTGGGAGTCATTGATATCCTAAAGTGGACCATTCCACATATCTTAGAAGGGGTGTCAGTTCTCAGAGCTGTGTAGTTTTTTTCCTGGGCTGGAAAAGAAATTGCTGCCATATGTCTGTGCACAAAATCAACCATCCATTGTGTACACATAAAGACCTACCCAGATCTAACCCTTTGATAAGTGGAACCATCTGTTTGGCATCAGGCTGTGCTCTTTGATGTCTTGCGGCGTGCCAGTGCCAGGCACAACCCCCCAACCCCCCCAGACAGAGTGTCTGGGTTCTGTTACATGCTGGAGAGATATGGCTGAGAGATATGCTGCATAAGTATATGGCTGTTTGCTGTTTACCAGGTCATACAGGAGAGAGCTACACTACACAGCCGTCGTGTGTCATCTGGGGTTGGAAATAATACTAGACCATAGCAGGGCATGTGTGGAAGTCATTTGGATGTAAACAAATAATTTGGAATGCATAGAGAATAATTTTAATATCATTAATAGGGGTGCCACTGAAAAGAGGAGAGGTACAACGTTCGAATAAAGTCGTGGGTCGAATAAAGTCGTGGGTACCTCCCTCGTCGGAGGGGTTTTAAAAGAGGAAATGATATCTTTAGCACTGTAATTCTTAAGCCTGAATAAACATGGATTGTGAAGAGACAATGACTAATATTCAGTTGTAGATATGAGAGGAAAACCGCAGACAAATCTAGGGAAAAACCACATACTGTAAAATTCCAAACCATATAATCAAAGTGATATTATAAGTTAATTTTTAATTTTTTTAATTTTTTAGATTCTCCTATTCGATAAAAACAACTATTGTGTTTAATCTAAAAGCAGGACTCCGATTCCATGCCTTGTTGATCGTGACAATATTGTTGTCCCTTGGAGACTTGTAGCTTTGCATGGTGAAAATGACAAGTAAAGACTGTTTGCGGTGACACCATGTAGAAATTCTCTTTTTGAGTAACCGACCGGTTCTTTTCCGAACTAATTGCGACTCAGAAGAGAATGTCCGCATGGTGTCACCGCAAACATTCTTTACTTTAGTATTGTATTATGTACTTGTTTGGGTTAGGTGTAATTTTGTTACCTGGGTAACCATGGGGAGCCCCAGCAGAAAGCAGACGATACAATACCCCAGTGTAAGCCACGTCTTGTGCTTGCGTAGATCCTTAAAGTGTCCCTCAAAGTCATCCACTAAGCCTGTGAGGACAGCTTCGACCAGCGTGAACTTCAGTGATGGGAAAACAACAAATCAGTTTATGACGTTAGAAATGAGCGGCGATGCAGGGAATGTTTACCACAATATTAATGACATGTGTGTGTGTGTACGTGTTTATGGTGTAAACCGAGGACATATAACAAAAGGGAACAATATGTCCTCAGTTTGTGCACGGTGTCCTCGGTATGTAAACGTGTACAAATCTAATGGGAGAAGCCTCAAAAAGTTAAAGTCCAACAACAAAGGGAACAAAAGAGGGGAACAATAGGGTGTCCTCGGTTTACACCATATACAAGACTGTGTGTGTGTGTGTGTGTGGGTGGGTGTGGGGGGGGGCACAGTAATGGAAATATACCCCCTCGTCACCCGTTGGGGGTAAGTTAATGGCCCTACTCCCTATTGTCTTCCAGTTGTAACAAGGAATCGCCGCTATGCAGGCCAAAATAAATTAAAAGTGTTTTTACTTATATCAGATGTTTTTTTCCTAGAAAATGTTCAGATCAAAATAAGATATAAGATACATGTGTTCAACGCTTGTTTGTGTCATAAATTGTTTTTCTAATATGAATTACATTTCGAATTGTTCAAATGTAACTGAAATATTAAGCAAAGCCCAATTGGCGTCCGTTTTGGCAGAAGGTGCTTTGAAAACAAGCCATCAAAGAGTTTTCTCAAATCGTGTGGTATTGATTTGGTGCATAATGTAGGCTGGTGTAGGCCATACAGTGTAAATAGTATACAGTGTGAAATAATACTGTATAAGGGTCTTTTACAGGCACAATGTTAAAAATCATATCAAAACTACATGGGGTAGTATTGCACAATCACGAAGGTATACAAGTTACGACTGCAACACGGCAATTGGTCAAGAACACGAATGGTATATGATTGTAATTTGAAATAAATAAATAATCTTCATGTTGAGTTAGTGTTTTCAATTTTGTGTTTTCAATAATAGTCCTTTTAATTAATTTGTTCGACCTTCACTGTTTTCTGTCGAAGATCCATTAACACGTCTTCGTCTTCATATCGTTTTCAGAATAAAACAACAGAACACAGAATCTTTCAACTGCCCGACCGAATTGTACCAAGTGTCACAGAGGTATGAATTTGTAATTTAAAACAAATTAATTTGTTAGCTGTTTTTAGAGGGAGAGATATTAATGGAGAACACAAATACTTAAATTTACCTCACTTCCAATTCCCAGCATAAACACCATAGTGAAGAACAGGATGGACCAGAGAGGGGCTAACGGCATGCGAGCAATGGCCTCAGGGTAGGCGATAAATGCCAGGCCAGGACCTACACGAACATTGTGAAAAGGTAAGAGGTAAAGAATACTGCCCTCTCCCGACCAGTGCCGTGTGAAATCTTTATCACGATGCAGCCATCTTGTTTTTCTTCCATACAAATTCACTCGACCAAACCGAGGCTGGAAGGGAAAATAGTCTGGTCCCTTTTATGTATTAAGAATCAGCACTATAACCGCTCTTGCGTTCAGGGAATATGACAAAGATGGCCGCAGTGTGATAAGGTCTGTATTGTAAATGACTTTTTCCCACTTTTCTCACAGAAATCAAGTCTCGATCAATTAAGCTCAAACTTGGTTTATTATATTGATACTGGCCTCGTGTAGTATAATGCACAAATGCACACTGATGACGTGAAATGTATTTTGTGGGTAATTTTCTGATCGCAGTATAGCTAAACGGTGTACATACAAATAACAGTTTACCAGAAGCGACGACTTTATCTACTGTTGTGCCGGCGTCATGCGCCATGAACCCCAGTACGGAAAACACGACGAATCCGCCAAAGATGCTTGTTAAACAGTCGAGCCATGAAACAATCACAGCATCTCTAATATCAACAAATAAAATCACATTTAAGTCCGTTATAAAATCTGAAAGCTCACTGAAAGAAAGCAATTCGTACGTTTCAACACAATTCATACGGTTCAAGACCAGAAATATGCTCACAATGTCTTGAATCTCGGTCGGCGGTTACTGCATGACCAACTTGTCCCGTCAGAGCAGCAAGGTCGCGAACAGCCAGGCCAGGATTGGAACCTACATTCTAACAACACGAGTCCAGCAGTGCACTAGATTGCTCTGCCACGACACTCCGTTTGTGAACTCCCGTATTCAAGGTACTTACTTGTGACTGTTTTGGTTCCATTTATTGTAGCTGGATAGAGAATGTAGTGTGCCGAATGAGCAACCGAGAGAAAAAAAAACTTGAACCGCAGCATCCTGCCAAACCTTTTAAAAGTAAAATAAACAGATTTTAACATATACATTTTTAAATGAAAATCATATGAAATAATGCATAACGAATATGCTTTAAGAATATGCTTTAAGAATATTTGTATTTATTCTTATGGAAATGGATCAGCAAATGATCCTTTTCAGATTAGAATTTGATTGATAATAGACCTTTATCATGGTGTATACATGTTGTTTTTAAATCAATGTAACCAAACAGAGGCTGGAAGGGAAATAGTCTGGCCTTTTTTTTCTAATGAGATTTATCATTGTCATTGTCATCGGGTATACGGGGAATCTGACCAAGATGGCTGCAGTTCAATACTTTTACAACATGTCAGACTGAATGTTTAATACTATTAATACCATCTCAAAACCAAGTAAGCTTTTAAATAATGATTTGCTAAATTTCGTCTTGGGTAATTACAAATGATTTACACCCATTTTTAAATAGGGAGACCTAATAGTGATCGTGTACCAAGCAGTCAATGCATACCACATTAGTTGCAACTAAATTAAGGCTGGAATAGGACATAGGCCTATATTCAGGTAATGGCATTTTAAAAGAAAGGTACACCATTGCTATTTGGATATGAACGTTCATTACAACTAACTAGTCTTCATAAATTGTAAGATACCCACACTCAACCCAAGAAATTTCCATCATAACAGATGCTCACGTATGTTTTGTTTGGAAAATAAATAAATAAAATAAAATAAAAAATGTCTTTTAGGCCTATCTGTTCTGTAAAAAGTTGCTGGAACTATTTCTCTTCTTTTTCTCTAAGATGAAAGACAGGATAATTTTCTCAGGAGGTTGATACTTAACCAACTCTACAACAAGTTATTTTTCAGATAATATTTCATTAAATTGATAATGACCAGTGTTATACCTTTCCTTAAATGGTTAATTTTGTCTTTAATACCTTGGGCAAGAGAAGTTTACTTGGGTCGGGTTTCATGTAGAAAATAATACCATCAATAGCGCCTTCAAGCGTTATACCGCGAATAAACATGGCGATCAGAACAAAATACGGGAAGGATGACGTCACGTATACTACCTGTGTAATGAAGTGAATATCGATTATCTCCAAGGACCACAAATATATTCTCAAACGATTGAAATTAAATATATTCGGACTACCGGTACTGTACCTGCGATTGCTTAATAAGATTTTGTATTCGCAGTGCTTTCTGTCTGAGTATCTGTGAAACAAATCCACAGGTGATGGATTTGAACCCACGACCCCCTGCTTACTAGTGCAGACGTCTTAACCTCTCAACCACCGAGCTTGCCCGATGACGATTGGCTGGCTAGAATCCAATATATATAGCAGCGGGTATCGCGATATGTATAGATATATATGAAATTCTTGCGTTGGGTGATAAACAATTGATTTAATTTTACACTCAGAAAGCACTGCGTAATTCAAACATTACGTCGGTGTAAGGGCAAAATCAAGTCAATTGTTTATCACCCAACGCAAGAATATCATCAATCTAGAGGTGACATTGGTTCAAATTGTCGTTGTTTATCATAACCGTTGACATAAATTTACATTATTGGGCCTAATAGTCAACATACCTTTAACTCTTATCTGTTTGTACACAATAATCACGCATGCAACTCATGTTAAT
This sequence comes from Zoroaster sp. YZ-2022, assembly GCA_029582265.1. Lineage (NCBI taxonomy): Eukaryota > Metazoa > Echinodermata > Asteroidea > Forcipulatida > Zoroasteridae > Zoroaster > Zoroaster sp. YZ-2022. Next base: position 3,187,463 of record CM055833.1, on the reverse strand, counting down.
ATCATTTTATTTATCAGCGGCCATTAATCGCTGTAGAGGTAAGCCACAATCAAAATGTTTGTGGTGTGACAATAAAAATAGGTTTGGGCTTTTAACTAAATCTAATACGGTTTAATGTCGTAACAGATCATAGTTATATATGGTAACTTAACTATAACAAGGCAACTGTCAGGCACGTGTTACTTCTGTACCAAAGATTGAGTTCCTCATTGGGGTGATTATTAATCAGAAACATTTGCTTATCAAACAAAAATGTTTTTTAAACTAGTGTAATTTTTTTAATGCAAAATATTTCAAATATTATTGGTTTGTAAGGTTGATTTTTCTTAATAACCTTTTGCACAGCAAAATTAATTGCTTATTAGGTATAGATTGGTGATTTAGCATAAATTGTGAAAACGTAATTTTCCGGTGCCTGATTGGCCGGCATAAACTGAAACAAACTTAGTAGGTGTAGTAAGCCTATACTTTGCCTGATGACTGTATTCCTTTGGCTAAGCACAGGAAGACTATCAGCCACGCCAGCAACAGACACAGCGTCAGGTCCCACTTGACCGTACCGAGGTCGTCGATACCTTCAGACATGTCGAGTACACGGTTACTAGACACGGTAGATAAAATATTGGTAGACATGGAAGAAACATTGGTTGACACGGGAGAAACATTGGTTGACACGGGCGAAACAATGTTTACACGGGATAAACATTGGTTGATAGGTGAGAAACATTCGTTGACACGGGAAAAAAACAATGTTTTACACGGGAGAAGCATTGGTTGACACGGGAGAAACGATGGTTGACAGGGGGGAGACTTTGGTTGACACGAGAGAAACAATGGTTGACAGGGGAGAAACATTGGTTGACACGGGAGAAACATTGGTTGACACGGGAGAAACAATGTTTAACGCGGGAGAAACATTGGTTGACACGGGAGAAACAATGGTTGATACGGGAGAAACATTTGTTGACTTGCATTTTATAGAGTTAATTTGAGTGGTTAATTGGGGTTTTTTTTGGAAGAGGAGTCAAATCAAAACAGGAACAAGTGGACGGTTCAATCTTTTGGTCATTTGTTGGTGCAGTTGCTGGTAGTCTTCAAGTCTGCGAAACAACCATTTAGACCATGTGTCCAAAGTATTTGCTATTGATTTCCCTGTATGGATTTTTTTCATTAGAAATTAACTCATTGTTAAACATTGCGCAACATATCAGTGGGACTAAGGTCTGCGTTGGTGGTGGTGGGATGGATAACTCGACGTTTCGATCAACATACTCTGATCATCTCCAGGAGAACTATAGGTAGTATACAAAACATACAGTGCAATATGAATTTAGATATTTTATTACCTAGAAAGAGTCGGCAAGTTTTTGTATACTTAAAAAAAATACAAAAGTCATTTGGGATTTGTTTTGAAAATAAGTGTTTAGGAGGAGGAGAACATTTTGGGGAAAATTTGTGACAATATAAGATACTATAATTTGTACTCACTAGAAGTACTCCTCGCTTGGCCGTACACGAACAAATGACGACCCGTTTGTGATCAACGCAGTGTCACCGTCAAAGGTGCCACCGTCATATGTGTCATTTAGGCTGAAAGTGTCATTGACGTTGTCGATGTTTCTGTACGGGTTACTTGTCGTCGTGTCACTGGCATAGGTACCATTGAAGGAAGTGTCATCGCCAAAAGAGGTGTCGTTAATCATAGTGCTGTTTTTCGCCTTAGTGACCCAGCAGTTGGGTGTGTTCCAGTAGTTGTCGCATGTTTTCCACGGTAGTTCCTTTGTGAAGGAGGCAAAGAGGTAGAACAAGGTGTAGGCGATGATGACATTGTAGAACGTGGAAACGAAACTGATCATTATTATCATACTGAATCCCAGTCCTATGAGGAGATCAAAGTTGTAAATATTGTTGGATTGGTGAAAAGAACATTGGTACTTTCCACTATGCAGAGACGTATTTTGTATAGCTTAATCTTTGTAATAATTCTGATCAATAAGTTATGATTCAGTGTTGAGAACCAGGCATTAATTTATATGATTTCTCACTCCTTTCAAAATGCAGAACAACATATAAATAAACACAATGATTAACATAAGAGTGATAGAGTAAATACAACAGGCTTAAAATTCCTAAATACCATATAATCACATCAGAATTAAATAAAGTTATGAATAATGGAGTACCACAAATTTAGGCCCCCCCCCCCAAAAAAAAATATAAATAAAAAAAAACATTTCGGCTTATAACGTTGAAACCTTTATTAAATTAAAGAGAAGGGGAGTTGGGTGAAGGAGCCCTATTGATGTATAATGAACGGTTTTAACCTTTGAACTTGATAGTGATTTCTTCAACAAATATTATATTGCTTATATCATCGGACTCCCTGCTACAACGAGTTTTAGCCCTCGAGTTTTATTCCTCCAACAAAGCTTGCTTATAACGTCGGACCCCTTACAACGAGTAGAGAGCCCAAAAGAGTCCATGCTTAAAAGGGCCAGTCACACTGCAGCGATTACAACTCAAGTAACGATAATGATAACGACGCAAAAGAACGCATTCTATTGGTTAAAATTGTACCGCGCGGAATACGCGCACGCTTATTTAACCAATCGATGGCGTTCTCGTTCTCCTTACTCGTTATCGCTGCAGTGTGACCAGCCCTTATATACAATGAGCATAATTATATAGTATGGATGCATTTAATACTTGCCTGTACTTTACTTCACTTGTATTTACCTTTAGCAATAGGGGTAAACTTCCACACATTGAGGCAACCAAGACTTGAGAACTGCCCCATGCCCATCTCTAGAAAGAATACTGGCATCCCGACCAACAACATCATTATAACATAGGGGATCAAAAAGGCACCTGATGAAAAACACGAGGAAACTTATAATATCCAGCAATTAGGTATATGGTATACAATATAATCTGTCCATAACAAGAGAACTATTTCAGCTTGCGTGTATTATATGTGGAATAATTATTTTAATTTCCAGAAAATATGTATAAACAAAACAATCGGTACGAAGTTTACTACATGACAAGATCCTTCCTCTTAAAATATTGTCATGGCCTGCGAATGATCTTAATACAATTGTATATAAAATCATACCTATAGCAAATATAGAATTATACGCAATTTATATTACCTTTTGTTATACAAAAGGAGCTCTCAAATATGGATTTTCTATTGTCACTATCTTATACACAAAGCTCTAGGTAATATTTCAAGTATTTAAAATGTCACTTTTGTTGTAAATTGTCTTTAAAATCTGCAAGTCTTTCAAAATGCTTTCAAATCCCCAATCCTTGAAATACGACTTTCATAAAACTAAACTCTTTTCATCTTTAAATTTTTGTATAATTCTGCATTTTTTTATTGATATTCTTGTTTATAAATTGACTGGGAAAACAATTTTCATGTTTTGCATGACGAATTTAATGAATTGAATTGAACTGAATTGAATTGAATTGAATTGAATTGAATTGAATTGAATTGAATTGAATTGAATTGAATTGAATTGAATTGAATTGAATTGAATTGAATTGAATTGAATTGAATTGAATTGAATTGAATTGCACACCAACCTCCACCATCCTCGTAACATAAAAACGGGAATCGCCAAATGTTACCGAGCCCCACCGCGTAGCTCACGCAAGAGAAAAAGAAGTCCAGCTTGCCGGACCAGTTACCCCTCTCCCCGCCTCCCTCCTCCTCCAACTGCTTCTTCTGGGTCTTTGCAACCTCATCACTGGGCCCCATCTTCTCTCCGTTCTCCTGCAGTTTCAGAATCTCAAAGCTGATTGATGATTCCTGAAATAAGACAGCAACCGGTCAATGTTTGAACCATAGAGCACAGATCCTTGCTCTGCAGTATGTCGAGCATGGATCTTTTCTCTGTAATATACAGAGCACTTGCTCTCGGGCGATACTGATTACCGTATGTTATAAACCATGTGGCGCTGAAAATATCGTCAGAAGTGTTCAGTATGTCGTTGCATTTCAGATTACTTAAAACAGCTACCGTAGTTTTAGGTAATCAACTTGGAAGAACAAATTGAATTCGATTTTTATAAATAAACGTTTCAGTGCATGTTTTAAGTATAAATCACCTGGTAGCTTTGTTCTGAATATCAGTCAGCTGATGTTTTTTCTTTGTTTCCGCGCCTTGAGCGCCCAGCAGGGTGGATATGTGCGCGCTAAAAATCTTTATTATTATTATTATTATTATTATGTGCATCATGTGTCAACACGGAACGTGAAACTGAACAATGGCATGTAGGTTTGGTGAGAAACACATAATATGTTTGCACATTCACTTAGAAAACTCGTGTTTATCATTCATAATAATTCTTCTTCAAATATTGATTATGCAATAAGTGCATAGTGTAGATACCGCAAGCTCATGCACTCCCGTAGGCTCCCAGACACTTTTCGATTTATCCGTACTCAAAAGACCTCTGAACACCCAGCTGGGTGTCGCACAAGCCGTGAAACAGTGTCTGTGCGATCTTAGCTTGGCAACCTCGCACTCTAAGTGCACACAGTCGGCGCCGTTGGGTTTGTTTAAGTATAGCGCCACACATTATGTTCCATGTTGTGTTCCATTGTGTTCCTTGTGTTCTACGTGTGTCCCTATACTAATACACACGGGAAATGTCACTTGTATGATTGTGTGTCACATGTTTATAGCTTCTTTCCTTTAAAGTCTGGTCCTAATATTATGTTTGCTGGTTCTTGAAAAACGCAACCAATGCGTCAGTTTTGCCTGACCTTCCGATGAACTCTCCTGAGATTTTGGCCACAAATCATGACTGTCATAATAATTTTGAGGACAGGGTACACCGGGTACACCCGATAAACCAACTACTTGATGTGAAGTGTGTTAAGCTGAGATACCAATCATCCCAACAAACTGAAGTACTTCGTATTTGGAGGAAACACAAACAATGCAATCACGTTTGCAAAGTGCTTGAAGCAGTAGCGGAACAAGTTACCGCCGGGCCGGGGGGCAGAGCGCACGGTGGGCCCCCCCCCCCCCCCCCCAGGCATCATTCCCTAACCACACGTGATTTCCTAGAGACCCGTCATGATTACACTTCATGTTTTCAGGGGAGCTCAAAATAAAGAAAGGGCCCGGTTGATTTGTGTAAGTTCCAGCTCGGGCCCGGTCCCCCAACCACCCCCCCCCCCAACCCCCACCACCAGAATGTTAAAAAAAAAAAAAAAAAATTCTTTGGGGAGGGGGGTCCGGCCCCCCCCCCCCCCTCCGGGCCGGGCGACGGCTGCCCCCCCAGCCCCCCCCCCTGACGGTCCGCCACTGGCTTGAAGCTATTAAGGAGGTTGCAAGCAGAAGAGTTTCGGCATCAGTGTATTAAAATGGGAGGGTGTTTCATGAAAAAAGGCACTTTCAGCAAAACTTGAAGTGATTTATGCATATGTAACTCACTCACCCTTTGAACTCACAGGTGAATTTGAGTCAGGTAGGAATATTCCCTCTCTAAAAAGAACAAACCGTAACAGGTTTTCATTTCTCCCATAAAAATGCAATTTAATGAAAGGGAAGTAAGATAAGCTCTAACCTCTTGGTATCTAAAAGTGGGGAGGGAAAATATAAGTGGGGAGGGAAAATATATGTACCAGTTTGATTTGTTTCATACATTTATTCAAGGAAAGGTAAACATTGGTTTATTATTGGTAATGTTTAATCAAATTGGTTTTATTTTTGGGGGATGTGGTTAGTCGAGTCTATAGCCGGAGATTGAGGGAGGAGGTGTGGGGGAGGTGCAGAAGGGAAAGCAAAACAGAGGTAAATGTAAAGAACACGAAAAAACACTTACCTGTCGTCGAGAATGTTGAATCTGTTAAAGTCTAACAAACCACCGGTTCTGATACCGTCACCTTCACTCTCAACGTGTATCTTAAATAGCGCAATCGCGAGACACTTTTCTTCCTTCCTCCATGGTTCAACTCACTGGTCTATAAACTCAGCGTTTAGTTCACAATCGGAAGTAACGATCGATGGGACACACATCTGCGGATTTCCCATTGATTTATAGTAAGATTCGCTGATTATGAGTCCAACGTACAGATTGTAATGATCTTGCCTTCAATACAAACTGGGGCTGAGTAAATATTAACAATGGACCTTCCCCATAGGCCTATAAAGAGAGCTTGTGTCAGTAACTATAGGGTCAAATTTGCAGGGGGCACTAAGGGGTGCACCACTTTTCTGGGGGGAATTTCAAAAAGAGGAAACAGTTTTCAATAATACTTGCCCACTCGTATGAATTTCAGTCTAATAAAGATCAACATTTGAAACTTTAAAATGAAACCGAAGCCTCACCGCAAAGCTTTAATTATTTGCAAGAAATTAAACAACAGCATTGGATTAATGCCCTAATATGGACTATTTGATTGTATAAATAAATGCTAGTTTTAATAAGAGATTACCATGTATATGGTTGTACCCTACTAAAAAGTGACCAAATCCATGCGCCTAGATCATTATTATAATTTGTATACCCTAAAAATATGAAAACAATATATTTAGGTCCATACATTTGAGGAATTGTACAACTTTGAGTATATTGGATATACTAGGCCCTGCAAAAGTAGTCAAAGTTTGCTTCCAAGCATAGGGACATTTTCCAAAATGGATGTTTTTTGGGGGTCAGTGTGAGCGTTTTCACTATAGTAAAGAGGGTGGTTTCCTCTGGGATAAGAATAACTCGATGGGCCTCGATCTGGACTATCCACATTAAATTTAAAACATTATAGTTTTTAACTGATTTTTGAACATTTTGTATCTAGCATTGATTTCTATGGGAATTTATCTAGTGGGGTACACTCATACAGGATGAAGATGTAATATTGATTATTCACAAACATTTTCACAAAGATGTAATATTGATTATTCACAAACATTTTCACAAAGATGTAATATTGATTATTCACAAACATTTTCACAAAGATGTAATATTGATTATTCACAAACATTTTCACAAAGATGTAATATTGATTATTCACAAACATTTTCACAAAGATGTAATATTGATTATTCACAAACATTTTCACAAAGATGTAATATTGATTATTCACAAACATTTTCACAAAGATGTAATATTGACTATTCACAAACATTTTCACAAAGATGTAATATTGATTATTCACAAACATTTTCACAAAGATGTAATATTGATTATTCACAAACATGTTCACAAAGATGTAACATGGATAATTCACAAACATTTTCACGAAGATGTAATATGGATTTATGAGCCTTATGAGCAGGGGTAAGTATTGAACAGACCACCTCCAACAATAGAGGCTGACATCCCAGAGGCAGAAGCTGATCTTGATATTAGCATAGAACCACCAACTAAGGAGGAAATTATCACAGCCATTAGATCTCTCAAAAATGGGAAAGCTCCTGGCCAAGATAACCTCAATGCAGAACTGTTCAAGGCAGATCCTGAAAAATACTCCTACCACTCTTTACAGCCATATGGAAAGGGAAGAAGATACCAGACGACTGGAAAGGCACCCTGAGAAATTGCAACAACTGGCGTGGAATCACACTTTTGTCAATTCCAAGCAAGATCCTGGCAAAAATTATCATTCAACGTATGTCAAACGCAGTAGATCAACAACTCAGAACAGGCAGGTTTTCGGAAGGGACGGGGATGGGACCAGATATTTGTATTACGTAATATAATTGAGCAGGGTACAGAGTGGCAGAGGCAGCTTTACATCAACTTTGTGGATTTTGAGAAGGCCTTCGATAGCATCCACAGAGATAGCCTTTGGCGTATACTGCGCATGTATGGGATCCCGCAACAAATAGTTCTTCTCATCAAGAGCTTTTACACTAACTTTACATGCAGAGTTGGAAATAGCAACTATAGCGAAGTGAAGACAGGAGTGAGACAAGGATGTGTGATGTCAGCACTCCTCTTCAACATTGCCATTGATTGGGTGATGCGAAGAGCAACTGAAGATCAGACAAGAGGTATACGATGGACCCTCTTCTCAGCATTGGAAGATCTCGACTTTGCTGATGATCTGGCTCTACTCTCTCACACTCATCAGCACATGCAGGTAAAAACATCCCGCCTCAGCAATTTTGCTCAGCAGATCGGCCTTAAGATCAATCAAAAGAAAACAGAAGTGATGACCCTGAACATCACAAATCCCTCACCAATCCATGTGAATGGAGAAAATCTTTCCACCACAGAGGAATTCACCTACCTGGGTAGCACTGTCAGGCATGATGGAGGAGCAGGTAACGACATCAAGAACCGTCTAATCAATGCCAGAAACGCCTGTAGAATGCTCAGCAATGTATGGAAGTTCCAGCAGTACAGCATTAAGACCAAGCTAAAATTATATCAGAGCTGTGTTCTCTCTACCCTTCTCTACGGCTCAGAATGCTGGAGAATGACAGTGAGTGACATCACCAAGCTGTCAGTCTTCCACACAAGGAACCTGAGAAGAATTCTAAGAATATTCTGGCCAAACACCATCTCAAACGACGAACTACTTGCTCGATGCCATCAGGACAACATTGAAACCATCATGAGGAGGCGGTGGACCTGGATTGGACATGTGCTGAGGAGAGAACCTGATAACATCACACGCACAGCCCTCCATTGGACACCAGAAGGAAGGAGGAAAAGAGGAAGACCAAAGAACACATGGCGTCGAACTGTAGAGGCAGAGATGAAGACCCTGAACCACACTTGGGGTACCATCCAGAAGCTGGCACAGAACAGACAGGAGTGGAGGACCTTCGTTGCTGCCCTACATGCCAGCAGGCATAACGGGCAGTAAGTAAGTATGCTAAAATTATGTTCGACCTATTCCGCGAGGAGAATCTTCGTACTTTAATTTCTTTGCTGTTCAGGTCTCTCTTTGTTACGTAATCATGTGTGTACATACTTGCTCGCACAATGCTGCCAAAGGACGAGGGGTGGTTCTCTTCGGTTGCCGTTTTGTAGGCGAAAGATTCGTTCAAAATGAAAAATGATGGTTGATTGTGAGAGGGAAAATCTGCTTTATTTTTGCTGTTTAAGTCCTGCACAGCTGTGTATTCACATACGAGTGAACACAATCTCATTGTACTGTACTTGCTCTCTCTGCGCTGCAAAACGACGATGATTGGGTCCTTTCGACGGCCGTTTTGTAGGCCAAAAATAGGTTCAAAATGAAAAATGACTTGTGACTATGAGAGAATGAAATCTAAGCTATCTTTTGACACCATTTTTGTTTATGTATCTCAAAAATTGGTCGACCTATTCCGCGCAGAGAATCTTCGTAATTTATTTATTTTTTTGCTGTTCAGGTCCCGCCTTGTTACGTAATCATACATGTGTGTATACAATCCCTTTGTGATATACTTGCTCGCACAATGTTGTCAAAGGACGAGGGCTTCCGTTTTGTAGGTGAAAAATTCGTTCAAAATTAAAAATGACGGTTGTTTCTAAGAGGGAAAAATCTAATATATCTCTTGACTACCAATTTTGCTACTGTATTTTTCGCGTTGCGAATCTTCCTACTTTATTTTTGCTGTTCAGGTCTCGCCCACTCATGTATTCATGTACAGGTACTTGTCTATGAAGTCTCTCTTTGCATTAGTACTTGCCGTGTAGCAGCTAATGATGTATTCCGATCCGAATATCATCGAATCCGATCCGATATGATCCAAACCGATCCGATATATATGATCCTATCCGATCTGATCCTTGGGGGCGCAGGCCATCCTCGTCACCAGGGCTTTAGAGCTGCCTCGTACTCACTGCTCTCTCGCCCTCGAACTGGAAACTGTCAATATCCACACATACAAATAAAGAGATAGACTGGTACCGTGCCGTTAATAAGAATCCAATGTATTACATCATAATTTCGTAAAATCAATCATCTAAACATTTGATGTGTTAAAAAATGAAAAATGACGGTTGTCTCTGAGACGGACAAATCTAGGCTATCTCTTGACACCGATTTTGTTATTATACTGTATTTCAAAACCTGGTTGACATATTCCGTGCGGGATCTTCGTACTTTATTTGTTTGCTGTTCAGGTCCCGCCTTGTTATGTAATCATACACAGGTCTATACAATCCTTTTGTGATATATTTCCTTGGAGGACGAGAGGTGGTTCTCTTCGGTTGCCGTATTTTGTAGGCGAAAAGTTAGTTCAATATGAAAAATGACGGATGTTTCTAAGAGGGAAAAATCTAATATATCTCTTGACACCAATTTTGCTACTGTATGTAGAAAACTGGGCGACATTTTCCGCGCGGCGAATTATTTTGTTTTGCTGTTCAGGTCCCGCCTTGTTACGTAATCATACATGTGTGTATACAATCCCTTTGTGATATACTTGCTCGCACAATCTTGTCAAAGGACGAGCGGTGGCTCTCTTCGGTTGCCATTTTGTAGGCGAAAAATTCGTTCAAAATGAAAAACGATGGTTGTTTTTAAGAGAGGCAAATCTAAGCTATTTCTTGACACCAATTTTGCTACTGTATCTAGAAAACTGGACGACCTATTCTGCGCGACGAATCTTCCTGGTTGATAAAGGGGCGCAGGCCATCCTCGTCATCGGGGCTTTCAAGCAGTCTCGTACCCACTGCTCTCTCGCCCTTCATCTGGAAACTGTCAATCAATATCCAAACAAAATTTAAAATGTCGGCTGCAGTACATCCTCGCCATCAGGGCTTTCGAGTACAAAGATATCCTGACAGAAACTGCCTACTCTTTAATCGGTGTTACTGACAGCAATGACACATGGAAGTGAAATCCCTGGACTTTCAAAGCAATGGAAAGTAAACTTCAAACTACACCAAGAAGTATGAAAAGGATGATGACAGGATACACCAGAAAAGACCGAAAAACAAATGTGTGGATCAGGGACCAAAGAAAAGTAAATAATGTGATAATGACAGCAAAAAGAGCTAAAAGATAGGCTGGACACCTTGCAAGAATTAAGTATGAAAGGTGGAGCCCGCTTACAACAGAGGGGTAACCACTATATGGCACCAGAAAGAGCGGAAGCAAGATGGAGAGACGAGTTGGATGGGAAAACAGGGACAGTGGCTTGAAAAAAAAAGCATTCAAAAGACAAAGAAAGATGGGAGAGGCTTTTGCCCAGCAGTGTATGGGACGATACAGTCTGATGATGATGATGATGATGATGATGATGATGATGATGATGATGATGATGATGATGATGATGATGATGATGATGATGATGATGATGATGAAGATGAAGATGAATAAAGGTCAGTGGATAGACCTTTATCACAGTTCAAAGGTCACGCAATCTAACTAGACGCAGGTGAACCATCAGCTCTGGGGAAATCAGAACGCGCAAACGCTAAGGTGCGCGCACGAGATACAGTTCTCCCAGCTCACGCGCCGGGTTAGTCTCCCAGACGACTGCTTCTTTTTTGAGACCTTGTGCATCAGTCTGTGGAATACGTCAGGAATAGCCCAAATCCATTATTCATGGAGTACTGTGTGCCGTGGACTAGGAGAGTACACGAGTGGCACACTTCATGTAGGTAATAGACATTGATCTCCATTACAGTGACGTCAATATAATGGAGATCAATGGTAACATACTTCTGATAATAATTATTTATTCTATATCTGTGGCACGTACACGCGCGTTCGATAATTATTTTTATCTATGGTACTGTTCGATCTACTGCGCATGTATGAATTCGAAGCGTTGTACATTGGAGATCATTGGTGATTGCCACATTGAAATGCGCGATAACAGGAACTTAATAATGATGTACCGTAAATAAACTTTGTCATTAAAGTGCTACGTTCATTTAGATTATTTTGATCCAAAATGGGAAATCTCCTTAGGACCATTTGCTCATTAGGAAGAACATCCCTCATCACTGATAGATCGTCTGTCGGTAGTGAAAACCGTTTGACATTTGCTACTTCTGAAACAACGTCCACTGCGGTTATTGCACACAGGCAACAACGCGTATCATCAGTTGACCATCTTGAGAAGTTAACCGAACTTCACAATTGCATAGTCACGGGAAATTTGAACGAGTTCAAGAAGTGCCTTGCTGTCTTCTCCCCACGGAGCGTGGATGTTTTGTTCCCTTCTCGGTTGGTAAGTCACAGACTGATCAGTCTCGCTCCTCACAACGGGTTCTCTCGGAGCAATCCGCCTGTCAGTCTCTGCTTGCTTCATGTGGCAGCCAGCCGAGGCCGGCCGGACATGCTGGAGCTGCTCCTACGGGCCGGTGCTTCGCCCAATGTCCTGGATTCGAACGGGGAGTCAGCTCTTCACCACGCCGCTATGAATCCCGGGTTCTACCGTGCCTTGTATTTTCACTGCTGCGCGGACCATTCACGGCTGATCATGAGATGGGCTTGCGGCAGCCATAATTGTATCGAGATGCTGTGCTCAGTACCGGGCATTGACGTCAATATCTACAGTCGCCTTGATGGGGCTACCCCTCTACATAGGGCCTGTGAGGCGGGTCGCAGTACAACCGTCGCCGTGCTCTTAGATCACGGAGCAAACCCGAACGCTTTAAATGAATTTGGAGAAACTCCGGCAGCAATGGCGCTGATAGCCGGTCACGAGAGTGTCTTCCAACGGTTCCTAGACATGGGTATAGTACAAGGGAGGCTGGGCGCTGTACCGTACATCCTCCATACGGCTGTGAATGTCTACGTTGAGTCCCCAAATCGGGACAGGCTCAACAACATCATGGGGATTCTCCAGTACAATGTCAACCTGAACGAGCAAGATCAGCTGGGCAACACACCGCTCCACTACGCCGCGGCAGGCTGCATGGTCGACTTCCAATTAATCTCAACACTCTTGACCAGAGGCTCAAACGCTGACCTGGTGAACAAAATGGGACGGACTGCTCTCATGGAATTCTTCTTCTCGCATCAGGTCCACACGAACAACGCCAACATCAAGTCCGTGGTTCTCTTGGCGTCCTACATGACCACCACACCCGTAGTCCCACCGGGGCAGAGCTTTGCCAGCATCGCGGACAGCGCACTCATGTGGCCTCGTTTGTACAGGGAGATGACGGACATCATCCGTCAGGTTTCACGAAGGGTGTCGTCTCTCAGCCACCTCTGCCGACAGAGCCTACGACGCTCTGTCGGACCACATCGGCTCGGGGAACCGTGCGTCATGAGCAATCTGCCTCTCCCTACGGTACTAAGAGAAGATGTCGCGCGTCGTGTAGACCCCGAAAGCTTCTGCGGCTACTTGGTTGATTTTCTCTTAGAGAGGGAATTCCCCAACAGCGAATCTCTAATGACGTCATTGGGTGTAACTCAACCGAATTGATTAACACACAATGAACATAAGGTAGTGCATGTGTTTTTTTTTATAGCAATTGCTAAAGACATTCACATGACACAGAAACCCGTATTTGTGAAAGTTTCAAAGAAATATTACTCTGACCAATATGTAAACGTTAACATTTGTTGCCTTAATATTTTGTAGGAATTCCAACTCCAGTATAATTTGTCAGTAAAATGAACACCTTAACACAATAAGGAGTAAACAATGTCAATTAGAACTGTAAATAATGTGAGAGAAAGTTTATTTATATACACCGGTGTGATTTTCATATGAGTCTTGAAAGAAGTGACGGATTGAGATGAATTGACAGCCAGAGGGAGTTGGTTCCACACTCAAGCTGCCGATGAGATGTTTAAATATTTTGAGTTGCTGTCCTGCGGGATGATGGGGCCATTATTTTTCATAAACCTGCTTAACTGAAATAAAAATTTCTTAGCAAAGATATTTTGCTAAAACAGGAATTATTTTGGTTACAATAAATCTTTCTTTCAATCAATCTTTATTGTGTGTACACTTTGGCTGTTTAATATTGCTAAGCGGAAATATTTGTCACTTTTGAAAATGACAAATGTTTTATATGTCCGAAGTGATATGCCATGTTAATATTTCCCGAAAGGAAAAAAATAATTAATAATAAATAATTAGTTAACAAAAGGAAAACAAAAGGTGTCAACCTAGCCGCCAGCAATTTTTGAAACCGCAAGATGGCAGTTGGTCGGCCCGTTAATATTTTGTACGTAAAAAGGAATATTTTTTATCAAAAAGAAAATAATTATAATAAACATTCCATTGCCTTCGTGGATAATTTTTATAAAATTTTCATAAAAAACTTATTATTTTGATATACTTTTTTAGAAGCAGTATTCTGTTTTTAGTTAATAAAATTAATACCCATGTTCGTCCTTTTGGCGGGCGGGCGGAGGAAAAAATTACGCTTCCGCCCTTCCTTTTTCTGAAAGAGCGTCCTCTTGTGATTACAGTGTGTTTTGACATAAACTAGCAAAGTCAAGTCATAAAAAGAAGATGAGCCTGTTCATTGCCCATGAATGCGAACGTTTTTTAACATAGGTTTAATAAAACATCTCAATCTTAATTTTTCATATAATACAAAATGAATTAACATTAAACCATGAAGTAATGATTCAATGGATGGTCCTGTCATCGGAATTTTAGTACAGACAAGAGAAAAATAGGCTCTGAATTACGCGCTTTGAACTTGAACAAGTCGAATGACCTCCTGACGATCGACACGGCCCATAATTCACGGTGATTTCCTGTGTATTGACATTTAATAACTGTGTAATTTCAGTTCGATATTTTATCGAAAAAATATGCGAAATGGAAACCCAAGTTGACCCAGAAGCCGAGGTAAGGAAACTCCAAAGTCTGGTGAAGAAACTGGAAAAGCAGAACGAACTGCTGCGCAACAAAGCAGGCGGAACCGACAAAAATCATTCGCCTCCCCAAAAATCTCGAGTCCGGAACAACATGGCGATATCATCACACGATGATGTGACAAACCACAACGACAGAAGAAAAACATCGAATCACTTAGAAAATGGATCAGGGGATGACCGTTCGAATTACAGTCTATTGGACGATAGTGTTGAATTGTTGGATAGTGAAATCAGTGATATGATGAAGGAGGAGGAGGATAGTTGGTAAGTTTATTTACAAACTGAACCGATATTGTTTTTTGTGTCATTTATTTCCAATAATTCACAATATTAAATGAATGAGGCCGATATGCTTAAAAAAAAAAAAACCTCTGGAGAAATGATTATGTTACAAAGTATATTTATGTAAAGCTCTTTCTCAAAAGTAACTTAATGTTTGGCCTACATTACAGTTTAAAAATGAATGGATTGGTCTATAACTAAGCCTTTTCGGAATTGCCGCGTGCATGCGCATTAACTTGAAAAACAACCTCGCACCTTGGAACCATTTGGAGAATAAACACATTCACAGTAATATGCGCCATGTTTTTGACGGAGAAAAATTGTTTATTTCAAACACAGTTGCAGTGTGCGACCCAGCCCTCGAACTTCACGCTCCCTCAAGACGTGTGTGAAGCTCAAGCGTTGGGTTGCAGATGGCAACGAGTGTTCAAAATAAAAAATTTTGCCCTGTCAAAAACATGGCACACAGGCCTATTACCGTGACCGGGTTTATTTTTATATGAAATCGATAAGATCATTTAAACAGAATTATTGTATCTAACCAATTTCAAAGAAAAATTCTCCGTAATGTTGTCATAATACGTCAACAAATTTCAACTTATCACCTAAAAACTTGTCCCCATTGACTTGTCACATATCCTCGTACGCAAGGGTACTCATTTTTTCCAAGGAACCAGGTTGTTTTTCAAGTCAATGCGTATGCGCGCAGCAGTTCTGATAAGGCTTACTGAAAAATGTGTATGTTATTTTTGTAGAAAGGTAACTTTAGCCTGTAAATCGGGTCAATTAACCCTAACCCTCCAGGGTATTTTGGCTAGAAACCCTGCCAGATGCATCAGATTGCATCGTTTGTCAAAGTGACTTGGCTGCCCAGTGCAGCAAGATCCATCTGGTCACAAATCTCAAGGCCGAACTGCCTCAGAGTCTGTGGTCACCAAACGCAGCGGGATACAACTCTGGCATTGTTCAATGGGACCAGCTCTCAATAGCCTCAGACTTGGCTGCTTATGCACTGGTGTTGACAGCTGAATGCATCAAAGTGCACCAGACTTTTCCACCTGATGCACTGTGCTGTGTCTGGCAGGGTTAGGGTTAATATTTCAGCAGTCATAGAAACAGGTAAAAATCACTTTACATTGTTGTTGACGTTGGGGTAACCTGTGGCCTTTCAATATCCACTGACAGGTAAAAAAAACAAAAAGGGAAAATGTACTTTCTTGTAACAGAACAGACCTTTTATCATGCTGCCACCATATTTGTCATGTTCCCTGTATGCAACAGCAACCATAAATACTGATCTTCATTCTACAAATAGGCGCCAGACTATTTTTTTCCTTCGAGCCTCGTTTTGGTTACATTGATTTATATCAGAGAAAAACAAGATAACTGCACCATGATTAACCCTAACCCCCTAGGTATTCTGGCTAGGAACTCTCCTGAATCCTCCTAAATCCATCATTTCGTTGATCTTTCATATTCAGCACTTATGGCCTGTGCTTCTTGCCAGGTAGTAATTTTGCCCTTTTTGAAGTGGTGAAAGTACCAGTTTCCAACAGTGCTGAATTTTCCCCAAAAAGTGCCCCTTGGAGGATTTTGCAGGATTTGGGGTAGTTAGGGTTAAGGTCTATTACCATTACAAGGCAGGTTGTGTAGGCAACACATGTGTGTGCACAGAATGATACATAAATATCATATTATACCTTGTGTGCCATGAAGATATGCGAATGAAGGTTGGAATGTGCATGACCTGTACTTACCGTCTGGATTGTACTTACACATGTACGTAGTCCGGATTTCTGGCCTCTCAAAGAATTTTGTTTACATTTTTCTCTATATTGTTGTGTATGAGACTAAATCATGGATCTTGTGTAAATGATTCGTAACCAATACACGATGTTCTATTATTAGTTATCCAACTACCACGAGCACAACACACAAATAAAGTTATAGGTTTCTGTAAATCCCATATGCCAAGAGACAGGCATGATCATTTCTAAACAAAGCATCACAAATTTTCTCTACAAATTTAGTAAGGATATTTTCAGAAGCAGTATTGCTTGTATTACCATAATTAACCCTCCTACTTCTGGTACCTTTTTCATACAAGTTGATGCACCATTTGAAACCATTCGCTTTTGTGGTTTTGAATGGTAAAATAACTGTACAGTATTGATTTCCCCAAATGGTTTTGAATGGTAGGTCAGCTAAAACAAAATCTTGTTTGGATCTTTCCAAATGGTAGTACAGCTAATACAAAACCTTGTTTGAATACTTCTAAGTGGTGAATCAATGGACCCTCTATGCATTTGAATGGATTTGAATGGTAGTAAAGCTTGCTACCAACACTGTTCAAATGGTATCACCATGTGTGTACAAAACCAATAGGCATTCTTGAAAGTGGAAATTTTGAATGGTTTCAAATGGTCTATCAGTAGGAGGGTTAACCCTCCTACTACTACAAGGGTCAAAATCAGTCAAAATTTCAAAGTTCATGCCAGTGTATATCTACAGCACTTACTGGTCAAACACTGTCAAACCTAATGTGTAGCAAGTACATCAATCAGTCAAAAACAGTCGACTGTTTTTGACTGGTAGTGGTAAAAGCATTATCATGCAATGTTGAAGGTGGTCAATATGAGTCGACCATTTTCGACTGGTAAAGGCACTTTGGACAAAATGAGGTGACTGTTTTTAATTGGTACATGTAATGTGGATGGTCGTCAAAATGAGTCAACGTTTTGGACTGATATAAGCACTTTGGTCAAAAGAAATTAATTTATCAGTCAAAACAAGTCATTGACTCCTAGCCTAAGGCCGCGTTCACACTAGATCCGGCAAGGGCGATCAACGGAGGATCAGATCCTGCAAGGGCGATCAAACTGATCGCGGACGCGTTCACACTTGAGTCTGATCGTGCATTGATCCCCCTAGCCCGACCGGCCGTTCAACGGAAGTTCCACACTGCTCGTGTGACAGGTCAACTGAGCAAGGTCATTGATTGTGCGCACACGCAGGCACACGCTGTTCGGGTGATGCATGTCCAAAAACATGCCAGCTCCCCTCCGACCACACATTCGACCCCACAACAGCAGCAGCTTCGCCATGTCGCACAAGAAATAACGTAAACAACCACCAACAACACTAAACCTTAAGTGTACTATAATACTGCGACAAGAAAATACAAAATATGGATATACAAAATGATTTTCAAATACTAATGAAAACCGTGGTATTATGATAAAAAACACGAAAGCCTGATGAGAAGGAAACTGGTCGATGCATAGAGGTAGAAATGGTCGGCCACATGTGGTTCGCCACGCACGGTTGTTGCATGCAGAACAGGATGCAAATGCCAAGTACCATTCAAATCGTAATGTTCTTTTGTGCACAGAAATGCTGTGTTACGTGTTGGAACCAGTGTAATAAGGGGACGCCCTCATTGCATAACCAACACTGGTTGTTTACAAGTCATGCGTTTATTTTTTCAACCGCCCAGTCTGTTTGATTAGACCGGAAGTCGGTGGGTCAAATTGCGGGTCTGATCCCGCGCTATGCTCACACCACGCTTTTGATCCACCTTGCAGGATCAGATCCTCCTTTGATCCCGCAATAAAGGGGGATCAAAAAGGAGGATCAGATCCTGATCGCTCTTGCGTTCACACTAGCTGTTGATCGCCCTTTGATCGCCCTTGCAGGATCTGATCCTCCTTTGATCGCCCTTGCCGGATCAAGTGTGAACGCGGTTTATGTGTCCCTGCATTGATTTATCAGTCAACAACTGTCAGCCTCCAGCACCCTATCATTGTTTGTTCAGTCAAAACAAGTCAGTGATCCCCAGAAGCTGATAATGATCTTATCAGTCACCAGCAGTCATAGCACAGTGTGTGGCAGTTACCTAAATGGTCAAAACATGGAGGAAGAAAACAGAAGGAGTCACAACGAAGGCATATCAAAGGTTCAATGTCTTTTGCCGCGGTCGTAAAATTTCTAAGCCAGCGCTAATCGTTTAATCCGATTATCGAGGAGAACTACAGCCAGGCTTTCTTTGCACATGCGCATTGCGCGATTATGCCGCATTGCCTGACGCGTTGTCCTATTGCACTACACGGAAGGCTGGCTCTCGATCCAACTCGACTCACGAATCCAACACTGCAATATCTTCAGTGTACAGCATCGCATATATATGAGGATTGAAATGATAAAAAGCTAAACAACACGCCTTGAATTTGACAATTGGTTGGCTTCGAGATCACCGAAATATCCTTAAAATAAGTTGCTAAAAGACACTTTATTGTAACATCTGAATGTTATATTTAGCGAAGTCAGTTCGATTCGCCAAATTGACGCATCAAAACACCAAAATACTCGTGGAAAATCGCTATTGAAGACAATGCATTGCGCAATATAAAAGCCCGCGAAAAGTAGTAAAGCGACACGCTTTGTGTTTATTCGCTTGCTTCAGATTTCTACCTCCAATTATGTATCCTGGTCGCTAGCAAGCCGAGCGGCAAAAGACATTGTACACAAGGGATTATCGCGGTCGTTAAACTTGTAAAGTTTAGCGGGTGGCCGAACGTATTTCAATGGGCCACCCGGCGTTAATTGGTTATGAGATAAGAGGCTGGGCGATGTGACTCCTTCTGTTTTCTTCCTCCATGGTCAAAACAAGTCACCAGTGCCCATGTGTGCACAGTTGATTCAACAGTCAAAAACGGTCAATTGACTGGTTTTGACCACTATAGTAACTTCCCACTAAAGTGCACCTAGAGTAGGAGGGTTAATGTATAATAATAATATGTAATAACAGAAGTCTATTACTTATATGAAGTGTGCCACTCGTGTACTAACCTAGTCCCACGGCGTAGTATTCCAAGTACAATGGATTTGGCCCATTTATGACGTTTTGTTCCACAAACTGACGCGCAAGGTCTCAAAAAGAAGCAGTGCAGTCTGGGAGACTTACCGGGCATGTGAGAGAACTGTATCTCTAGCGCGCACTGTTTATCGAACATGCCTATTTTTCGCCCCACAGCTGGTTCGCCTACGTCTAGTTTCCATTTGGTCTCTTCATGCTGTTGTGTTTGAGAGTCCAACAAATTTGGTCAAGAATAAGGAAACAAATAGTTCCGAGTACAACTGCAATGATCAGTTAAATCAGTCAAAATTTCAATGTACATGCCAATGTCAAACCTAATGTGTAGCATATAACTTATGTAGGACATACACAAGTGTGTTTGACTTTGCCACTATCTCCAGCACTCTTATACACATGTGTGAACAATTGGCAATGCAACCAAAAATACTCAAGTGACTGTCTGTGGGTGCAGTGCTTACTGGGCCAAATTTCAGCCTGGGTATAGGAGGGTTAGCTAAGGGTTGCTCAAGAACAGAATTTTGTGGATCGGAGTGGCCTCCATGTGTAGGAGGGTTAAGGTTTATTTGGGCTTGAACTCTGCCCCCAGTCCGAGCTCCCACCTCTAAAACCATATTAGATTACTCTCAGCCTGTGATATTATTGGAAACAACATGTAGTATTTATACTGTGTACTTATAAATGTAGTCTTGAGTAATAAGACAGGCAGAGATGTTTACACGTTTGTCAAGTGTACATGCTGTTCTGTAGTAAACCAAACCCTGTACTACAGTGTAGTGAGAATTCAAAGCTTTCTCCTGAGGCTGTTGTTTAAGTACTCCCTGCCAGCAATAATGATTATAATAGTTTCACGGTATTCATTGCAGGATATTAAATGGATGTCTGGCAAAGATATGATACTCACACACCAAGTACTTAGAAATTGTAGATCTGTCTGGTACAAATTTCTATATCATGATAACAAGCTTTTTATCAGATGGGTACAGTGTACATGTACAACACAGCATGGATAACAATAACTAAATCATGGATCATGTGTAAATGATCTATGATCAATATATCATGTTCTATTATTAGTTATCCCACAAGCATGAGTGCAACACGCAAATAGGTTTCTGCAAATCCCATATGCCAAGAGACGGGCATGTTCAGAATAAAATATAACAGCCTGATTCATGTAAACATGCTCATCGGTGCTAAATAACAAACAATTCCAAATAATGACCCATAACGGCCATTAGGACTTGGATTACGGACCTGCTGGTGTTAAATACAACTCAGTGAGCCAGGAATCATCAGTGCCAGCTTGCATGATGAGTCTGTATACAGACTGTATAAACAACTGTGTGAGGGGGGGCCTGCTAATAATTGTATTTATTTATTTATTTTTTTGGTTACCTGCCCACATTTGAGAGCAGAAATTCCATTATCAGGGGTCGAAATTAAATGGATTTTCATGGTAGCCAGCAGGGCTAGTAACACAAATTTCTTAGTAGCCCTGATTAGATTTCAGTAGCCCAAAAAAAGAGCTTTAAATCTGTAATTCTTTATTCTTTGTTTAGGCCTATACATTGATTTCATGTATTGTAGGCCCTATCACCGTGAGAGTATTAAGTATAGATAAATGTACCAAAAATATGAAAAACTAAGGAAAAAACACCTCTGATGAAGTTAGCTTTGAGTATGTTTTTGATGTTTTAGAAATCACTATCACTAATGTCCGATTCGTCTTCTGTGACATCCCCATCTGTGTGCTCTTCAGATTCTTTCCCCAAAGATCTGATATGTTGCTCACTTTTCTCATGAGCATTTAAAGATGCAACTTTAAAATGAGTGCACCCCACAACAAATGCAGATTTCTTATCCTCGGAATTATATGCAAATTTTACGCACCACTTGCAATACATCACATTGTTTTTATCATCGTAGTTCAACCACTTGCGGTCATTCTGCCATGCCCTCTGGAATTTCCGTGTTCTTTTTTGTTGTTCATAGGATCGACTTGTTTCCTTGTCATCCCCGGCCACTTTTTGTTTTTTCGCGGGAGGTTTCACTCCTTGCAAAAAGCACCACATGCTTCTGTACTGTTGATATTAGTTAGCGAGCGAATAGCCGGCCGGCCCCAAACTTTCAATCAATCACTAATCAGGTAAACCGATTCAGTACAGTGCGCAGATAATTATAACGCGGCATGTTCTTCGTCCGCACTGTGCCTAGCCTTTAGTCAAGGCGCGCGTGGCACCCCGGATACTGGCGTACAGACGACACGAAAGACCACCACAGCCAGTATCCGGGGTGCCACGCGCGCCTTGACTAAAGGCTACACTGTGCCTAGTTCTCACCACAGCAATCTGATTACCTGCTGAACGAGTGCGGGAAACCAGTTCGGTATACGAAGCCGGGTGTGTCATTAGATATAGACACCGTGAAATTGTGCACATGCACAGGACCGAATATTCTGCTGCGCACACTCTACAGTAGGGAAGCAAATTTTTTAGGTGAGCAGTATTTTATGTGACACCGTCACTGCAGTGCATGCTGCGCCGTGCGGGTCCGCGGACCGCTGTACGATGAAAGGAATCCATGGCCGATATAATGCATCTGTAGCATGTTTTGATGCAACGGCGAGTTGACAACAAATTTTTCACTACTGATTACAAAGTAAAGAGCCGAACCTTATTGTCAGACAGTTCATTATTATTTGTGATGATGCATTTTTACTTTATTTTTCCACTAGCCCGCCGGGATATCAAACTGGAAAAAATAGTAGCCCGGCTGTAAATCCACTAGTCCCGGGCTAGCGGGCTACCGGAAATTTCGACCCCTGATTATCCAAGTAATTTAAGAAAAATGGTCTCAACAAATTTACAGGCGAAAATATAAAAAATTCCCAGACTCATACAACAGGACAAATTGAACGATCAACTGGCTAAAATGTAAAAATTACAAGACACAAAAAACTGACTAATTGGATTGTACACTACATGTGGCTTCAAAGCCTTGAGCAGATTCACAGCCTAATCTCCTTATAAGCTATCTTTAAATCTACAGCTTCACTCCCATGGTAAAGTTGTTGAGTAAGGACTAGGACTTTGTTCAAAGTCAATAACTGGTTTTGAGGGGAGCTATCCACAGCACCTGTAGGATCAAAGGCTTTACTGTGGCTTCCTGTAATAGGACTATATCATTTCCTGTGAATACTAATGGTACAACCCCCTGGCCTTACCTCACCCACAATTGCACATTACACATGTACATGTAATTTACAATACTGTATTTACTGGTCTAGCAAGGGTACATCATTGGTATTTAAAAAGAAAGACAAAAATGGAACATGTGTACACATGTGTGATCCCACTCTTATATCAAATTTTATTTAATATAATACATACATTTTATTTACATGCTTTGTTACAAAGTTGCAGATGTTTTCAAACATCCCTTGACATTTTTCTAAATATCTATGGTATCATTTTGGTCATTTAAGTAAAATTATTTCTTAAATGATTCAATGTCATCTTTGTATGATCAAAATTCCATGTTAGCCCTCCTATAACTGCAAGGGTCAAAATCAGTCAAAATGTTGATATACTTGCCAAGGTATATAGTGCACTTCAAAGTCAAACACTGTTAAACCTTACTTGTACTTGTACATTTACAGGCCAAAATGAGTCGATCATTTTTGACTGGTAAAAGCATTGTCTGGTATTGTTGAGGGTGGTCAAAATGACAGTAAAAACCATTAAAAAATGCCCCTGTGTGCACATTTGAGTTAACAGTCAAAACAGGCAGTTGACTGGTTTTGACCCAGTATAGCTATTTGCCACTATTAAAGTTCAGCTAAAGTAGAAGGTTTAACGCATAACCACCCTGAATCCATCAAAATCCATCCCCCTGTTTTGGCGGATTTTGGCGGATTCAGGATATCTCCACATTGAGTATATGGCGGACTTTGATGGATTCAGGATTTCAATAGTTTTTAACTGCTTGGTCATGTTGGTTGATGTATTTTGATGGATTATAGTTACATGTACTGTACATGTACAGCCAACACTTGTATGTGTTAGATTTTGATGGATTCTATGCAGCAACATACTATACAAATTTTCATGTGAGCATGGTATCCTGAATCCGCCAAAATCCGCCAGAAATGTAGTGGTGGATTTTGGCGGATTCAGGATGTCCAATATCTACACTGGCGGATTCTGATGGATTCAGGACACCAGCATTTTGTGTGTGACAAAAATGGTGGATTTTGGTGGATTCAGGATACTTTCTAGTAAAAATACCCAAGGGGTTAGGGTTAAAGAATGAATATTAAAAACGTACTGCCCGTGTTTTACCAAAAATTCCAAGAATTTACTTGTTTGCATGAGAACATTGAGGATGTTCCTTTTAGAAAGGAAATCAAATACATGTACTCTGAAAGGAGATATTTCATAAAATTATTGTCAGAAGCTAAGCTTGGTTGAACAGTGAAAGTGTCAAAATGAATTAGTAATGGGACCCACTATAGGTTCATTTTGGTCAATGCTTACATGTAAAACCATGCTTCTCACAATTATTGTGAAATGAATCATTTAAAAGCATTTGTTTTCCTTAACCCTAACTCCCTAGGCCCATTTGCTTAAACACATAACCTGAAACCTTCCTAACTCCCTAGGCCCATTTGCTTAAACACATAACCTGAATCCTTCCTAACTCCCTAGGCCCATTTGCTTAAACACATAACCTGAATCCTCCAAAATCCCACATGTGTTTCTAATCTGTGATACATGTACATGTACATGGCCAGGGACCCTCCCTGCATGCATGGTCAGCATGGAGCAATAAACAGTGTCCACTGACCCAAGCACTGAGCTTGCAATCACTACAACATACACGGATGTACATGTACATGTACCATGGAAAGGCAAGTATGCCTAATAACTTCAATCCTCCAAAATCCTTTACTTTAGCATGTAGCATGTAACCTCAATCCTTCATAATCCTTCACTTTAGCAAAGAGGATTTTGGATGATTTTGGATGATTTGGGAAGGTTAGGGTTAATTCCCTAAGTAAAATATTAGTATTCTGATGAAAATGAAAATTACTGGAAATTGTTGTAAAAATAGTATTAAAAACACAGGCAATACATTTTTTAGTTTTTGTTTCCTTTTAAAAAATCTGTTCGTTAAAGGGACACTATCGTTATGATCAGAGCAGACTTTCAACAGGGCATGGAATCGGTATCCTAGTTTAAGATGAACACAGTGACTGAAAATTACTGGCACATTTATGCAGCAACGGTAATATAACCTCATAATGTGGGTTATTATTGTCAGTTACTGAGTTAATCTAATACTATCACTCCGATTCCATGCCCTGTTGATACTGTCCCTTTAACAACACAATGAAACTTTCAATGATTTGAGAACAAACCAACCGGCTTTTCTCAGAGCCATCACTTCTTCCAAGAAGAGATCATTACATGGTGTCACCCGAAAGAACTCGAGTATCTATCTCCACAATGCAAAGCCTCAAATTTCAATGATTGGTTTCTCTCAATACTGATACAGACATTTTACAAAAGATGTACATGCTGCCTTTAAAATGTACACGTTTGTAATAAGCTTATGAAAAGCACAAGCGTACATCTTTAATACATATATCTTGATTCAACCAGAGAGAGTAAATGGAACATGTAGGTCTTACCAACATTACAAATGTCGAACCTTCCCTTTGGGCATTTTGATTAAATTTCTAGTGGAATTTGCACGATATCAATTTATAAAATTTTACAATTTGATAGTCATCTCTTTCTGACTTTTCAACCGTGAACAAATCACACAGATACAAATGTAGACTTACACTGTACAATGTACACACACCCATGCCAGTCACTTTGCCGTGGCAAACTGGCATGTACTCTATACATGGGGAAAGGATATAGATTTCCCTCCCTCCATGGTACAATATGTGCTTTGTACACTTTTCGTTGGTTTATATTTCATGTTTTTGTACAGCGATCTATATACATGTAGTTGAATGGAATATCTTTGATTGAGACAGTACAGTGTTGATATTCAACCATAATAAAATGCTCATAATGATTTAAACAGGCCTTGACGCTAACAGAGACAATTGGCTTAGCGATGCCACGTCCCCAAGAAAAACTCTGCCACGCCAACATGTGCTTATAAATATATGCATACAAGACCTTTCATTGCCTAATGCGCATCACACTGTACTGTACGTGTGCATTGTGTGTAATGCATGCATAGACAGTATACAGGTTCATGTTATAATGAAGTGACATTCAAAAGAGATGTTATCTATTTCATGAATACAAATTGTTTGGTTCCAATGCCTGCCTCATATTTCTCCCAACATACTCAGCATTCCTGTACTATCTTCTAATTAGCATAGTTGTTCCATGTAAGTAATTGTACTAGTACTGGGACGGTTTACCAGTTAACTGACCGAAACTGCACTAACTATTTATAAATTTGGTAACCGGCTAACTGAAACCAATATTTAATAAATGTGACCAACAATTTTGGAATAATTTGCCGCCCATTTTGTTGTTCTAGACTTTTTTGCGGCATTGGTTATTAAACAATCATTGCAGGAACTTTATTGATGCTTTTTGTTTGAAAATTTGTACACATTGTGCCAACGATCTAGTTTGTGCGGCCATCAGGTGCAGACTTTCAGTTAACAGGTTATAACTGACCATGAAAGATTCGATTAAACGTTTAGCGAACTAACCAGTAAATCCTAGCACTAACTTGTTCAACTGTATTCAATTATGGGTTATTAGAATACCAATAATGTAAAGTGGGTTTAACCCTCCTACAATCAGTGAAATTTTTAAACAACCCATTCAGGCCACTCCAAGCCATTGCTATGGTAGGCAGTGGCTCCTCATAGCTATACTGCATAGTAACATAATGCCTCATATGTCTGTTGGTTTTAGTGGTTTGTGATTGACATTGCAGGGCATATTACTTTGTTCCAGACTCAGTGGCTGGTGGTAGGTTACTATGGAGAGTCTGTGTTCACAAAATAACTGCTGAAAATCCCAATGGATGATGGAGGCTTGGTATGGTTTATTAGTCTCAGTAGCTGATGGTGATTTATTATTGGGAGTTTGTTTACAGTATAACCTGCTGAAAATAAGGTCAACTGTGGTATACATGTGTCTTTATATGCATGTATACATTGGAGATTACTTCAAAGGGTCAGTGTGGCTTATATGCACAAACAATGTGTGTACAACACATTGGACATTTAGTGGTTTACAGTGGCCTCTATGTGTAGCAGGGTTAAGGGGAAAAAATATGAACAAAATGATTATAGTGCTGGTACACTTTGTACATAGAGTATACATGTGTACACCAGGATGTGGAAACAGAGCATCATCATTTGTTATTCTTTAAAAAACAGGGTGTCCATTTCCGACACTTTTGCATGTATTACAAATAAAAACAGGGTTTCCATTTAACAATCATGGTGTACAGAAGACATTGCTGGCTAACACTTATGCACATGTACTAGATAAGTGTTATAAATACCCATTACATGTATACTGTACGTGACATGTGTGTTCATGTCACGTACCTGTCCTTGTCAAAATCAATGAACTGATGTTTGAGTCGAGAGACTTGACTTTTTAATTGCCTTTCAGTGTCAAATGCACTGATGAACATATGTACAACTGTGTCATTGACTCAAATCAATATCCTTGGGATTCTTTATTATGTGTACTTTTACAGTGGCTTGCATGTTGATACAGGCAATTATGCAATGTTAACATTATGTACACCGTACACATATGGTAAATTGTACAATGAACACTTACATGAGCTCAAAAATGGGTCTCTGTATTTTCAGCAGAGTCCACTAATCAAAAAGTGGGTCATTACTCACACACTGTTCTTTCCTCCAAAAAAGACATGGAATAATTTCTCACAATGTTCCGCGATATATATGTATAGAGTTTCACCAACATGTACATGTATATAGCGCGGAACCCGCTGCTATATAGGATTCTAGCCGGCCAATCGTCATCGGGCAAGCTCGGTGGTCGAGAGGTTAAGACGTCTGCACTAGTAAGCAGGAGGTCGTGGGTTCGAATCCCGCCCTAGTCGCCTGTGTAGTTTTTTCACAGACACTCGGAAAGCAGGGTTAAACTAGTTTCATCAATCATAGAACAATAACAAAGATTGTGTAGAACCAGTGGCCTCGATGCCATGGGAACGTAATGTCACACTTCAGATTGTGCAAACCTTCAAATTATAAGGTTTTCTTCTCAAAACATACAAGTGAAACATTCCTCATGCACTATTTGGATAATTTAAATGACTCCTTTGTTGTAGGTTATACGTGTCGCCTTTGAGAGTGTTAACACCAGAAGAAAGAGCCATCAATGTCTACGACTGGGTACGACAAGATTTAGATCATCCGAGTGAAGAAATGGAATCTGCCAAGAGGTCACTACAAGCGAAACTAGATGAATTATCAAGAGGTAAAAATCCTTTATCATCACGCTGCATTTAAAGGTTTGCTTAAATAGAACAAAATGGTGGTAGATTGATAGATTGGGTGTTAAAACAACCTCCTTTAATTGTTTTTTACTCCAAAATATAATTCAGTTGGAGACAATTTTTAGTTTTTAGTTTTTGTTGCTTTTTTTAAACCCTGAAATGAAAAGAACAGTGCTTGCTGTACACGTCAGCAACCGAATATGGTAACAAGCATCGCATGCCTTATCATGCGTGAACACATAGTAGATGTACATGTATATCAAAACTGAAGTGCATGCATGGTGTACATTTTGTATGCTATAAATGCAACACTGACAAGCCCACCCGTATTGTAAAGCTACGAAACACAGATTTTATTTCAGCAAACTCACAGAGGCATTGGAGGCAATGTTCTTTGCCCTAAGTACATGTACTACTTGAAACGTTCACATAGACATTTCAATGTTCTAATTGAATGCACATTTAACTGTTACCAACAGTGTGTTCAGGCTTCAAAGGGTCCATAAAATGAAATTAGTTTAATTCCGCGTCGCGCATTGCGGCTGGCTTTAAGTTCAGCTGGTGCGCGACGCACGTATACTCTGGTCTTATTTTGATAATGGTCAGTCATTTAATACATCCTCATTATAATCTTATATCTTGACCAGTCAGATTAACTAAACTGTCACTGAGCGTTCAATAATAATTATTGTTTCAAGCAAAATAATTGCTTATGCAAAGGCCTGGATTGAACTGTGCTTGGCCTGTAGATAAACATCATGCCTGCCCATAGTTATTTTACCCATGCTACATAATTCCCATGCTTTATGGGGTATCCCAGCCATCTGGCCTGTCTGGTATGTCTCCATACATTTGACATGTTAACCCAACAGATTCAAATATACCAGGTCTCAGATTTATGATAATTGTCCATAGACAACGTGTGGAAGCAGAGATTTATCATCTATCATCTTTCTCAGGCGGGTTGTTTAATGCATATCTTGATTTAAAGAGAGTAAACATATCCATGGATCCAGTTATGCCAACATTATGATAATTGTCCATAGACAGTGTGTGGAAGGAGATATTGATAATCCCACTTACAGCAATTTTGAAACCATTCTCTCTTCCCCCCCCCCCCCCCCTTCCCCCTTTTAAAGGGAAGATACATGTACATTGGTATCCGGGTACCTGACTGAAACTGTCATTACCATTTTTGGTTCCAACTAACCGTAAACAACTTTTTAAAATTCCGACATTTAACATTTAACCCTAACCACACCAAATCCTGCAAAATCCTCCAATGGGCACTTTTGGGGAAAAATTCAGCACTGTTGGAATCTGGTACTTTCACCTCTTCAAATGGGGCAAAATTACTACCTGGCAAGAAGTATAGGCCATAAGTGCTGAATATGAAACATCAACGGAAATGCATGGTGCATTTTGAAGATCAGGGCAAGTTTCCAAAAGTGCACCGATGGATTTTGGAGGATTCAGGAAAGTTCCTAGCCAGAATACAGGAGGGGATTAGGGATAAACTACACAAATGGAAGTCTCCGTATTTTGTTAACAAAACGATGAAAACTTGGATGAAGGCTTTAGAAGTAACATTTTGCTGACAGCCTTTCACAGACTTGCCAGCTTGCTCGTAGTGCTTTTTTAAAATAAAAATTGTTAATGCTTTTTCACAATTTTCTCATGACTTGGACTCTGCATTGGGCTGACACTTTCAGTTAAATGCATATCTTGATTCAAAGAGTAAGCATTCCCATGAATGCAGTTTTACCCTAATTTCCAATGCTGTACCTCGCCTTAAAACCTTTGGTACATGAACATTTAAGGCAGTCCTAGGAGGAGACAATAAAACTGTTTGGCTTTCAGAGCAATATACCTTACATGTAGCTTAACAAATATTTCAGAAATTAAATATAAATGTTATCTAAACCCTGATTTTATTCAATCATCTGGTAATGGACACAATCACCATGGTTATGGCCAGGATTCAAGCCCACATTCAGACAACTCAGCTATCAGAACACAAGTCTAATGCACTAGACCACTCGGACATAGCACTCTGTGATTCCAATAAAATTATCCCCTAGAAGTAATTCCTGATCATGTCACTGTGACACAGTTTTACCAATGCTCTCTTTTTTTGTCCGTTCTCAACAGCCCATCGAAACAGTATGGGACCCAACGTTCTAGTTATTCAGCAGCCTGTGATGGTAGATGCATCTGTGGGTGTAGGTCAGTATGTGGTTTATCTAGACTAGTAATAATCCTTATGCACGACCACAACAGGGCGCCTTAACCAGTTCGCGTCGGAGGCCGTGTATACACGCAATTTTTTTTGCACCGCATATTGGAGAGCGTCTAAACACGCCATAGGAAACTCCAGAATATTTGTATGCATGCTCGGTTGAGCCACGCGTGTACGGTGACATGCTCGGAAGTGCCGGCCACCCGCTGTGGAAGCTTCCATTAACGTGTGTGTGGGAAAAAGAAACCCGCCACAGGGGCCCAGAAAAACTGTTTTATTCCCGACGCGAACTGGTTAAAGCCTGTTAACACTAGGGGAATTCAGCAGCCAGGGATGATAGATGCATCTATGGGTGTACATTTAGGTCAGTATTTGGTTTATCTAGACTAGTAATAACCCTTATGCACGACCACAAGAGGGCGCTTTACACTAGTGGAATTCGGCAGCCAGGGATGATACAGTAGATGCATCCATGGGTGTACATTTAGGTCAGTATTTAGTTTATCTAGACTAGTAATAACCCTTATGCACGACCACAAGAGGGCACTTTACACTAGTGGTATTCAGCAGCCAGGGATGGTAGATGCATCTTTTGGTGTACATGTAGTTTCGATTGATGTCAGACTTGTAAAAGCCCTTTCTGGGCATAGAAAGATGTGTTGGTTGGTTTTTGTACTTGATTCTTATAAAGTATGGATGCATCTACAGACATTTTACCAACGGTGTACAATTCCATAAGACGTACCCTAGCTCTTCATAAAACTGGGTCTAGTACACGTATGTTTATCTCTGTTCGCAAAGAAGAGTTGGTTTGTCATCAGTCACCATAACCCTTCGCAATCTCTTTCTCCGACAGGTCGACTAGAATGCTCCCCCACCCCGTCACCCAAATCTCCCCAGTCCAGTGCCTCGGCTAGCCACTTCCCTTACCAGTCATCCACGACGCCGCGGAGGGAGAGAGAAAGGGAGAGACGGATCAGCGGTGACAGGAGACCAAGCGATGAGTTAGGCTACACCAAGCTGGAGGATGTGACGGACGTGCAGATACTTGCCAAGATGCAGGAAGAAAGTAAGGAAGGAGCGACATCAAGCTTTGAAAATGTGACCAGGGGCCAATTTCATTTCCTGCTGAGCAAAAAACGTTGCTTAGTAAATTTGTCTGCTAAGCAAAATTAAGCTGAGAACCAACCAGAAGCAATATACGTTACATGGCAATTTGGCTTATAACTGATTTTTGCTAAGTACAACTTTTCTCCGCTTAGCATTTTGTGTGCTTAGGAGCTCTGTGAAATTAGACCCTGGTCTCATGCTAGTGTACATATGAGATATGACCTTTTGGCTCTGATACGACGAAATAACCTTTTTGATTTCATATTTCGCAGTGAAACCTCTCTGAGTTAAAGGTTTTATTATTTCTCTCTCTCTCTCAGGTCTAAGACAAGCAATGCATCACCAGTCTCCTACCAATTCTCCCAGGAGGTCAACCGCTGGTATCTCCCCCGCCTCCTCAGAGAACACCCTCCACAAACCTGCTTCTAGGACCAACAGCCACGGAAGCAACGCCGATAAAGACGAAGCTTATGAGGCACACAATGCCAACGCCGATGCAAATGCAAAGACATCAAATGTGGTACGAAGGAGGCCCTCGCTGGAGAGAATAAAGAAAGTAGAAGGTGGGTAAAGGTAGTGATAGTGCTTATTCCAATCTTTGGCGGATCCAGGGGGGGGGCTAAGGGGGCTGTAGCCCCCCCTAAAATCGTTAAAAAAAAATTAAAATTAAAAAAAAGGAGAGAAAAAAAGAGAGAGGGGGAGGGGAGGGGAGAACGCACTCCCATTCTCACAGTGTGCTTTGTTTTTCTCTCCCTTTGATTATTTCATTGTAATTTTTGTAGTACTGAAAAATAATTGTTTTTGATTCTCAGCCCCCCTAAAAAATGTTCTGGATCTGCCCATGCCAATGGGAGAATTTTGAGATGATGGTGGCAGCAGACTGGTTTTCCCCCATTGTTTACATCATTCTGAGCATGCGCACGATATTAAGAACAATGGAAAAAGTAAGTCTGCTGCCCTCTTGTGTCGCAAGTCTCCCATTGAGCCAAACTTGCTGAAAATCGATTGTCGTGCACTTTTGTAAACGTAAAGCTATAAAATTTGGTAGACATGCGAAGTGTCAAACCTCAAATGTGTTGTACTTGTAGCAGCATGATTGATCTGACAACTGCAGTAGTTCCATGAATTAGATACAACTTATAGCTTTGTCGGCCACAGCTTGTAGGCCATTATTTTGCAGTGGAAAGTGATCACCCCTCCCCCTTCCTTCTTGGAACCATTCCCCTTAACCAGTTCGCGTCGGAGGCCGTGTATACACGAAAAAAAATTTTGGACAGCAGATCGGAGAGCGTCTAAACACGCCACAGGATTCTCGGGAATATTTGTATAGATTCCCGGTCGACGTGGCAACGAGCCATAAGCATACGGTGGAAGACGCGGTCTCCCCGGTCATGCTCTGGTGAGCACCATTGGTCGTGTTTGTGCTGTAAAAATAAACCCGCCACGGGGTTCGGAAAAACTTTTTTATTCCCGGTGCGAACTGGTTAACATGCCCAAACAATCTCAATCATTGTGTACTCCTCTGACAAGAACATTTTCACCCCTCCTCTGCCCAGTTCATCCCCTTTCTTCCAGCACTAAACCATTACAGGACAAAATACATTGTCGGGTTTGCATAATTTACATGCACTTCAAGAGTCATTCATTCAATAAAACAAACGTACCCCATCTTCTCTATCAAATGTGACTCATTATCAAACGTTCCTGCCATATTTATGATTGCATTTCACACATCTTACTGTGTGTATATTTGCATGTACAGTCAAACCTGTGTATAGTGACCTTTGAAAACCTTTGAAAAGTGGCCACAAGGAACGTGGCCCAACTCCATGATGCTGCGTAACATGGAATTCCATGCTAAGAATCACCAGTTTCTGCGTATAGAGTAAGCGCAGAGTTTTAGCTATAGACATGTAAGCTGTGAAATAAGTTACGCAAAATAAGCATAAGCACATGCAGAAATTACTTGCTAACTTTGGAAATACACTTTACGTTAAGCACAGACAATTTTATGAAATTTCCTCTTTAGTAAGCAACGATTTTTTGCTGACGCTAAACAGAGCCATGATATTGGACCCAGAGTCAGGACCATCAAAAGCTGGCCACATTAGACAGATGGCCTCTTTGTCCAGGTGGCCACAGTAGCAAGGCTGACTGAAATCCATTTCAAAACGGGTTTTGTAATCATGGTAACTGTAAATATCATACTTATCCATCTTTCGCCCATCTTCTGCCTGCCTGACCCCCTCCCCACACCCCTTCACCATCCATTACCTCGACCTCATATACAGGGGATACTCGTAGATATAGTTACGGAGCAAAGATGGCGCCCAACCATACCGCAGATAATGGGGACAGTATCACAATAGCCGAGTTACAGAAACTTGCGCTTGGTAAGTGTGCACGTGACTTGTAATGGTGGCCAAGCTTGTACACTTGTACCAATGCTGAGCTTTATACACTGGGTGTGGTCATCATGTGGGTGTGGTCATCAGGTGATGGTTTTATTCATTTGCACAGTGCACAATGTATGTCTGGTGCTTTTGTATTTCAAACTACACGAGTATAAACAATTGTCTAGCCCAAAATTACCCTCGGTAAAAAGCAATTTTGTTCACCTCCTTGTACAGTGTATGTTTATCTAGGATTCTTTTGTGCAAGGGCATTGGTGAAACAAGGGGGCAGGGCAAAGGGATGCATGTCCCTCCTTTTTTCGTCATGCATATGTAGATATACCATTTATTTTCCCCCACCCCCATGTTGGCAGTGTGCCCCCATGTTGGCAGTGTGCCCCCTGCAATCTTTGCACTTGTGCCTTCTCCTTCCTTATTCGAGACCCTGGATCCACATCTCTGCAAGGATACAGAGAGTTTTAGGACCCCTCCTTTAATTCATAAGGTGTACCTACTTATAGTATGTATCTTCTTGATTCAATCATACATGTGTACATACATGTATGAATTATGATCCCAGGCCCTACCTAGCCTTTGGTAACAGCCCTTTATTTTAATACCGGCATGTATGTACGTAGGATTTTAAGGGATACACAAATTCCAAAAAACATGTTTGGCCCAAAACCAAGTTTCTAAATAGTACGTTCAAGGTCTTTTACATGTATGTTTTAAAAAGAAGCATTCAAACAGCCATTTGCTACATGGAGTATAAGTTCATGAGCTTTTTGTCTCAAAACATGCTTTGTAAATGTATGTTATACTTGTACAGTCACTGCCGACAGCACTCAAAATTGTCTAGTCCTGTGATGCATGTACATGTAATGTGATTGCTTATAAGCTTGGTTTAAATGCCATCACAAATGAGCTTTGCAAAGTGTATGTTTTCATTGTAACTATTGAAGCTATGGTATACATACATGTATGTACATTATCATAAACCTGTAAGCGACCCATCAAGAGGCTGCATTTACTGCCATGATCAAGGTCAAACAATTGGGAATGCACTTATGTGTGCGTGTATGTGAGCCAATGAGAGACCATCTTTTGACCTCAGCGAGGGTGCCCTTTGGGCCTCCATTGTACAACATTGCCATGATTTTTTATTCATTGCAGATCACAGATTTGTCGTTGTCTTTCAAAAAAAAATCATTTGTTATCATACTTGTAGTATGACTAGTACAATGTACCGTAATTTCCTGCGTATAAGACGCGGCTTATCTGACTTTCAAAGGTACGAAAACGTCACTGCGTCTTATCTAACGGTGCGCCTTATCTGGTGTCGCTTGAGATCAAAGTGATGATTACCGCTTGTGTAACTTTCGGTGGACCTCAACCTAACAAAGCGGCCGTGTTTTCCAATGAAGGTCGTTAGCGCAAGATTTTCATGCATTCATTCACCGTAAATAATACTCACGAAAGACCTCAATCGTGTGTGACGTACCAAAAGCAGAATTCCCCTGTTTCTAAAAATAGCATGCCCAACATCGCGATCGCGCATTTTTATCTACAACGCTTTCTAATGACTAAGTCTCTATGCGATGTGTGCAAGGTTGTCAACTTTTGCCGTGTCTGTTTTTCACCTCGATTATTAATCACAGTGTATTACGCACAACACCGCGGGATCACTTGGGCCGCAACCAGACTACTTTCCTAGTACGACGCCAGCGTGGTGGTGGCGGCATGGTCGCATAAGCGCT
The DNA here is from genome assembly GCA_029582265.1 of Zoroaster sp. YZ-2022. Classification (NCBI taxonomy): domain Eukaryota; kingdom Metazoa; phylum Echinodermata; class Asteroidea; order Forcipulatida; family Zoroasteridae; genus Zoroaster; species Zoroaster sp. YZ-2022. The sequence goes on along the minus strand of CM055833.1, from coordinate 3,151,516 downwards.
TCTGGCATGCACTGCACTACTGAGCGGTCATGGTGCGCCTTATACGGCGGTGCGCCTTGTACGTTGACACTTTAATCACATTCCCCCGATTCTGGGGTAATGCGCCTTATACACCGAGCGTCTTATACGCAGGAAATTACGGTACATGTTTGCATGGATGCAGATTGTATACATTCTTTGCTGTGTTATCTACTGGTTTTTTTTTCTGGTGAGCATTTCTGTGGACATATTTTTTGTGTTATTGAGTATGTTATGCAGATTAAATTTTATGGAAGCTCATTTTTAAGATGAATAATTAACCTTCCTACTATTAATGCGAATTCATGAACAAACCATTGAGGTCACTCTAAGCCATTGCTATGGAAGGCAGTGGCTCCTAATGGCTATACTGCATAGCAACATAATACCTCATATGTCTGTTGGTTTTAGTGGTTTATGATTGATGTATTGCAGGGCATACTATTAAGTTCCAGTCTCAGTGGCTGGTGGGGGCTTACTCTTGAGAGTCTGTGTTTACAAATAACTGCTGAAAATCCCAATGATAGTTTTTTTTCAGTGGTCTCCAGTGGCCTCAAAGTTTTACATACAAGATTACTTAATAGGGTTAGTGTGGCTTATATGCACAAATGATATGTGTACAACATATTGGACATTTAGTGGTTTGTAGTGGCCTCCATGTGTAGCTGGGTTAATGAGACTAATATTTGTAAATTATGTTTCCTAATAGAGAGGCAGTCGGCTCACAAGGGCAGCCTACCGAACCTCAACCGAACCTATACCAAGGAGAACCCCCCAACTGCACCTCAACCACCACCACCACCACCCACCACCAACAACCACACAGACCCTACAGAGTCCAGACTAAAGCACCCGACCAGCCCGTCGCCAACACGATCCATGCCCAGCCCGGGCAAGACCAGCTCCCTCAAACAGCCATCGCCAAGTAAGCTACGGAATGCATCACCACAGCGTAGCGGGATACCAGTCAGATCTAGTGCCTCTGCCGAACGGAGCGGTATCCCGAGGCCCCGCTCAGCCGTTCTCTCACCGAGGGGTCAATTACTCGTACCAGGAAATAGGAGGTAAGCTTTATCTGATCAGGCATGTGATTTCTCAGGATTTTGTTTTACAAATCTCATTTTTGACCTCCAGCTTTACCCGAGAGTAGCAAGTTACCCAGTTTGTGTCATCATCCTTTTGTGTAGCATTGCAAAGCATGTAAACCCTGCATCATTATCTTAAATGTATGTTTAGATTATAAATTGATGTTTTTATAAAAATAAGTAAACCCCAACAGCTTCTTGGGCGTGGTACCTTGGATCTTTGCGGCCCCCATACCCCCGGAGAAATTCCCAGGATTTTGTATTTTATTTTTGTCCAATAGCACCCTTGATGCTGTGTTGAATCAGACAAATTTGTAGTCATTCCAGTACGTTTAGTATTTATTCAGGCTGGTAAATGTTTCTGGTAATGAAACACAGATTAATTTAAACTTGCTGTTAGGCAATAGGGACAAATCTAATGCTGGAAAGGGGGAGGAGTCGGAGAGCAAAAAGGGTGGAGTGACTATGAATAACGTAATACCAACATACTTGCTGCTGTTATGTTGCAAATACAACAGGAATGACGAGTAAACAAAAAGAATAACTTGATTTTTCATTAAAAAAAATAATACAAAAAATACACATGATTAATGAACATTCCTGCTATCCTTGATACAAAATGCATGTGATACAATTTAAGCAGTTTTGAGCATGTAATATTTGACTGATGCCCAACTTGACGGGTTGATTCATCTGCAGGTTCCATTTAGTTGAATTCCCTTAAAGATACATATTCTGTAAGAATATTTTGTATTTTGTTTAGATCTGTACTTTTCAAAAAAAAAGAATGAAGAGTAAACTACTTTCAAAAAAGTCAAAATGATTGACCAACAGTATATAATACATGTATGTGAATAAATAGTAAATATATGAATAAATGACATGACGCAGCGTGATAAATTAATTTTCAGGTCATATAATGACAGTTCAGCATTGCTTCTGTCAGTTATTGTGTGAAATATTGCATGTGATTCCATTCCCTTATACAAGGGAGGAAAAATGAAATTGTACATTTAAAGAATGTGTCTTTGATTTGCAGCTCTATAAAATTTGTGCAGATGATTATTAATCAAAAGTGTTGTTTCTTGCATGTGTACATGTACATGTTTTGTGTTGACATGTATTTAAAGGGAAATACAAAATTGGTAATTACCAGATTATCAAATTAACAAATTAATATCTAAAAATCATCCTGAGAAACTATTTCATCTGAAGTGCTTTCGTCTTAGAGAGAAAAAGGAATTGTTATTTTGAATTTACAAAAATGTGCCTGACAAAAAGTTTTTTTGTTTTTTCTCAAAAACGGCACGTTTTGTGATTTTTTTTCCTTCTTTTTCTCCCACAAAAGGTTAGTTAGCTTGTTGATATATTTTCTTAGAAACCAGAGGGTTGAAATTAATGTACATTTCCAAATATCAATTTTGTACCTTCCCTTTAACCCTAACCCCCTAGGTATTCTGGCTTGGAACCTTCCTGAATCCTCCAAAATCCATCAGTGCACTTTTGGAAACATGCTCTTATTGATCTTTCATATTCAGCACTTATAGCCTGTACATCTTGTCAGGTAGTAATTTTGCCCCATTTGAAGAGGTGAAAAGTACCAGTTTCCAACTGTGCTGATTTTTTTCCCAAAAAAGTGCCCCATGGAGGATTTTGCAGGATATGGGATGGTTAGAGTTAATGTATGTAAGTTGTCAATGTTAGTTGCTATTGTACAAACATTGTATGCAGCTTTTAGTATGAAATATATTTAAGCTATCTGTATATTTGCATAATATATCAAACTTGCTTACCTTCTATTTTTCTACGTAGATTGTAATATGTTGGTAATGTGTGATTTTGCCTAAAACCCTAACCACCCCAAACCATTCAAACCCCAACAGCAGGGTTTGTTGTATTTTGATGGACTCAGTACTGGGATACTTTGCATGGGGCCGGGTGTCCCACTTCATCTAAGTCCAGTATTGGGTGGTAGTGTTACTGCATGGTGTTGGATTTTGGCAGATTCAGGAAGGTTCTTAGCCAAAATAGCTCAGAGGGGGTTAGGCTCAATAGATCTAGAAGTTCTGTTATTTTTATATATCTATTATTATTATTAAATTATTGTTATTTAATAATTTAAACTTTGGCAATTTAGATATTTTTCTTCTAAAGTACTATACTGTACTTTCACAACTCATGGAAAATAAAGTGATAATTATAAATGAAAAACTGCTTACTTAAAGAGACGTCCACTCTATTAAGTTAGTATTATTTATTGGCAATCTGCATCTCGTTTTCAATTTTGGTCGGTTGCATGTCATTTACATTTATCTTACAGTATTAAACCCTAACTATCCCAAGTCCATCAAAATCCACCACCTGGTTTTGCTTGATTTTGATGGATGCAGTCCAACAATTGGATTACCCTTTTTACTGCATGTTGATGGATTTTGGGGTGATTTCTAGCAAAAATGCGTTGGGAGTTAGGGTGTAGACACGCCATATCAGGTTTTGAGTACTGCATGTACATTGTAGAATTAGTACATTTTGTTTCCCAGTTTGTTTGTGTATGTGTGGTTTTATTGATATCTCCATGTTCTGTCTGCAATTTCTTTAAACAGTATTTTTGAATGTTCATAGTAGATCTTGTTCAAAGTAGTTCATGTATTATAAATGTGCTTAAAGTGGTTTCGCAAACCAGTCATCTCTTTAACACACGTTGTTTCAAAATGCCTGCATATGACATGAATTTATCAAAATTTATGAACATAAAAAGTAGTCGGGGCATTTAGAAAAGTACGGAAACATTTACTGTATTTAATACAGAATGTGTCAACGAAAACATGGTGAAAAACAAAAGTAAACATAGGTGGGAAGATAACATTTGCAAAACAAAAAAGCATTTTTTTTTTTGAGAATTAAAACAATTATAATTAAAAGACTAAACTAAAAACAGAGATGTCTGGTGAATATGAAACGTTTGTTTGGAAAGGTCATCTTGTACAATGTGCGCAATTGTAATATTTGTGTAATGCTAACAGAACTTCAATGCAATGCAAGATGGCCATTCTATTTTCAGGGGGGACAGTCCGATGGTGAGGGAACTCAAAGAAAACCAACAGTCAGAATGGTAACTCTTGGCTGATAGATCGCCAGAGGGTAGCCAGGTGATAACATTTTCCTTCGTCTTGTGTGTTTGTACATAAAAATCCATCATTTATTGCAGATGTGTACAGAAGTCATCTGGTTAACGCGTTCAAATTTGTGAAAATCAATCAGGAACTTACAGACCTGTAACTATAGGGCTACATTTTTAAGTTACAAGACCAGCATTGTGATAACATATACCTGCCTGTTGGCTGCAACACACTAACAATTAACACATAAACTTATATACTTTTATTTATTTGGTTTCAGAAACATTGCATCTTTCTAGTATGATTACAATGTACCAAGCAAGTCTTTTATTTATGCATTTAACTATTAAAGACACAGTTACTTTGAATGTGCCTGCAACAATGAATATTAACAGTCATTCGTCCTCCATTTTTACAAAACCTTTTGTTGTTTATTTTGTACAAAATATGCTTCTGAGCATAAAATCAAGCTCTTAACATGAAACTCTTTTTATTTATATACAGTATTTACTTATATGTGTACTTTAATTATATTTAATGAGAATTGTAACCATTGTAAAACATAGGTGAATTTATTCACAATTTACACAATAATATAAAAGATTTACATGTACACTTTAATAACTTATAAAGCCCGGTTCATAACTTGACGCGAAAGCGAATGCGAAGTATATTTTACGTCATCAAATTCGTGGCGAATGATTCGCGCAAGTTGAAATGTGTTCAACTTTTGCGAATATTTGCCGTGAACCGTTGTCGACGTCACGAATTTCGCTTCGCTTTCGCGTGAAGTATGAACCGGCCTTTATGCCAATTACTGCACAAATATTAGAATTTCTGCAATGCTAAACTTGAGTCTAGAAGCTAAAAAACAGGGTATTTTTAGAGACTGAAATTTGTGTTGGCTGTCTTTCACTGAAGGAGTTACTTACTATATTGCTCAACATTTTGTATTCTTTTCGCAGTTGGTATCTTAGTTCATAACAACTTGTTTAGGGTGAATGACAGTAAATAATTTTTTTTTTTTAAATGTTAAATTATTTACTGGTCATACATGTATATTTATGACAAAACATTTCAAGATACATGTAAGGTACGGGTAATTCAATAATAACAAAATGGTGGAATTGTAGTGTGAAACTTACTTGGTGTAAAGCCGATGATGGTTTCAATCTTCCCTAGAAATGATTTGGTCTGAGGTGTTGTCCCTTATAAGAAAATGGAAATAATTTTCACAAGATACATTGTGTGTAATGATGGCCAAATTGCTTCTACAAGGATGCTTACTGTCTTTGAATCAAGATATACATTAATTAACTAGTGATGGTTTCAGATTTTTTCTATTGTTCACAAGAATTTAATCAGTTGCATTTAGATTTGTATACATCCATTCTTACATAGATTTTGGGAAAGAATAATTTTTCATAAATTCAAACTAAAAAATATTATTACTGCATGTTGGACAACATTATTTGTAGTGCAATCTAGGTTAGATTGGCATTATCATGGTAAGTTGGTTAGATTGGCACCATCATGGTAATTGTTATATGAAAATTTGATCGTTTGGTTCTTTTTGAATTACCAATCCTGTACCTGAGTTGTGTCAAGTTATTTTATATTTTTCAGGGGAAATGAAAAACATTTTCTAAACTATGGCCCTCATATGATCAATGATTTCGCCTTAAAACAGGTTTTCCTCTGATTTCATGATTTATTTTTTTGAAAATCTCCATTATTTGCAAAATAAACTCCCTGTTTGAAGAAGTGTTTTGTGTGGGAATACTGCCTACAGAACTTTAATACAATTGTACCACAAAAACATCAACATAATACTCAGTAATGCACTTGCTGAGTTGGCCATCCCAATTTTGAAAAATTTATTAACCACCATCATATATGTCCTGAAATGAATTTATGGTGGTTTCTCGTTTAAATTCAATTTTCAAGCTTTTGACAACTATTTTGTGAAATATTTCATTTCAAACTATTTGTTTTCCTTTTTAAAAGAAAATGATCAATGCTCCAATGAAAACAAATATTTCCATACATTGCTGGTAAACTAATAAAGAACATGGGTGATAAATAGTTAATGGTCCATCCCAGTATAATTATTAAACGTAACTCTTTGTCATGGTAAATCATTTAGAGTATATCCCGTTCACCTTGAACCTTTTTTCTTACAAAAATAAATGAATCAGCGATTATAAAATCTGGCAACAGAAAAGATTGCAAGAAGTAATAAAAGTAGTTCTTATGATCACCTTTTAGAAATAAACTCCTCAAATAAGAAACCCTTAATTCCAACTAAAATTTACCCAAACAACAGATTAACTTATACTTTTTTAGGCAAAACTAACCAAAGCTAACATCAGAACTTTCTTATTTTTTTGTTGCTCTTTCCTTCTCCACCTCCTCTGATGCTCTCTCTAGCTCATTAACAATGCCAAGGATGTCACATAAGACTAAAGATGATTCCTGGAAGGATGGTTGCTACTGATGAAGTGTCTTGGTTTTCTCTTATTCTCCGCTGACGAGAGAGAGCTCGCTTATTAGCTAGTCTAGTAGAATTTGATGAAACTAGAGTACACATCGTGGGTTCATTGCTAAAAGAAATGACCTGGTCGGTTTATTGTTGAAAGTTAATTATTGCCCCGGAGAGTTTAGACAATTGGTTGAGACGTGATCACTAACGGCTGATGTAGACCATTCATTATTGAAAATAGAGTGGTGTACCAGCTGTAACATTAAGCCAGCACACAGTGTGGGACATGAAATTGAACCAGTCAGAGAGTGGAAGTTTCACTCATTTGTCCCAGATAGACCCTACGTGGATTTTTTAATATTTCTGTTTGGCTATTTTCAAAACATAATTGAGACCAGCATTTATCAATGGGAATATAATTCTGATGATTGGTCTTTACAGCAGAATAAAGACCTCTAGGGTTGTGGCTGCAGGTAATAATGGACCTTGCATTCAGCTCAGTCCGTTATCATCTGTGGCCACGTACCATTTGGTCTTTACCCTGTAGTAATGACCCCGTGACCAATACATCAACCATGCCGCATCAACATTTTAGCAATGAACTAAGTCCTGAATTTTACAAATGCCTTCTAGCCATAACCAACAACATTGATGTTTTTAGAATTGTAATAACATAATAACATACACTGTAACAATTTCATAGCTGTAACATGTACTTGTATTGTTAACAAACAGAGATGAGGCTTGTTACCATAGCAACAACAGAACAAAGTCTTTAATCCTTGCTTTGTTGTTACCCACAACAGCACTCTGTAAAAATGAATAAAAGTTTAGCATTTATATTTATTTATTTTTATTAATTCCCTATTTCTTTATTATTTTGAGACAATTTTCTCACCATTACCTTTACCAAAAGTGTATTAAATGCAAAATTATAGGTATAATTCATTTCAAGACTTTTTTTTTACAACAGTGCTGTTGTACTAACAAAGCCATTTATAAACAAACTAACAATAGATTCATGTACATATGTACGTTCAGTTGTAATTAATAAGAAGTGGTGTGGCATCTGTATTATGCATTGACAAACACAACATTGCAACTGTTTTAGACATGGAAGCCCTTGCAAATCACTCTCCTTAAACCTCCTACTGTTGATGCACTTTAGTGGAAAGTTGTTGTAGAGGTCAAAACCAATCAACTGCCTGTTTTGACTGTTGACCCAAATGTGCACACATGGGCATATTTGACTGGTTTTTAGTATTTTACTGTCATTTTGACCACCCTGAACAATACCAGACAATGCTTTTACCAGTCAAAAACAGTCTTGGGAAGTATTTCATTTTGACTGATTTTGACCCTTGTAGTAGTAGGAGGGTTAAAAGTGAGGTATAAGATTGGCAAATCAAAAATAACTCAAAATTAATGCGAAACTAAATTAGTGTACAGTGAAATCAATGATGGAATTAATGTTTTCTAGATATATTTGTGTCGGAGGTTCTGTCATTTATAAGAAAAGTTAAATGATTTCCAGTTCGAATTTAGAAAAAGAGTACTCTTTTTCTAATGTAAATTCCACAGTTTTGCCAACATTACCAATGCTGTACCGTCCCTTTAAAATGAATGAGAACAATTAAGTTTCAAGAAATGAGAGTGAATTGATGGAAATTCAAAAAGAAAACAAAAGGATAACATTTGGAATGGGACACTTCAGATTAACAACTATTTAACTTGTTGAAATAAAGCAAATGTAAGAAACATTTTTAGAAACTGGTGTAATTTAAGTACAAAGTGTTTTTTTCTTGCTCTCCCATTTCAAACAAAAGTTGTAACATTTTTCCTGATCTAAATAAGTGCAGTTTATTTGACCAAATGTTAACTTTTGCCACCACGCTGTTAGTATAGCCACTAAAAGCCTGACAACAATATATGCAAACACATGTACACACTACCAACTTCATTCAACTAATCAGTCTAAGTAAGCTTGTTAGCTACAGTATCTAAGCTTTGAGTAGACATTAAACAGCAGTAGACATGAATAACACAGCAGCCATCTTGGATTTCCTGCACACAACTGCATGATAATCAGAATGAGGCTTATGTCGTAAATAGTCTGGTACCTGTTACTGTGGTGGCAGACATGGTGATCTTGACCATGCCCTGTATAGGGAACTTGACATTGAAAAGTGTGAAATGTTTGTATCACAATGATGGATATTATATGTAATATACTGTGATTTTACCATAAACTCTTAACCATTACACCAAACTGTTCACAAGTTGGATATGTTTTATGATAAAGAGAGTAGAAGTAATGATGTCATGTTAACAAAATCATCCTACCATTTTGTAAGTGTTGCAACATATACTACTCAAAACAATTTAGGGAACACCGGATTTTTAACATCAAATAGGTTGGAAATGTTCCATGAACCGGGATTTTCATTTGCAACCCCCTCTCTCTTTCAGTAGTCATGTCATGAAATGTGTAATCACTACATGCATCCTTTATCATCTGTTTCATTGTGCAGTTGTTTCTCATCAATTCTGTGAAACATTGTGTTTATTTGAAATAAATGATCTTGCTTTAACTGAGATTATTCCAGTGTTCCCTAAATTGTTTTGAGTAGTATAGAACAATAATGAAGCAAAGATTGTGTAGAACCATGATGCCATGGGAACATGATGTCATACTTCGTTTCTCTCTTGTGAATCAGGTTTGTCCCCTTCATTGAATGTGGGCTGTAAGAAAACAATATTTGAGCATTTTTGAAATATTTAAAACTTGTAAGTTGGATTTGCAGTTGTAATGATCGTGAATCATGTCAGAGATGATCCTAAATCATGTCAGAGAAGATCCTAAATCATGTCAGGGAAGATCCTGTGATTTAAATTAAAAATGTACACCACAAAGGTAATGTATTTCTGTATAAATTAAACTGTATATTAAGGTATGAATCAGTGTGTGAGATTGCAAATATGTAAAGATACAAGTGTTGATTGTAACATGTAGTGTTATTATAGTGTATTGATAGAAATAATGTAGACACAAAAAACTTACCATTTGGTCGCCGGGCGCATATATTCTTTTGATTTTATATAAAACCTATATAGCTTTTTTGGCTGCTTTTCTTTAAAAATTGTTTCAATGATAATACACCAGTTATGGCTATAGTGCCTGCTAACCTTTAGCAATGCTGAAAACACAGTCACGCAACATGTACGGTGTATAAAAGCAAAGCCTGTGACCGACATTAACAGTTGTCATGGAAAGGCGCGATACTAATGTCAGATGACCTGATACGCCAGAGTCACGTGAATGCAACACATGAAAATAATGTCCAATCATGTCACTTATAATCAAATGCACAATTACGCACAAAACTTAGTCATCAAAACATTGCTTCGCAAACTTGCAATATGGGTTGTCCAATAGGGGACGTGGCAGAATTGGGTAAGTGGTGTTGTTTGATTGACAGGCTGGATTGATAGATTATCATGGAAGTGATAATTAAATTTTTTAATGAGAGACTTTTGATCCACCAAGATGGCTGCAGACTTAATGTTTTCCCCATTGTTCTCAATATCATGAACATGCTCAGAATTACGTAAACAATGGAAAAGAACTAAGTTTGCTGCCACCAGCGTCTGAAAAAGTCTCTCACTATGCTGGTTAGCACAAATTTTGAAGCAAGATCTTTACAAAAAAGACTTCTGGATGTACTTTCAGAACCTATTATAGTTGTTCTCAATTGTCTAAATTTATGCAAATTTGTGCATTTTTCCCAGATACAGCCTTTTTGATTTTGGAATATGACCTTGCTGAAGTTAACAGATAATTTGATTTATAACATCAATTGTTTGCAATAATCTCAATATCAGAAACTATTTAGCAACAAAAAAATGCATGAAAAAGATTCAATTTGTCATGAATTTATCTGAATTTTATTCTCACTTCTCGTATTAAAGTTAAACCCATAGTTTTTAGTTAGACATTTAAAGATTGCCAGTGTTGATTATTACACCAGAGATTCCCATCAATTTTTTTTTTATATTCTGAAAATTACTATTTTCCTTGAAAAAAATTTAACGAAATGATAAATAGTCATAGTCAAGTTTTACAGTAAAAAAGTTGAATTTCTTTTGTTAACCACGTAATGCAAATGTCAGCAATGTTTCTTGGCTTAGATAAGCAGAGCCAATGGGGCCTGGGCCCAATTGCATAGAAACCTGCTTAGCAGAAAATATTGCTTAAAGGGACAGTATCGTCATGATCAATAGGGCATGGAATCAGAGTGCTAGTTTTATTGTATACTGCTCAAAACAATTTAAGGAACACCGGAATAATCTCAGTTAAAGCAAGATCATTTGTTTCAGATAAACACAATGTTTCACAGAATTGATGAGAAACAACTGCACGATGAAACAGATGATAAAGGATGCATGTAGTGATTACACATTTCATGACATGACTACTGAAAGAGAGAGGGGGTTGCAAATGAAAATCCCGGTTCATGGAACATTTCAAACCTATTTGATGTTAAAAATCCGGTGTTCCCTAAATTGTTTTGAGTAGTATATTATAGTGGGCCAGTAATTTACAGTCACTGTGTTCATCTTAAACTAGGACACTGATTCCATGCCCTGTTGAAAGTCTGATCTGATTGTGACGGTACTGCCTCTTTAACATATTCATCTGGTAGCAAAATTCAGTTGAGAATGCCAGCATATTGTGCTCAGTAGATTCATGAAATTGGACCTTTGTTACTTCACAGAGAAAGGCTTGCACCATGAGCAAGCATGTCTTAAGAGAAATTAGTGCTGTGGTTATCTTTCAATACGTGCATTTGGAATTGTACAGAAAAATGGCTAATGGATAAGTTTGTTCATTGAGTTTTTAATGAACAGTTAATTATCCAACTTAAAGAGAAGGCATAGAATTGGTTTTAAATATAAAAAAATAATAATGAATTTTATTCAAAAACAACTTGGGGTAAATGCCGAGGATCAAATCAATCTTCCTTAAAAATTATTTTGTCTGAGGTGCTGTCAATAAAAGTGAAATTCTTGCCAATAATGCCCAGTTTGAATTAAGATAAGAGTATTCTTTCCTTAATTTACATTAGAATTAATAAAACAAAAGCTGATTTTTTTTTCACTATTTTCTTTTTAATGACATAACAAGCTGAACATTTGCACAGGTTTGTTGTTCAATGTATAACTTGATTCAAAGAGAGTAAGTATACTCACAGAAGCAGTTTTGTCAACATTACCAATGTACCTTCCCTTTATAATGATTACCAATGAATACACATGAGTATACTTGGACCTTAATTTTGTTTGGTTTGTTTTGATTTGTTAGCAACTTTAAAATAAAATACGAGCAGGAGATAATTTCCTGCTATTTAATTAGATAAAGTTCGTCTAATTTACTTTCTGCTGAAGAAAATAAATTATTGCATTTTTCATATTCTGTGTATAATTTATTGTGTACAAAGCTGTATAGCCTTTAATTTATACGTTTTCGAGAGTTAAAAAGAAATTTTGAGTGAATCTACAGCAAATATGTAAATAAAAGATGCTTGGGTTACCAGAATTTGCATATGAACTGCTTTGAGAAAGATTTGGGGATTTCACTCGTTGAAAAAGATTTGTAAATTGATTTTTTGATATAATTTTCCGACTTTGTAATATAACGTACATTTTTTTATGTTACACTTGGGGAAATATTAAGTTTTTGATTTTGTGTATTTTCCCCTGATCCACGGGACCCTCACGGTGTTCTTTAAACATATTATGAGTTTTGAATTAAATACTGTCGTTTGCTGGAGTCACTGATATAACTTGTAACAATGGATTGTCCTTATTAAAGGAAAGGTACAACATTGGTAATTACCAGTTGATATTTATCCAATTATAGGGAGATCCCTTAACTTTGGAGTTAATCCCCCCATAATCCACACGGGCCTGGTGGATACACAAAGAAACAGCAACCACGACTTAACTAATCCCATAATCCCTTGACAATAGCTATTGCTGGACTCTTTTATTGTCGTGTTCAGAAAGCGGGAACCGGCCAAAAACTGGGAATAAATGGAGGTTCGGGGAAAGACGTCTCCTGTAAAGTTGGTCCAGGTGTCAATCATCATGTGCATTCATTCTGTCTTAAGTGGTTTCATATTACAGAACTGTTATGTCGAGTTTTGCAAAAAGTTACCGGCTGGCAACATTTTGTTACAACATGAAACAGTCGTTGGTCATTTTCTCAAAACGTGAGGACCCATTTTGATGAACTTTATGGTATTATTGAAAACTTGAGGGTTTACATGGGATTCACGTCCAATACCAACTACTAATGTTGTACACATTCCCTCTAAATAAGAAATTCACAAACATGTTTTACAATTTAATGTTGAAATGCATTTCGTAATATATAATCACAAATATTAAATCGTAAACTAAGCTATTAAATTATTGCATCATTAAATCATGCAAAAGGTAACAAATTGGTAATTTTTGGGGTTTCGCATGTTTTGTTTCAATTCGAATAAATTGAATAAATATAATGTCAGAGACAACTTTATGAGATTGTCTTCTCATATTTTTTTTTACGGAGAGTTAATATTTTGTCAGTTCAAATGTTTAGGCCATAAAAAGTCTCCGGTTTCTGGTCATCGGTCGACATTAAAATCTGTGCGGTGCCAAACAGGGAAATACATGTGTACGCGGGGACCAAATTTCCCATACACAAAGTATGGTGGCCAAGAGAGGCATCACAAATCGGGCAAACGTTCATACCCCTATGTAAAAATTAAGTTTAAAACAGCGCAGCAGAATTAATCGTTCCAGCATTTTGGCCATTATTGGACATCGTTTCATAGCAACAAAAAAGAAAATTGAATGCCGGCGTACAGAGACCAGAAACCGGAGACGTATTCAATATAATAATAATGTGTGGACTTATATAGCGCACGTATCCACCAACTGAGTGATGCTCAAAGCGCATTATATTATTACCCCTGCTCATAAGGCTCATAAATCATTCCTGAAACCATCTCAGCTCCCTGGGGAGTATACAGCTCAATTGCTGCCATTACAGCGCATATAGGGCTAATCAACCAACTCTGTCCTTACAGGTACCCATTTAACCCCTGGGTGGAGAGAAGCAATTATGTGTCACGGCCGGGATTCGAACTCACATTCTGCTGCTAACACCAGAACTTCAGGCAGATAAGCTAGACCGCTCGGCCACAACACTCCACATATAGTTGGTTTGTCAATTGCCAAATGAATTGTACAATATAAAAGAAACTTTGTGTACTCAATACTCTCAGCGGTGTACGTGCTCAATACTTAAGATGCTTACAGATATTCCTTGGGTTAACTAATAATAGAATTACAGCCGAATGTCTTAAATTAAAATGAACTAACCCCAATCTGTAAAAACATTTCAATGTGAAAATTTGAATTCGTCTTCGAAGTTACGCGGCTTCTTGTACACAAAGTAGGTTATGCTTTCAGTTTAATCTAAATACGTTATTTTTTAGAAAATTACCAATCTGTGTATGCATGGCAAATTAATGAAAAGAGTATTTTTCAAAATAGAAAATATAACAAATGCTATCAGCATGCCCCCTCTGGTTACGTTACTGCTGATGCTACCGAAAAGTTTGTTTTTATACTGTGGGGGCGATTCTACATACACTGCCAAAAGGTAGTAAAATTCCACCAGTGGCGTTCATTTTGGGCAACTTGCCTAATATAAAACACAATGGAATAATACAGTTTGTGCAGGATGGGGCCTTCCCTTACCATCACTAATTTAAGCGACTTTTGGAGAATAAGTGCCCTCTAGAAATGGGAAATAATTCACTCATTTGGCTAGTGTGATCAATCATCAGCCCTCTATTGACCAGTGTATAGCCATAGCTTGAATGTTTTCACTTCTGTCTGAATTTATTTGGGCCATTTCAAATTCAGCAGAAACATTGATATTTCTATACTCATTTCTGTATTTGATATGTAAAGAGAAAAAACACCATGTTTGCAATTTCCGGTATGTTTTGTTTTCATTGGATCACTGGCCTATTTTTCTTAAACTAAGGAAATCATATACTGAAATGAGATAAAATATTTTAAATGTTTTTAGAAGCTTGGTTTTTACAATAAAACGTGACAAAATTAATGTAGGCCCCCTATGTACCTATTTACTGTAGAACTATGCTAATCACGATTATTTTGAGAAAATTGTGCATTTGTTTTTCCTTTCTCAAGTAAAATAGCAATATCAGCGGTTGAACAAAAGATATATAAGAAAATTGCAGTCAAGATAGCAAAAAACACGGACGATACATCCTTAAAATATTTATGACAGTTTAATTCCTTAACTTGGATTTTGGAACTAATTTAATTTAATTGAAGCGGTTTATTGCTAAGCTGGATTCCTCCCTCAGCTGCCCAGGCCCACAGACATGAAGATGAAATTCATTGGCGGATCAACCCACGGTGGCGCACGAAAAAGGGGGTCTACGGCCCAAAACGGGGTACACAAAATAATTATTATGCTTAAATCAGAACATTGCCGTTAAAATAGAGAAAAACACATGCGATACATAAGGCCAAAAAAAAATTGTTGAGTTGCCCTCCAGTGAAAATATTTGAAGGGGTCGGTCGGTCGGGATTTTTTTTTTTTTCCTCCTTGACTGTCATTTTAAGATTGAAATGCATTGGAACTGAAACCACATACCATGTTTTTCATTTGTATACCTATCAGCAAGGAATTTTGCTTCAGAATAAAAGTATCCCAAGCATTTTTGTTGTACTTTTCGCTGTGATTAACACAGCAAATTCATACATATTGCGTGCAATGCTCAACATGCAACATGTGAGTGGCCATTCGATTTGAAAACGTGTAGATCGAGTCGCAATCGTTGACGCACGTACAGTGCGGGGAGCCAGTGCACACAGTGTGTGCGAAGGCAGTGCACCATGTGAGGGCCAGGGCCATTCGATTTGAAAACATGTAGATTGAGTCTTGGGTACCGGTAAATTTACCGGTAAAAAAAGTGGAAAATTTCACAAATCAAACGTATTATGTTTTATACAAAGAAAATTGGTAAGTTTCATTAATAAATAGGCCTATGAATGACGGGGGAAAAAGAAAAAAAAAACCGACCTGAGATTTCAGCACTTTTGGGTCGGTCGGTCGGTGGAGGGCAACTCAACATCTTTTTTTTGTTGGCCTAATGCATATGACTGACTAGTCTTGTCAAGACGTTCTTACATTTTTTGGAAAAGCGCCCTCTATTGTTCGATTTACGAAACGGACAATGCGAGCGCGGCCGGCGGTCTGCTGCATGCAGGTGATGAGATCGCGACGCAGCGAAATATTAGCAACAACGTCTTGAGCCAAGACTAATGACTGACAAGCTGTCGCACACAAAATTCGTTGGGATTGTGTGGGTTCGCGGATTTCTGGCTATTGACTGTCTGTCGCTTGGTGGCGCTGCAGAAATCGGTCTGGACTAGCTGTGCTGGATTTGGCTGCGGTAAACATAATAATTCTCAATTAAAAAAGCGCAGTAAAATCACGAAAAGAAAATGTTGGGAACCATTTCCAGAGTCCTGGTTCGGAAAGGTAAGACATGAATTAAGTCTGTACATGAATTTAGTTCAAAAGTAAAATTTGAAGTATTTTATAAGCATGAATTAATGATAAAGTGGGCAATGTGATGTGTGTAAAGTTTTATCAGACCCTACCTTTTTACACATTAGGCAGTACTTGATTAACCCGTGTATTTCCGACACAAACATGGATAAGTTTTCATGACTATTTCTCTTGAAAGATTTCGCTTGTATCGCATTGCAAAATGCTAAACAGAATTTACAATTTTTTAATCAAAATTTTACACTTGATACTCAAAATTGGCATTATTGTAAGGCTGACCTAACAACTAATGTTGCAAACAGAAATAATCCTACCCTAAAAAGAATTGCTACATAAATGAAAAATAACAAATAACAAATAAATAAATAGTACCCTTCAGTTGCTATTGGGTATTCATAAATGCCCAAGACAACCTGATTGGACAAAACGGATGGTAAAGACATGGCTATAAAAAACAGAGCAGCATGACCACACCCAAAACCGGTCATTAACATGCGGTAAAGACCGTACAACAAACTTTTATTCCCTTTGTACTATTATTTTTCACAGATGAAGCCCTTGTTTTCAATTATAATGAAATAAACAAATAAAATCAATAAGCCAAATCGGAATTGTGTTTTTTAAATTTTTCTTTATTTTTTTAAAAACAAAAACAAAACAAAAATGTGGTGGTGTTTGTCAGTTTATTTGATTAATTATTTAATTTTCTTTGTTCACTCCAAAAATGTATTTATGTTACCAGTCAGTTTCTCTTGTCATATATCCCTAACTACCCCAAATCCTCCAAAATCTTTCTACTGGTTTTTGCCTGATTTTGGTGGATTCAGTACTCCACAGTATAGCCCAGTGAATAGAGCATGTAGCCATACATGTATGTACCAAATCTATTGAACTCCACCGGCTGCTTTTGTGGGATTCAGGACTGTGTATAGCCAAGCCATGGATGCTTTGCATTTGCTAACTGTACCAATTCCACCAAAGTCCAACAATTGGGTTACCTTTTTACTGCATGTTGATGGATTTTGGAGGATTTGAGATGGTTCCTAGCCAAAATGCCTCAGGGTTTACGGCTTTAATGATTTTATTAATTTGTTAATCTGTTCATCACCAATCTTGTACCTCCCGTTTAATACAGCACCTACAGCCAGGATGCAGATGCAGGATAATTTTTGTTTGAATAAAGGCTAATAAAAATGGGCAAATTCACATTTCAGTGACACATGAAACAAGCTTCGTCATTCTGATTAGTTCAAATCTACATCGCATGCCGACTAAATAGAACAGCTGGCGCGCGACGCATATACGTGCTAATCAGATTTTATTATTTGTTAATCTGTTTGTTACCACCAATGTTGTACCTTTCTTTTAATACAGCACCTGCAGCCAGGATTCAGTCGGCTCTAGTGCGTCGTATGGCAACAGAGTCCATGGAGTTACCCAAACTGTCTGGTGCCATTTGGCTTGGTGGTGGTGTGGCTTTATTCGTGGGAGTTTCTGCGTGGGTAGGTTCATTCATTAAAAGGCACTTGTATACTTTTGATGATCTCCAAAAAGCATAAGTAATCACAGTTTTAAAATAAACTGACTTGGTGATGATGACATTAAACATCAATGGCAAATAATTTATGAAATGGTCTTCTAAGTCCTGACCGCAGACAACATTGCTTAACTTTGGCAATTATGCCACTGGCTCTTCCATTCAGCCACCCATCTGTTGTCTGTCTGACTGAGTCATGGTGATTTCTAAACTGAATGTAAATGTGTTTGTGTTTTGTTGATTTTCAATACATGTAGGTGAACTACAATGACCTGATCGTTTGGGGAGTTGCTCCACCGAGACCCAAGTCATCATAGAGAGCTTCATTCATCATTCAATTATCCTGTAGTCTGGAGTAAGTAGGATCTATGACCTGTAATACATATAAACAAATAGAATGAGAACTGAGCAGTCATTTCTATTGCTGTTTAGTTTTGCTATTTGGTTTTGCTGTTGTGCTAATTACACAATTAATAAATAACAATCTAAAAACTTGCTTGATGTGAAGTTAATGATGATACCCAAACATCCTCAGAAATTATTCCGTCTGACATGCCGTCATTTGTGTGAAAATGTGAAATGCATTACAAATTTGAAATGGATCACATTAGAATGAATTAAAAAACAATATTAATGCATTTTTGATAATTTTCTTTTTGATTAACCCTCCTACTATAGCTGAACTTTAGTGGCAAAGTAGCTATAGAGGTCAAAATCAGTCAACTGCCTGTTTTGACTGTTGACCCAAATGTGCACACGGGCATTTTTGACTGGTTTTTACTGTCATTTTGACCGGTTTTTACTGTCATTTTGACCACCCTGAACAATACCAGACAATGCCAAACGGTCAACTCATTTTGACCTGTAAATGTACTTACTACATGTAAGGTTTGACAGTGTTTGACTTTTAAGTGCACTAGATATACCTTGGCAAGTATATCAACATTTTGACTGATTTTGACCCTTGTAGTTGCAGAAGGGTTATTGACATAACTGGATGAGCTGCAACTTTTACATTGTACATCTCTCTTGATTCTTATAAAATACGGATGCATTTACAGACATTGGTTGGTTTCTGTACATCTCTCTTGATTCTTATAAAGTATGGATGCATTTACAGACATCGGTTGGTTTCTGTATATCTCTCTTGATTCTTATCAAGTATGGATGCATTTACAGACATCGGTTGGTTTCTGTACATATCTCTTGATTCTCATCAAGTATGGATGCATTTACAGACATCGGTTGGTTTCTGTACATATCTCTTGATTCTTATCAAGTATGGATGCATTTACAGACATCGGTTGGTTTCTGTACATCTCTCTTGATTCTTATAAAGTATGGATGCATTTACAGACGTTGGTTGGTTTCTGTACATCTCTCTTGATTCTTATAAAGTATGGATGCATTTACAGACGTTGGTTGGTTTCTGTACATATCCCTTGATTCTTATAAAGTATGGATGCATTTACAGACGTTGGTTGGTTTCTGTACATATCTCTTGATTCTTATCAAGTATGGATGCATTTACAGACGTTGGTTGGTTTCTGTACATATCTCTTGATTCTTACAAACCTATGGATGCATTTACAGACATTGGTTGGTTTCTGTACAGATCTCTTGATTCTCATAAAGTATGGATGCATTTACAGACATTGGTTGGTTTCTGTACATCTCTCTTGATTCTTATAAAGTATGGATGCATTTACAGACATTGGTTGGTTTCTGTACATATCTCTTGATTCTTACAAACCTATGGATGCATTTACAGACATTGGTTGGTTTCTGTACAGATCTCTTGATTCTCATAAAGTATGGATGCATTTACAGACATTGGTTGGTTTCTGTACATATCTCTTGATTCTTATAAAGTATGGATGCATTTACAGACGTTGGTTGGTTTCTGTACATCTCTCTTGATTCTTATAAAGTATGGATGCATTTACAGACGTTGGTTGGTTTCTGTACATATCTCTTGATTCTCATAAAGTATGGATGCATTTACAGACATTGGTTGGTTTCTGTACATATCTCTTGATTCTTATAAAGTATGGATGCATTTACAGACGTTGGTTGGTTTCTGTACATCTCTCTTGATTCTTATAAAGTATGGATGCATTTACAGACATTGGTTGGTTTCTGTACATATCTCTTGATTCTTATAAAGTATGGATGCATTTACAGACGTTGGTTGGTTTCTGTACATGTCTCTTGATTCTTGTAAAGCATGGATGCATTTACAGACATTGGTTGGTTTCTGTACATCTCTCTTGATTCTTATCAAGTATGGACGCATTTACAGACATTTTACCAATTGTGTACACTCCCTTTAATTATGTGCACATTTACAGGTGAATCACTGAATATCACTTGAAATGGTCATTATTGTTTCCAATCAGTATTGGAGGGAAATGTTGACAATACCTCTAACTCCCTTTTACCAAACACTGTTAAGTAACTACTAATATGTTTAACATGATTACCAGAAGTCTATTACCTACACAAAGTGTGCCAGTCCACAGCATAGTACTCCAAGAACAATGGATTTGGGATCATTCAAGAAGTTGTATTCCACAGACTGATGCACAAGGTCTAGAAAAGAAGCAGTGCAGTCTGGGGAGTATGCAGTCAGTGACTTGCTAGCAGTGCAAGAACTCATGTTTTTAGCATACTCCCCAGTGTCTTGTAACCAGCTCAAGCACCATGGTCGCGATTGGGATTCGAACCCCACATTTTGACGACTCAGCCATCAGAACACAAGTCCGATGCACTAAACCGCTCGACAATGGCACTCCTAGTTCGTGTCCCGTAAGTTCTGGAACTAGCAAGTGTCTTCAAGCACTTCTCCAGTGGTGCTCTCAAGCAGAGTAGCCAAACTCGTTATCATGCTCGCTCTGCATGCAAACATTTGGAGTACAATGCAGTTGACTGAGTAATAGCATGCTTTGTGTAGGTAATACACTTCTGCTAATATAAGAATCAAGTAACAGAAATTGGATCCCACTTTCAGTGGAGAAAGGCATAAAAGGATATTCAACCAATCAGTAAAAAAAATATTCTATATGACATAAAACACAATAAAGGGGGCCACTTTCCTACCGTCACGTTAGCAGTTTTTCTAATGGTTGTAATTTTTTTTTCAATATCTGAAACCACCCAAAAAGAATTTCAACATTTGAATAGACATGCATGCTTATCCTAAAGATAATTTGAGTTGATTATTACGATTATTTTTTTAATTACCCTAAAATTTCCATCAACAAATGGACGGAAAAGTGAGGTAACTTTTTCCGTCCAATTTTTATGGAAATTTGAGGGTAAAAAAAAAATAAATAAATAAAAATAAATAAATAAATCAACTCAAATTAGTTCTAGTATAAGCCTGCATGTCCATTCACATATTGAAACACTTTTTGGTCGGTTTCAGGTACTTAAAAATAAATAACCATTGGAAAAACTGCTAACGTGACAGATGCAAAGTGGCCCCTTTTATTGTGTTTTATGTCATATGAATACTGATCCTTTTCTCATCTGCCTCTCTCAGTCTTGTTTCAACCTGCTTAAAAGCATGTGGATTTGAAATGTTAGTACTGGAGGCTCCCATGTTTGTATCCCAGTCACTCGTCAATTGTGTCAATTAGGGATAATATTTCTGGCCAAATAATTTTTAAATAATGTAACAAATAAAAAATATTGGGAATGTTTTTATGGGGACGCTCGTTTATCAATTGAACAAGTTAAGAGTTGAATTTTAATGTGACTTGGGATGTGAATCTTGAAATTTTCTTACATATTTTTGTTTTGTTTATTTGCAGATGTTTATGAATTGATTGGAATCCTTTAGCAGTAAATAGAGAAAGTGAGCATTCTGGCAGTGATTTGAAGTATGAAACACTTTGCAGCATTTGATCATCGTGGCTTATCTGTGACTAGTTGTATGACCTTGGCCTGATTGCATGAAGCACTATGATGTGTCTCTTGGCAAGTACCACTCTTCATTGCTTAGAGAACGCTAACGTAACAATACAAATCCAGGTGCAGATTGCACATGCATAAAGCATCTCTGATAAGATGAGTTTTGTGAAATCGGGCCCCGTTTGTCAAAATAAATATTTAGTGTAATAAGTTAACACAAAATAACCATAATTAAGATTTGGGAAGTGGTGGAATCAACAGACATATCCCCTGGAGTCTAGACTTTGAAAACTGCCTATACTGGGACCTAACCACAGACATAAATAACCTTAAGATGGAAAACAGGGCAATCACAAAACATAAAATACAAATTCTCTGATACAATGGACGTAGAGAAAGCGTAATGCAAGGACTGCATCATATTGTGTATTAACCCTTCTACACATGGAGGCCACTCCGATCCACTAAATTCTGTTCTTTATCAACCTTCAGTACATACATGTACAAGCCTGCTGTCCTTTCCAAGTAATCTTACAAAATCAACTGTGTGCCACCCAAGGCCACTGTAAATGTTTGAACATATTAGTGTGGCCTATAATGTATCGATGGGAGACCACTTTACCCTGTAATCTCAGTGGTGTGACAGTACACAGAAGGGTAACCGTAGGAGGCCACTGGCATCAGCTAATGGTAGTCTTTTCAAGCCACGTCATTCATGGTTTTTTTTAGTATGGCGGGTTCACCAACTCACCTTCATGGTTTCCTGATTTGATTAGGAATAGCTGCTGTCTGTCTTTGTCTTTGTGTACAGTCATTTCAAAGGAAAAGGTCTAATTATCTGTAACTGGGCTTGTTGTTAAGACACAAAAAAATCCGAAGTTTCAATGCTGTTTTCATACACTGAACATTGTTTGCCACTGGAGATATTTTAGGATAGTTCATCTTTCAGGATAGTGTAGAATGTGATTAATTTACATTAGGTATTTAATTGAGGATGTCAGGATACAAATATTGACTGCAATGAATTGTATAGTCAAACTATCATCACAAGGTGATACTGCGTTGTCAGCCATGGGAAAGTAAAATAAGAGAAGATCATTTTACTTTACCAAAAGTGAAATACAGTCAATATTTGTATTATAATAATTCAAACATAGATTCTATAGATAGGGTGTGGCTCACTGAATGCTCACAACGTTTCAAACTGGGCCCTTCATGTACCTGGAATCCTACGCATATGAAAAAAAAAACAAGTATCAAATTTAGTCAGCATTTATCTGAATTTACAACCATGCTCATATGCTGTGGTAGATGCCTGTGTGCAGTGCTTCCAGTCTTGCCATACAATAGTATACTTCAGATGCATGATAGTAGGCCCATGTTTGGGTTTTGCGATAGTAAAAATACACACGTGAAACTCTCTTAACTAATCAATATATAGACTCCGTGTTTGAGGTTTTATACTGTTTGCAAACAACTTAATATGCCACATATCTGACCATCATGAGCAGGGTAATTCTTAGTGTAAAAGGAAGTAATTTTTATTTTAATAAAGTGTAATATTTCAAAATAAAATATAACAGATGATTGCAGTTTGGGTTTCTACCATTTATTTAACTGCATGTTAAAAAAAAAAATTATGACTAAAGAGTGAAGATAAATTCCATTAGCTGACATACCATCAAACCAATTTCGGATGATTTTGTGTGTTACACATTTTGATGAATTATTTCTCAAAATTATGAATTTTGGTCAGTTATTGATACCACGCAGAAAGTAACTCATGATTTGTTTGCAGAAACCTCAGAACAATTGACAAATTTCTTTGTTTAGACTTTTTAGTAAAACCAAGCAATCGTGTTCCATTGTTTCATTATAGCCTGAATGTAATTGTTTCCATACAAATTGGCTTGTTGTCACAAATCATGTTTATTACTTAATAATTTGTAAGAATATGGGTGGTTTATAGTATAAAATTGTGTACATGCGATGAATTTCACTGCATACTCAGACTAGAAGAAATCATGTTGCAATAAACTATGATGCTATGTCATGTTATATGGTGAAGAGAATTGTGAGTATTTATTATTATTTCAGGGTTTAATGTACACCACTAGTAATTACCTGAAAAGTAACTAAAGGAATTATTATCTAAAATCTTGATTACTCCGTCATGTTGTAATTTCTGCGAAAATTAAAAACAAAATCATTTCCAAAATGGATGACGGGCAGTGATCCATATTCACCTAAGAATGAATACAAATAAATATGAATGCATTTCCACAACGAAAAAAGTAGAAACCTTCACAGGTTGGTTTCTATACATATTATCTTCATTATAGAGTATGTATGTATGTACATGTATAGAGCTTTTACAAATGGTATTTACTCCTTATAATTATAGGAATTGTACCCATTGCCAAAATTTCTATAAATCCCCACAAAAAGATGATTATGGAGTGTGGGACAGAATATTTTAACTTATCACAAAAGTAATGGAGAATTTGTAAAGTATGGGGAAATCTTTACAGTCAATCTCGGACTAGGGGAATACTGATAATCTCAAAATCGTTCAGTCACAAGCATCTTTGCGATGGAGCTCACACCAATAACTGAAATTATCTTGAAATGATGACATATACACAATTTATTCAATGACATTTATTTCAAAGTTAACAACATGAAATTGGTCACTTGGATTAAATACTGGAAATATAACTCGGGGGGAATATCAGCAATAACATACATTGTTTTCCATGTCTGTCAGTTATTAATAATATTATTTTAAAACTAGTTGGTGAATGACCACACAGCAAACACTTCGTATCCTGAAACCTACTTGGGTCAAATTTGCATTCAATATAATGAAATTAAAGGTAAATTCAATTTTGGAGCACTATGTTCCCATCCTGACCCACTGTGCTCCATGTCCTCAAAAAGACTTACAGGCCAGATACTGGTAACTAACATTAAGTGTACACCTTTAGTAAATACTCAATCCCAAAATTACTGAATTATAACCTTAAAAACTTTAACCCTCCTACTACTACAAGGGTCAAAATCAGTCAAAATTTCAAAGTTCATGCCAGTGTATATCTACAGCACTTACTGGTCAAACACTGTCAAACCTAATGTGTAGCAAGTACATCAATCAGTCAAAAACAGTCGACTGTTTTGACTGGTAATCAATAAAACATTATCATGCAATGTTGAAGGTGGTCAATATGAGTCGACCATTTTCGACTGGTAAAAACACTTTGGACAAAATGATGTGACTGTTTTTAATTGGTACATGTAATGTGGATGGTCGTCAAAATGAGTCAACGTTTTGGACTGATATAAGCACTTTGGTCAAAAGAAATTAATTTATCAGTCAAAACAAGTCATTGACTCCTAGCCTAAGTGTCCCTGCATTGATTTATCAGTCAACAACTGTCAGCCTCCAGCACCCTATCATTGTTTGTTCAGTCAAAACAAGTCAGTGATCCCCAGAAGCTGATAATGATCTTATCAGTCACCAGCAGTCATAGCACAGTGTGTGGCAGTTACCTAAATGGTCAAAACAAGTCACCAGTGCCCATGTGTGCACAGTTGATTCAACAGTCAAAAACGGTCAATTGACTGGTTTTGACCACTATAGTAACTTCCCACTAAAGTGCACCTAGAGTAGGAGGGTTAATGTGAACAATCCAAAAACATCCTGGCTTAGATATGATCATTTCTGTTTGACATTTTGAAGAAAACCGTTTTCCACATATGAATGCAAACACATCTGAAAGCAATTTTGACACTTGTTTTCATAAATAACATCAAAATAAGTTGAACATTTCATATGTTGTTTTCATAATTAATCTTCATTATTAATTATAGTATGGGTCCATTTACAGATATTATACCAATGTTGTTAACCCCGTTTAATAACCAATATTTATTTACAATTGTTAAATTGCTATCTACGAAGTGTAAAACTATAGGAAATGCATAAATGTAGACTACAACTTTAAAAGTAACAGCAAATTTGAATATGAATGTACTTTTTGGAAATATAGGGGCCAGTGCAACCACGGAGGCCAGGAATCCAATGAACATTCATTATTTTATGACTGCCATTTCACTTTTGCCTGCCACAATTAGAAAAATGGCGCGGTATATATAATCACATGATGTCATGCGCCACATCACCTATTCTTTGTGATGTGAGTATGCAAGTAGCCAGAACAGACTATGCAGTACCTCCAGCTGCTCCAGCCGCAACGGCTCCAGCAGCGCCCTCTTGTGTTGGGGGTTGGTTCGCAACAGATGAACCGACCACCGGGGCTGCCGCGGAATAGGGCGGTGGCGCACCAATGTTGTACTGCAACGGCGGCCGATTTTCACCAGGGGGGAAATTGATGGATGAAACAGCCGGGGCCACACCACCCTGGGAGATGTAGGTGACATTAGGTCCCCTGGTGGTTGCAGAAGTGGGATCTGTTTGAAATCTCTTTTTGTTCTTCACGTGTCTGCAGCCAATGGCGACTAGCATCATCAGCAAGATAAGGACTATCACAGATGCAGTGACGATGCCTGCTATGGCTCCTACCGTCAAGTATCCTTGTTTATCTGAGCATTAAACATTTCACAAAGAAATTTAATTTATCTCCAATCATCAATTTATTAAGACCATTCTCTATATTAAGACTTACATTATGCTCTCAGAATTGAACAGGAAACCATATATAAAAATAATAATAAAAATAAATAAATAAATAAACAGCTCAAAAGTTATCCATAGCCAGTCGATCCAGTAAAAAGTTATCAAAGGATTGATGAGATAATATTGAAATTATACTTCTTTAAAAATTTGAATGGCGCTTTGAATACATACTTGCTGGTTCACAAATAACAGCTGCGAGTTCCGTGTTCCGGTAGCAGTTTTCGACGTACCACCCGCGATTGTAGCAGGAAGCCAGGTTTTTTTCATAACCGTCACATCCTACATTATCCAGCAGGACCGACAGGCCTGATGATCCTCCCTTGTACAAGTCACCATTGCTCTCCCTGGCCTCATCAGGGTTTCCATACTTTAGCTGGCGACATATTACCTACATGTGCATTGAAAACGAATCAGCGTTAAACACTTCATTAATTCAAATAAATTGTCAGGGGTGCGCACCTCTCGCATCTTCTATTTTTGCGTTATTTTTGGTTAAATTTTGGGCCGTTTTCAGTTTATTGAATAGTTTACTTACTACAATTTTGATGCTTGAATATGTTTGCATGTCTGCCAAGCGAAGACAGCCGGTGGCAAACAAACACCTCTTACAAGATACCTTTGATACCATGCAGCATCATAAACAATTTTCAAATTCTCTTTATCAGCATCGCATCTTAAAAACACGAAAGTAGTTTTCACACCCACCAGTGAACAAAACTCGCACCATTACGTAAGTGGTTGGATTGTAACCAGTAGCAGAGATACAATAAACCCTGAAATTTCGGAGACTTCTGGAGAGGTTGCTGTCGAAGCTACTTTACGTCGGCATGCATTGGACGGCGAAAAGGGGGTTCTAGGTCCACTGCCCACCACCTGAGCAAATATTTTTAATTAATTTTTTTTTTTAAATGTTTAAAATGTTTTGGTAAAGATTTTGGGTAATGTTGGAAAATGATGGGGGAATTTTGGACCAATTTAGGAGAATTTAGGCTTAATAATTTAAGGTTTGTGTGGGTGAGAGGCAAACCCTATCAGTATTTTGTTAATTCAATGAACTTACTTTAGCATCTTTGTATCCCCAGTAATCATTGCATATGGTGCCCCATTCCCCGCCGCGGTAGGAGGTTTCATGAAAGACTTCTACTCGACCCTCAAACCGATTGCTGCCACCCATCAGACGCACGGCATAATCTGTCAAAATCATCAAAACTTCAACTGTACACATTGAAATGAAATAATGAAAGGCAGTAGCAAATTTACAAGATAATTGGTCAGCTCTGTATTGTTTTAAACCTTGCTCCTGTTTTACAAATACAAAAATGACATAAAGAGTCTAGGTCCAATGGGGCGACATATCCCTGTTCTCAGCGACTCAAAATCATAGCGAATCTGGGGGTGTTTGTACATAATACCGTAAGTTTCAGTCATGGTATCCCCTTTTTTAGTGTGCATGTCCCCTTTCATCCGCACTGCGCTGCAAAAATTGGACCTTAAAAACAGTACCAGTGGTGTTGTTGATGAACACCATGGAAGAATTAAATTGACATCGGTGTTATTGAACCATCCATGTTTTAACACCCTATTTTTTTTTCCAGGGTGGACCCTCCCACTGCTTTTCTGCTTCGTTTGCATTTTTATGACGGTTATGAATGATGCACAGTTTTCTATCAATCAAGATGTTTATTTCCCGTTGGAAATGTTCACGAGCAACGGCGGTGGATTGCCGTTTTAGCTGAAGATCAATCTAGTCACGTACCGGCAATGGGGCTGCATACTATGGCAGCTACATCCTTGGCGGAGCACGATTGACCACCACGGTCATCCTCATCCTCCTCCTCCTCCCAGTCTATATCATAGCAATCCCTGATACTGTTCTCGGAGCCAGAACAAGAGAGCTTGCTGACCGTCACAGCTGTGTTGTTATGGTTGGGGAAGATATCTTGCGCGTTCTCTGTCCGTGTAGCCATTTTGTAACCCAAATCTCGGCACACGACTGTAGCCTCCTCTATGGCGAAATTACTGGAACAAATACCACCCCATTTGCCATCATTGTACACCTGCACTACACCATCGTAGGGCGAGTTGGAATTATCACCTCTACTCAGTCGAACATCCTTATCTGTACAGATAAAAAGTCACTTTGTAAACCTTATCCCAATAGCTTGTTCCATACCACTATAGACCTTTATCTCACTGCAACCATCTTGGTCAGATTCCCTGTATACCCGATGACAATGATACTGATAAATCTCATTAGAAAAAAAGACCAGACTATTTTCCCTTCCAGCCTCTGTTTGGTTTAATACATTGATTTGAATTAAATACAAAACAAGATAGCTGCACCGTGATAAAGATCTATAGACCCCAATATCACTCAGTGATTAACGCAAAAGACATCAGTGGGTACCCCCTCCCTCTTCCCCTGGATCACAGGGAGCAGTATTTAGCTCAAATCAACTTTAAAATATCTCCTCTAAAAATAAATGAATTATAAAAATTTGTTATATTGATTAGATAGTGTGCATTTACAGCAGAAACAGACGGACAAAGAACAAAGGCGACGTGTTTTTTTTATTTTTATTTTATTATTTTATTTTTTTTATTTTTTATTTTTTATTTTTGGCTCATGCACGAATACAAATTAGGAGACCAGAAACATCATTACAGATGTCCAAAAATATCGAAATTGTTAAAAGCATAATTAAAAAGCTACCAGAGTATCTACAATTTCGTTTTCAGAGGTTGCACCATATTATTTATCATCATCCTGCTGTATAATGTTCATCGAAGCTGCATGATTCACTGGTTTTGAAAACAATAATAGCCCTATATAATGATTAGCCCTATATGCGCTGTAATGGCAGCAATTGAGCTGTATACTCCCCAGGGAGCTGAGATGGTTTCAGGAATGATTTATGAGCCTTATGAGCCTTATGAGCAGGGGTAATAATATAATGCGCCTTGAGCACCACTCAGTTGGTGGATACGTGCGCTATATAAGTCCACACATTATTATTATTATAAGGGTGATATCATTTATTTTCGCCGTTTGAACTCCAATAACTCTTAACGGTTTGTATGTTTCCCATTCCCACCATTATCAAATTGATCACAATGTGGAATTGTGAAAAAAACATAATTGCAGTTGTTTTCAAAACAAGTAAACCATATCTGATGGAAAATTTCACAAAAGACTACACAAATGTTTTCTGAAGACAAAAATTCATTTGCAAATTAATTTGATTCATTTTACTCAAATAATAGCACCTCAAACTGAAATATTTCAAATGAATTTTTGATACCATCATCAACTTTATTTATATTTTTCGTGAATAGTAGTGTTGAAAGGCCCTTCATTCGCTAGATTAGTTTCCTAAATAATGTTGTCTTTCATCAACACGTTTCCAAAATGGCATTCAATCCATTAACTTGAATATAGGTATATTATGTTAAGGCCTATATTATAAAATGCATACATAGCGTAGGCCAACTGCTAATGTAACTGCTGAAAGGATAATAAAACCTATGATTAAATAACAAATTATGAATTAGTAAAACAAACACAAACCTTCATATCCTGTAGAACACGCAATGGCTGCTAGGACAACTGTTATTCTCGTCAAATGTGAAGCTGAAGTCAACATTTTATACGATCATATGTACCTTCACTGTAATAATAAACTTAAGGTTGAATAAGGCACACCGATTTATTTATATTTTTACATCAATGAATGTAACTGGCGATTTGAATGTACTCTATAGGACTAGAAGCCAACTGTAGCTATAGCAATATAAAATGTGCATTCTAAACGACGGTACATTTCCGTTTAATTATTAAGAGAGTGGGATAACTCTGTACCATGCAGAGTCCAAAGTTTGGGGCTGATTCTGACATTTCTCGTACCAGCCCGAATCGCTATAAATAATAAACGATGTTAATAAATAACTACATAGCTCGAGAAAACTGTATGTAGGTGTGTCCTCACACAATTAGGGGTAAAGCACTGCCTGTATATCCGGGATTTAATAGACCGCGCATGCGTTTTTCAACATTGTTGTATTCCACTATTCTGTGAACATTAACTGATTTTTGTATACCCCACACCTCCATCCATATAATTTACATATTTCCTCTTCATATACCATGTATTTATTTTATTTATCTAAAACCATCGATGTATATCGTCCTGAGGACGATCAGAGCATACTGATCGAAACGTCGAGTTGTACCTCCAGTTCTTTTCAGAACTAATTACTACTCAATTGAGATTCCACATGGTGTCACCGCAATTAGTCTTACTTATATTTATTTTGCTTATTTATAACTCATTATCTTTCATATGGTTGTACTCTACGTTGACTGGTTATATGCACTGATATGGAAATAAAGTAAACTGATTCTTACAACAACAAAATAAAGACAAAAATTATCCCACTCAAATTATTATCTTGGGCACAGCCTAAGCTTATGATTCTTGCAGCTTCAGGCCCGCGAGAACACATTTTTGCCAGGGGGTGCTGGGTTTTTCCAAGACTATATTGGCGAGCACAACAATCTCGCGAATGAGGGGTTCGCTGCCCCGCCGCTCAAGAGTCCCGGGAGCTGTGGGGTCCTAGATGATCTGTGGTGCATCTGAGGGATTCTGAGCCACTTTTTGACACTGTTACTTTATTTTTCTTCAGGAACATTATTATATTGATTTTGGGGTTGATTACATCAGACAGCAATTACATGTAGGGCCTAAATAAAAATGAAAATGTAGAAAACATACAAGGCACTGGTAAGTTGTCAAATCAAAAGTGATTTTAAGTTGAATTTTAATTTTGTCAGTTCTCACAAGTCTGCCAGAAGTTACAATATTAAGTATGTTTAAATAAGCAGAAATAAAATACAGTGAAAAACAAAAGAACATTTTTTTAACAGTTAATTTCTCATCTGAGAGTCACCTCAAAATGTTACCTATATTTTGGCAGACATTATTAATTAAAGTAAGTTGCTTGGTTGGTAAATTGGTCATACTCAAAAGGTGCAGCTGAAAATAAGGCTGGTAAGCACATGATTGTGAATCAACGTTAACATTTGTTTATAGCCAAATCTACTACTGAACATGCAAGTACAATACATGCATTTTGTTCTTCACCAACGTAGCTAATTCATGTATATTTAAAGCTGCTACGTAAGTATATATAACTAAGTGGGAGTTGAACCCAAAACCATCTCAAAGCATTAATGGTAGGCACTTTGATCATTATATAACAATAAAAATGGTAGGCATTTCAATATTTGTAACTTAAAAACCCCCTGAAAAAACCTTTGTCCTTCAACAACTTAGCTCTTTGCATATTTAATGCCTTCGAGCATATAGATCCTATAGGCAACTTGGGTGGGAATTGAACCCAGAACCCTCTACATGGTAGATGTTTACCTTTGAACCACCAACATTGCCTAAAAATGGTCAAACGTATTAAAGGAACTACATGAGGTAAGGTCACTGAAGGACAAAATAAATATTTTTGACAAAAGTATATCAACAAATGTTTAAAGGTTTTGAACCTACTATCATGTCAAAACATTAATGGAAGTACATGTTACATGTGGACAAATGTTTGTTCATAACTTTTGAAATTGGTTGACAAGGCATTTCAATATTTAAAACTAAAAATAAAATCTGAAGACTTTGTCCTTCAACAAATTAGCTCTGTGCATATTTAATGCTTTTGAGCATCTATAGGCAACTTGGGTGTGAATTGAACCCAGAACCATCTGCATGGTAGTGCAGATATCTTACATTTGGACCACAAAAATTGCCTATAAATGCTCAAAAGTATTAAAGGAACGACATGAGCTAAGTCACTGAAGGACAAAGTTTAAAAATTAAAAAACATATTAAAAATGCCGTAGAGTTTGTCCTTCAAGTAAATATAGGTTTTATTTTTCAATTTAATTTGTTTTTTATTCATGTTTTGTACATGTATTTAAAGCAGTGTTTTTGTTTGTTAAAAATTTGATTCACCGCATCCTTGTCACCGCACTATCCCAATTGGGATATCCTTTTATCCAGGTTGTAATCCCAATAAGTAAATAAAAAAGTCCCCAATCCGAAAACAATATTCTCTAATGCAACAGATGCCCCCTCAGAAAAAAGAAGGGAAAAAAATCCAAACTAATGTATTACACACTGGTGATGAATTTTAAATACAGTATGGCAAACCTGGTCAAAGACCCAACCCAATAGGGTCTGACACTAACAATTCACTTCCTATCTCGTCCCAGGCTGGGGGGGGGGGGGGGTACTGTTCCATTAATACCTGCATTACCTACAGCCATCTTAAGTCATGTTCCCTTTACCTGTGGTACTTAAATCTTAACACCCATGTAAGAAGTACCAGTCTAATAATTGCGTCATTCTGAAATCATTCAGTGTTAATATATGAAGACACCCAAGACTGAGTCTGCGTTGATAAATAATCAATAAGATGATGGTTCCGTCTTCAGAACGGAATGCAATCTAATAATCAATATAGCATTTCAATGAAATCACAAATGTGTGATTGGTTATATCATCATCAAATACATCTGAAATAAATTGAATTTACATAAAACTCAGCACTTCCTGTGCAAATATTTTTGTCAGTAATACTAGCACTAAAACATGAGCGAACATTAACCCTATCAGGACCAGGCTTTTTTGGACTTTTCCAAAGGTTTCGACCGATTTTTAAGAAACTGGCCACAAATTAGCATGTTAAAAATATCCCATTGATAAAAAACTTGATAGTTGTGTTGGGTACCAGGCAATATCGGCCTCTAGTCGACAAATGGCCATTGTGCGAACTGCGCCCACGCTGTAACTACCGCTGATGATCGATCGTGACGACTACAGTACGTCATACAACTTGACGGCTTAGCCGACAAAACAATGATTTTTTGTAATGTGTTACAAATTTTTTCAGGGATTTTTTTTTGGTTAGGTAAGAATACTTATAGTTTATATGATATAATGTGCATTATGTTCGAAAAGTAGAGGGTGCTGTAGTATATTCCAGCACCCCCAACCAAAACGTTGGGGGTGCTGCAGCACCCACAGCACCCCCGTTCTCGCGGGCTTGTGCAGCTTAAGGTTCCCGTCTATTGTGGAAGTGCAACGCCTGCTGCCGACGAGCACCTAAGAGGCTGCTGGGGTTGTAGATTTCCCAGGAAGTTGAGAATGATCCAGAAATGATTTAAAGTAGCTTGACAACAGGGATAATAATAATGTAACGCGCCCTGAGCATCACATCATGATAGAGTTAGACTGTGTATAGAATCCACTTGATATTTTGTATTATTTTTTGTATTATTACCGAGGGAGTTACTACCAAGGGAGGGCGCACGCACACAAAAAAGCAATTGCAGTTTTATGTGAATTCTGTCATTAAATTTGACAAAGAATTTCGGCTCACCCTTCGATAAAACACAAACAACAACAACCATCATTAACGCAAATGTACATGGTTACACCATTAGTAAGAAGGAATACTTTCTCAGGATGTTTGAAAATTAAAAAAAGAGGGGACACATGACCCCTTTGCCCCCTCCCATCCGCCAATGGTTTTAGATTATATATAATTCAGTCATTATGTATTCTAGTTATTACATTATTCATGTCACTCCCATGTATTGACGTAGACTGTAATCTGTTGGTAATATATGATTTTGCCTTTCGGACAATATCATCACGATCAGAGCAGACTTTCAACAAGGCATGAAATCATGTGTCCTAGTTCAAGATGAACACAGTGACTGAAAATTACGACGGTCCTCTCGATCAGTTTGCGTGCATCACATCACATCTCAGACGCTCTCGACCGAAAGGATGCACAAACCCTGGACTGAAAAGTCCGACTCTATAATGTATTATAGTATAACTCCTACTAAGTTCATTAAGTTCACTCTAAGTTTACTCATTTTAGACTGACGACGAGAGTGTTAAATTCCACTGGTTTATCAGGACAAACATTAAATCACAAGTCGGCCAAGTTGCTCTGCACAACAAAACAGCGCGTCAAAGAAAAAGTGTATAACTTATGCAGAGGTAAAGTAGCAGACGACAGGTTCATAGTCACCGTCATGTGGTTCAGCAGACCGAATCACTCTGTATTATTGCGCTCTCAGTAAAATATCATGTTTTACCCCATCAAAATATATATTTGATCCTATATTCACGATTAAGCATATCCTTCCCCATAAAATTTAATCAGAAAGAATACAAATAATTTTGAAAGTTTGAAATAATCGTTAAATTGTCCCACTGGAACGTCCTATTTGCTTGTATGAGCGGATTCACAAAAAGCAGGCCTACAACATATCCATTCATTCATCATCGACTCTAATTAGTCAAAAGTCTGTGTGAACAACTCTGCGGGCTGGGCCATGTTGTTTTTTCCAGGACTAACGTTAAAACAATCTATTTTATACAACTTGTTTTGTGTTATTTTTTTTTACAAAAAGTTTTACAGAAACGGTAATTTTCATTTTCATTTTCATTTTTTTTAAAATAATTATCCACGTTCGTCCTGGGAAAAAAATACGCCTGTGGTCCTAAAGTATTTTTTTCCCTACCTAATTAATTAATCTCATAGAGCGCCCTCTTTTGATAACGGTGTTCACATGTCAGTCCCATCCAGTCGATCAATACCCAGACCCTGCATTTGGAAATAATCGTTAATCTCCAATTTGAGGTGATTTGTACACATGGAATGGCACCAGCCTAAAAATAATGTCTTATTCATTTTGTAAGTCGCGGTAAATTTGATTATTTCCTTCCACCATGCTGCAATTTTCTGCTGGTATTATTGGTATTTGACTGATGAGGTAGATATCCTATCAGGGGAGGTTCGTATGACCTGTCCAGAATTTGTTGTACAAGATGGTCTTGGTCTGTCTTTGCTGTACTTGTTTTCCCATTTGACCTGCACTGCCCATGTAACTACATGACGTTTCCAATTTCTAACAAATGCTGTGAGTCTAGTTTTAGGTGTGATTTGTCTGAGTACATATTCAATGATTTTCTTGTTCCTCCATGTGATTCCCAGAATATGTCGGTAGGAAAGCACCCAAGACAATAGTATTTCTATTTCCAAACTGAAATGTAAACAAACTCTCGCAAAAACATTTTCTCTCCTATTACAGATCTTCGAGTTATGCACTCATGATATGTCTACACGTTTGGACTTTGCTTCAACAAGTTGGCTAATAGTTCCTGATGTGCAGTAACTTGGGAGGTAGTTATGGTATGATCATTAATATTCAATTTGCATGTACAGTGTACAGGCCTGTAGGATGCCGTCTTTTTGAAGACAATGTTCTGATCGTATTTGCTTCATATTCACCCTGATCAATGATATCAATGGTCATCTTAATAACAAACTAATCATGTACAGGTTACATGTGAATGTGATTGGATAGATGTTGTAATGAAAACCTGTTCTCTTTTTTTATTATTCAGGTTGATTCTATGATATGATTTGAGAGAGTTTATGATGAGACAACAACCAACCACTGAAGGTCACTACACTATGTATAGATGGAGATCACTCTTCAGAGGTCACTCTTCAGAGGTCACTCTTCAGAGGTCACTTTGAGACAGAAAGAGATCTCCCATCATTCCCATGACTTCCATATTGATGTTAACTCCAAGTCACAATAACTTCATCATGAACTTTGACCTATTGCTTCCCTGACGATTACTGACTATTCTACATCGCTCCATGCTGTATGAAACACACTGAAAGAGCTGAGAAGGAAGTCACCTGAATCTACTAGAACTTCATGAACTTTGGCCCATGGAATTCCTGATAATTAACTTAATGATATGTGGAAGCATGCCCTGTGACATCAGAGATTAAGAACTATTAATCTCATGCATTAGAGGTCATATTGAGGTCACTGGACTTTGATCCAGATCATGAACTTTGATCCAGAACTTTGACCTCATGGCAGCTGCAATCGATGGATTACTGTGCTTCATGGTTTGAATAAAACCTTAGAATGTCAACTCATAATCAGCCCTCACAATAACCAAATTGCTACATTGTTCCATTTTTTACTAATTTCAAATTTAAATGGAATGAAATCCATTTTACTATTGGCTCTCCTGACCAGTCTTGAGTAAAAAAAAACCTGTTTGCTTGTTGTGACAAACGCACCACACTGACCAAAGAATCAAGTAAATTCAGTAGATCAGTGGCTCTTTCCACAACCATGCATCTCCAAAAGAGATGCTTGACACATGTTGCTACCCTAAGCCTAATTTAACATTTCATAATGTTTTCAAAGCAAAAAGCATACACCTTAATACCAAGTTGCAAAACAACGACATCAGCAAACATTTAGGAGAATGTTTCTTGTGAAAAAATAACTTTGCAAAGACATTTTGGGTTAATTCTTACAGCATTTTGTGAGGGCTGGTACAGTTGATAATTGTATGTATGCTAATATTATTCTAGGTTGGGTGCAGGATTGGTATATGATTTCAAGCTGTGAGTTTCACAGAGGCCACAGACGCCACTGCCTCTGTTGTCCTGGTCTTAGCCTTGGTGCTTCTTTGAAATGTTCCCAAACATATATTGATTTTCTAATAGAAGTTCCCTTCATCAAGTAAAAATTACCTTGCCCCTTCATGAACAAAATTCAAGGCTTCTGGTGCCACTTTCATTTTTGAATTACAAAGTACTTTTGATAATGTATTCTCCAAGTTGTGAAAACAAATTTTTGGAAGCAGTATCATAAAAGCCCATGAAGCATTTTAATGCAGGGCATATTTTTCTTCATCACATAACCTGTTTGGACTCATCAAATAATATAATAATTTACCACATACATGCATACATTTGTATGGTTAAATATTCAATCCAAAGTTGATTTTCATTTGAAAAAACAATATTTTACGCAATTTCTGTATTTACCAATCTTGTACCCTGCCATTCCAAGTATAATCAGCACTGGCACATATCAAACTAAAGATCT
The DNA here is from genome assembly GCA_029582265.1 of Zoroaster sp. YZ-2022. Lineage (NCBI taxonomy): Eukaryota > Metazoa > Echinodermata > Asteroidea > Forcipulatida > Zoroasteridae > Zoroaster > Zoroaster sp. YZ-2022. The sequence continues at coordinate 3,113,989 of CM055833.1, read as the reverse complement.
GAACATCAGACTAGGATAGACTATTTCATGGTGAAAAGAAGCCATCACAAATAAGCTGCTCTACAAATCTTGTCATTTTTGTGTGTTATACAAAAGAGGCATATTTTGTGTATTTCATCATGTTATGCATGAAGTACTTCATTCTATGATTGGTCAATCAAGTGAAATTTTTCACACAAATGTATGAAAAAGCATTTTAAGAATGTCACACTGTATCGCCGCAGTTAAGCTAGATTTTTGAACAAACACAAATGTTTTCAACTAAGTTCACAAAGTGTTAATCCATGTGGCAATCGTCCTCTTCTTTACACTTGGACACATTTTATAATTGTATGCACAAATATTGATACAATATGCGCCCAGTGCTGATTATACATACATGTGTTTATTAGGCTTGGGCGATATCGATTTTTTTCATCCACGATATATCGTCAAACATATATCGCGATATTCGATAATATCGCGATTATTTTTGTTTTTCACGCATGAGTGCTTTAGAGCTGGTAATGACAGGGATGTACCCGTCTACAAACGTCACAATAAATCGCCAGTGCTTACCTGAGAGACACGTGCAATTGCGCCGTTCACGAGTGCAACATATGGGGCGGGTTTTCGCTACCCTAACCAGAAACAAAACGGCACAGCTACGCGAAAATGCGAACGTTAACCAGACAATTGTTTTCAGTTTGTGACATGTTCAGTCATCAACGTTTCTCAAAATAGAACTTACTCGTGAGTGCTAGTAACTTGAAAGATATACTGGTATACGAACAATCACTTAGTCATGTTTTAACACTTTTTACAATCCGCCATCTTGAAACTAAGTGTAACCGATCACAAAGTTCGGTTTATGTGTTTGGTCAGAACCATGATGTCATCGCAAAATGCACAACCGAACTTGCGAAAACGCTTAACCAATGACCAAAGCCGAAACATGTATCTGGTTACGGTCGCAAAAAGGCACCCATCGCCATTGGCAAATCGTTTGCATAATAATTATGTGGGACGGTTACTGCGTCGTGCATCCCAATCAAATCATCAGCCCAAGTTCACGTGATTCACGCGTTCCACGTGACTGGGTCACAGTATAAACATGTGATTCAGAAAATGTGGATTGTAGTCACACTATTTTAAATTAACGTCACATGGTTTATCAAGAGTACGTGTATGTGTTTTGTCACACACGAGACAAGAGTCCCAGTATGGTACAACAGAATAGTGTCCTAATCCCTCAACTTTGATCGAGCCGCTGCGCTGCCGATCCATGCTTTGATTTAATTCATGATTATGTATTTTTAAGGCAACGCCCATATTCTGCATACATGTATATTTAAATATGTATGATATAATATACTCGCCTGTGGTGCGCCAGCCAGAGTCACAGACCACCATGGATAGACTGTGAGACGTAAACATTGTCTCCACATTGTTAGAACAAATACCCCATATCCCAACACTTAAATCAGTACAGTCTTAATAGATTTCTTTGAGTGGCGCGGCGGATTATTAAACAACACCCTGTCAAGCGGCTCCTTTGTGATCTGACAGTCGGTTTACTACAGAAGTAGTTAGATTTTGTTTCTCACGAAAGCTGAAAAGACTTCCTAAGTTTTTTTCCCATGGAATTTCTGGCCCAAATGACAATCGAGGATTTTGTTTAATCGCGATATATTTTTTTCTTCACGATTATTTTTTTTTCATCGCGATATATTTTTTTCATCGCGATCTGCCGATATCTCGATGATTTAAAAAGTTCTCGATATCATAATCGCGGGAAAAAAATATCGCGATATTCGATATTATCGTGTCATCGCCCAAGCCTAGTGTTTATATTAGAAACCCATTTTGAAAATGTAAAAATGTCTAACAATGTAGCATATATGTATTTTACCATCAGAAAAAATCATGTGAATCGTCAGCACCTCGGTGCATGCAAGTCCTCCCTGGTGCGTGCACGTGTGTTCCCCGTCCGCAGATGTCGACAGGTCAGTGAGTTGCCCGCTATCTGCATTAACTTTGTGATTGGCTGTTTGTGATGTGTACAACCTTCCCAATCTTGTGGTCTGGATGAATCAAGGCTTCCTCGGTTGACTGCAACATGGTAAGGATCTTTTGATCTTTGATAATCGGTTTTCTTTTCTGCAAAGGAGGATGTATCTATCTACCACTCTGAGGATTGCACATGGAGAGAACACTTTTGCATCTACTCTGAAATTCTCGCTTGACATTCCAGGAGTTCTATTACATCATGGTATTTTGATCCAAATGAATGAAATATTTACAAATGGTACATTTTTGTGAAGTATTTCTCTGATGTTTTTCATATCGAATAGATTGAAGTCATATTATCTCTGCCCGCCTTTCATATGAATAACTATCATGGTCTAACTCTAAAACTCTCTGCTTTAAGTTGTGCATTATGTTCCAAAATCAGTTTTCTAATCTCTGAGAGAAAAAAAAACAATGTTTACCTGCATTTTATACCACTCATGGTATATACATTAACAACAGTTTAATGTCAAGGAGATGCATACTCCCAAAGAGAGTACTATTTCATCTTCTGAATGATTCATTTTAAATGAAATAAAACAAATTTACTGGTGAAACCAGTAATCTTTACTTGGCATATTTGCCATGTATTTGAAATGACATGGTATCTATTTTTCATAAGCACAAACGGTGATTAACTGCATTCAAGTATTATTTTCACACAAGTGAAGTATAACAATAATTTAGCAGCCTAGTTGCAAAAATGTATGTTCAGTTATTAAAAATTGATTCATATCTGTCTAAACTGCATTCAATTACAATCTGAATTGAAAAAAAAGTTGATAAAACAAATCAAAACAAAGAAAGAGATGAAAGACTAAACCAGAAAACATTAAAAAAAACGAGTAAGAAAAAAAATTACATCCCTAGTATAGAACAAGACTTCAATAATGCACTTCCAATGTGATTGAACTTGTTGTCATGGTGACAATTCCACACACAATTCTGTTCAATCACCATCTCAAAGAATGTTTAATCTCTTCAACTTAGTCATAAAAGCAAGAAATATTCTAAAATCAAAATTTCAAAAAATAAAAATTATGATACGAGGCAATTCTAGATTCTAAATTAAGTTAAAAATCCAAATGATTTTTTGGAAAAAAATGTATTCACATTTGAAGGAAAGTTCATAAATAACGTTGAAATTGAATCCAAAGATGATGTAAAATCATTGCATTCAATTTGAAATGTGCCCACTGTTTAAAAAGTTTTAAAAAACTACAAGTTAGTTGAATCCTATTGAATGTTCAGGTGCCAAAATCTTTTTCACGATGTCAAGTTTAAAAGATTCATTAAGTAATAAAGTAATGATTTGAGTTGTACATTGTACAACTCAAAATAAGTCAAATGTTACCCTTATTGTATTAAAGTTACCTGTTACCAAGACTGCACAGTTTGCAAGGCACCAGTCTATTATGGACCTGAGCCTCATTTTGATTCTCAAGGACTTGTGTATTAGAAAACCAAGATGGCTGCTTTGTAAAAAAGGATCCATTTCCAATAGTTTAGTAAAACGGTTTTCACTTGTAGACCCAAAAATCAATGGCCATATGATGTGTTGCAGTCCTAAAAAAGTATTTAACAAAAATGCTGGAACTCTCTAAACTGTGGAGTTAAGGAGCCGGATCTGAATTCAGATGGTTCCCAGCCGGACTGCAACACAGGGGTCCCCACACTGGGACAACAAATGGGAATGCCAAACTCTTGAGACTGCTGTAGAGAGAAGGCCTGGTGTGCAGAGGTAGAGAACCATACTATCCCCTTGGCTTATCATTGGACGATGTGGTGGGAAATCTGTCTCTCAGTATCCCTATAAGAAACTGTGGTGTCAGACACGGGGTACCAGTCCTGTAAGATAGGTCCATGGTAAATTTAATTGAAGTTTGTAGAATGAATTCATGCACTGTTGACAAGTCTATACATCCTCATTGATTCAAATGTGTATCTAGGAGTAACGCTAATATGTAGTAGGCATAACTGATAGTCTTCAATCAAAGGCAATACCAAATATTTTAGGGTTTTAAATCTAACCAGGGAGTTGTTATAGTACGAATATACCAACTCCCTGAACAGCTTGATCAAGGCATTGACAAAACATTTAAGGTTCCAACTATTCACAAGATATGATTATAATCAATGTGATTATAATCAGAAGTGAAAGGTTTTATTTCAGATAGTTGTAAATTTGTATTATTACACCATCACCATTACTGTCAATTTCCCTTAGCTCATGGTTATGATCAATATGATAGTGGACCACCACATCATAGGCACCAGTCTATTTTAGACAGGAGCCTCATTCTGATTCTCACAGACTTGTGTGTTGAAAAAACCAAGATGGCCGCTGGTTGTCTGATTAAGAGTGAGATTGTTGTTGAAGATCAACATGCCACATGACATGGATGGTAACTATCTAGTCCCATCCTTGGCTGATGATGCCCTAAACGTCATGCAAACACAGCCCTTGCAGATACCTACTAAGAGGTTGGGTGGAGAGAGGCTAATGTAGAAAGTGCCATGTCATTTTGTGTGGACAAGAGCATTCCTGCTACTGTCTTGCTCAGTGAGAAGTGTGACAGAATCCTTCAACAAATTGAGCAAATAGTTACATTAAGGATGGGACTTTTAATTAATAAAAGCTGGAAAGGATACATTTCCTTTCTTTAATCTATCCTCATCGACTGTCCTCTTCAAGTGACTTGTAAACTTGTACACAATTAAGCAAGCTCAATGTTCTCATATCCTAACAAGATGTCAGGGGAAATCCTTATTGGTCTAGAGGCTCTCTCTGTTCTAGGTACTCTTGACTCAATGCCTTGATTAAGTTAAATTTAAATGAGTTGTCAACAAACTTTGTGAAAGTTTTTGTTCAGGCTTGGGGTGGAGGTTATCAAGTATTTTTGGTTCCCTCAAATGCTTTTCAATACCCTCCCCCCCCCCCCCCCAAAAAAAACCCCAAGTAATTATAGGCTTGGGCGATAACACAACAACATCGTATATCACGACACTTTTTTTGTTCGATTACGATATTGAGAACCTTTTAAAGTTACTGATGTAGCGGCAAATCACGATTTAAAAAATATATCGCGATTAAAAAATAATCACGATTGTGAGTCAATTCAGAAATTCCATTGAAACAAAATTAGGCCAGTCTTTTCAAGCTTTCAGAAGTGAGAAACAAAAGTGAACTACATCAGTGGTTAGCCGACTGTCAGATCACAAAGGAGCCACCACACAGGGTCCAGACCCAGAACTCTTAATCCACTGCCACTCAAAGAAATATATTCAGAGGGATTAAGTGTTGGAAATTGAATGCATATCTGTGGTTGTTGGCTCTAAAGCAATCATGCATGAATGAAAAAATAATCGCGATACTATCGAAATTCGCCCAAGCTTACAAGTAATACATTCCTTTTTGGGTTTGATGGTCTAACCACTTGTGGATGAAAAATCATAATATGTACATATGTACTTACAGTGACATAAGGAAATGAAGGAATCAGTGATGTAGCTATTCCTTTGTCATATTAATTTATTCCAATTAAAATAAACCCAATTTTTTTTAAAATACCAGATTACCAATTATTTGGCAATTCATTTAAGAATAATTTCAATCGCAATACCCCAGGCCTGTACTCGCTGCTATGAAAAGGCATCAAGCCTCAAAAACTTATTTAAAAACATTATATTTAAGATTTGGGGTCCTGAAAGTTCTTCACCATCATATATACAGTGTCAAAAAATAAAGACGAAAAAAAAAATTAACTGAACCCATATTGGGCATCAGAACACACTTCTGATTAATACAAAAATACATTTCTAAAGTGCCTCCATGTACATGTACACTGTTTATAATAGTTTGTAATGAAATCATATTCACATCCATATCACCTTAAAACCCTTAGATGGCTTATTAAATTACACTTGACATAAGGCAAGGAACTTTCAGGACATTGTATTATTAAAACCCTGCTTGGTATTGACCTAACCTCGTTCCCTACACTAGCCCCTGGTGGGCAAAGTGATTTACACAATGGTGATTGGTTATTGCAATTGGTCTAGATCTCTGACCACTACTCACTACAGCATACACTATCCTGCGGTATAGTCATAGAATCAGACTAATTAGCATTGTGCACTAGACATCATCTACAGTGCGTCTAATAATTATGATAATGAACTTATAATGTGCATGTTTCCTCCAAACTGGTACTCAATGTGCCTATCATTATTACCCCTTACTAATCAGGCCAATGAAGCATTCATGACACCATCTCAGCTCCTTGGGGAGTATACAGCTCAGTTGCTGCCATTGGTTCATTATCAAACACAACAACCAACTCTTCCCTCACGGGTGCTCATTTACTCCTGGTTGCAGAGAAGCAATTATGATAAAAACAGGCCTGTGATTCCTCAGGATTTATCCTGATTTCAGGATTTTTTACAAATCTCCATTGGCTTAAATATTTTTCTTGAAAGAAGAGGAAAGAAAGAAGTAGCCTGTATTATGTGCAAACCTCTATTTTCTTGTTTGTGGGGATGTGGAGAATCTGTAAATCCTCCAAAATTAAACATCCAGGATGTTCGGGGGCTTTGTCCTCTAGACCAAAGGGAGACCCAGGCCTGCTACCCACAGGAGGTTCAGGGGGCTTTTGTCCTCTAGACCAAAGGGAGACCCAGGCCTGCTACCCATTTTTCAGGATTTTTTAATTTTGTCAAATCACACTCCTGTAAAAATTTCACAAAACACAAATCCAATGCACTCAGCCTTCACACCTCATTTTAATATCCAAGTTGATTGGATATTCTAAACTGAGCATCACAAGAAACTTATCAAATCTTTGAAAGGTCACTCATTAAAACCCTCCACGGAAAAATGAAAAACACAGGTAAACTTCAGTAATCTTTACTAAGCACATGTCAATAAACAAGAGGTTGCCTCAATCAATAAAAAAATAATAATAATAAATAAAAATCATTTTTCCGTGGAGGATTTTAATGAAATTTGATAAGTTTCTTTTGATGCTCAGTATATTTGTCCAATAGGATGAAAATGCTGTAGGAATCACCATGGGAACGAGGTTGGTATTGACCTATCACCATTTACATTTTAGCCACACCCCTAAGACAACTGTATAAATCATGTAATCATTTACATGAATCTATGACATGAATCTATACATGAATCTATGTCCGCATACAGGACATCTGGTCAAGTATACAATGTTCCTGTAAATATACGGTACAGAGTATGTTTGGTTGTCTACATTGATACAAGTGTTAAGAAACACGCATGTCTTTATTGTGTACATGATGCATATTGCGCATTGACGAATGTACACAGTATACAACTGAATGCGATTTGGCACTTTTTGTTTGTGTCTAAGATTGGGGTGGTCATGTGATGTGCACTGTGATTGGCTATCATTTATGAATGGTGATAGGTCAATTTCCTTTGATTGAAGACTATCTTGCTCTATGCATTTATAAGGCTGTATACACCATTGATAATTGGACACATTTGAAAGAGAAGAGTTAGAGCAACAATTGTTTGATCCTTCAAAGTTATATCCGATTAAAGAATTTTTTTGAGAAAGAAGACATGGAAACACTTTCTCAAAAGTAAAGGATCATAAGGTGATCTTATGCTATCTTGCCAACGAATAATGTTTTTGGATGAGAAGTTGTGAAAGAAATTCCATAAATTTTTCTGAAGTTTAAGTAACTCAATGAGCAGATACACATTTTGTGATATACAAATACATGCATAGACAGAGTGACATTTTACCAAATGGTGTATACAGCCTTTCATGTACACTGAACGGTTTATAAACTAGTATATAGTTTACCAACTTTCATGTTTGATAAATAGAGAAACTTGTCATTTATAGTCACCAGTCAGTCATGTGAAGTTGAAGGTTCAGAAACAAGAGTAACATGTAGGATAGAAGAAATTACCAATAGAAATGTGACTCTTGAATTCTTTCAAGACATAGTTTACATTGTTCTAAAGCCACAAACCATTATAGCTAATATTGTTCAATGGCGACTCTATTTTATAGTTTCTTAGGTATATTACCACTACACAAAAGTCTTTCTGGTTGGTCACAGGTGTGCTGGCCAATGGTAGCTTTAGTATTTGATGTTGGCAGGGGTAGGTAAGAATACAAGTAGCTGTCTTGAAGATTTCATTTGAGCTGATAGCTTAGTAATCTCAGCCTGGTGTTGTATTTTCCATTTCTTACATGTAGGTACATTGTACATAACCACTCAGCATGCATCTATCGTTCTAGTTGGTCATAGGTGTGTCAATGGTACATGGTAGGTTTAGTATGTGCTGATAGGAATTACAAGGAGCTGTCTTGAAGATTTCATTTGAGCTGATAGCTTAGTAATCTCAGTCTGTAGTCATATATTTTCTATTTTGTACATGTAGGTACATAACCACTAATTAGCGTGAGTCAATATTTCTAGCTTTAGTTTTTGATGTTATCAGGCCAGTAGTTTGAACATTTCATTTGAGCTGATAGCTTGATAATCTCTTGTCTTTTCTATTTTGTACATGTAGGCACATTGTACATATCCACTAGGCATGAGTCTGTATTTCTAGTTGGATGTTGACAGGGGTAGGAAAGAATACAAGTAGCCGCCTTGAAGTTTTCATTTGAGCTGATAGCTTATATAGTAATCTCTGTCTTTGGTTGTGTCTTTTCTTGATAGATGAGGTGAATTGTTTGTACATCCATTCTAGTATATGCTTTACATTGTACAGACTCCATTAAGTTTAGATATCCCTTAGAATTCAATCTTTGAGCATTCTTTGAGAAAGTGTTTGTGGTTTGTCATCAAGTTGAATATAGTGATCAGGATATTGACTGAGAAACATAGTTTATGAGAATGAAGTACAGTATTTGGAAGACAATTCCAATCAACTAGTATGGTGTATGGTAGACTTATATAAGCCCCATCAGTTGAATTAATGCATGTAGTACTAAGTACTTTTCCGGGGATACTTGTTTTTTCAAAACACTACCCCTCCTTGACAACTTTCTGGCTATGCATCTAGGGAATATGTTTCATTGGTATTTGATAGTGTATGTTCTGTAATGGTTCTGGGGCTATTCAGAAATTCATTTATCTAAAGACAAAGTGATTATTAATTTTTCAGTTATCTAAGAATAGTAGATGAGAAGTGAACAGTGAAATTACCATGGCAGTAGGATAGCAGCAGGTAAAGGATTATTTGCAAATCTGAATCCTAAACTTCTGTGATTGTAAGTTTGTGCAAAAGAAATTAATTGCTCTTCTCAATGGTCAAAGGTCAAACATAGTGTGCATTCAGCAGGCCCTGGGAAAATCCTCAATGTCTAATGACAGAATCACAACAGTTAGGTTTCAGTACAAAAAGTACAGCATTGGTTAGATTTGAAGCTAAGTAGCATGCTCATCATTTAGCAAATGTTGCATTATAGTCTAGAAATTCTAGAAATATGTGCTCTTCAGTATAAGTATCTAGACTATAGCTGGACTCTTCACATGTGATGATGATTTCTTGTCATTTTCTTACATTATCTGATGGTCCTTCAAGATATTTTATGAACCAAAATCTGAGCCAGTTAAGGAAAAATACAATGATATCAAGTACAACACACCTTGACATTAATGATTTACAATATTCTACTGTGCATCAGTTTATTCTGTCCTTGGTCAGTTATTGAGTAATATATCAATTGAATATTGAGTACTCTAACTTAGAAACCATCTTTTGTAAGTGAGGATTGTCCCAGGGCCTGCTTATAGGTTTGTATGTGAACCCATGTGCATAGAATCTGTCATGTCTACACTAGGCATACTCCAAACATAGATACACATAATGAGGATGTATAGTTAATTGTACAGTGCATGAATTAATGAAAACTTCAATTAAATTAACCATGGATAAACTTGAGACAGGACTAGGTAACCCTGTGTTGTGATAGGCACCTCAGTTTCTGTGGATACTGTGGGGCAGATTGAATGGGGGTGGATCCAGGATC